>JAUMJK010000235.1:0-1200000 GCA_033558105.1 Coccyzus lansbergi | reverse complement strand
AAGGAGTTACAGAAAGAAAATAAATGACAATCCTTGTGAGAATCAAGGGTACGTGGGACTATTGTTGGAAGATCACCTGTTGATCACCTTGTAATCATGGCAATATGATTTCTGTAGCATACCTGTAGTTTTTTTCTATCACATGGAGCCATTACATGGTGTACAATTTTGACTAAAGTACTATTGTTTCCCCTCAGCATCTTTAAGTCTAATCAAATCAAGCAATTTTGTGTAATTAATACATTTGGCACATAAATCCTCTTCCCAGACCTCCAGTAGATAGAATCCCCATGTCTTTACTTCTTTCCCTATCCTTCCTTAAGAGGCCTGTTTGGCAGATCTTGTTGCAGAACTGAGCTGCATAGAGCCCTGTAGGATCTGGCCAGACATAGAAATACTATAACACCACACTCACTGCAAAACTATAGATATTTATAGGAGTCTTGTCCATACAAGGCTGACAAAACAATAATTCTCATGGTATGTTTAATGTAAATATTTGCCACATATCACTACTTCCAACTGTGGAAAAGACAAAGGCACAAACATTTGTTACGGTAGCTAATACTCGAGGTGACCAATGCTGCGTATTCACTAAGAACAGGGTGGGAGATGAAATTTTAAATGAGAAGGTAAAGAACATCCTGGTCATTGTTAAACACAAAATTAAGACTTCTTCCTGGCTCTGCTGTTATAGGATGAGGATTGCTTTATTACTGAGACAATTCTTATTCAGGAAATTAAAGAATACAACAGATAAAAAGTCTGCCTTTGCTTTTTCAGGAAAATACCTTTACTTTTTTCTGAGTATATGTGGTAAGCAAATGCATATGATTATTTTTGCTGGTATCTGAAATGTGGAAATCACAGCCTTTACAGAGGAAAGCTTTTTTTCATTATGTACCGTATGGCTGGCCAATGACTATTCGCAGCTCATTGTGCTTTATCCTGAAGCCAAAAACAGATCTTGTATGCTGAAAGACTGTTGCTGGTTTAGTTATTTGTTGTAGCACATTTGAAACAAATGATTTAACTAAAATTTATCCAAGTCTATAATTATTCAGATTGCTCAAGGGGCTCTGTAGGTTCCATCCCAGTTGGAATTCTTCTTCCTATATTTTCGTTTTTCTACATAAGGAAAAACAGAACATGGAAAGTGTTAAATAAAATACACATTATTTTTAATTTCAGAACAATCTCGTACTGTCTCCATTAGTCTTTCAGTGCTATATTACTGAAGCATCCTCTACTAGAAGACAATGGGATTATTGGCTTCATGATTTCCTCTTTGTTCTCTCCTTTATCTCCACTCCTTTTCCCTTCCCTCTCTCCCCATCTCCTCCTTATCCACTTCTGTTCAACAATTGACCTACAACAATCCACTCAAAACTGAAGCTTGAGAAACTCATGTAAATTTAGAATCATAGAATCATAAAACAACCAGGTTGGAAGGGACCCATCGGATCTTCTAGTCCAACCATTCCTATCTAACACTAAACCAAGTCTCTCAGCACCTCATCCACCTGTGCCTTAAACACCTCCAGGGAAGGTGACTCAACCACCTCCCTGGGCAGCCGATTCCAATGCCCAATGACCCTTTCTGTGAAAAACTTCCTCCTAATGTCCAGCCTAAATCTCCCCTGGTGGAGCTTGAGGCCATTCCCTCTTGTCCTGTCCCCTGTCACTTGGGAGAAGAGGCCAGCTCCCTCCTCTCTACAACCTCCCTTCAGGTAGTTGTAGAGAGTAATGAGGTCTCCTCTCAGCCTCCTCTTCTCCAGGCTAAACAATCCTAGCTCTCTCAGGCGCTCCTCATAGGGTCTCTTCTCCAGACCCTTCACCAGCCTCGTTGCTCTTCTCTGGACTTGCTCCAGAGCCTCAACATCCTTCTTGTGGTGAGGGGCCCAGAACTGAACACAGGATTCAAGGAGTGGTCTCACCAGTGCTGAGTACAGAGGGAGAATCACCTCCCTGGACCTGCTGGTCACACCATTTCTGATACAAGCCAGGATGCCATTGGCCTTCTTGGCCACCTGGGCACACTGCTGGCTCATGTTCAGTCAGCTGTCAACCAACACCCCCAGGTCCCTCTCCTCCAGGCAGTTTTCCAGCCAGGCTTCTCCCCGTCTGTAGCTCTGCATAGGGTTGTTGTGCCCCAAGTGCAGGACCTGGCATCTGGCTGTGTTAAACCTCATGCCATTGGACTCTGCCCAGCGGTCCAGCCTGTTCAGATCCCTTTGCAGAGCCTCCCTACCCTCCAGCAGATCGACACTTGCACACAGCTTTGTGTCATCTGCAAACTTGCTAAGGGTGCACTCAATGCCTTCATCCAGGTCATTGATGAAGACATTGAACAGAGTTGGACCCAGCACTGAGCCCTGGGAAATCCCACTTGTCACTGGTCTCCAGCTGGACTTAACACCATTTACAACCACTCTCTGGGCCCGGCCATCCAGCCAGTTTTCTACCCAGGAGAGTGGAAAGTTAATTCCATTTCTTTAAGTTTATTTGTTTAATGTTTATAGTTTTCTTCTTATTTCTTGAGATTTTGACTTGGAATTCAGAAAAGAAATAAATACCTGTTCATAAAATTAAAAAATACTAACCCAGTAGTTGGTTATTTGAAAGGGCAGTGTAATGAGATATTTGTCTTCTTGGAGGCTTATGTACCACTTGCATTCTTGTTATTCTTGTTAAATATTATTCCTATATAAGTTGGAAGATTTGTATGTCAACTGCTTCATAAAGTTTAAAACCATGGATTCATGGAAACCAGGATCCTCTGCATCTCTTGGAATAATGACTTGTTTTTCTATCCTTCTTAATCACAGTACATTTCTAGAGGTACAAACTAACAGTAATATGCCATAAGGGACAGCTATGAAGTAACTCCGAAGAAAATACTGACTAGTTCAAAACTCTTGACAGATGAGAAGTATCCTAGCCTCCTTGGTGTTGGGATTGTGTATTTGGCTTTTATATTTAACTAGTGGATATTTTTAGTATTATATCTTGTAAATAATCAGAAATACAAACTAGTACTGTGATTTGTGGGAAAGCCTGAGGAGTTACTTAATGTGTGGCATTGCTTGGCCTACTACTAGTGTTTCATCAGGTATCTAATTAGGAATAATGCTGCCACAGCTGTCATTTTGGCATTTGCATTCACATTCACTTAATTCTAGTCTCTTTCAGTCACCGTTATTAGTGGGAGATATCAGGGCTAAATCAGGATTACACAGTATTGAAGCTGAAAGCTGAAGCTTGTTGTTTCAGAAGTCACATTGTATGAGGGTTCTTATCTGACTGTCTTTCCTGTAAAAATACAGCATGCAAAACCTATGCTGTTGTGCAAGTGAATGTAGAAAAAAGTATTAGTTCAGTCTCATTTTGGAACTCAGGCATCATCTAACTTGTCAAATCAGAAGTAAAAGGAAGTCTGACTTTTTTGTCCACTTGGAAGGAGGATGTAACAACTGCCAAATGAATCCAGTCTGAGGTGCCTCTGTCCTATCGTCTATTTTCTGACAAAACCCCATAAATGGAAGTATGCGGACAGATTTATTTATGGAAAAACCATATTTCTCAAGCAATTAAAGGTATAGCTGCCAGTGTGGTACTGGAGCATTCTTGCTTGGCCACTCTTCACCTTGCTCTCACATGGCAACATGAAATGAACCCCTCAGTCCAACAGTCTTATTTACAAACAAATTCAGGAAAATTATTTTGTTGTCACATATTTGGAAAATGTAAGGGAAGTTAGAATCACCTGCCCATTCTTGTTTTTATTCCTGTCCGAAATACTATAGATTGCAAAGCTAAGATTCAGTCAAAGCTGAAGCCTGATGCAGTCTGGTAGCTAAACTAACACATTACATTTGTTGTTTGCAGTGGACTGGCAATACACTCTGTCAGTCATCGTGCCCCTTTAGTGTGGTGTGGACCTAAGCAGCTTCCACCTTTGATGGAAAGGTGTCATAATAGAATCATCTATGATCAGTGAAGTATAGCTGTTGGCTCTGTCTACACTATGTAGGGTTCCTGAAATTGTTATGTTTGTAAAGAAGGTAAAAGTACATATGGGGATATGTGGCAAACTTACTTAAACTAGAAATTTTATCCTCGTCCAGGTAGATGCAATTCATTTTGTTTCCTGTTTCTGCATAATTATGACTAAGTGTTAGTAGCTTAAAAGCTGTAGCTTTAAGGCTGTAGCTTTGTCTTTTGAAACAATTTCAGAAATGATTTTATGACATTATTTTCAAACTCAGGTCTGTACAGCCTTCAAGTTGCTCTGCCTAAGATTCAAAACTTTTGTGTAGGCCTTGAGGCCAGATAAAGTATAAAGCTAAAAATGTTCCATAAATGACTCTTTGGATATAGTCACAGTAGCTCAGATGTGAGTGGGATCAGAAAAATTCCTGTTATCCATTTCACAGAATTTCAGAATTGTTTAAGTCGGAAAAGATCTTTAAGGTCATCAAGTCCAACCATAAATCTAAGCTCACGGAAAGACACAGAAATTGATTTCATTTAGGTTTTATACACAGTGAGTTGTATTCAGTACTGTTACTTCCATTTATACTAGTATAAGTAAGAGGAAGGCTGGGACCATTTTTTCCCTACTCTGGATATTGTAAATAGTTTAGTAAAACTAACACTTCTATATATCTTATTATCACTTCACTGTGGTAGTGTTTTATAAGCAGGAATAAAATTCTCTCAGCAGTGTCCCTTCTGAGTGTCCCTATGAGGAGAGGCTGAGAGAGCTGGGGTTGTTTAGCCTGGAGAGGAGGAGGCTGAGAGGAGACCTCATTACTCTCTACAAGTACCTGAAAGGTGGTTGTGGAGAGGAGGGAGCTGGCCTCTTCTCCCAAGTGACAGGGGACAGGACGAGAGGGAATGGCCTCAAGCTCCACCAGGGTAGGTTTAGGCTGGAGATTAGGAGGAGGTTTTTCACGCAGAGGGTCATTGGGCATTGGAATAGGCTGCCCAGGGAGGTGGTTGAGTCACCTTCCCTGGAGGTGTTTAAGACACGGGTGGATGAGGTCTTGAGGGACTCGGTTTAGTGTTAGATAGGAATGGTTGGACTAGAAGATCCGATGGGTCCCTTCCAACCTGGTTGTTCTGTGATTCTGTGATTATGTGATTCTGGTAAGAGTGTTTCCATTTCACATCCAGGGAGCTGAGGCATGTAGATCAACAACCTAATCTAAAGCCCATTTTTTAGCACTCTTATGAAGGACACTTGAGTTTTTTCATTGTGAACTGAAGACAGATTTGCCTACTTCTAAGCTAGAACATACCCTGTAATTTGTCTGTAAGGCAGCTGTGCCCAAGCACAGCACTCAAGGATGTGTAGAAAAGCCTTAGCCATAAGTTTCAGGCTTGCAGAACTTTTTGTGAATCCCTGTGACTCTTACAGTCCCACAGTCTGGGGCACTGAAACCAGTAGTACCGAGGAGGTCAATTTCTAAAAACACAAGTAGGGCTAGCACAGAGGTGGTTTTGGGGCTGTGCCATCTGGAGAGAGATACTGGTGGCTCCAACCTTCTGGCTCACTCTGAGTTCTGAGAACAGCGGGAGTTTCTGTTCTGTACAGATGCAATTTAATGATGATAGAAAATGGTAGCATATTGTTTCTGTAAGTGGTAGTCTCTCATAGATCCCACAGTGTTCTTACCAGCATGCTTAACCTCTAATATAGGAAAGAAGAATACCATCTGGTACACACCATCCTTGAAAGGTTGCTGTCACTTTCCTTAATGTGTACCTGGAGAGCTCATGTAAGTTCTGCACTGAGTTACCCATGCTGAATGAACCTGCCTGGGCCCCAGAAGAAGTGAAGCAACATTAGTATGATGCACTGTCTGGGTTAATATAGCTGACTGCAGCACGGCTAGTGAGCTGGTGCAGAATGCTATATTTGCCTGGGTAAGTTGCTTCCAGTAGTAGAGCAGACCCATAAACTCTTAATGTTTAATGAAGTATATTTTCGTTTTTGATTTTATTTATCTCATCAGAGAAAATATCACACTTTCTGTCATAAGGAGCCCATGCTACCTTGTTTGCTTATTATTCAGTGTTAATGCTATTTTCACCATTAAAGTGAGAATGATTCTGGCATGAATGAGAACTTGCTGTTAAGCTCTGACAACCCTGACTCACAATACCAGTCAGTCTTAACATATCACCTCTGCATTTTATGCCTTATCTTTGCATTATTTCTGTAGCAGAGAGGACAAGAGAGCCTGTGTGTCCACTCTCAATCAAAATCCACTGTCAAAAGGTCTGTTGATTTAAAACACCAACAATTTTGGTACATACTTCTAGGTAAACAGGACTGTGCTGCCAGAAACTGACCTGCCCTATTTCTGGCATGGGTGGGTTCACCTCTCTTTAGGAAATCTGAGATCATCAGGCTGATGCCAAACATGATGTGGAAATATACCTGGCTGAGCACACTACAGCCCTAGGCTCATGGGCACCCACCCATCTCCTACGCCAGTGGAATGACAGGCATGATCCACCATAGCCAGATTTCTTTTCAGAGATGGTAAAAAATAGCCAGTGCTGGCTATCTTTCAGAATGACATTGTAATGTCATTGGAATAATTTTCAGTGAGCAAATGCTCATGACTTGCCTTGAATTGGCCTTGCCGGTGAAGATAATACCTCTGTGTGAACACACAGGTGGATTTGCTACCTCTGTGAAAGAAATGAGATGAGACTTACAGCTGTGACCTCATGAGTAACCACTGAGGATATAAATCAGAGTCCTAAGCCATTGGTGGCATCTGTCCATTGCAATTCTTCCTTATCCTGGTTCTCCAGTTATTAATAATAAAGTGTCCCCTTAAGGACAAAGTGCAAAATGTGAAATAGACAGAAGTTTTAAAAATGAAGCTGTGTTACTGACTTTTGTGTGCACTTAGAGTAGAACTAACAGGCTGCTACTTTGATGTGTTTGTAAATCCCTATCCTACTAGTGTTTTCATTCCTTCAGCAGGCTGCAGGTGGAACTGTTTCGGTTTAAAAAGATTACTCTTCTCCATCCTTAAATGTGCTTACTTAATTTTTCAAATCTGTAATGTAGCTTGGAAATAATTGTTCCTGATGTTTAATTAGGTGATGTTTGAAAAACACTTTGAAAATGAAAAATGGTGTAGAAATGCTAAATATTCTTGCCTAAGGTTGATTAATTATGGACAGTAGACTTTACATTAGCTCGTGTGATAAATGTGAGTGAGTAGACAGGACAATCTATTAAAGGAAAGCCAGACATATATATTTTCCCTCTGCATATGGATCTAGGACTGATAATCTGGAGGTTGGAGAATTGCATCTGCTTTGTAGCTTCTTGTGCCCTTTTTTATTCAATGTTATTGAAGAATTAAACAGAGAATTCAGAATACGGTTTTTGAGAACTAGCGGAGGGGCAATCCGGGGCATGGGAACCTGCTGGGCTTCTTCAGAAGTTTCTGCTTTCAACTTCACAGGAAGTTGTTAGACAGTGAGGTTACATCTATATTAGTAAATCAAACATGTCCAGCTCTTCAGTGCTGAAGCCACCTGACACTGAACTGCCCGTATTGACATGATTAAACACTTTTACCCTGTGGGAGCAAGGTGGTTGCAGCCAGACACTATGATGGGAAGAATCCCTGGCCTGTACTAGCTCCAGAAGTCTTCCTGGAGATTGCTTGGGTAAGTGCAGGTTGGCCAGGGTCAAAACCATTCTAGAAATTTAGCAGTGGAGATGACTAAGCCTGCCCAATGCAGTGTATTATACTGGTAGAGATGTAGCCTCAGTGGCTATTGCTTCTGCCTAGGGTATTTATCTTTGCTGTATTAAGAGCTTCTCCCACTGATAGAGAAACAGAAATCTGCTTTTATACAGACCAGATCATGTAATATGAAATATGCATCTTGCCAACATCTCCAAGCTGTGGCTGTTTTCGGGCAGCAATAGTGATACTTGATCTTAAAAGACTGATGAAACTAATCACCCAGCTTCACTTGCACTGTAGAATACATGATAGATTGCAAGACCACTTGGTGTCTTTGACAGATTTTAAGTGGGGCTAATGTATAATAAGCAAATGTTCTTATCGCACCTAGATCAAATCCATGAGAGGTCTGTGCTAGTTCTTGCAAAGAGGGTAAGTGCCTTGGATAAACTAACAATCACTTATCTCAGATAAAAAGTCTGGAGAATCTCATAGAAGGAAAACAAGAAAGGAAGGAGGAGATGACTCTAGGAAAACTGTGTGAGTTTAAGTGGAAAATACAGAGAGCAGGTGTGCCCTGTATTTTTTTATATATATATTTATATATGATAGTGTCCTTATACACTGTAGTACTCTGCTTTTCTAAATCTGGAGAAATATTTTTTTTCCTTGAAACAGGGAGATCAGATCAGTTGTTGATGTTGGAATATTGGAGTTAGCATGAAGGACTGATCTGAAATTGTTGCTTTAAGAAGGCATTACTTTGAGATGTAACAAACCAAATAACTAGTCATTAATATTGCTGACTTATAAAAAAAAGAAGGAGTATATATGAAGGCCTGGCAATAAGAACTCTGCTGCAGCTTATAGCAGGAGAGTTGGAATTATGATAGTTTGGTACAAAAATAAAACACAGAAGCCTTGCTTTTTCAATCTAGGTGATAGATCCTCTAGGGTTAAATTCCACTCTATTTGGAAAAGATTGTCACATGTGCCTGAAAATGACTCCTGACTACAGAGCTTCAAAGAGATGAAGTCTTTAGTGAAAGCTCTGTTTCTTTTAGCTTCAGCAAACAAGCTACAGTAAGAAAAGGAACAGACGGTCATATCAAGGATTTTGAGGCAAAAAAAGCAGGGCCTTAGGCACACCATTTGCAGCACCCCTGAACTTCCCTTTCTCGGCATGTGTATGCCAGATCCAGTCTGGTAGGCAGAGCTCTAAGAGGGGTTTGTGAGCTTGAGCATGGTACCTGGTCTGTAAATACAGGAGAAAGATCTACACTGTAAAGAAGAGGCTGGAAATAGGGAGCTGATAGATTTGCTCAGGTGTCCTGCTGAGAAGGTGTATGCTTGCTTCTTTGTCTTGCTTTCCTTCTATGGAAAAGGATCTGGGGGTGTTGGTCAACTGCAGGCTGGACGTGAGCCAGCAGTGTGGCCAAGAAGGCAAATACCATCCTGACTTGGATCAGAAATAGTGTAGCCAACAGAACAGAGTAGGAGTAGGGAAGTGATCACGTCCCCGTACTCGGCACAGGTGAGACTACATCTCAAATACTGTGTTTAGTTTTGGGCTCCTCACTACAAGAGGGATACTGAGTTGCTGGAGCAGGTTCAGGAAGGGAAATGAGGCTAGTGAAAAGTCTGGAGCAGAAGCCTTACGAAGAGCAGCTGAAGGAACTGGAGTTGTTTAGCCTGGAGAAAAGGAGGATGAAGGGAGACCTTATTGCTCTCTAGAACTACCTGAAAGGAGGTTGTAGCAAGGTGGATGAGGGTCTCTTCTCCCAAGGTATAAGTGATAGGATGAGAGAAAATGGTGTCAAGTTGTGCTGAGGGAGGTTTAGATTGGATATTACGAAAAATTTCTTTACCAAAAGAGTGGTCAAGCATTGCAAGAGGCTGCCCAGGGAAGTGGTGGAGTCACCGTCCCTGGAGGTGTTCAAAAAACATGTAGATCATAGAATCACCAGGTTGGAAGAGACCTCTTGGATCACCAAGTCCAACCATTCCTATGTGCCACTAACCCATGTTCCTGAGCATCTTGTCACCTTGAGCACTTCAGGACATGGTTTAATAGGCATGGTAGTGCTGGGCTGACAACTGGACTGGATGATCTTAGAGGTCTTTTCCAACATTAATGACTGTATAATTCTATGATACTTCTCACATACCTGTCCTCTCAGATCACTTCTCACACCAAAACATTCCTGTTAATGCTTAGGCAGCAACATGATAGCTTTTGACAAGAAAATTCATCAAGAATATTCTGCAGAGCTGTTCAAAACATCTCTGAGATTACGATGAGATTATTATGCAGGTTTGAAGCAGCTGATGAAATGGCGGATCACCTGGAGGGTAAGAATCTTGAATGTATGTTTTTCATTGAAAGGAAGCAGTGGTAAAGAGATATTCAGGAAAGAGAGGAAAGGACTGAGGATAGAGAGCAGAGACTTGGATGGCAGGATCTTTTTAATCTTGAAAAAAAAATCCATACAATGTGCATCTTCCCTTGTTTTTGAACTTATAGAGACTTCTGAAATCTAGTTAGCTGAAGACATGCTGTTTAGCATCCCACTTCTGATTGTTCATTCTCTCAAGGATGTGTGAATGCCAAGGTGAAAACAAGAGCCATGAGAGACATATCTATGGTTAACTACACATACCCATTCTATTAGCATAAGTCACTTGTGTCAGGTACTTTATGCAGCGTTTCACTTATTTTAGCAAATTTTTCAGTTGCAAGAACTTCAAACCACAAAATCTACAGAACTGAATTGTTTTCCTTATGCAATGGTATCTACTTCACAGTGCTATGCAACTTGGTCACAAGCTTATCACAAGTGACCTATAAACTAGATTTATTTGACAGTAAATTCAAGCTGAAAACAACTTCCTAGAATCCTAGAAAAGGCAGTGAAACTCTATACACTCACTCCAAGAAGACAGGCACACACATTCAAATATGCATACTTTTATGCAGAGATATCATCATGTATCGTATTCTTAGTGACCATCTGTTTGCTTATTGTGAGCTCAGAGATGATTCAGTTGCTTTGCCTTAGGGGAAAACACTGGGTAAGACCTGCATGTAAATGTACAAGGACACATTTGGGGATATGCTAATTGTTGTGTGCTGGGTCTTGACATGCTATGCCTGCTCCATCTATCCCATCAGCCCTCCTGACTGGGCTGTCAAGATGGCCAAGAGATCCATCACCAAAGCTGGAACTGTTTGACCACATTATAACAAGAAAGGATGTAAAGGAAAACCAGTTTGAACTCTGGCTGCATTTAGGTTGTCTGCAGGAGCCTTTTGGGGTTCAGAAAGACATAGACAACAGCTATCTTTTAGTACCATTTAACTCATACAAAATAGATGTAATTACCCTGTCTTTGTGGGACAGTGCAAAGAATAATCTAGAAGCATATGAACAACAGGAGCTGTAAACAATCTTACTTAGGTAGGAATCATCAATTAAAAAAATAGAACACCCTTGAAATGTGAGGGAGATTCTGAATCCAAATTGCATAATAAATATAAGAACCTTGCCTTCACATATGTCAGTCTGGTGAAATCTGGCTATTGGAGTTGGAACTTGATCTGGGGCAGATTTATGTGTACACAAAGGAAGTTCTTGTTACAAAAGTGCAGTATTACATTAAGAGTGCAACTCCATTTATTCACATGTAGCACAGTTATGTATTACAGATCGGTCTGAAAAGATTCTGCAGCTGGGTCATGAAGTTTTTATTTATATTTTCTCAAATCTGTATTTTATGTAAATTTTTCTCTATCCTTCCCAATGCACAATGTAATCTCTGTCAGCATTTATAACTGGAAGTATATCACTGCACCAAATATTGACACTGTTTTTTGTATAATGGATTTTATTTCTGGCCTAATTTAGGAACTTTCAGAAATGTTGTTCTGAGTCTGGAACTGAAACCCTCTACTTTTCAGAGATATTCTGCTAGACTTCTGTTATTATGCATATGTTAAAACTGGGACCACTCTCTGCTCTGCAATTGTGTTTAGTCACATGCAGGACAGGGGCCTAGAGTTTTTTTTCTGTCAAGTCAGTTCACAGTTGCAGGCAATTGAGATTTGTTGTTTTGATTAGGGCTTTTCCTTGTTTTTCTCCTTCTGAGTCAGTGATGAAGGAAGCTCTCTGATCCACCCTTGTATTTTTGTCCCAATGAAGCAGAGTTTCCTATGGCATTTTCTTTGCTCCAGAACTATTCATCACTAGCACTGTGTTGATAATGTGATGACAGTTGTTGCCAAAACTTTCCTGTTCACCCTGAATCTGTTTTTCTTGGTATGAAAATAAAGATATGAAGCTCAGCAGAGAGAGACAGTGCACTCAGTGATATGGAAGCTCAAGCTGACTTTGATGGAGTAATTACCCAAGGACAAAACTTGGTGCAGGCAGGCAACATTTTCCAGATTCCAGAGGGAAGGGGGAGAAGAAAGGAGTGAGTCTGAAGAGGGTGGGCTGGGTGGGATGTGCCAGCTGGGGGCTGAGGAGAGAGATACGGTGCTCCTCTTTTAAACGAAAATGAGCAGCCAGTAGAAACTAGATGTGTCTCATCATGAGGTGAGGGTGGAGAACCCACCGACTGCTGAGACAGTCAATAGCCGGATTATTCATCACACATTGCTAGGAGATTAACTGAGCAAATGTTCTGACAAAACCAATTAAAGACTTCATTCCATACAGGGAAACAAAGATACAATAAGTTATTACACCCTAGACAAATGCCAGATGATTACTGCACGTAGCAGAAACAAGAAGTACCGAGGGGTTCCCCTTGCCCCAAATTGAGATGATTCTCCCTCTCTTTATCACTAGAGTCATTGTAAATTATAGTTTGTAAATATAGCTACCTGCTGCACATTTCAAAATCCAGATTACTGTGATGTAATAGATAAAGGACGTTCTCCCCTTTTATTTGCTGCTCTTAAAATGTTATCTCTGGGTGTTATCAAGACTAGAGTTATCTCTCTTCTGAAGTGTATTCTTTCCCAGTATTATCACCACTGTTTACAATTGCAGCTACTTAAAATGAGCAAAATACTTGACTTTCAATTACAAAAAAGTTTGGATGGTACTCTCTCAGCCAGTAAACTCTGAATGTAAGTGCTTCCAGCATTGCTATTTGCTTAGTTGCTAGCACTGGTAAAGGGGAAATGGACAAAATTTTGTGCTGTGTTCACTAATTACCACTGTTTCTAGCCTTCCCACTTCTTAAAACAGAAGAAGTGATATCAGTAAAACTAAATCAACTGTAGAGTTCTGAAGACTGGGGAAGTCTTTAAAAAGACCCTGAGAAAATAATCCCTTTAGAGACAAATGTTATGATTGCTTTCTTTTGACAGTCAAAAATTTAATGGGTCATGGAAATGATCAGAGTAAAGCTGGTAAGTGTCTACTACTCCTAACAAGAGTCTGCTAACAAGTTTTTAACCTGAGGCACTACTGAAGCCTAAGCACTGAACTTAGCATTAGCTTAGATATACCTGTGAGGGTTCACTGTTTCTCAGGCATGAAAAGTCTCCCTGTAACTCATCCTGGTAATGTACAGACACTTCTGGAAAGGGAGGCCATCATCTGTCAGGACCCTGAGACATAAAATTAGAGAGTGCAGCCCCCTAGGGAATGAGTAAAAGGAGCTGGGCAAAGCCTCTGGTAGCTTTTCTCTCTCTAAACCCCTGACTCTGAGGGTAAGGACATTACAACTAATTACGTATTTGGAATGTGCTGACATGAATAAACCATTTGAGGTTAACTGTCATGCTTCTTAATGTCCTAAAGCCTTCTTTTCATCGAATTACAGCCTTATTAGAAAAAAAATTGTGTCAAATCATTCCCTTGTGCTGCGTTCTGTCCTATAATGTGGTCTAAAAAAATTGGGTTTTTTTTGGGACGAGCTGGGCTCATGCACTGTGGTTTTGACCAAATGTGATTTTCATGTGTCAGAAAAGTGGATATAAAATATGCAATGGCTTTTGAAAATGAATGTCTTCCAATGTAATAACAGAAATCCCCTTTGAATATCAGAGAGAACACCGGTACAGTTAAGAATGCTCTAAGACTGTTAACTAAATTATCATTTGATACCTCATGGGGATTTTTGCTTAATGGTTTGTATTTGTTAACTTTATCTTAGCTGTGGTTGTCAGTGCCATCTCTTTAATATAAGCAAAGAGGTAGGATATAGCAAGTGAGAAAAAGATCTATTTAACATTGTGAACCCTAGACATTAGGTTAAGAAATAGTTCACATATATTAGAAGCAGGTCTGATAGAAATATTAATAATAAATCTAGCAAAACACTATGTTTAGGAGCGTACACTAGTACATGTACTCTAATAATTTATAAATATAGTCAGAACTGTTATGCACACAAATATTTTATGTTGATGTGTTGAGGTGGAGCAGTAGAAAACTAAGAAACCTCTAGAGAATTAAAGATACATTGCATAATTTATAGTTGATTTCCCCCTAAGTTGTTAAAGAGCTTTATCTAGCAACCTGTTGCTTGTACGTTAGCATTTCATAGCTAACATAAATTTACAATAGATGCTGCCAACTGCTTTTTTTGTTATTGTTGTTAAATAGGCAGCTTTTTCATAACTCAAATGATTCTCACAATTTTGAAATCACCACAATCATTAGATGATCTTTAAAAAGGCAATTGTATACATCTGAATTGCTTTGGCAAGGCAAGGAGGTTTTCAAAATGAAGGGAACAGCTTCTCTTTTAGAAGATCTGTTATACCCTTGTAAAAGGCAATAAAATATATATCAAACATAGATGATACTGACTGCTCTTTATAGTTACTATCAAGATTTATGGTCCCTGAAGTTAAATATTGACTTTGGCATCACCTTGGTCAATATTTATCTCTCAGATCAATAAATCTTAATATTGACTGCAACTGAAGTCATTATGCTGCCCAGTGTTACCTCTGAATGATTTATATCAATGTATTTTCCTCGTTCCTCAATATATCTTTTACTGCCCTATGTTCCTATTTGATTGGGTTGGAAGATCTTTTTTGAACGAGGAAACTTTCTCTCTGCGTAGATCATTGTCCTTCCCATTAGGTTGTTTTACATCTTTCCTTATTTCTTTATAAGTTCGACTAACTGCATAAACCATCTTAGTGTGAAAAGATTTTTCCTGAGGCCTAAGTAAATGTATAATGTCTGAGAGCATATTAGGCTCTATCATCCTCATTGTGATTTTACATATTGGAAGTTACAATAATTTTAATAATCCTAATCAATAATAGTGCCTTCTCTTATTATCCTTGAATTCCTATATTAACATTTACTTTCCTGGCTCCCAATGTTTTCCTTCAACCATTAAAGTAACAATACAACTGAAAATTATAGTTTATTTAAAATTTAATTATTTTGTCCCATTTACAAGTTTTTATTATTTTAGTTTCCCCAACACAATTCAGTTACTGAAGAAGTTAGAGACATGATCACAACTAGCTTTTCACATATATAATTTTCCTAATATCACTGGAATTTTTGGGTTAGCAGGATCTTTGAGGCTAATAGAACAAAGCTCCTTTACCAAGTCCAGTTAAAAGTGAAATTCCTAGTGAACTGTTCTGAACATCATTTATAGACACTTGTTTAGGCAAAAATGCATTGCTGGCTACTGTCCTTTTATTTTCCTATATTGAATCTTTTTAAAGATCCCCGAGCCCTTTCTTTTCTTTCACAGTGTCTAAAAAAATCCATCTTTCTTTTGTTCCCCTGGGTGAATGCTGCCTGTGCTCTCAATGATTTGCACATACGATGGTCTTGGACCCTTGCTGCTCTTCAATCCCATCTGAGGAGCTCTGAAGCAAAACCAGCTCCAGCACAGTGTGTCATGCTGTGAATTACAGCATCATCCACCTAGTCAGTTTTGATCCAATGTTGCTCTTTTTCTACTGCATAGCTCCGAGCACAATTATATCTTAATTAAGCAATAGTAGTATAGATGGTCTCTGCATCCATATCAACTGCAGTAGTAGGATTTAAGTGTAAAAGGACCATGATTTTTTTATGACATCAGTCTTTCAAGTGCCTGAAACCATAAAATGTCTGTATGAGTTGTACTCACACTTGAACAAAGGAAAGTAGGAGTTTCAATAAATTTCTAAATTTTATTCCTGTCATTGGGAAAAGCTAGAAGAATTCTAAAGTTAAATAGTGGCATGAAAAATATAAGGACACTACAAAATCATCAGCTAGGCCTTTTTTGTTCCTGTTGCATTCCCATGTGAGGGCTGAACCCTGCAGAATAAAATAACTCCCTTCTGCTGAATGTGTCATGGAAAATTTGCCAAACAGAAACAAAGGCCCTTCTTCCACTTCCGCCTTCTGACATAAACAGCTGTACTGCTGATTGCAGTATATTATGAGAATGGATAAAAATCTTCTTCTCCTTCTGTTTTATTTAAAATGAGATCAGAGGGCTCAGATGAACACAACCTCTCTCTCTGAGAAACAGTGAAAATGGCTTCTGATGACCTTCTGCATTATTTGAGTAGCTCAGCTAATTAGGGACACAGCGGAACTCCCTCATGACTTGCCCTATCATGATCTTTCCCAACTAACACAGTTCAGACTCTGAATGCAGCAGCAAAAAACAGCTTCAGGATGTTCTTTGCAATCAAGAGAAGAAATAAGTTTTCTTTTGCTTGGATGGACGTTGGAGTGGCTGGAGGGGAAAAATATAATTCACTGATACATTTGTGAATGGAGAGTGAAACTCTGAGCAAGAGTTTGAAGTTGAAATATGAATAGTTGTGTGGCTCATTCCTTGTCACCTACTAAGGTCCCAAACTATACTTTTAACCTTAAAATCTGGAGCAGCATTGATGTGCACAGCTATGAATCTGCTACCCTCCAATCCAGGGGAACCTACCTTACCCTGTCAGGGGAACAGGCTATCCTTGCATCTAATGTACTGCTAGTGATCATAAGTGCTTGCTCCAGGAATGCTTTAAAATGTTAGGGCCAATCAAATGATAAATAACAGTATTTTAGCTTTATTATTATCTCAGTACAAATTAGAAAAATCCAATATGTTTAGCTTGGGTAAACAATGGCTAATGGGCCAGGAATGCACACAACAAGCTTGGAGAAATCTGTAAACATCAGGAAAGGCAGCGACATAATTCTGAAGATCTGAGTAGATACAGCTAAAGACTAAGAGTTTGTTTACACCAAGAAATTTACTGTTATAATTATACAGCATAATTGTAATTATCTTGGAATTATTCTGAAGGAAGACTGTCCACAAGAGGAGTTATGTTGATATATAGACACTACTAAATTTCCCTGTGTAGACAAGCCTCCGGAAAAGAAAGTACTGTTTTTGTGTTATGTCTCTGTGTGCCATGTTACTACTACTATAGTGCAATACAAAACAGAGAAAGTAAATTACATAGCTTTTAGTTGATTTATTTTAACTAGTTCAAGTCCTGTCAATAGAGAGAGACCTCCTACTGGCATTGGCTCATGTGATGCATATTCCTATTTCATATAAAAAGCCTTTGCACTTTTCAGTCCCCAGATTTGCCTGGAACTGTTTCTTGCTCTTTAGTACTGCTCAACTAAATAGCTTGCATGACAATAGCTCACTGTCTGCATCCGTGGCATTGTCATCCCAGCTGTAAGGCACTTGTCATGAGGACGATTTATTCTAGCCTATTACTGGTGTATCAGTATCTAATAGAGTTTGATTTTTTCATACTTCTCATGATTTTAGTTAACAAGTTTTAAGCTTCCTCTGGGAAGCTCTATCATACATCTGGGCCTGTCTATGCAAATTGTTGTTCTATATTAATGGTACCAGAAAAGCCAAAGTGGTAGATTCCCCCTCAGATATAGATGCTCATATATGACAACATTTATAAACCATTTGCTCAAATTTGTTCTCTGTGGCCATCTCACTGGACTAAAAACCAGAGTTAAATAATTATGCCTCCAGTGAATAAAATCCATCACTTCCATGCTTCTACTGAAGCAATGGTGCAACTGCTTGAGGAGGGATAATGAGGCTTCAGAAAAATCAGAACATGCTGCTTACAGTGTTCCCACAAGTAGATATATTCCAATGGTTTGTTTAAGAATTCAGACTGAGATATCCAGAGGAGTTTAAATGTTTGAAGGAAGGTTCAGAAAGCAAATAATTTGGCAAGGAATTGCTGTGCTAATTAGTTTGAATAATAACATTGCTACTCTTGCCTAGCAAGAGTGATATAACTTTTATCTGCCTGTAAACTCTTCACTACCACAAAACTCATGTCTGAATTGGTATCTTCAAAATGGAGGAATGACCCTGAAACAGATTTTTTTTTCCCCCTAGTTTCTGTTTCCTACTTTCTGACATCTTTTTCTTTTATTTCCAGGTCACAATCTTCATCTCCCACATTGGGGACTTCAGGTTAGATTCACAAAATGACTTAGGTATCATCTGGAAAGCAGCGTGGCATCAGTGTGACCCCACAGCCCCAGGTTGTGCCTTCATGCTGTGAACAGCCCCTGGAGAGCAAGCTGAATGAAATTCAAAATGGCCATTGGGCTAATCCATTGAATGTGAGTGTTACACTCCCTGCTGTACCCTTGGAGATTATGGTTCTTATCTCTTCCTCATGGAGTTTTCAGAGAACTCTATGTCCAACTAAATGGAATAAAAGACTTGGAAAACGTTTTGTCTGTGTCCAGTGAGCACAATACTTCCTTAAAAGCCAGGTTCATCTTTGTTTCCTCCTTAATTAGAACTGAGTCAAGCTCTTTCCTCTCTCAGAACAAGTGTCATCAGCACCAGGCAATAGTGTTAGGTGAAACAGATATTTTGGAACATTTCCTTAAATTAGGCTTTCAAGTACCTAAACATACAAGTATTGGAAATAATCTCCTATCTACTGCAACACTACAGCAATATGGCATGAAAAAAAGATTTTAAATTACTGCTGCCTAACATAACTAGTAATAGATTTTGCTGCAGGGAAGAAGTTGTCGAGCCAAATCTCATGTCCTAATTGGTAATTATTGTTGTCTTTGCCTCAAATAAATTCTGTTATGAGACTAGGCAGCTTTATTCAGTTAAAATGTTCCAGGAAAATCCAACACCAATTACAATTAAAAATGAATGTTCAGTAGCCCAATGAAGTAACATACTAGTATGCAGTAGTACACCAACTACACATTTACTCTTCTTGATCTTCAAAATATGTTTATACTTGTATCCTCTGTCTTTTAAAAGACAATACGGTGTTGATGGAAGCTGCTCATTTGACTGTACCTAGAAATGAACTCTGCTTCAGTGGGTTAGTAATGCATGCCTTCTGCATGTGAACTAATCATTGTTTATAAAGCCCTGCAAATGCAATCTGGTATTTATTTGGGAGAAGAAATAGTTACAATCTGGTTATAATCTGACCTTGATAAATTACAATGTAAGTGTATGCAGCAATGATCTCCTGCCCTACTGTAGCGACTTTACCAGCTCTTCAAAAGTTGGAAATCTGCTCTGTCTGAAATTTTACTCTCAAGCCCTAAGCGTGCATCTGCTTGATGATATCATAGCTCCCTACTCTAACATTAGTGCAAATCAGAGGTAATGCACATGAATTAGCTGTGGTAGTTTATCACCCTGTCAGTCATCAGTTTAACTTTGCTAACTATTGATAAAATTTAGGTGCATGCTCTGAGACTGCTCAGCTGTGAAGCAGAATGATATATTCTTTAGCTCAACTCTGATGAAAAAGTTTAAGGTAATCATGCGTCCCATTGCATCAGCTGATGGCAAGTAACTTGTGCAGCTGTAACTTCATTATATATATATATATTCATTATATACATATATTCATTATATATATGCCTCAGTTATCAGGCATATCTATCTATCTGTCTGTCTGTCTGTCTGTCTGTCTGTCTGTCTATCTATCTATCTATCTATCTATCTATCTGTCTACCTATCTATCTTCCATGAGCCTTGGAAGTGCTGGTATCAGTTAGAGACAAATCTAGTGCCTGGAAGTTACATAGGCCTTTATAAATTTGTATGGACAGAAAGATTGAAACCACTAAGATTCTTCATTAAGTTCACCCTCAGCTTTCAGACAGTAATGCTTTCAGTACTCAATAATCTGAGCTACACTGTAACCTTCATGGTACAAATTGTCACAATTGTTAGTATAGTATATTAATCAGCCTTTTTGGGGTAATGACGCTGTATAAACATAATTTCTGCTTTATTCTAAGCAAATTTGCTCATTGTAATGACACTGAACTCAACAAGCATGCAGAATCTATCCTTCTTTTATCAGTCCATATCACTAACTATTTGTGCTGTAGATCTTGATAAAATATGTTTACATACATGGAGCATATGGCAAATTCCACATTTCAAGCACCTTTGTATGAAGAATATCTGTCTGAATTGTGCTTAATATCTGTCCTTTTTCCTCCCTCAACATCAGTCCAAAACCACATGACTCCAATTAGTTCCTATCGCAAACAATTCATTGGCAGCAATCTGTTCTCAGTATTGCCAAAACACATAAAACTGTTGCAAGTCTCATGATTTTTCATGGTCTTCTTTACAATTCAAAATTCAGATGAATACCTTAACATTACAATGAGATGAAAAGAAGTGAAAATTACCTTTCAACTCAGGAAAACAAAACAAACCAAAGCTTGGATCTAATTAACCTTGGCAAGAAAAGAAATCACTGAGAATTAAAATCTCTCCAACTCAAAGCAGCCAAAACAAAGCCCTCTGAAGTCCTAAAAAAGCTCTTGAAATACAATTTAACTAGTACATCAGTGTTACTCAGGCTGATGTTGATGCTCTATATGGGGATTAATTTTACCTTTCAAAAGAAGGCTTTCTGCCAAATACATGTAGTCTGCATTATTTACGTCTTTAAGTCCAGAAAATCCCGGAAGTCCTGTGCTTGGTCCCCTGTATCTCAAAGAACTAGGTTAAGGCAAACATTGCAGGGAATGTGTATTTCTTCATGTCTGGGTATTTACTGACATTTTAAGTTACAAAATTTATTTAGGGCAAAGATTACTGTGGTTCTGTGTTCATTCTTCACTCTGTTGTCACTGTTGTAAAATTCTTAGATTTAAATAAAGTTAGTACAAAGTCACATGTAAATTATAGTCAGCTTATCCCAAGGAGGCTAATAAGCAAGACAATACAAGCAAGTCTCCAGAGAAGAGTCGATGCCTTTAAATTATATTCCAGAGATGTACCCTGACAGCTTGCATTAGAAATAAGGCATAGAATTAGGGACAGGATTTTTAGTATCCCCTTCAGGTAACCAGAGCATCACATTTAAACTCAGTTTTAATACTGGTAGAATCTGTTCCAGCTGTGAGAAGAACCACTATTTGTAAGTATTTTACGTTTACTTCTCTGGTAACTGAAAGACTTTGGGGAATGAATGAAAAAAAACAAGAGTAAGAAATCATGTGATATTTGAAATAGCATTACTAGCTCCCCATTCTTTGCAAAAATATAAACAAAATGCTGTATAGATTGTTTCAGGTTACATACAAAAGAGGACAGAAGCACTTTTCTGTGACCCAGACTGTTTAATGAAACAGATCCAATGTTGCAATCACAACTGCGATATCTACAGACAAAATTTATATAGAAGGTGCCAGTATGGTACATTATATGGATCTTGCAGACCAAGAATCCCAGGCACTAACCTCCTATTGAGGACTGTAGTAGTTTCATTAGCTTCAATACAATTTTTTCATATGCAACTATTTGCTGTATCAAACCAATGGATGAACGTCTTTTTTCTCTGCATTTCTCAGCATCACTCCAACCATCAAAAAACGAAGCTTCTCTGAATACTTAAGACAAGCCTCAAAGGTGTGTTTCAAAATTAAAGAAACTGGCATAGAGGGGTTTACCTTTGACTATCATTACTTCTGCCACTGTTTCTTCTGCTTTGCGCTATGCCTTCAAAACCACATGCTTCAATGTTGAGAGTCTTCAGTACTATGAAGGATGAGAAGGGGAGGATGAGATAATCATATTCCATTTTGATTCAGAATTTCTAAAACCTGAACAAACAATATAAAGCAACTGCAGGATCTTTATTGTTCTAGATAATAATTCCAGATAAAGGCTTCAAGGTTATTTAGCAAGAGTAATATAAAGCATAATATCTGAAAAAGTATAAGTTCTCCAGACATCCTTCTAGGTCCTATGGTCCTTTCTTGTAAAATTGTGATACATTCATGAAAATGGAAGAACTCTAGTATCAATCGTGTCAAAACTGGATCTGGACATTGGTTATGACAATTGGATTTCCTGGCCAGTTAGATCTGTCTTATCTCATGAGAAACCTGTTGCATTGATTAGAAAGAAGGAATTTTTTTCAGGCTGAAGTGAAATACAGGAAAGTAGGGGTTAAAGAAGATAGGACTACCTGTTGATTCACAAGGAAAAGGCTTGGATGTGTGGTTCTTGAGGTAAAACTGCATCAGATAAGATGCTCTAAGAACTCACAACTCACTGGAAAGACCCTTCAAAAAGGTTTTCCTCTTCAATTCATTCACTCCACCTCTCAAATAATTTCTGCTGGAGTGGGCAGGCTCTCTCCCATTCCCAAGATTCTGATTCACTTCTGCTTTGGCTCTGACACTTAGTAGACTCTCTTCTGAGCCCTTTCAAATTATTAACCCAGAAGAAAACAGTAACTTATCTTTCTGGATAATTTTTTTGCCATGTTAGTGAGCTGGTTTGTATAGGAGTCCAACAAACACCAGGGCTGTTGCACAGATTGTGTGTAGGAGCGTGAAGGTATGGATCATGTGGCAGGACCTTCCCCTTTCAACCACAAGGGGCTCTTAAGGCTTACTTACTCATCTTTTATAACATAAACCTTTCTCTCAAGTGAAAGTACTAAGAGAAATTAATGGCAGCTGCAATGTCTCATGAATTCAGCCAATTGGTATACATTGCTTATAGGATGATTTTAGTGGAACTGATTTTGGAAAGAGGTGCTCTGTTTTATTTTCAAGACTCATTTGGACTTCTGCTACAGTGACTTTCTACAAAACTTACCAAAATGAGGAATTCAGCACTAGCCTTACATGTTTTACATAATTACATTTTCATAATTACAATTGCATAATTAAAAATTTACATTAGAAAGTAGCTTTGAGGGGCAAAAAAACCTGTGCAAAAACTGTTCTAGAGGGGAAAATACAAAAACCCTCTTCAAGTCAGCAAGAAATACTTACAAATTCTCAATGAAATGTTTTTCTACAGGGACATCTACAATTTTATACGATGTAATTTCACAGTTCAAGCTTGGTTTGCCATGTGTGGAGAGCAGACTGATTGCATCAGGTGGTAGAGCATTATCAACTCATTGTTAACTCATTGCCACAGAGGACATAAATGGCTTTCTTCACAGCAGTCACTAGCAGTGACAGAGTCAACTGGCTTGGTTGGGTTGATATCAGTGGAGAGAATGTTCTCCACACTGAAATGTGAAATAGGTTCTCAGGATTTTTGTAGCAGTTACACTCTTTACAGTTTACCAGTGATGATTCTCTCGTGTCCTCTACAGTTGCAAGACAGCATTTGCCACTTTACTACTCAAAATACTGCACTGTTTCTCTTCAAAATGCTTTTTAAAGCCCTTCTTCACTCCCATCCAAAAGATCTGTTGGTAGGACACTAGTAAGCTTTGACTTTTTTGCTAACTGCCAGTTCCAGTAATTCTTGTACTTTGAATCTCTTATTAGCAGGATCTTAATTTTATTCTGATTTTGTACGATAACTTGCATCTATTTTGGTCTCTAAATCTAAGGAGTGGGACTAATGCAAATAATAAATACATATAATGATAATCCAGCTGAAATGGCCTGAAAGTTTATTTTTGTATTATTCAAATACAGATATTACCATATAGACCTACTGTAATGAATCATCACATTTTGACAAATTGGGTAGAATAAAATATAGAAGGTGAATCTTAGGAGATGAATATAATATTTTGAAAAAAGTTATTCCATGAACCTTCTATCTGACAGGAACTAATGAAAGGTAGATACCATACAAGATTGTGAAAATCAATATGGAGGACTAGTTGTCTCTAATGAAACAATTGCCTGGTCATAAATGTAAAGAGATTGCATAACTCTTGCAAACCACAGAAATCCAACTGTCTTTTGGAAAAGCTCTAATTTGGAAATAATAGGATATAGTAGGACATAACCCATTAAGGTTTTCAACAAACAAGTAGTTACCCATTGCTCAGTTTTTCTGACAGCAAATTACTGGTGAGAAAAGATGAAAGATGAGATGTCAGCATGAGATATAACCTGGAGGAATGTTGAATGGATCAAGAGATGGTATAATAGCCACAGCAAGTTGGATCAAAAACCCACCTAAAACCACTGTCCGAAAGTGGCTAGAAGTGGAAACCTACTTTTGGATAAGTGATGGACAATCCTACAGTCATAGTTAATGAACTTCCAGCAATATGCAGTTTGTGTATTTCCCTAATCATGGATAATAGCTCTATGCTTAATGGCTATTGATGTCTTGTTCTTCTGTTACTTTATTTACCCATTTTAGGAAATCAAGAAGATTTTGCCGTCCATCATACATTGTGTCAATAAGTGACACAATTTAACTCTGCTTTTGGAGAAGAATATCTAATTTCATTTATTTTTCAACACGCCACCACAACTCTTAATTTGATTCTTAAGAGGCATTCTGTCCCAGTGATGTCATCTCCACTTGTATCTCTACTAAGTTCTTTTAACTATGCTGTCACTTCATTAACATGGTTTCATTGTGAAGGTTTGTCAGTATAATATTTTTCACAATATTAATAGCAAAGGAGACACCAGAACCTGTGGTCCGATATACAGGGGTGCACATTAATTGCATCAGACAGTATCAGCAGGACAACATTCCATTGATGAGCAGAGGAGGACGAAAGCAGATTTCCAAAGGGTCAATTCTGGATCTCCAAATGGACCTTATTTTTATTTTGATGGTCAGTTTTACAAGAGGATCATGAGAGATGTGAGACCTGTCAGAAAGTAATTGTTTTTCTATGGGCTCAGGGACTGTTTTTATTTCCACACAATCAGAAACATCATGCAAATATGAAATGCACGCAATTAATTTAGAAGGGGTTCAGTTTCAATTCTCAGTTATGGCTGAAGGTGGAAATTCACCTAATTTAACCTGCCCTAAGGTCCAGAAAAGATCTGATGGCAGTTACATAGCTGAATTTACTGCACTGATTTTCAGACAGACAATTGTACGTTTTAAAAGAAATACTGCTACTGTGAAATGTTAAGGCAAGTGGTTGAACTGTGGTTTCTTGGAATTGTTTGTGTTCTTTATATGGCCTTTTTAATACTAGTAATTGTTCTTGTATTGAGGAAAAAACAAAGTACAATCAGTTCCTATTCACCCTTTTCACACTATTAATTTTACAGGCTTCTGTCACGTCCTCCCTTGGGTATCCTTTTTTTCAGGCTGAAAAGCCATAGTTTGCTTATCTGTTCCTTGTACAAAAACTGTTCCACATATTTGATCTCCTTTATTTCCCATCTTTGAATTTTTCCATTTCTCATATTTTGAGATGGAGGCCTAACATCGCACACTGTATTCAAGGCTTCTGTCATCATGTGTTTAAGTATAGTAATGGAATAATGATGTCTAATGCTTTATTCTCTCTGTCTTAATAGAACCAATATGTAATATATTTTTAGAAGTCCTCCTGATTAACAAATTATCATTCTTTCTTTGCCATTATTTAACTACCTGTAACTAGGATCTCAGGTGTCAATGAAGAATGTGGAACCTCAGACAGAAATGATCTCACATTTATCCTTACTATGAAGGATATCTGAAGGACTTGAATAGCATATGCAAGTGTGTAAGAGCTTCTGAATAACATCCTGTGTTTAATGAGAATTGCTTTGTCTAAAGTATTAACTATTTGAAATATGCAGCACCTTGTTAGTTCTTCATTCCTCTCATTTATCTTCTCCTGCAGAAATAAAACTCAGACTATTCTTTGATTAAGACATGCCTCCTTTTTGAATGTATTGCATCATTACAGATCAGTTTTCATGCTAACTAGGACTATTTCATGATTTTGGGTTCAAAAGACTTAATTCTAATTGAGTTCCCTAAGAAGAATGATTTCAAGTACAGTTTGCTCTGAGGTTTTGCAGTCATTATGATCTGAAGCGCCCATTGAGACTGAAAAGGGTAAAGTTGAAACTATGTGGACTGAAATAAGAAAAAATGTGCAGATAACTTCTCTATGAGTGCAATCTCTTGACTTTCATTGATATCTAGCAACAATGATGTCAGCTAATTTCAAAGTCCCCAGTCCTTTGCCTGTAGCTTGAACGAATCAACTATATTTTCATTCTTACCTTGACTTAGTTTTCATGGTTCATTGTGCAAGAATGAACAATTATTTCTTTTGTCAGTCATAAAACTGAGAATTGTCTTACTCATTATTTAGTATAAATTGTTCCTCTGCCAAAACATAAGATATCACCATGTAAGTATTTGTTGTCCAATTTTACCTTTCACAGTTCTAAAAGATGAGAACAGAGAATGAGAATCATAGAATCATAGAATCATCAGGTTGGAAGAGACTCATCAGATCATCGAGTCCAACCATTCCTATCAAACACTAAACCATGTCCCTTCAGGACCTTGTCTACCCGTGCCTTAAACACCTCCAGGGAAGGTGAATTAACCACCTCCCTACGTAGCCTGTTCCAATGCCCAATGACCCTTTCTGTGAAAACTTCCTCCTAATCTCTAGCCTAAATCTCCCCTGGTGGAGCTTGAGGCCATTGCCTCTTGTCCTGTGTCCTGTCACTTGGGAGAAGAGGTCAGCTCCCTTCTCTCTACAACCACCTTTCAGGTAGTTGTAGAGAGCAATGAGGTCTCCTCTCAGCCTCCTCTTCTCCAGGCTAAACAACCCCAGAAACATGGTAAAAGGGGGAAAAAGTAGGTTTCACTGAAGAAAAAATACTGCAGTACAAAGTGTAGTTCTGGAAATTAATTACTTTGGAAGAGGACTAAAGAAAAATGCCATCTTCATATTGAATATGAGAGCACAAGGTTTTCCAGATTATTCTGATCAAATAGAAGGCTACATCCTGTTGAATTCAGTTTCCTTGAGTTGATGCTCCTTTATGCAGGACTGAAAAACACACAGCTGAAGTTATGCTGCCTGAGTATAGCTCAGAACATTTGAGTGAGGAACAACCTCTGAGTTACAATGAAGTCTAGCAGGCCAACTTGAGGAATTTAGAAACACAGTGGTCAAGTTTTCTCTTTAGTCATTGCATATCTAAGATCACAATTATCCTTATTCATTTCTGTGGACAACCTGAGTTGGTGAATTTAAGGAGATTTAATTATAGTGAGATGGTCCTTTGCCTCTGAGGAGCCTCTGAAACTATAATTACTATGAAATGAATGTCGACTTAGCATTGCTATGAATCCCCCGAAATCATAGGGCTTCTATCCACGACATGAGGATGTGGGAGGTGGTGGAACAGGTCCAGAGGAGGGCTGCGAGGATGATCTAACGGCTGGAGCACCTCCTGTAGGAGAACAGGTTGAGAGAGTTGGGGTTGTTCAGCCCAGAGAAGGCTCTGGGGAGACCGCATGCCGACCTGTCGATATTAAATGGGGCTGCAGGAAAGCCAGGGAGGGACTTCTTACAAGGGCATGGGGTGATAGGATGAGGGGGAATCACTTTGAATTGGAGGGGCAAAGATTTAGATTAGATAGAAAGGGTCGTTAGGCATTGGAACAGGCTGCCCAGGGAGGTGGTTGACTTGCCTTCCCTGAGGTGTTTAAGGTCCGGGTGGATGAGGTACTGAGGGGCACAGTTTAGAGATTGGTGGGAATGGTTGGACTCGATGATCTGGTGGGTCTCTTCCAACCTGGTGATTCTGTGATTCTGTAGCTGAAGCATCTTTGTGGTATGACCACAATGAAAGATTAATACTTCTCTGACAGAGAAATCCAGCAGAGCCAAAGCAGCTAAACAAATTAGCTGGGTTGTGATCCAGCATATGTATCATTAGAAGTGCTTTTTCAATAAGAGTCATAAGAGATAAAAAGAGGAAACTGATCCTATTTTAAAATATTGTTTGTCTATTTTGTGTTAAACAGTTACTCGATAGAATTTGTAAACTATTCTTGAAGAATGGTTTAAAAGTAAGGAGTTCTGGATTGAAATATTCTGTTGCTAAGCTGTAAATACTTTCTTTCCTATATTTTCTCTCCAGCCAATGAGTTTTGAAATTTTATTCTTGACAGTGAGACAAGGTCAGCAGGAAGAGTAGAAGTGATATTTTTATCCAGTCAATAACTCAATGGCCAAATAATTCAAACTCCTCTGTAGCTGCACAGAGGACCAAATTCAGAGTTTATGGAAAGAACCTGTGGTGAGTGAAGGGCCCTCACTTAGTTGTCTGTACTGGCCATCACAGTCCCAGGAGTTCACTAAAAATGTTTTTCAGAACAGTTGAGAAAAACTGCTGTACTTTTGAATTATATTTGGAAACTAACTGTGGGGCTATTTTTCAGTTCCTTAGCACTATCAGAAATACTTTATGGTTTTGGATGCAACTACTCAGAATAGCACAAACTGACACACAGAATTGTTATCAGTAGGGAAAAAACCATGCTGGAAGACACTAGATGGATGTTTGGGCTCAGAATTAATACACAGACATGAAGGCTGGAGAAATAACCTATTCATGTGAAAATCTGTTGCAATGAACTCCATGTTTAAATTTTTAGAAATACATACCTGAGGTGTCGGAGAGTGGTAGGGATGCATTTGGTCCATGAGGGAAGACAAGCAAGAAACCAAGGGTGACCTCCGTATAGGCAGGGTGCTTGTCCACATGGAACATGTCCAGATTGGTGATAGTGACAGGTTCCATCAGGGCAAGACCTATGAATGCCCCTAGGGTCCTAACATAAGGATACTATTGTCTGAGAAAAAACTGTCATGAGTCTAAATCTTACTGGTTTTGCTTTTTGATTATTTACAGGAGTATAGATTCAACTTCAAGCTACAGATCAAATATCTGAAAACTGATAACAATTTGTATTTGGATCCTAACCCCTTGTCACTAAACGCTAGTTTGTAAACAGAAGGGAATTTTGTGCTTTGTTGCACCTCTTCAAAGCGAAAGCTACTCTTGTGTCTTCAGGCAAATTTGCAAATGGATATTACTTGAAGGATTCTTGGTTTCAGTGACAGTTTTTTATGTTATCACAGGACACCAAAAGTACTTCCCAATCCATGTTATTTAAATTGCATACTCCAATGCTGGGAATTTCTAAAACAAAGCAATGCCCATTACTTCTAGAGCTCTTGAACTGAAATTATTTGTCCCACATCTGCTGACTCCAAAATAGTAATTAACTAAGCACACTATTTCCTAAGAAACTGATAATTTTGACAAAAAAAGAGAAAAGGTGGTTTGGCATGACTGAAGGTGTCTTTTAGCAAAAATATATCATCCAGGTCTTGATTACTTATAATCAGTAAAATTCTAAAATGCCATAGGTATTTCAGTCTTATTTCACCTGTTAGGAAACACCTCTTTAAGGACGTTGTATTACTGCAGAGGTGTTGTCACATAAACTGAAGATACTAAACTGAAACAGATGTGTTGATTTCAGCTTGGCTCAAAACACACACAAGAAACCAATGCCAAATGGAAAAGGATAAAACCCCCTGTTTTTAAAATATTATTTTCATGCATCTGAGATAATTACAACCAGTGGACAGTGAAACAAAATTAAAACCTATAAAGTATAGGTTGGCAGCAGCTGACAGTAGATTCTATGGAGGGAAGTAAATCCTTGTCTGTGAACCAAGCCAGTTGGTGATAAGGCATATATATGGAAAAAGTGCATTTTCTACATACCTGATGACATAAGATTTAATCCTCATTTATGATGACTTTCACGTCTACAGAAACTATTAATGGTAATAACATTAGGCATCTTTTTTAAGTGTATCCATAGTACTGACCTCGTGCAGTACTATGTCTCTCATAAGTAAATACTTCTCTTTCTAATTGGAATTTAGTGCCTTTTAACTTGCAATGTTGTTATATGATAAGTTCAATAAAATGAGAGATTATTCAGTTTATTATGATACCAGTAGCAATTTTGTACACTTCCATCAAGTCTTGTGTTACTCTTGTCCTGTCTGGGTTAATCTCTCATAGAATATAAAAACCACCTTACCACTGCCTCTGCTCTGGACTACATCAATCTCTGCTTTATCTTTCTCGAGAGTGAGTCAATCACAGCTGAGCTCAGTATTACAACAGAGAATTGATTTTTTTTAATATCATGCTATATTGTTTCTATCCCTTTTAAAATGTAGTCTTTAAAAGCCATTCTTAAAATCTGGCATTTCTCTTTAAGAGAAGAAGTCTTCTTAGCATTCCCAAAATACAAAAGTACAGGAAAAAATATTATTTGGGGCTTTCAACAATTTTTTTTTATAGCAACACTATGTTTTTCTCAAGTGTTGGAAACTAGTGATCTTAGTCAAATTGGACAGCCAAAATCATAGACACAATTTGCTGTTGATTTTCCAGGACAGGCAGTTGTTGAGTTTATTTACAAGACAAACCTTAAACAAAATGTCTTTAGGTAGTTAAGATTCAATAACAGAGAATTAATGTTAATTCAACTGAGAGGACAAAATTACATTTTGAGTGATGGTCTAGGTAGAGTAATAGAGTGGGTGTTAACGTTTTTAGTTTAGAAGCAGTTATTTTTCTGAATTAGAGTTCTGAGTGTACTTACTGTGATATGGCAGGAAGTCAGAAAAATATTTATATATTTAAATAGGACTCAAGAGCACGTGAGATTCTCATGGAAATCTATAGAAGATAGGTTCAGAAACTTTCAACAGGGACCTGACTGCATTTTAAAACGTCAACTTCATGCTGTATGTGGATCAACCTTTCTCCTGCCTGTCCTTCATTTGGAGTACAGTACAAAATGCTAGTCTGTACGTTAAGCCTAATTCACAGTCTATCTTACACTGATTTAATGTATAAGTGCATGCCCTGCATGAACTAAATAAACTTAATAATAGATTCTGCTTTGCTGTGTGGGAACAGAATAATACAATCGTTCTTTAGGATCTATTACTGTTTCTGAATTCATGACTGAAAACTACTATGTAGTCAATGATTATCCAAACAGGATTACTATTATAAGTCAACACATTTTTTTTAGTCCTCTGATTCTGAAGGCTGTTCTAGCTACATCTCAGAAGAGTTTGAAGACTTTTGGAGTTTTGAGATGAATGTCCTCCAAAAAGAGACATTTATGTGAATATGAGCATCCATGAATGAGTGAAGACAAATTTTATACTTTTCAACTTGCAATGCCTTTTTCTGTTTCATTCAGCTCTTGATTTATATTTTCACAATAAACATCTACTAAATAAATCATTTTACTTTGAGCAAAGTGTTACCTTATTATTAGTATTTGAAGTCCTATATTTATCAATTTCCTTTAGCAACTTCTCTAAACCAGTTTCAGTATATTAAAAGAGGAAAAAATTATTACAGGTATTTTTTTATTTGAATCAGCTGTAGACAAAAATTTGTGCTAAGCAAACTAATATCTTGGTGAGACAATCATTAATTGATGGTACTGTAAAGGTTACCATTCTTTATAAAATCCAGTTCTATTTTAATAAAGGAACTTGTGAGCAGATGATTTTCTTTTTTTTTTTTTTAAATAGAAATGTGCCACAATAAAGCATTTATAAGAAGATGAATGATGCTTGCAAGCTATGTTGGAACAGTCATCCCACAGTCTCACATATTCTTTTTTGTTATTGGATCTATAATTAACCCTCACATACCAAATGTGTGTGACTCAGTCACACTGACAGAGGGCTGATGACAAAACATGTTATTGCTGATGCTGTAGAATTTGCACTGTGAGAATCTTCCAGAGCCTGGAGAACACCCATTTGTTCAAGCAGTTTAATCAGTAATCAAAAAAAAAAAAATCACAAAAAAAAAATTGTCTCAGTTCACTCTTCAAAGCAACCTCTCTGAAGCAACCTTCTGTGGAATTTTTTTTTTTTTTGTGAGGATTAATCCAGTTTGCGATGAAATTCCAGAAGCACCTCTTTCCCTGTTTGCTGGGTTGTTTTTCTGTATTTAGATGATCAGTAAGAGTAACTAGCTCAGGTGAAGCAGCTAACCAGCCAGGCTTCACAACTCTATTTGCATCTCTGAAAACCTGGAGGATAAAGTCTTTTTAATTGGTGATTTGACCTCAGTAGGAACACATTTTTAGGAAATGAGGCCTACACCGTTTTCTTCACAGTGGGCACAATTGCTCTGGTTGCCATGGCAATATGCTGGAGCATGCTAGCTCCAATGATGTGGAAAACAAGATGGCTTCCTTATTTGCTTAGCCTTAAGGAAAATTACAGATATTAACAAATCATCACAGGACTAACAGCAACTCCAACGACTTGACCTAAATAAACGGCATCACGTCAGGTCGCTAACAGCTGCTGAAGTTTTACTTCTGTGACTCTCCTGAAAGTCCTTAGTTAATGAAGGTTTTATTAACCTAAATATTTGTTTTTCTCCAGCTGCAAGTAAAATCCTGCACTTTTAATGTTAAGGTGGACCTACTACTCAGTAAGATGCATTTACTTTGTCAATCAGTTACAAAGAAACTTAAAAGCTGAATAGCAACCAATACTTTTGGCAATATAAAATTAAATTTTTGCATACTTTGTCCAGAAAGGATTTTCTCTATTTCACATAGGATTTTCTCTATTTCACAAAGAATTTCTATACTTCACAAAAGATTTCCTGTATTTCACATAAAGACCTTTCCTGTGGCAGAGCAGCTGACACATAGAATAGAATCATAGAATAATGGAATCATGGAATCATGGAATCATGGAATCATGGAATCATAGACTAGTTTGGGTTGGAAGGAACCTTAAAGATCATCCAGTTCCAACCTCCCTGCCATGGGCCAGGACACCTCCCACCAGGTCAGGCTGCCCACATGATGTGCTCCTCATATTGAGAGAGCAAGATCTCAGGCTCTCTGGCCTCTGTAGGGCTTGGGGAGGGTGACACATCTCTAAGAGAGGAAACATTGCATTTGAAGTTGGTGCTTTGAGGATGGAAGAAGAGGAAAAGTAAATGTGGGCATGAGAAAAAGTGTACTAACGAATTAATCCATCTGTTAAAAAATGTAGGAGGAAGTGGCAGCCAAAATCCATAACTGCAGATACGATGGTGGTAAACTCATGTGGGGAAACCACAAGGTCAGTAGAAAAATAGATTATGTCTATCAAGTTTTCTCAGTCAAATGGTCTATAATTTCAAAGCAGCTGGTTAGGTGGTGCCATCCACTTCCGCAGAGCCTACTCACTTGGGAATGAAAGAGGAAGGTGAGGAATTTCACAAGGTGCTGAAAGAAACATCTTAAAAAAAGACTTGTTCTGGTAAGGTCTTCCAATATACCATGTCTTTACTGGAGGCTTCCAGCATCCTTTGGAATCTGAACAATAGAAGAAATCAGTTAACAGAGAAAACACATGAGCAATTTTACTGCTTTCTTGATTGAAACATAGCAGTGACAGATATGCATACATAGGCACATGCTCCCTATCTACATCTGTGTGTGTCCTCTAGTACATAAACGGAAAAACTAAGGCTTTCACTTCCTTCACAGTCCCCATCTATGTCTGTGTGCGTCCTCTAGTACATAAATGGAAAAACTAAGGCTTTCACTTCGTTCACAGTCTTTAAAAAGCAAGCAGTCTGGTTTTTGGTCTTGCCCAGGAATATGGGAGATACCTGATGAAAATGCCTGCATTGTATTCAAAGCAGGGTGGCTTTCTAAACTGTACTGAGTGCTCCTTTTTAAATGTATACAAACTGCCCAAGGACTGCAATATCAAAACAAATCAGATGACCTCTGCAAAAATATATTAACCACATTCTAATATCATCATATTTACACAGAGAATCTGAATTACTTAGATCCTTATTGATTATTCAAACTGTGATTCATTTCTATGAATTTCCTTGCTCTAACATTCACCTTTGCAACTGAAATAACAACATGTTCTTCTATAGTTTTTAAGAGTATTTATTTGAAATTTCAGCCCTCAGAATACATGTTTACTTAGTAGAGGGAACAGGAAACATGGTGGATCTGGACACTTAATTACAACCACCTGAATGTTGCTCATTTCTTATGTTCTGGCTTTTTTACTGTATTAATATACTATGACATAGTACACTTTATGAAGGCATACTATCTGTGAATATAATTGCACTTGCACTTTTTCTTTTGTATTACATACTGGTTAAGTAAACTAAAGAAATAGTGGGCACTGCAACTGATTTATTTTCTTGGTGTGCAAAGTTTACTTAGTTCAAATACCCTTAAATAAACAGAATAAAATGTTGCATGTGATTTTATGCATTAGTTCTATCACTGTTTTTTAAAAATTTTTATTTATTTTTAAACATCCTGTATGGATTCATTCGTTAGTACAATTTTTCTCACGCTTGCGTGTAGCTGTTATGACATTGAATTATGATTATCTCTGCACTGACATCTCAGGTGTAAAATTTCTTATGTGCTTTATGAAGAACCATATTGAGGAGAATAAGGAGAATTCTAGGTTGATTATGGATTTAAATCAATTTGTTTTACCAAATAATCTAAGCAAAGTTTTGAATTTACAACAGAAACATATCCAGTTATTGGGTTTTCAGATACAAAGTTACAAACCTCCTGAGAAGAATTCAAGAGCTTTTAATGAGAATTCTGCTATATTTTACACTTGCTTCTTGGAAAGGACCATTCCCCAACTCTAGAGGTTCCTGTTTTGAAACATTTTACTAAGCATTTAAGAGGAAATGTGAACACATAAAAAGGAGAAATTACTTCCTGCACAGTTTCAGCAGTGAAAACTTGGTTCTGGCTCAGTTAAACATCACAAAAATCTCTGGGCGAACTGTTCTTTTCATTTGAAAATACTTGTCTACTACAATACTATTGAGCTCTCAACCTTTCACTTCTGGAAAAAGGGAATATGGTTTAAACTATTTCTTCAGAGCTCCAGCTTGCTAAGGGATGAGAATCACTGATAGGTGTTGCAGGAAGCAATGTGACATACTTTAAAAAAAGGAGGAATGAGCATTTGACAAATGAACTGAAAAAGAACAATGAACCCCAAAATAAAGATATTAGTAGACGACAATGATGGAAAAAGGAATGTGGTGTTTGAAAACTGCAGAGAAGATCATACCACTGTTTTACACAAGGGGAGGTAGTTGTTGAATATATCTTTGTCCTGTGTTAGTTTGTAAATATCTAGGTGATTAATCAACTCTTCAGTTCTGGTGCAGCAATACATTTTTTCTCCTTGAATTAATCCACATCTTCATTTCTGAATGCATTCCAGAACCTAAAGTTCTGTAGAATGAGATCCTCTGGAATGAACCTTTGCATTCAGGTAATTGTAGCTACAATGACTGCTATGAAGGGACAAAACCTGGCTATAAGTATCTACAAACCATTCCCTTCTCTTTGAACCAACACCTCTCCAATTCCCTACAGTTCCTATTGACATTTCTAGATTTATTATTCTTTATTTTTCCCTTGGTGGTAGACCCTATGAAAGGAAATTACTTTTATATTGTGGAAATGGTTTGGGTATTCCCTGCAGTTTTGGACATATGATGGATCACTAGAATCAGGAGTTTGCGTAATGTCAGTCACCAAAAGGTACCATCAACACCAAAAAAAAAAAAAAAAAGGAAAAAGCCAAAAAAGGAAAAAAAGGAGAAAAGGAATATTTGTCTGAGCAAGTGATGCTTTCCTTGCAAGAAACAAGTAAGGATGAAGTTACCTCATCACATCAGCATCCTCATGGGGGCAAAGGGAGGAAGGAACAAATCTGAAACTACTTCTCAGAGGCAGCTTATAGTCTCTAACTGTAAACTGGTTGGAAACACTTGTCTTGACTTATGTTTGGGAAGGAAAAAATGATATTTCCTATCCTGGGGGGAAGGTGGTAGCAAAGCTTTTGTTTTAACAATCTCCCATGTTAAAGCCAGGCTTTGTTAAAATCAAGATTAAATTCAGGATGACTTCTCTATTTGTCTTTGTTTTCCTATGTGTATTGGGAGGTTGTTATCTTTTGCCATGTCCAGAAGCAGCTACCTCTGTGTACAGTTCAGTCTGTACTTAGGAAATCCAAATCTTTATTCTCAAGCAAAGAACTCACTAACAACAAGTTAAAATCGTAGTTCTTTTTATTATTACCTCCCTACTATTATAAGATGTTCATTACTCTCTGAAATGAGGCTTGCTTTGAATTCAACTGGTGTAGTTCCTATCCCAGTATGAGTTTTTTTTATTATTAATTGGAACTTGAACACAAAAGAGAAGCAATTTCTGAACAAGTCAGAAAAACATACATTCCATTTTGGTCTTTTTGGATTTCATTAAGAAGTAGATTTGAAAGGTGTCATTTGACATAGAAAGTCCCCACTAAAAGGCAATGAACCTTCAGCTGTTGGAGAAATAAATATTTCCTGTGCTATGTTGTAATTCTGAACTTTAGAATATGACCCAGTCATTAAGAAATGTACTGCAGCTTAATAACTCTAACCCCACAGAGAGGGATAAAGTTGAAAGCAGTTGTGGAATTCTGGTGATGGTAATCCCTTTCTTTTCAAGGAATAGCTGTGCAGACTTTGTTTTGCATTTGTGTCTATTTTTACTTTTAAGTCATGTTACTGAAATTTCTCTCAAACTTTTGCTCTCACCCTCTTAAGAATTTCTCCTCCCCTTCCATACTTTACCTGATGCCATTGTTCACAACAAAAGTAGACCATTTCTGTTTCTTTTTTTCTCTCTTTATCTCTCTACCTCTACAGGTTATGTTCATTTGGTTGCATGTTCATTACATTATTGTGTATCACTGTCTCTTACTGTTAAAATCCAACTACATGTGGATAATGGCCACTGTCCCCCTTCTGACCATGCCTCTTTATTACAGATGTCTTTGTATTTACTCTTCCTTTTGTCCTTTCTGCACCCAGTAACTGCTTTTAATTCTTCTGCTTTCTGTGCAAACAGATTATTTCAAAATTCCTTGCTTCTCTCTCCAGAGACCAATCTTTTTTTTTTTTTCATTAAGTATTACTTTCTCTATCTCATTGCCTTGTTTCTAATTATGGTATACATTAGTTGTGTTTTGATAGATGGTTGCCCAAAACACCAGAACGATGCTTAAATTACCATGGTCAGATATCAGCTGCTTATTCTCGAGAGTGCAATTCCTTGCCTTTGTAAAAGTATCCCCTTATTTCTGCTCAGTTTCATGTAAAAGGCAAAGTAACACATACCATATGAGCACTACAGACTGACATCTATAAGGAATAGTGCCACTATGATAGTCCAGAGAGGTTTTCTTCAGTGCAGGTGTTTGGAGAGGACAACATGAATCTGGTCAGGAGCTTAGATGAGGAAGATTTTAATAATGACAGAAGAGTTTTATCCTTCTTTTTTCTTTTTATTCTCTCTCCTTTTTTTTTTTTATTTTTTTTTCATTTTTTCCCTTGTCCAGATTACTCTTGGAGACCAATGAGAATTGATTGCTGGCATTTGCAGAAAAAACCAGCTGGGGTCCATTTCCAGACATTAAAATGAATGTACTCTAAATATTTCATGTTAAATTGATCTGTTAAGCCTGGTGTGCATCCCACTACCTTTGCACAGGTTTCTACAAAAAATGTTAGGCAGGCTCTGTGCTTGCCAGTGCAATACTGGGTTAAGTCTGCAAAAAAGGAGCAAAAACCCAATTATACAGGAGCATGGAAGCAAACTCTACCTGAGTTGCTAGGGTATCTTTCTGCACTGCCATCAAGACAAGTCAGGGATCATGGAAATGTTATTTGCAGCTGAAATTGTCCTCTGTAAACCCTTGTCTAGATACAGGAATCTCCTCTTCAGCAATAAGTGGCCCGAAGAGTGTGAGCAGTGTGGGCTGCTGTTCTGGGAAGGAGGGGGAAAGGAGTAGTGGGGGAAGGGCAGGTTTTTTTTTTTTTTTTTAACTAGTACACAAAAATAACATCTGTCCTTGTTTTGGTCTGACAGCTAGTGTATTTCAGTCAAATGTTTTCCCCCATCTGTATTTCTCCACTTAAAAAGTAAGATAACGAGGAATTTGCCACAATTTTTTCTACTGGTGTCTGCCACTTCCCTGGTTTCCTTTTTTGTCATGCATTCCCTCAGGTCACCTCTGTGCTCTTGCTTGTGAGATTCTGAGAGGTGGACTGACAAACAAACTGAGAGTTTGAGTCATGTAGAAAGCCTACAATGCATTCAGGTCATGCAGATAATAGAAAACTGCTTTCTTTTTTAGTATCTGGTCATCTTTTCCCCAAAAAGGATGCATAATTTTATAATACATTGCTCTCTCTAAATGTAGACTTTGCTGCTCTGGCTCCCTTTTAAGCAAATATTTGGAAAATCTGTTATGTGCCTATGTCTTTATTAGATCTGCAGTTCTAAACTGTGTGTTGGCAGCAGTAATATACTACAGTTTATTCAGAACCATGTATTGAGGAAGTTGTGCAAACTAGTGAAATTTTACACAGCAGGGTCATGATCTGTGCTTTGGCAATGTCGGCACTACAGTCTTTTTTAAAAGTAATCATTGAGGACTTGCAGGAGTTGCAAATGGAGGCCTGAAACATACTGTTCTTGTGCAGTCTTAAAAGGAAAATAAGTTGTGCAGATTTTCAATCTGGCAAAAATTAGGCAATAACATCAGAATGCTTGTCTCTTACAAAACATCCAGGAATATTTTTAAGTAAACAAAGCCAATTAGCAACAGACTAAAGTTGATTTACAGTAAAAAGCAAAAGTCAATAAATTGTTGTTAATTCCTGGTTATTGTTAAATATTTCATTCTTCTATTACCAACTAATAAAGGGTGTCAAAAGCCATATATACAATGCCTCAGGTTTGCATAATATTCCTATCTGGATCTGAATTTTCAAAGTCTTAAAATGATGTGATTTTATTTGTTTTACTGATGATTCCTCTGTATGCATATGTGTATATGTATATGTATATGTATATGTATATGTATATGTATATGTATATGTATATGTATATGTATATGTATACATATGTGTATATGTATATGCATTATATATGTATGCATGTATGTATGCATATTATTGGGAGGAAAAAATATTTAAGTAGGAGACTTATGGTTTTGTTTATCTCATCCATGGATGACCAAATGGAAGAGGTTTCCTTTTTTTCCCTAATATCTTCATTAATTTTTATTAAGTCCAAAGCTGATACAGATGAGTGTCAAAGTCATCCAGGGTTTGAGCTGATGAGAGGCCCCTCTTTAGACTCATGTTTACCTTGACGGGTTTAACAGAGGAATTTCCAGAAGTGTCAAAGTGCCTAAGAAGCAAAAGACTTATTGAACTCAATGGGATTTATTCATACCCTACTAGATGAGGAGTCTCTTACACCTGACTGTTTCACAGTCTGCTAAAGAGAATGGAGAGGATCCAACAAGCTGACCTAACAAATGGCTGCTTCATATATGTCATTTGTTGAGCCTGAGTGTTACTTCTGAGAAAAGAAAAGGCATGTAATAAATTGGAAATTAGTTTAGTTTAGGAATAGTGTTAGAAAATGTGTATCAGCCAGTTATTGCTTAATATTCCTGGGGTAAGTAACAATGCTAAAATAAGGGAATGGCTTCTTGCGTAGGTATGTGAAAGTCTGAAGTAAAAAGACTGTTAGAGTGGTTCCTGCTAGGTTGTGAAACAGGGGAACCTCTTTAAGAGTCTCATGTATGCAATAACACCAATAGTTGTCTTAGCACAAAATCTATTTTTATTAAGAGGTGAAATAACAGAAAATGCAGCAGTTAACTGACACAGCTAGCAGACAGGCTGGCAGGAAAGGAGACAAAAGAGCAGACATAGCTTGAACTAATCTTTTTATGTAGGAAAACTTGACAGTCTCAAAATGGGAAGGAGATGTTACCACAAGAGGAAAGAGGCAACTGGCTGGTGTAGATTTGCCAAAGAAAGTGTTGAGACAGTTGTACTTTATGGCTTAGGTAGTGTGTTTTAGCCCCTTGTTTTACTTGCTTGGGAATTTTCCTTTCTTCTTTAAAAAAAACATTGTTGTTGCCATTGATTCAAGTCTGCAAGTGGGATCAATTAACTCACTGAGCACACACCGTGTCATTCAAATTCCTGGGTGGGGGACTGAACTTGGATTTCCACAGGACCCCCAGTTTGGATGGAACCAGCCCCTTCCTGACAGGTCTGGGGAGAGAAGTTACACAGGATGGCTGACCCTAGCTTACCTGGTAGGTTGTGGGCATGACAAGGTGCTGAGGCATATAGCATGTGCTGAGGAGGCTGTGCCACATGGACACAACAAAGCTGACAGCAGGGAAAGCATGTGCACCTGAGGGTGGCACAGACACAGTCTTACCTGCTTTTGAAAACTCAGCCCTGAGAGGGTTTGTGGATTCTGTTACTCCCTCTCTAGTCTAAGTCTGTCCCCTCACCCATTTTGATGATACATCCTTAGAGACCTTCACACTCTTGTATTCACTCAGCAGTAGAGATTGTAGAGATCGCCTGGGAAGCCTGAGCCACACTGTGACATGTTCCAGACTTCTACAACCTAGCAACCAGAAGTAGATGGAAACACAAAGTTTTGCACCCATAAAACCCCTCTAAAATTTTTCTAGGAACATTGAGTCCTCTCAAGAGAAGGCATTAAAATACTTGCAATTGGACAATGGATAGACCCCAGTTTGTCATGAGTTAAAACTGGCTTAGTCAGCTGGAGGCTTACAAACCACTAGCTATTAAGATTGTCATTTCCCCTCAGGAAATACCTGCTGGTGTATCAAGGGTAATTGCTAGCAGTCAGCTGTATCTGCAGAGGGTGGGTATATAAAATCATCAGGAAAAAATTGAACTGTTCCTAGTAGGAGGCAATAGAGGATTTTTTTGTGTGTGTGAGTATCTGGGGTGTTTATTTTAATGAAGGATCTTGATGCAATGTGGGCTTTTGTTTTAGTTTTAACCCTGGTTGTGACTCATCCTTAGTTTTCTGCTGAAGCCTGAATTCTACAGACTCCTTTTCTTATCTGAGACCACCACTTGCAACACTGGCTGGTTTGTTGCAAGTATCCTCCAAAACAGGGTAGATAATTATAGCTTCCTGAATGGTTTAATGTCACTATGTGGTTTTTCTTTCTAGAATACTTGAAATAGCATTCCCAAATGCCCTTCACTTTGTTGCGCTCTTGCTAATCTTTTCTCTTGCAAAAGGAGTAAAACCCTTTGCTTCCCTGAGCCTTGGTTAAACTATCTGTGAAGCAAGTATACCAAGTAATGTGACTGGATGTCCTTTAAAGTTCATTCTAAAATTTACAGTATTATAAACATGAAAAGCTAGGCAAAAAAATCTGAAGCATTTGTGCACTCAGTTTAAAGATTCACTCCTTCTCCTGCCCAGTGAGAAGTCTCCCCTGAATATCACAGACCATCAGTGTTAGCCTGTCAGTTAATGCCTCCATCCTTTCTGCACTAAATTTTTCCCAGAAGTGCAATAAAGCCCAAAACTTAAAACAAGTTTCCTTGCCTGACCCTGTTTCTTTTTCTTGGACATATGCCTCCTTATCCAGGCTTTCAGTCGTGCTCCCTGGGCTTTTTCTCCTCCTCCTGAAAGACTACTCTGGACAGCAAGTTGTCACTGTCTGTAAACTCCTAAGGAGGTGCTCCATGCCTTTCTGTCCCCTCTCACTCCTTCATCTGGCCTGTATCTGCTGTGGATGTGTTTGAGTAGGACACACTCTGCCCTTGCCATTGGAGAGAACTTGTATTTGTTAAACAATGAAGTGAGCTTCACTTGGTTGTGAGGGTGTAGTTAGTTTCAGGATGATCTCAACACTTGCATGCCCTCTGTATGACTAGTAAAACCTGTCATGAACAGGTCTGGAATTAAACAGAGGCTAAAATACTTTCTGAACAACAGTGATTGTCAAATATTTAATAGAGTCCATGAACCATTTGCTAATAAGCCTCAACTAGGGAAAAAGGAATAATTTAATGAATAAATTGTTCACAGGGTAGGTGCTTCTCCAAAGTAATTTCTCAGCAAAAACTGAAATAGTATGCAGAAGTAAACCACCAATAAATACGTTCCTCTTTCCTTCTTGTATTCACTTCCTGAGATGAGAGGAAACATCTCCTTTCCAGCTGTTGTCTTGTGAATAGTGAGGTCTTCTGTGAATCATATGCCTTCAGATATGCAGTTTATAAGGAAATATTAAGCCTTTGCATATATACTTGAAGTATGTCATTATTCTTATTTCCAGAACTCAAGAAAATATGAGGTTAACTTCTAAAAGAATTCTTAATTATGAAGTTAAAAAAACATCGAGAAGGAATTATCTTGCAATGCAAATTATTTAACTGATGACTGTTTTTCCTTTGTTTAGTATACTCTTCCTGGGACACTTTGTAAGATGCTCAGAAGAGGCCTGAGAAAGACGCATGATTTGATTGCTTAGTTAATTTTCAAAATACTGTGTTGAAACTCTTAGCTCATTGCCTTGTTGCCCTTTGTAAGTGGATGGGATCTATTGATGGGAAGAGATGAATTCTCTCTATAACAGAGCAGACCTTTGTGAAAATGGATCCCCTTATAAATGGCCCAATCCTCTTCCTGAAAAACAGATGCCAGAAACAGTTGTGGGACATTATGTTTCAGCTCTAGAGACTTCCATTTCTAAGAATAAAGTGAAGGAGTCATTATTTATCTAAACAAAGCTTTTATGGTATGGTTCAGTGGCTGCTGGACAGCCGTGTGATCTGTCTTGTGTAATTCCCTCACCCCCTCCTTTCCTCATTTGGAGAAGAGAAAAAAGGTCTTGTACTAGCTCAGACCATACTTACGCATCTCACTGTCTATTGTGCTCGGTTGCTCTGTCTATTATGGTCCATTAGATAAACATGGTGTTGAGCAGCCACTCAGCTGCTGAAATGTACGGCAGTGCTGATAACACACTCTATGTTTAGAAGGGAAGCAATGCGTCACAGACCATGTGGGATATGTTTATGTATATGTCTGTGCTTTCTCCTCAACAACAGAGAACTTCCCTCACAAACTCCCTCTCTCTGATGAAACAGGTGGCTTTTGAAATTATAATCTTTTATCTTTTGTGATAGATTATCAAAACATTGCCTTGTATTTCTGTGTCTGGGGATGAATAAACTGAGATGCAGATTCCCAATCTTTTTCCTCTCCTGTAGGAAATTGTGCTTTAAATGCAGAAGGAAGGAGGCAGCTGGCTTGACATAGACTTTCCATGTGCTACTGAGTCTGTTAAAGTTTCCATGTAGTTGAGGCAGCTGACCTCTTTCAAGACCCAGGTGGTCAAATAAGTTACGGTTTAAAAAAAGCACCTGATCATATTTTTTTCAAAAGTGACCTAGGCACTTTAGGGCCGAGATTTCTTTATTTGATAACAGGGGTTGGGTCTATCTAGTCATGGATGCATACTGCCTTGCTGTGTTTGCTGCTGACCTCCAGATGTGTACATAGTCGAACACAAAAACTCCTCTTGTGCTTCTTAAAATGTCACCCAAAGCACACAGTGCTCTGAAAACCATGCTCTGTGGAGGGCTGGTCTGGGATCAATGAACACAAACTTGCAAAGAGAAGACAGATCAGGCAGGACTTGTCAATGTTAAAAGGCATATGGTCAGGGTCTACTTTCTCCTCGATTATACACACAACAAACTGAGCTCTGAGATTGTCCTTAAATTATGAGAAATAAGTGTTATTCTCATTCTGTACATAGGAGAGAACAGGGATTTTTCTTTGGGCCTAAGCTAAATGGGCATTGCAGTGAAGCAGGAGATCAGCATCACCGCTTGTAGGCCAGTCTTTTATTGAGCAGATGCCATGATCTGACCATCACTGCAGAAATGTTGGTGACCAACCTGAGATGATCATGGCTTGTTTCTTGTCATGTGCTGGATAAGCTGCACACAAGGTTCACGCTAAGAAGTGTAAAAGTTTTGCTGACTCCTCTGAGGCTTCATGAGCAATGACCAGGCTCTTTTCAAGACAGCTCAGGATGTGGTAATGCCTCAGTATGAGGCAATAAAAAAGTGTGTCCATTAAGACATACCTTATGTAGTATCTAAGCACTTATTTTAAAACACTGATTTCAGGCTGCTACGCTGCATAACAAAAAATTCTTAGAATGTGATGGTTCATTGCAACAGAGTGAGTCCAGTGAATTGTTAATTTTTAATACTTTTTTTCCCCATAATTTCGCTATTATTGACAGAACAACATAATAATTCCGTAAAATCTTTAGAAAATTCCAAGTTGTACTTTAGAAAATACCCAAGTTGAACCCATGGAAAAAGAGCTCAAATTTTCTTTCAAAATGTTCTTGGCAACATGTTTATGATATTTTTAATTAGCATTTTAATATAAAATGTGCTATATTTTGGTTTCCAAAGTACTGGTAAACAAGACAACCCACATAATGATTTTAATTTCTCCTTTATGATTAAAATATATCACACCAGAATTTACTGAAATGGAAAAGCATTGGTAGCATCAATGTTTCTCATAAACATTTTAGCCAGTACTTAGCACTAAAAACCAGATACTTTTAGATTTGATAATTTTCAAATTTTCTACAGTTTTGTGGACTAATTATTTTACTTTTTCTTTTTACCTTTTCAATAATTTTGAAACCTAGAAGAAAATATGTCATAATTCTTCTGGTAGAGGATTAATTTCAGCTCACTAAAAATATGAAAACCCAATACAAATACATAAATAGTGAAATTCAATCCATGATTTGAATGGCACAGCATTTACACAGAAGAAGCTCCAGAGAATGCAGGGTGTATATCAGACATTTTTAGCTATCAGAAAAATTCTACTAGTTTCCCTAACTCTATTAGAGATACCCTGGTTTGGATATTTGTGCAAGTGATTTCTGTAATTTATTTTTTAAAACATAATCTGTATCTTTATCTATACCTACATACTATTTGTCTGCCTTACATATTCATTTTACTACATAAACACTTACAGTGAATTTGGCTTATAACTTATTTTCATCTCAATAGGACTGTGGGGTATTTTTGTGTGAAAATTACATCACTCACAGTACAGGTGTGTGCATTAGGTGTCCTTCTGAGTGGGGAGCCTAATAAAAGAAAAGAAAGCCAGATATTTCTTGCAATTCCTGGTGTTTATCTCAGTTTACCTCAGGTAGTGCTGACACCAACCACTGCACAAGTGCAGAAAGACACAGAGACTGCCAGCCCTGCTTTCTTCCCTGCTTGTAAAAGATACGGTGGAGGCTCTGTCTCCTGTGGCCTATCCTGTGACAACAGGAGAGCACCATGGAGTTAGGGGTTCAGAAAGACAGGTTTAGGTGGGTGTTCTGATATGGGTCTGAGTGGGAGATAGCACCTCCAGTGTCCTTGCTGTGTATGTCTCATTGTGGAGGGCTGTAGGCTGGCTAGGCCATCAAGGGTACTGGCTCTCAGATGACTAGTGTATGTAAGCATGCATCATGCAAGTTGTTCTGAGTTACAGATGTTACAATACCAAGCTAGAGAGAGTTTAAAGTCAGAATTGGAGAAGGGAGAAAATAATAAGGGCAGGAAATTTGAGAAAAGCGAGTGTCCTCCCCTAAGCGCTGAAGTCTCACTTGGCCTTTCATTTAGCAATATAGCCTATGCAGAGTTTACATTAATACTGGTCATTTTCGGCACACTCTTCAAACTAGGGGGGATCTACTTCCAGATTCCATCAAATCTTCAAAACATCTTCGGCTAGGCACTTCTTTTGCTCTTATTCCATGCTTTCCATCCAATCAGATGTTTCTTTTATCTGATGCTTTCTTTTATAGCAAGAATTGTTTTGTGTGGAGTGCTTTCCCCAGATGCAATTAGCATCTGTAACTCTCTTCTGACTCCGACTTCTTCAGCTGACCTCCTGCAATGTTTGTAAATGTTTGTCATATACAAGAATGCAATCCTCAGTGAATGTCAAGTTGCATGGCATATCCACACTCCTTGCAGGACTCTCTGGCAACAGTGCATCACTGTAGTAAAAGTATGCATTAAAGCTAAACTTAGTCATTCATGCACAGAAGTGCAGTCCTGGCAGAAGCAAGTAATCTGAAATACTAGTGTGTATCTGCGGTCATATAGGACAAATCTTGTTTTTCTGCAGTAATTTGAGTACATGATTCTGTTTACATACAGGTAAGTCAGTAAAACAGTATATTAATTCAGATTTAAACATCAATGCAAGAATTCTTCTGATCATTAGGCAGTGGTAACCATCAGAATGATTTCTAATTTGGTTTTATTTACACAAGATAACCTCTACTGCTCTTATACATCACATTTTCTTTAGGGCTGCCTGAAATTAACATTACCCATTAAAATGGAATGTGGATAGAGTGGGGAGTGGAGTGATGGGGTGGCGTTGTGGCAAAATACAAGTCAAAATAAATAAAGGAAAGTCTTTTACTCTACAAGTTTATGAAATGTTACATTGGTGTTTTAGTTCCTAGCATTCAGTTCCCACCTTCCTGCACTCATATGGGCATGTGTTGTCTTCATACCCTTCTCCTCGACCATGTCAAATGAAGATAAGCAACAGGAAGGAAATATCTCTTTGATGTTGCAAAATCTACTGTGTCCACCATGGAAAGCTGACCAGAACTAATATATGGCTGTCTAGAAAGGTCAGTAACGGTGCCAGGAACATTAAAGGTTTGACCTATTTAAGTGATAGATGCAATACATTGTTGATTAAATGCATATATGAAATGATATATTATTTTGATGATAGCTATACCTACAGCTATTACAGTCCTGGGTGACTTTACTAAATAAGTTATCACTGTGACTAAATAAGTCACCACTGTGCTCTTTTCCTGATCTAAACCATTTCTCTGTGACAGTGGAATCTATATTTGTAAGACCAAAAGTTTGCTAATGCTGGCTTTTCTCAAGATTGGTGTTTTCATGTTTTGTGCAAATATTTGCAGTTGGAAACAGAGAATTTTGGAGAGATTTGGGAGAAAATATATATTCTTGTATTCTTCATTGAACATCGAAATGTATTTTTCAAGCCAGAAAATCAGAATCTCAAGTGCATGGATTCATCTCCTATGCATTTTCCACTAACTGAATAGCACTGTCTTGACAGCAGTTAACAGCTGTGCACTCTGGTGTGGACCAGATCCTTGCTCAAATTAAAGACCTCAGGATTTGGTTGTAGGGGAGTTTTTCTCTGCTGAGAACTTTGCGATCTGATTAACAAAAGCCAACCATTAGTCAATAAATTGTCATCCTTCATCAAATTATGTGTTTGACAAATAAGTTATTCTGATATTCAATCAGCTTTTTAGGCTGTTCATCAAATGCATTACTTGTCATAGAAAACATTGCCAAACAAGCCAAGATGATAAATTTCTGCAATATACTTTCCTGTCTTCATTTGGCTTACAATTTTGCCTTACAAAGATCCCTCCATAACTTACAGCCCCATCTTCCTCCCCAACCTACCCTGTGCCCTGCCCCAGTGCAGCAAGAGGAATAAATATTTTCCTTGTCATCACTTTGATGTTTCTTCATAAAGTTTTGGAAGTGGAAATAATCAGCAAAGATAAAGACCAGAATATTTTATCTTTCACTGCAACAATTTCTCCTAAAACCACCACTATTTTAAACATAAATTTATTTATGAGTTCAAGAACCATTGGATACGTTGATGGAAAGTGAGAATCAATGTAACTCCTACAAATTAGTGGTAATGTAAACATCACTGTATTGAAGAATGGTTTACTGCAAGCAAGAGGCTCAAGGAAATAAGCCCGTATCTGATATGCCTATTAGGATGGGGCAGGCAAAGAAAGGGCTGGATGACACCAACTGTTCAAAGGAAGCCAGACATGGGCTAAGGAGAGCAGTGGAATCTTACAAAACAGAGCTCTGTTCCCTAAGGGCTGCTTCTGCTCTAGATATCCGAAATGTCCCCAATAATTTCAGCAGGCTGAATTTTGTGTGTAGGTGTTCTCTGTGTGTGTGTCCCTGTGTGTGGAGGTGGTAACAGAGGTGATGGTGAAAGTCTTTCCAGTGGAGCTTTGCAGGTTTCTCATTGCTGCTGCATTAAAAAAAAAAAGTGTCCCTACTTCTTAGATTTTTTTTTCCTCTGGATTGACAGATTTGTCATCACTGTGTATCTTTGCCTTATAGAGCACATGCAAAAGAGACCTTGACCCCTCCTAATTTTAGTGAGAGTAGAAACACTCTTTGGTACTTTATCCAAAGTCTTTGCCTACAGGGTTGCAGCTTACTCAAACAGACTGTCTGACACTAGCCATTTCTGCTGGAATTTGAAGTTAGCAAAAATCAGTATATATCCAAACCCAAAAAGACACAGGGCCGATTGCTATGCTGTGTGGAGGCAGTCAAGTCAAGCCACTCAGATTTAATGAGTGGTCCTGCTTCATTTGACAGTATAGGTATACATCCACACTAACCTCTGAAGAATGTCTTTAAAGAGTATTCGAGTTGGCTTTCTTCAAGTGCCTACATCCTTAGAAAAGGATCAACATTGGGAAGGAGAAACATGATCTTATACTGGCTTACATATTTAACCTAACTTCCTGAAGGAATAGGTATATCAAATCATGTTGTCTGTTCTGTCTGTCACTTTCCCTTTAGCTTCCTCCCAACAGCCCACATTTTTCATGCCCAGTAGGTGTGAAACCCATTCATCAACTGAGGAATTGTTGATAACAGAAGGATGAAAAAAATTCAGCCAAGATAAATGGGATGCAATGGTTAGGGAAAAACCATAATGAATGTTCTTCTGTGGAGAAACTCAGCTAGAATTCAGTCCATTATCCATTCTGAGAAAGGGGATCTAAGTGACCAGTCAGTGTGTGTGTACTGACTAGCTGATCAGTGCAGCACAGTTCTGAGCCAGACAAGCTGCAGGGTGTGCGGCAGAAGAAATGAGGAGAACAGTATACAAAATATGATGTTTTGGTGAAATGGAAAGAACTGGAAGTCTTACAAGAAAGAATTAGGGACAGACAGACATAAAGTTTAATTACAAAAGATACAACATATTTTTAAAGAAGTGGTAATTATGTGTTGTGCATCATTCTGTTTATCATTGCTACTGCTGTATGCAGCTCTCCCACAGGAATGGTTTCTTGCAGGGTGTATTTAGATTACAAAAATCAGATTCCACCACGTCGCTCTACAGCAGAGGTTGAAACTGTGCTGCTTGTTTTCAATTTCAGCAGAAATGTTAAACATTTTGTATGTAGATGCATAAACTCTTCCTTCTCAGCTAAGGATATAAATAGAAATATCTCTTCCCAAGAGTTATTTTGCTTTTTTCTTGTGCTGTAATTCAGTATTAAAAGCACTAACTTCTCATGGATCAAAGCTATGCAGCCTTATGCAATAGTGACCGGAATAGCTCTGTACTGTCAGTATTAACTCTAGCCTTGTCTTCAGATCCCTCCCACCATTAAATATCTTACATGGTTTACACCTTTTGCTTTTCTGATTGGGTCCTTAGAGAACTTGTCGTGGTCTACAGAGCCTGCCTGGTAATTAGTTTTGGTCAACAGATTGTTGGGTCACACCTCATTGTGGGTTTTAACCATCAGGTAACATCAGAGATTTACTGTGGCTGTCTCTTTCTTCCTAAGCTTCTCAGAAATTGAGTTATTCATGGTATTAACCTCCTGAGAGCTACTTCCATAATCTTGGGGTATATGTCTATAGTTGACTAACATTTTCCCCTAGTGTTGCAGGAGTACCCTGAAGAAAAAAATTTCTCTGGTTACTATTTTGGATGTTAAGGGGACCATCGTGGAAGTGGTTGGAGAACTACTGGCTGATCTGGGGATCTCAGGCTCTATGTAAGGAACAGTTGCTAGTAGAAAACAGTGTCTCGGAGCAGGAAGGTCTCTGAGGATTGGTTCACTTGCCAGGCCTCATCCCAGAAGTATTAGCATTAGAAATCCCTGCCTAACCATGAGTTCAGGACTTGACAACCTCTTGCAACTTGCAGTCTTTGCTAGATGAGGGACCTCTTCCTATTAAATTTCTTGAGGAATTTCTGACGTCTGGGTTATGAAAGGAATTATTACTAGTATAGGCACTGCAGTTAGGGATGAGAGCAAATCAATCACACAACAACAACTTCAGGTGGTATTAAACAGTCTTTGGAACAGGCCAGTGATTAAAGTTTAATGGCAGCACAGAGTAGGCCCCAGATTGGATTTTCTCAAAGCCAGCTAGTGTATAGCAACTCCACTGTGAACTGGGCTAGAACTCCTAGACTAGTCACATATGTGAACATCTGCATTTACAGGGTCACTTGGGTCAGCATAACACCATCTAGCCAGTTGTCAGGCAGGCAGTGCCCAAAAAAGACTGGAGATCCATTAGCACTGAGTCGCATGAGCAGACACACGTGGTCTTTGCCTCTTGCCTACATTTACCAGTTCTCGCCTACATGTACCAGTTCTCTCTACTCCTACAGTCTTTTTGAGAGGCTTTAATACACCTTGAACCTTTGCACTATATGATATTCATCTTGTTTTGACTGTGGTTGCCTAAAACCTAGGCATATAGATTGATATCCTGCAGCCAATGAAGAAGAGATTAATGCTACATTAAACATCTATCTCACCTTGTGCATCTTAGGCACAGGCTCTGGCATGGATTACCTCTATCAAACCCAGCTGAAGTAAGAAAATAGTATCAATCCAGCTGAATCTGATGAGTGTAAAATATCTGAAAATGTTGGTGATATTCTCTTCCACGGCATGTGCTAGTATCTGTGAAATGGCCATCATGAGACATCATGATGAAACATTTTTCTCCAAATAATGTGTGTGGTGACTGAGGCAAATGACGAGTCCTTGGTCAGGAAAAGCAACCCACACAGGGTCAAGAAAGACTTTATATAGTGGGGACCATCTAGTGGATGCTGTACAAGTGTTTTGAACTTCAGTTCAGTTATATACCACATTTCTGAGATGTAACATATGATTAGTAATTATTCAGAAGGGGAAATGTGAATACAGGCTGACCTTACCTCACCAAGTGTCTTCCTGACTGTAATGAATTGTCAATGAGATTTCTTGTACATATGTAGATGTCCCAAGGTTTTCTAAAAAACTACTTTCTTTTGGTTCCAGCCCAATAAACTGTGGGACTGTTTGTGGAGTGAATATGTCTCCAGTTAGGGTGGAACCCAACCCAAGATACTGGATGCTTTTATTGAAAATCCTTAGTGTGAGGTAGGCTTAGACAAACAGAGTGAGACTGGTGCAGGTAGGTGACCAGAATTGTCAATCGTTTGGCCAAGCATCCCAGGCCTATCTGCATTCCCAGAAAATGACATTAAAGCTTCCCCTCTGAATGCCCAGAAATAAGGCTTCATTTTCTAACCTGTGACCAGTTGATCAGTTGTTGATCCTGGTAATAGGCAACAGCAAAGATTGATTCTCTGAATATCCCTGCCATGGTTTTTGGAATGTCTCTCTTCCTTGGGTGAAGCAAACTGATTTTAAAGGGCATCCTCAGGTGCTCTGGAGTGCTTTCTACTAGAGTTATTTTAATCCTGCAGCATGAGATTGTCTGTTATTTGCCTTTGTTTACAGTCTCTTGAGGAGCCCAGTCCTGAGGCTTTTTCCAGGCTAATTTGGGACCTACTCTGAAGCATCTGTGCCAAAGGTGATGGCAGGTTATTTCCTAATGTGCATTGCCAGAGCTCTGGCAGGGCCAAGAGCTCCTGTCCAGATAGCAAAAGACAGAACTTCAGGAAAAGCAAAGACATCAAGCAGGAAAAAAGCAAAGTCATAGAATGCACAAACACAGACATTGTTTGTGCCAGTGGCTGGGTGCTGAAGGGTCTACGTAGAACTGGAACAGAAGTCCATGGTCAGGAAATGTTAAACTACAGTGAGAAACAACAAAGGAAATGCCACCAAATGTAAACTCTAAGATCATGTTTAGTGAAGGCTGTTAACATCCAACATCCTCTAAGTTACAGACCCAAAATGGCAGAACTAGTCCAAATGGGGAAGTCCAGAGAAACACTTGCTTTGACCAGATGTTACTGAGCAAACATATCTGTGTAGAAGTAACCTTCCAGAAAAAAATGGGTAAATTTTAGACAAGATCGTAAGTTTCAACCAGAGCAGGGCTGTGCTTCACATTGCTACACCGTTAAGTTGGAGACCCCAAGACAGATTTATGGTGCCATCAAACCACAATCTTAGTTTTACTAACAACTCTGTCTTTTTAATGGTACTTAAGGGTTTTACTGCAGTTGGGCATTTTATTGTGTTTAGACATGGTTTTAACAACTGAGTTAGCTCTCATAATGCTGCCAATTGCAGTCTGTGCAGAGAAATAGAAGTCTTTTTCAGCACTGTAACATTGTAGACAGAGTTATATTTTGGTCTTGCTGAGTTTAAGAATGACTGGAGGCCATTATATTGAACACAGCTTCCCCTTGTATTAGCTGACACCCAGTTCACATGGTGTCAACTAATTTAATTTGTTAAAAAACTTATTTAAGTAAGCTGACAATTTTCTGAAGAGGCAAACCTAAAATCAAAACTGTTGCTTTGTGCTGACAAAAACAATTGAATGTTCATTCTTAACATTTCTTTTAAAATGATTTAACTTGTTTGAAAAGTAATAATGTGCCTTACTTGAGTTCTAAAGTACAAGATCATTTCAACATTAAAGGGTAAAAGCAAAATCCCAAATTCATGAAAAAGAGAGAGAAAATTTAGCTGCTGTCCCACAGCTTTCATGTTAACACAGGAGCAATATACTCTACAGGAGACTGACTCAACTTTTTTATGAGCCTTCAAAGTTTTATTTGAAATCATGATGTTGTCCCTTAAGAATCAGATATCTTTCATTAGGTGGCAGGAGATGACATAAGGGACTGATCTGCCATTCTATTCTACTTGTCCCATTCTCTCCTCCCAAAACAGTGTTATCATTATGCAGTATTTGGTGCAGAAATCTGTTCTGGAAGCCAGAATGTCCAAGGGATATTATTTGGCATCCTTGCATAATACAAGAGTTTGCTAAAATTAGGTGGGAGGAAGCACACCTTAGCTGCTTTAAATAGGGCAGAAATATCCTAAATTTATCCTGAAAAAATGATGCTGTAATGTTACTATTTAATATCAGTCACAGCTGATTATTTCAGAGATAGCTTTGGCTTTATTCAGCGGTAAATCTGCTGTCACAAGCTATGCACTGTAGCCACCCTTCCTGCCAGTAGACAGTTTTGAGCAGTGGATCAACTGAATGCCTTAAATTCTCTGTTGAACCTTGGCATTATTATGGAAGAAGTCTGCAGCCAATTCATGGGTCCCTGGTATAGCTCCAGCAGCTTAGCAGATGGATCACTAGCAAGTCTCTTCTCAAATTCTCTGTTAAATATTCATGGAGTCAGTTTATGCACAGGCCCAAGCATGCTCCTGGAGGTGCCAGCAAGGGTCTCTGATCTGGGGAAGATGTCAAATTGGCTAGTGGAAATTTGAGGGCAGAAATGTTTTCCACAAGGATCCATCCTTCAGTGCAGAACATGGAGTGACAGCCATATGTGCAACTGTGCTGGTGAATATGTCTGCAGTGCATGCTTATGCAATCTATTAATAGGCTGGTGGCATACCGAATGTTAATGTGGGGAAACAGGGAGTGAAAGACAACAAGGAAATGCCTTGGACTAAGCTGAAGCACCAATCAAAGTAAAAGTCTTCCTTTTAGCCTGCTGTGAAGTAGAAGAAAAAAAAAATTCCGGTGCATTCCCCACCCCTCCCTTAGAACACACCACTTTTATTTTCAGTATATGCTACTGAAAACATTGCTGAGCACAAGTTCATGCAGCCCTGTGGATTGCTTAGTGTTTTTGGATCACAGTCATGGCTAGAATGTTGTTTTATTTTGATATTATTTAATACCATAGTTGAAAAAGTAGCCAAATATTTCTCTGGAATATCAGGGTACCTATATTGGGCTACCTTTTTAGGCAGTGCCATGTATCAGCACCTAGAATCTTATGTTTTTAACTCTGCAATGTCTACAGAACCTTAGGAGTGCTTTTTAAAAGACTACCTGTGGTGAAATGGAGATTGCAGTTTTCTTACTTTCACAAATCTCTGTTTCCACTGCTGTACCAGAAACAGAGTTTGTCATTATGTCTCATTAAAAATATTGCAGAGAAGTAATTTGTGGCTGCACTGCACTGCATAGGTACAAAGAAATAATAATAATAAAAAAAAATCTGGTGAAAGAATACACTTATTTCCTCTTGAAAGATGTGTACTCAGTCCCTTAAAAGGACAAAATGCTGACAGACTACCATATAACCAGTATTCCTAAAGTAATCTACTTGAATGAAAGTGAAATACTTCAAGTGAACTCAATATAAGACTTTTTATAATATGATATCACAGAATATAAGTAATGTATACATACATATGTGTATTTTCTAATGAAGAGACAAACATTTATATGTTTGTTAGTGACATGCCAGTCATAAGTATAATAAGCATTGAAATGAAGATGCAATGTCTGGAAACAGCTATATTTCCTTTTACTCAACAGGGTAAGGCTTTTAATGCTTCCTAACTTAGGCTAGAAGCCTTTCCTCCTTAGCCAGGAATTCAGATACCTGCCTAAGTTATTTGCCCCAAAACTGATTAGAAGCAGGATTTCATGTAGTTACAGTATTAGCTACATTAACAGAAGAAAATTAATATTCTGGTACTGTCTTATGCAACAGTGTGTGTGTTTCAAAAAGGAATAGTCTGTATTAAACTGCAAAGTATTTTAACTGATATTCAAATACAACTGAGATATTAGTCAACACCTGAATGGTATAGCATGATGCTTCTATAAGGTGATGTTGTAAACTACACAGTGCAGCTAATATGCCATTAAATGTTGTACACTACATGGTCTGGTGGTTCTTGTAGCCCAGGGAGATCTTTTCTCTATGACATATAGAGGTATTTCTGTAAAGTTGCTATATAATTTGCTGAGAGATGTAGTATTTCAGTCAGTTGAAGACTAACACAAACCAAATATTTTTGAAAGTAAGCATAATGTATGCAGACTGATTTTCATCTACAATAGGGATATGATACCAGAAGGAGATTAAACTTGACACTTCTAGATGAACATGCTTGAAAAAGTAAAAGCCTGTTCACTTTAAAACTGAGAATATTTCTATTGTTTGCAATCAGCTGGATAGGGGAAGGGGAAATTACTACAAAATTAAAATTTTTTTCTTTTTTTCTTCAATGAAAGTTTATTTTTTATGGCTGATTGCTCAGACCTTCCCTGAAATTCTTTGGTAGAGACAAATAGTGAACAAAACCTGGTTTGAAGTATAGCCAGAGAACTGGAATTTATAGAATCATAGAACAACCAAGTTGGAAGAGACTCACCAGATCATCGAGTACCACCATTCCTGTCAAACACTAAATCATGCCCCTTTCCCTCATCCACCTGTGCCTTAAACATCTCCAGGGAAGGTGAATCAACCACCTCCCTGAGCAGCCTGTTCCAGTGCACAATCACCCTTTCTGTGGAAATTTTTTTCCTAACGTCCAGTCTAAATCTCCCCTGGCTGATCTTGAGGCCATTCCCTCTTGTCCTGTCCCCTGTCACTTGGGAGAAGAGGCCATCACCCTCTTCTCTACAATCTCCTTTCAAGTAGTTATAGAGAGCAATGAGGTCTCCCCTCAGCCTCTACCAGGTTAAACAACCCCAGCTCTCTCAGCCATTCCTCATAAGGTCTGTTCTCCAGCCCTTTCACCAGCTTTGTTGCTCTTCTCTTAAGCTAAGACTGGATATATGATTTCAAAGCTTCTGAGAAGTTATGATTGATTTATGTTGCTGAAGTGTACAATTATTTGACATATTTGACCCACTGCTTGTTCAAGATGGACTGCTTTTGTTTCTGATACTATGTTCGACCTTAATCACTTCAGTGAATTTTTTCACCATATCTGTTAGAAAAATGAGTAGTAGTTCCTGCTTAAGTGTTGATTCATTCAAGATCTGAATCATAAAAAGGCACAGATTAGTGAGTAATTACTGACTAACTGCATCAATATCTTCAGTCAGAGTATCCCTTCTAAGAGTACAAAGAACATGCTAATCTAGAACATAGTGTTACATACTTTTGGGCAGTAATTTTGAAATTAGTCTGTTCCTTGAACACTAGGAACTGAAAACCTACTTTTTAGAAATGCTGGACACCTAATTTTAAACTTTTTTCAAGTGTAATTTTGTTTAGCTCTTGAAAGCTCATGGTTTAAACCATTTATAACACAAGTGAAATAAATAGGATCGGTCACTTCCTAGGGAAAATTAATCCAGTAAGTGAAAATCTCTTTTTGCTCTGAAATATATCCTTGCTCACTGGGTTTGAAATTCATCATTTATTTCTTTTTATTTATTTAAATAAGGTACCTTTAACAGAGGAGTCACAGTTTAGCCCCGGCTCAGCCAATTTCAGCAGCTAAAACCTAGCAGTTACACTCCCAGTTCCTTTTCTCCCCCTTCACCTCTGGGGAAAGGGAAATGAGAGGAAAAAACTTGTGGGTTGGAAACTAAAACTACAGTTTTAGTGAAATAATAATAATGATAACAACAACAATAACAACAGCAACAATAAGAATATAAGACAATAATAAAATATATACAAATATATGAAGTCATGCCCCCACCTCTCAATGATTATATGCCACCACAAATGCTACAGAGCAGACAAGAGGGAAAGGGTCCAGTGCTGGGAGAGAGCTGGGCTCAGGAACTGGATTCAAGAATAAATGTATCTGGGATCAGGGGCAAACACACATAAGAGGTCCTCACTGAATGTTGACCATGCAAGAAGAGAGAGACACTCATGAACTCAGTTTTGTACCATATATGATGTATATGGGATGGAATACTTTGTTGGTCAGTTTAGCATCACCTGTCCTGTCTGCCCCTGCCTGAAGGTGTGACCTTTTTTGCCTCTTTGACTTATGGCACTCCACCAGCTCAAGGATAACGTTGATTACTATAGGAAAAAGTTTAAGCATTGGTCCTTCTGCATACCAAAGACCAGTGTTTTTGCTTCTAGATATAAACATTGTCTGAAAAGCATGCACTCAACTTTCTGAAAATTAAATTACTTAAACAAGACTTAGCTAAAGTCGGAAAACCGATTCTGCTTTTGCTTGAAGCACAACAATCGGCAATGAACAGGCTTCTACCAGTATTGGAAATTTTCTGATAAAGCTAAGAAGTAAATATTTGTCATGTTTTAGTAAAACAGCAAAAAATTTGAAACATGTTGATTAGCTGATCATAAAGTCTTTAAGTTTTGATCACTTCTACAAACAGAAAGCAAGCATTACAAAGCAGGAAGTAGATTATGATTGAAGAGCTACTTTCTGCTTGTGTATATTGGAAAATATTGACATCTCCAGAATACTTTCAACATGTTTTTCCATCATAAATATTTATAACATCCACACTTTTCCTGGGAAGAACTTTAGCTGATCAGCTTTTAAGAGGGAAGTGTTACAGAAAAACTTTCATTTTTTGGTTTCAGTAGTATTTTATTAGTATTTATTTCACAGTTGTTCTGTTTATTAGATAAGTGAGAAATGAACTTCCCAAACTTGTTAATTATAATATGTTAAGATATGCAACTAAAGGTTCTGATTTCCACTTTGACTAATATTAAAATAGTTTATCCTATGATATTTTGACACATCTGTAAAATCCTCTGCTAAAGCAGGAAGATAAGAAATAAACGTGTGAAAACAGAGAGCAGAAGAAAATATTTTTTTTAAGATTTAAGAAGCTTTGAGTACGTTTATTTTTCTTATCAATGGTTATGGTTAGTTCTTCAGTGGGGTGGAATTTGTACAATTACATTATGTCATACTCCACTAGTATTGGTTTGGTATTACCATAGTATCTTTTGATCTGTCTGTGGCAGATCACAAAATATATGCACACATATGCAGCTGTGTAAGACAGAAAGCGGGGAGAGGAAATAATGCAACAGTAAGAAATCAGTATGCTTACACATTACATCAAAATAGGTTATTGTCATTTGTTCTTCCTAGTGGAAGTCCAGCCACATGTATCACTGGAAACCTTTTGAATACGGGGGAATTGTATTGTAAGTGTATGCTGAAATGTGTCCTGTGCGGTTCTGCTCTGCTCATCATCCAGGTATGTGGCTGGGACCGTGCCACGTTAGGTGCTTGAGGCCACCACACTTGGATTTCCTTCTCAAGAATATCAGTGATACAGTGGAGAATCAGGATACAGCGTAATTAGGTTTCATTCCAGCGAAGATCAAGATATGACTGGGAACCTCACTTGGACTTGTGCATCTGAGAAGTGTTACCAGGTCTCTGACCTTTAGATGACAATGTACATAAAAGGACCCTCTAGATTCTTAATGAAAATCTTAAGTTACTTTTAAGGGAACCACTCAAAATTTGGGTCAAGAGGCACAAAATGTGTCCAGGCACAAAATGAGTGCTCTAGGATTTCTTTTCTGTGTTCATTTGTGCCTTGTAAAATTGTTTTCTGCACTGCTGTGATATAGTTCCTTCCATTAGTCTCTCAAAGGAGTCGTAGTCTCGTATTTTTAACCCCTTTGGTGTGTTTGGCTTCCTGCTTTAATCTAATTCTCACAACTCAGGGGAATCGTCAGACCTGGCTGAGATTTGTATCTTTTCAGAGAGCTCATCAATAGTTTACATAATGCTGTGGCAGAACTAGGGTTCACACAGCTGGAGAGGTGCTCAGCAAGAGTCCTGAGTTAAGCAGAAAAAGCCTTCTTGAGGATCTCAACTTTGCTTAAAAAGGTTTTTTTCTCCTGAAGAAGCCAAAACCTCACAAAAGCGGTGTGTGCAGGTTTGCTGGCAGCTGGTGTGCTGTGACTGATGATGCTTGTGTTAATTATGCTCTCACTCTTACCATGTGATCCACCCATCTGCTTTTTGAAGCCAGCTGTTTTCCTTTATCTTTCTGTTGAACACCAGTTATTCAGGGCCACAACCATCTTTATGTGGTGATCAAGGAGAGAAGTAATTGTGGTAAAACTCTGATATAGGGGTAGTACTGTCATGACTCAAGTAATCAAACTAAGGAGCCAGTAAAACACAGGTTTAGCCACATTATCTTTTCCAGCTCATATGCCTTTAAATATTAATTAGGACTGGAACAAGAATGTGTTGAGAAGATTAAACAGTTTTGCCCTTCCTCGCATTCAGAAAATGTCCTTAGCAATTGTCAGATGTTTCAATAAAAAATACTTTCCATGCAAATAATAAAAATGTATTTTAACCAATTTACTTGTCTCTCTCTAGTTTGTGACTGATTGCTTGAGTTGTGCAATATTCTTGCTGCCATTTATTGGATAAACCATAACTTTTAGTCTTTTGTTCATATGAGAACACTGTCATTCATGTGGAGAGCAGCCATGGACATGAAAAAAAAATATCATGTTCCTGTAAATAAATGGAAAAGGCACATGGCAAACAACAGTTCAAAATTAAAAAAAGTTTGTGAGCTGTTACTTCGCAATGTTTGTTCCATTCTTGACCAAAGAGACATATATGTCTATGTAAGCATCCCAAGCACAACAACATAAACAAAGCTCTTCTGATTCCAAAATTCCTGTTCTGGCCTTTACTAGCAAATATGATCTTATTCACTCCTTCAGAACATCCTCCCACTCTGCCCTGCCTGTAAGGATCCCATGTGTTATTTTCTTGATCTCATAAAATGCTTTCCTTTAAGAAGCAAAAAATCCCAACCAAATAAAGAAAAAAAAAACAGTTAACATGATTTCTCAAAGATTTTACCAATGTATAAAGGAAAGACTATGCTATATTTAGAATTATCATAATGCTGAACTGTGGAAATTTAAGTAATATGGTTATTATTCAGATTATACTTAGCTTTCCTTATTTCAGTGATGTCTATGAACAGCATTGCAGAGTGTACTTTTCCCTGATCAAATGGGTTAAAACAGAGTGAAGCATTTGAAAGTGAAATATGTTGCAAATTGGAAACTGGGAGTTTCTGCAAGATAGACTTGTTCACATTGCACAAACATTTAGGCCTTTCCTTTTAACATATGTGGAAAGAAGTAAGTATGACTGGGTTGAACATATAAGCTGTGTTGATGTAACGACACACCAGAAACAGACATTTACAACTACTAACCTTTCTGTGGAACTGAGAAGTTCCAGAAAAACTTGAGGTTTTCCATGTTTTTCTTGAAATTTAATTGCAGTATTCACAAATATCACTGAAATACTGTAATTCTTATTTGAGCCAATGCTTTCTAGTTTCTGTGAAGTAGTCTTGGCTATCAAGATAGCTTTTGTAATTGGAAAGATCTTGAATGTACAATTTTAATCAGAACTTTTGAAATACAGGACTGTTAAAAGAGAAGAAATTCTAAAAAATGCATTGTAAGCTTTCAAATTTTTGTAAATTCATGAAAAATATTTGTCCATCTGATATTGGTTTATAATGGTACAATCTGTGTGAGCTACAATTTATTTTCCAGCATAAGGAAAATCTTATATGACTGACACATTGTAGCTTGGATTTAAAACTGAGAAGGAAAAAGTATTTGAGGCTATGAATAAAATAATTCTCCAGGGAAAACGAGTCACTTATTTGAAGATCTGGCTCCTATTGCTCTAGCTCACTGTATTTGAGTGGGTACTGGAGGGATTTATGAAGAGTGAGTAATTCTTTTTATTAGCAGTGTGTTATACATAATTTGAGGATGGTAGCTAAGATAAAGTATAGTCTTTCTGTCATCCTAGTCCTAATGCATCTACAAACTCTAGCACTTCCTTTAATCCCAGATTTTAACCTTAAACTTTACTCTGAATTTTTCTGTTTCTTCATTTCTCATAAATCTGAAGAAATTGAATAGAGATTTTTCTTGCAGTTTTATTGCTTATATTTTTTCTTTAAAGTCCTGGCCTCCTGTTTGTGAGAAAAGTCACTAACTGACATATCAAATTTTCTTGAATAAATAACCCAATTCTTAGAAGAGATTCCATCAGTTACTGCCTGTCTACAGTTTATCAGTCAGGTGTAAACATTTTTCTCTGTTAACTCTTGCTAGATGCAAATATTTGAAAAGACTTGTAACTGGACTGCTCTGTGTCCTTCTAACTTCTAATGGGAAATAGTCCTTTTAAATGTAAGCAATTAACGTTCTTATCATATGCTTGGGGGCACACAAGGTGAAGTAGCACTCAGGTGACATCATTATCAGGTCACCCAACAAGAATAATGAAATCATATAGAGAGGCACACCCTGAGGGATACTCTGTTGCCGTAAGTAGGTTGAAAGTTCCCTTGGAAATGATGCCTTATTGCAAGAACATTTGCAGGAACTAATTGCGGCATGTTTTTGCATCAGTATTGGTGTACTGCATCATTTATGGTCTGAAAATAGCTGTAATTGTGTGCATGATTGAGTCATTTCCTGAATTTAGTATCCTAAGCAGAGTCTGAATTAAATGACTAACGCACTCTTGACTTTGTCATCTTTTTTATCTCTGTCTGGGTTCTTAAAAAGATCTCTCTGTGCTTTTGCATTTTTAAGCTGAATTAGATCTGGTGTATTTTAGTGTTGCTGAGCCTGATATGTTAGCAATAATCATTGTTCCCAGACTGAACCACACAGGTGCTCTAAGATCTTCCTACCCTCTTGCAGCTCTACCAGCGCATTACTAATCAGCATCAAGTTTGCTGTGGCAGGGAATGCAGGTTTATTCTGAACAGTAGGTGCAGCAAATTTTTGAAATGGAGAAATGGTCAGTAGGAAACAAGGCTGGGTTGTCACTCCTGTTTCAATTGCATCTCAGACTGGAAACAAATATACTGTCTTGAGGTACTTCTACTCTTGCATTATATCAGCCTGCATCTCGGGAGGCCCCATTTCCTCTGAATTTTTGCCTATGGTCCTCTCCTACATGTAGTGGTGGGGCTGCACTCTTGTCATTTTAATGGGCAGATCCTCCAGAGAGCTTGAAATGACAATTGTTTGCAGGCTTGTGAAAGAAAAATAAACGACTGGCTCTAGTTTTTAAAACAGTGCTAAAGATCCAGAATCCTGCTGCCACTCAGTGAGTGTAGCATATTAATTATGAATCATCAATATTTTTGGTTCCTTCATTATCACATACACAAAAAAGTAACTTACAACACTTGCAGTCATATCAAACTCTTTTATTTCATCTATTTGGACTGCTTTTCCATCCTGTACCAGTTAATCGCTAGCCCTATTTCAACTCAGAATCTGAATGTTATTTACCATCTGTCTCCAAGGGATGCACTTGCCAAGTCCCTTAATTTGCTATAATTGGCAGGTTTTCAGTGTACATAATTTATATTAAAAAAAAAGCCACAATCCTGAAAAAAAGAAGATTAATTAAACCATTTCTTCTGGGCCCCTAGAAGTGTTCCAAAAGGATGGCTTTAAGGCCGCAAGGTCTGCTCTGTGTATGTGCTGTCACAGCTGATCACATTAAAAATGCATGTTGGGTTGGTCCCTTGTGCCTCTGCGCTGGTCAGAAGGATGTCACTGGCACCTGGGTAATATCACACATAAACAGTGAATTAAACATCTTACATTTGCATTAGTGTCTTTTGTTCACACACTAGAAACTCCTAGGCTGCAGTATAATTTATGGATACCTCCATGTAGACAGTTCTGTAGCTGATACAGGAAATGCTAGGAAAAAAAAAAAAACCAACAAAAAACCAAAACCCCAAGCAGATGTACAGAATACTAAATAGAGATACTGAAAGACCACAAATGGACTGAAAGACATCACACATGTGGTTTGTAAACATGATTTATACCTTTCTTTCTCTTAGCTTCTTGCTCCTGACAGCCCCTGGTTAATGACCGTGTGGTGCAGTGATGTAATGCCCTGTGTAGGCAGCTGTCAATCTGGGAATGTCAGCAGTTCTCCTGAGTTACTTGTGTGAGGACGCAGTTGAATACAATGTCTCTTCTGCTGCACTTCTCCCACTGTCTTTTCAAGAAAGTGACAGAGGAAATGTTGACAGAGAATGGGATGGGGAAGATTCCTTGCATTAGGGAAAGGAAAGGAAAGGAAAGGAAAGGGAAAGGAAAAGGAAAGGAACACATGCATACGTATATTTCCTTGCTCCTTCCACTGTATCTATGATGATATCCAGGGGATATGTGAGACCTTCACCAACCTCCAAAGTTACTGATGTGATCATATGTGACCTTGTGTGTCAGTCACTGAGTATTTATGTATATAAACCATCAAAGGAAAGTATTAATTAACTAAACTGTGTGAAAATGAAGTTAGATATGTCTGTTTCTATTCCTGTTCCATTACAATTTAGCATGTACTATTTCAGTCTCAAATAAGAGATGCTTTTTTTCTTGTGCTGTTCATTTTCCAGTAGCACAAACTGCCCTTTTTTTTCTAACTGAAGTACCCGTGTTTGCTAAAAATAACTCTTCTAAGGCAGAATGAAAATGTAAGTGAATCTGAGGGGAACTTTTAGTTCTCTTTTGAGTTTGTGAAATTTCGGTCCCCTTTTCTTAGGGAACTTATATATTAGGAAACATATAGGAATATATGTTATAGGAATATATGTATCGGAATATATATAGTTTCCTTATATAGGAAACATATATTCTCAATGTCATGAATTGGCTGTTTCTTATAGTATTTCAAATGGAAAAACTTAGACTTTGCAATTGGACATAACCTGAACTGATAATAATGTTTTAGGAAGTAATCCTGAAGAAAGGAGGCTTTGCTGTCCAATGAATTAGCTAGTGACAATGCCTTGAAATCCACTTTTTAGATTACAGAAAAACATATTCTAGGTTTCCTTACCCTGTAAATTTCTTGAAAATTCCATTCCAGAATTAGTTTCTGTGGAAAGAAACCTTTTTTCTCGTACAACAGAAAAGTACACAGATGAGTACAGCAGTGGATATGATATAAATTTCTAAATACAATAGATTTAAGAGTTAGAACAATTCTGTGAAATGCAGTAAAATGAACAAATTTACGTCTTAATTTGCTTCTTTCAGCACCTGAAGAATGAAAACTGCTGAAACTGGAAAACCATTAAGATGGGTATCACACTGTGGGATAACAGGGTTCTTGGGAAGGTAGCAAGAGCAGTGGGATAATCAGTTCTCCAGATTTTTGTCAAGGTCTGCTGCGAGAGTCAACCTTATAAGAATTTTGTAATATGGATTTTTATTCCTTCCCTTAGTTGAAAGGCTATACTAAACACAATCTTTTCCTTGTGATGTTAAGGTCTGGGAATTGATGCAGGCTAACAATTTCTGTGTTCTTCTGCAAATGGGACTACTTGCTCAAAAGCTCAAAAATATTCTAAACTGTACTACTGCTCTTCTGCAACTGAAACACACTGATTCAGAGACAGGCTCATTAATAATTGACCTACATGAGGGAAGTCATGCTTCTTCCAGAGGATATTTTATACATGTAGTGGGGTGCATATTACCTGTCCAGTTCCTGTAAAATAACCTGAAAAAAACCCTGAAAACTTTATCAGTGTTTTCAAGAACTTATACAAAATTTTGGCAACTGAACTGCTAAGTATGTACATTATATGTACAAAGGAGGGGACATATTCCCTTTTGCCTGTTTGTGAACTAATTACACCAAGATTTATTGAATATCCTTATACAATATTGAAGTCACAAAGAAGTATGGTCCAAAAAGAGAGGCTAAGCTTCACTAAATGGGCATGTGAAACCAGAAATTATTATCTAACCTTTTTTTCCCCTAGATATTCTATGCAATTCCCTGTACTATAGATCACAATTTAAGGCAAAGTATTTAAAACACTGATGCTATGACAATCTGATTATCTTTTTCCTTTTCATACCTGTTTTTTTTTGGTGATTTAAATCCTTGAGACTGCATTGCAAGCTCATTTGTATTTGCAGACCCTCTTGCAAGGATGTCAGAACAAGCTCCTGTGATTTTTGGTGAGTAAGATGCATAGAATTTGGTCTGCTCTAGGTAATTGCTCAGGGTGTCTGAATCACTGACGACTCATTGGATTTTGACAGCTATGAGAGAGGGAGAGGACAACTATTATTTTGCTGTAACTGTAATGGGTGAGACAGATGGTTATCTTACATAAACTCTGCACTTTAGGAGAAACTGTCCTGTACATTCCATGGCAGTTCTAGATCCAGTTTTCTTCTTGACTGATGATAAAGTCCACATCACAAATCTGTCATGAGACTGAGAATATCTGAGGACAGGGCATTTCAGGGAATTTAATTTCAAGTCTCAGTAGCTTTTTGTATTTAAATGTCTACCCACCCACCTACCTATCTAAACTCCCCAATCTACTATTGTCACTTTTAAACAAGCACCTAAATTCTCATTACACGAAATTTTACCTAGCCTTTCTTATAAGCCTGGAACTTAAACCAACCTTAGGCAGTGAATCAAAAGAACACAAAATGTATTTTGTTCAAGCTACATGCTTTTGCAGTTAAATATCTGATTTTGCATATGTCTAACAAATGATTTTGGACTCTTTTGGAATTAGTAAGACTTTAATCTTAACAAATTATTTTCCACAGCACAGAGATTAAGTTTGATAAACATATTCTGTTCCCCTATTCTTGTACAAATATCTAAAAATCATCTAAGAAGCTTAATTCTTTTTTTAGTGTACCCAAAAGACATAGACACAATGTAGCCTTTCCCTTGTGGTTTTGGTTTTTTTAATATTTCATCCAAATTAAACATGTTCTGGAAAAATGCTTGGATTTTTAGAACACATCTCATCAAAAATGCCTAAAAAAAAAAATACATCAGTCAGAGATTACCGGCAACAGAAGAAAGCACACTGAACTATTTCCAGAGATGTGTAAAGGCTACAGGGCTTAGGTAAAATCTGTTTCCTTCCATACATAGAATGTATTAAGCTGAATGAAGATGTCTTTAGTTTCCTCCAGTTAAAAAATAGTTAAATGGGGAAATGAAGAGGAGGAGGGAATGTAGAGGTGACAAGCACTCCTACATTTCTACAGAGAATGCTCATCGTGCTATCTATTAGGAGGACTTTCTTATGTATAAACTTTTTGTGGTACTCAGATTTTGTCTGAATATTAGAGTTAGCCCCCTGTAAAAGTTCTTCTAAAATTCTGTCTTGATGAGGTATTTAGAACTCCAATCTTTACTGAATTTCTCAGAGGGAAGCTGAGGCCTCTGGGAAATCTCTCCTTTGATGCAGGCATGGTGACATTTGTACACAAGTCAGTCTATGGGTAAGATTACAGTGCTTGGTGTTTGCAGAGCAGTGGTTCTCTTCTAACCCTGGAAGATTTGTCCTTTGCACTGTAGTGTTTTTATTTTGTGATTTGGTTCAGACAGCTCTCAGTGGCTATTCCGAAGAATGTCTCCAAGGCCATGGGAGTCTTTGCTGATTCAGGAAAGATATGTTTCATTGCAAAAGGCTGCTTTTATTTTGTTTTTTTTTTTTCCAGTGTACACATGGAATACTGTTGTGGTTGTTTCAATGTTTACAACATATTTCCTTCAGTGATAGTTTCATTTCTGCCAAAAGTAAAGTTTTTTTAAAATCCATTAATGAGCTAACAGTGTTTTTAATATTGCTTCAAAAAGAGAGGGAATGCTTGTGTGCCAAACAAATGTTTGGAACAGTCTCAGATGGCAACAGTTGTTCTGCAAGGGAATGATCCACAATAGGACACTTCAGCTGCTGAACATTTAAAAGTACTCGGATGACACAGTGCTCAGATGGTCAGTCTGTTTCAAAGATAAGCAGAATTTCTGTTAACGTGGCAAAAGGCTGTATGGTACCTAATGTAAACAGAGGGAAAATCTCTCAGCTCAAGTTTTAGGACTCACGGCAGGAAAAATTTACAGAGCTTTAGGCAGAAGTGTGAATGTGGGAGTAGTGCATATCTTGGCTTATCAAGAAGGGGGATGTTCTTGACAGCACAGAGACACATTCTTGATGTTTGTCAAACTTTATGACACATTTTTACCCATTTTGAGTCTGCGAAAAAAAAATGTTTTAAGCATTTTTGTAAAATGTTAATCTCATTTTCTGACCAGAATCTTATAAAAATTTACAGTAAAAATTCTTGAAAAGTGGGATTTCTTATTTTCACAGGCACTTTGTTGTCTGAAATCATCCCAAGATTGGGTATGAGCTAGGAAATAATGAATGTACCTTACTAGAAAGCTTCTAAAACGTTTATCCTCTTTTATTCATGTTACTCTTTTTTTCATGATAGTTCCACCAAACACGGATTTTTCCATTGGTTTTTGAAGGTTATTCAGGTGCACAGTTATTCTTTTCTGGTTTTCACAATCTTGGGCTATCATACAGTCAATGTAGCTCCTTCATTTGTAGGTGTGAACACTTGAAGTTGCTCTCTGAATCGGTTTTGTTCATGCAATCTCAGTGAAGGTTTACCTTTCAGATAATCCAACTTTCTCCTGCAGGAGGTCTTACCAACGAGAAACACTAAATTGGAATTAACTTGATGTTCCCAAGAAGTGCAGGTAATGACTTTCACTTAGAGCATGATAGTGGGGGAATTATTCTGCAGACTGCAGCAAAACTGTTTTTGGGGTCCCACCTTGGCGAAACATCAGAGTATGACCCAGTGCACTCAGGACAGATTTGCTGGTCCACCAGGGCAAAGAAATGTGTATATTCTTATTCAAATTAAGGAAAATTTTGTTTGATTTACTGCACAGATCATCCTTTGGACACAGATCTCAGCTAAAGTTAATTGATGTAGCTCTGAATCTAATTAAACTTTAGAAGCTCTCACTACCTGAGAATTTATCCCGAAGATTGCTTTTGGAATAAGCTTATATTCAGCTTGATCTATTCACAATTGCAATTTATGCTTTAACTGAAAGTAAATGACGTCTTGGTGATTAATATCCTGTTCTCATCCAAGTCAACTTAAGATGTGATGTCTTAATTTATCACCAATCATCTGTTGCTATCTAAATGTAATTATAAGAAAAAACAGATCATTTTGACCTTTAAGTAATCATGCGGGCAGACCATACCCCAAAGGTTGCCTCTAATTTTCCGTAAAGCTAAAATTTCCTTCTCTGAGAAGACCTTGCAAATCCTTTGCAAAAAGGACAATTATAGGGCAGTGGAAGCTGCAATTTTGGAGGTGGTTTATGAAACTGAAGCTGAGAAGAGACACTGTGAGAAGGATCAAAGGAAGGAACAAGACAATATTTGTTAGACAAAAAGTTCAGTTGTTAATTATGACACCACCATGCAGGAATATGTGTGTATAAGGGGTAGTGATGGGTAAATTATTGTCAAGTGAGGTGCAGATGGGCCAACCATATATCTAACAAGGTTTAAATCCCAGGGACCTTTAAGGGAAAAGGCTCTGGATGCAGTCAGTGCCATCATCACCTTTACCTGTTTGGAAGAGATAAGGAGTTGGGCAGCTTTGGACCTTCTGTTGAGTCTTGCTCTGATTGGGATGGAATGATTCATCACTGCATTAGAAGAAACTTTTCTGCCACCCACCTTCAGTAATTCTTTTAGGAGGTTACAGTAGGGACTTTACTGTGCAGCACTGCATTTTAAGAGTCAATAAGATAAAAATTCACATCATCTCAGATGTACCATATTTTAGGGGCAAAAATATTCTGTATGTGTTTTGTCTTTTCAAATAACTGGGAACCTTTTCCAAGAAAACAAAAGCTGATTGCTTCAGCTCAGAAAGGCAGCAAAGAGGTGAGATTGCCTGCAGTTGGGTCCGTGCCTGTCTATTTCCAAAGGCAGGGAAATTATAATTTTTTTTTCAAATTCCCTGAGGCACCAGTAGCTAAGCCAAGTTGGCTCTAGCCAGCTCTTGTTTGTAAAAATGTAATTCTGTGGTAATGAGCTGGTGACAACTTGAAGAAAAGAATCTAAACATCCTGAAAACAATTCCAAACATGGCTAAATATGAGAAGGAAACTTCTAATAACTGCCTCATGGGAATCAAGAATCTTACAAACACAAATGTAATTTTTTTCTAGACAAGAATATATATTATGATCCTTTTCCTTCCTTTTCCTCCCTGAATATATATGTAGGTAAATGTGTATCTCCATACCTATTATATATGTCTCCAAATTACCTAAATTTTATGCAGGAACTAGCAGAGCTGTCATTGTTGGAAAAAAGCAGAAACTGAAGTCTTAGCCAACACTTGATATGACCACAGGAGCTATGAACAGATTAAAACTGTGGGTGATGGTGTATCTGCCTGGAGACTTTTATGCTATATTGTTTTGATTTCACAATTTATGAAACTTGTACTAGCTAACAATGCAGAAAAAACCAACCAAATAATAGAGAAAAAAGATGTTGCATTATTTGTTCTTTTAAAAATGAAATAATCAATAGGTTATATACCGAGTGGAACTAAGACAATTTGTTCTCTCTGAGAGAATCTATTGTATTCCAAAGAAACTTAACATCCTCCTGCTCTTCAGAATGTTCTTCAGAATGGCCTATCTACCTAAGGTGTTGTGAATTTCTCACATGATCCTGATATGTTAAAATAAGAGGCAAGGAATGTTGCTTCAGTCTACCATTGTGAAGAGCTGCAGCAGTAATTCTGAGGACACTGGAGTCTTAAGGATACCATTTGTTTTTAGGATGTGAACACTGGTTTTTGGACCTGAAGTTCACAGTCACCCCCACCCAGTCCTCTTCCATGACCCAAACCTCTATACCGCTTGCAGGGAATGCAATTTCTGCAACCCGCCCCTGAGAGCAGGTTTATAGAAACCAAACAAATTGACTGGGGGAAAATAAAACCAACACAACAAGGCCAATGTTAGACTTCAAAGACAGTTTGCCAGGGAGTCACTGTTGTATATATGAGAGTAGATCTGTGGCTACACTAACCATCTTGGTTCAAAGCAGGTCAGGTTGTAAGACAGTACTCCAGGGGTTGTATCCTAATTGCTACCTGTTCATGGATAAACAGGGCACTAACACTCAAATCCTGTTATTCCAGCAGTAATCACAAGTAAGTGCATTTATAGTGGAAACCTGAGACCATTCAAAGCATCCAAATAGCATGTTATTAATGATGGCAGTTGCAGGAAGTTGTTGTATAAAAGTATTACTAAGAGAGCATGTGATAATCCATTAAACAAAATTCAGGCTTTATTCTGTTTTGTACAGCTTGTCTAGTACCCATATTCTTCAAGAGTAATGGGAACGGGGGAAGGACATTGTGTCTCATTGTCATAGAATCATAGAATCATAGAACAACCAGGTTGGAAGAGACCCATCAGATCATTGAGTCCAACCATTCCTGTCAAACACTAAACCATGTCCCTCAGGACCTCATCCACCCGTCCCTTAAACACCTCCAGGGAAGGTGAATCAACCACCTCCCTGGGCAGCCAATTCCAATGCCCAATGACCCTTTCTGTGAAAAACCTCCTCCTAATCTCTAGCCTAAATCTCCTCTGGTGGAGCTTGAGGCCATTCCCTCTTGTCCTGTCCCCTGTCACATGGGAGAAGAGGCCAGCTTCCTCTTCTCCACAACCTCCCTTCAGGTAGTTGTAGAGAGTAATGAGGTCTCCTCTCAGCCTCCTCTCCTCTAGGTTAAACAACCCCATCTCTCTCAGCCGCTCCTCATAGGGTCTGTTCTCCAGCCCCTTCACCAGCTTCATCGCTCTTCTCTGGACTCGCTCCAGAGCCTCAACATCCTTCTTGTGGTGAGGGGCCCACAACTGAACACAGGATTCAAGGAGCAGACTCACCAGTGCTGAGTACAGAGGGAGAATCACCTCCCTGGACCTGCTGGTCACACCATTTCTGATACAAGCCAGGATGCCATTGGCCTTCTTGGCCACCTGGGCACACTGCTGGCTCATGTTCAGTTGGCTGTCAACCAACACCCCCAGGTCCCTCTCCTCCTGGCAGTTTTCCAGCCAGGCTTCTCCCAGTCTGTAGCTCTGCATAGGGTTGTTGTGCCCCAAGTGCAGGACGCGGCATTTGGCCGTGTTAAACCTCATGCCATTGGACTCTGCCCAGCAGTCCAGCCTGTTTAGAACCCTTTGCAGAGCCTCCCTACCCTCCAGCAGATCGACACTTGCACACAGCTTAGTGTCATCTGCAAACTTGCTAAGGGTGGACTCAATGCCTTCATCCAGGTCATTGATGAAGACATTGAACAGGGCTGGACCCAGCACTGAGCCCTGGGGAACCCCACTTGTCACTGACTGGGGAACCCCACTTGTCACTGACCTCCAGCTGGATTTAACACCATTTACCACCACTCTCTGGGCCCGGCCATCCAGCCAGTTTTGGAACTGTTTGACTTCATCTCTCCAGTCGAACTGGAGAGATGAAGTATTGAGGCTTCCTGCTGATATGTGCTCAAAAATCTGATTTAGGTGTATAGTTTAAAATATGGTATAACTTTAGGTGTTATTCTTCACATCGTTTCTTCTTTTTAAGGAAACACAAATCTTTCTACATTAGTCGATCAAGTAAGCCTCTCAGATTCAGTATTAATGCACATCATGCAGCAAAACTGGAGGGAGTTGCTTGGCGATAGCCAGTGAGTCAGAGGCAAGGTGGAAAACACTCAAAGAGCCCTGGGAGGTAATTGCTTTTATCCATTTGACCACCAAACTGCAGTAAGTGCTTGCTTAAGTGCTCAGCTGCTGTTGAACTTTGAACTTTCAAGGACATCAGAATAGCAGATAAATGCTGAGTAGTCCAAGAGCAGATACCCGTTTTTTTCAGCGGAGGGGAATTAGTAACCAACGGGTTAATGGTATCCCTTTTTAAGACCAACAGCAACTGAATACTCACTGCCTCAGCCCTGGGGCCTTTCTCTGAGGGGATTTCAGACTGAGGGAAGCCAAAAGGTTCAAAACACAGAGGTTACTTTTGCTGATGTGGCAAAACCAACTTTATGTTCATTTACATTGTATGGAGAGTTGTTAGTCAGTCTCAATTCCAGCTCTATTGATCGTGCTGCTGAATGTTCAGGGCTAAAGACTGGAGAGTTGGTGGTGGCCACTGCAGATAGGTAGACAGGAAAAGGGATCTTGCAAGCTCCTGCAGACACCATTGGCTTTGCTCTGCTGGCAGAGATATTCCTTTGTGGAGAAAATTCCTCTTTTCCCCTTCTCTCCTTCATTCTTTGATATAAAATTTGCTCAAAGCCCCTCCCAAGAGGACTGTCAATGTTAAGAGGACACTGGGCAAATGCAAGCCTTTGAGTTTGGGAAGGCATGGGTAAGTGATGTATTTGCTGTGCATTAAATTAATCACGTATGTATATGTGTTTTGTAGAGCCAAGACTATGATGAACTGACAGCCAGTATAAAGCAGAAAAAGGGCAGATTTCACATTTACTGTGGATGCCTGATACTAGCTTCTCTGGAAACATTCAAGGATATTTTTGGTTCAAGATTAGGAAAGCAGCAGATAAATTATTAACCAATTGAATCCTACTTATTTTATGTATATGAGCAAACTGCACTATTGAAACAATATTCTGCACTCAGGGCTGTCAGTGGATATTCACACATTGTTCTTAATATGTTGTTGCTTTCCTAAAGCAATATTAGTTTAGATGTTTTAAACATGAACCAGATTCTACATCTTTATTTTCAACCTTTTTTTTTTAACCAGTATTGACAAGATTTGAAATTTCTTTCTACAATGAAGTTGCAGTCCTAGTTTCTCACCCTTTACCTATGCTATCTATGAAGTGTATCATTCTACTGGTCTAAAAACTCCTTTAATAAAGGAGTTTTGGCAGGGCTTGAGACTGTGTAAAATGCTTTCAATAGACTGAATACTGCCACTGAACTGCCTCATGCAATGGTTTTGGGAATCTGACTCGGGTTACATAAAGAGTTGTTAATTTTAAATTTGTTTGATTTAAAAGAAAAAAAAATGTAAACACAGAGGAGACAATGCCTTAAAGTAGAGAAGTAGCTAGGTTATTCTTATTTGAGAAAAACTTCTGTCCCCTCATCTTCACAACTGGCTGGATCTTTGTGCAGAAAATTGCTAGACTGTTTAATGATTGTTGAAATCTTTGCTAAGGCTGCCCCCCACTCCAGCTCCTGAATGTCTTTTGATAATGCTCTGCAGCTTCCTAAATATGGCTTTGAAAAAAAATAATGAAGCAAAAGAATTCTCCTGAATGCTCCTGAATGACCTACTGTGCCACACAAGGGAAGGACTGGCTGATTTTATCATGATTCTTTTCTTGCTCTTATCTTAGAACATATACTGTCTCTTTTTTCTACCTATATATTGTTATGGTGATCCTAGGTTTCCACCCCCCTATCTCCTCTCCCCTTCCCTCCCCCTCCCTACTTATGGGAAAGCCAAGGGGAGAAGGAATCTTTAAGAAGTGGTGTAATTATTAACTAATTTTGATCTTGGGAAGGAGGGTAACCAAAGTATTTCCTGTTTCCTATAATTACGGACTCAAGACTTAGTTCTGCCACACACATGCACATATTGTTTATTTTTAATATACTCTCCATGGAATATAATCTGCTGCTTTATTTCTATATTTTAGACTGAATTCATAATTGGTGTAAACAGCTGCTACTCAACTGACAAGTCCTAAAATGGGGATACGGGAAAAAATGAGATTGTAACATTTCATTTACTTATATCAGGAATGCATTTGTCCTGTTTGTTCTTCGTCTTCACAACCTAGTGATCTTGGGATTAAGATCAGTGGAGGCAGGGATTCTCTGAACTGTACTGAGGCAGAACAATTTGTCCTTGCAAACTCAAAAGAACTGGGAAATCTGTATAACTATTGGGCAGGTCATGGACACTTGGCTACAAATTCTCAAGATGAACAATCTTAAAAAACAGCAAAATTTCCCCACAGTCTCTGAGAGCCTGCATAAGGAATCTAAATCTATAAATATTCGGGTGAAAAAATAAGACAATATAATATGGAGTGACCTAAATAATTGTATCGGAAGATTCCTATGCAGGTTGCTGAGTAAACATTTGGAACTCAATAAATAATGAACAGCTAGCATGCAGTTTTTAGTGTATTTTATATGATACCTGTGTCTAAATACCATACACTCCCTGGAAGGGAATACAGGGTAGGCTAAAACATTTTTTTGAACTTTTCCTTGTTTTTTATCCACATTTGAATGTATTGGCACTGAGAGCAGTCACACAACTGTACACAGAACACTGATGTCTTCTGTGACAGACTGTCATTAATGCAGGTTTGGTACTGAAGAGAGTAAAGTGATATAGTTTTGGAAGCGGGTTCTGATGACCAGCAGTCAGAGGAGGACATGAGTGTGACTGTAAGCTCTCCTTATATTAACTTCTTTACGTTTTGCATTCCCACTTTCCATCTTCTAGGGCATTGCAGTTATAACAAATAGCAACAAATATTTGTAAATCTTCTTCCTAGTCACCCTTTCTCAAACAAGTGTCCCGAGGAGTTACAATATAGAATATCCACCTCTTGCTTTCTGATTTGAGCACTGCTATATTGTTCTATGTTTCATTTTATTTGACATTAAAGTGTTTGTTTGCCCACTGTGTTGTCTGCAAAGGAGCATATTTGTGAGGTTTACTCCTGAGAGTAGTCAGGTTTGCTCAGCAGCACAAATCTCTTTGCAGTGCATAAATACAATTCCACCGTACCAGCTCTTTTGCAATCATACTTGTGACTTTGACTGTTACGTGCCCATATTTGGGTAATTTCTCTTTACAGTTCATATATTCTTTTTTTTTTTCAGCTGATGTAATTTGTTCTTCTTTGTCCCCAAAACACTGAAGTTACTGATCAGCAAAACTTAGGCTGCTCTGTGCCTTTTAAACTCACAGCAGAGCAATATTGATTTCATAACAAACAGGAAAAGAAGTCTGAAAGCAGCAAAACCAAAGTGGAGCTCAGTAAGTGTGACTAAGCAGCACTAAATTCTGGTATGATTTAAAAACCCATCTTTTTGTTTGCTGCACAGATGAATGAAGTGAAGCTTGAGACTTTAAAGTTAATAAAGTAAAGACAGATTGATTGGAAAACTTGGGCTACATTGCTTGCAGTTTCTACTCTGGATTTGAGGAGTTTTGGCGTTCTATTTGGATTTAATAAGCAATGTGACAGCCATGGACATGACTTTATTGGCATGCTATTGCCTTGAGACACAGATGTGGTGCCAGGCTCCTTCCCATCAGTGGCAAGATGTACAGCATTCCTGGACAGCCAAAGAGAAGTTAATTTACTAGACCCATGTAGTTTACTAGACCTGTAGTTGCCCTGCCCCACACTAGTCCCATACTGTGGGACCTGAAGTGCCACCTGGGGCCTCTGGGTAATGAGAGTCTCCAGAAGCCAAAGAATCAAACCAACCCGGTCAATGGAAATGTGTGTGGTGCCACTGGGGCCTCACTGCAGAGTTATCTTAAGGCTGGTTTTGGTCGCCAGTATTCAGTTATACCACCCAGGGTGGTGTCTGGGGGACATGCCAGGCCATGTCCCTTCTTTCATGGGAGGAGTAAGGACGTAGTCAGAGGACAAGGAGGGGCACAGAAAGCTTTAGGAAATTGAGCTTCATTGGGAACTGGGAAGGGAAACAGTAGGAACGCTGCATCTGGGGCATTCTACCACTTAATCCTGCTCCCTTCTTCCTTTAGCAGCAGCAGTAGCAACCAGACTATTTTGGTAGAATAAAAAAGAACCAGTGATGCCCTGGCCGTTGTGCCTCCACCTGCAGTTGGTTCCTTTGTGTTGCACACTTGCATATGCACACAGAGAAGTATGTTTATGGCTCGGTATTGCTGACTAGGTTCTGCACAGCCCATCATCCAGTAGACAGGATCAAAGCATGGATGTTTTAATCCTATGATAACTACTCCTTGGTTTTCTCTGTACCTACCTTGTCAAGGTGGATGTAGCTTGTGCCTTGGCCTATACAGAGAATTTGCATGAGCTATACATGTACAGATAACCTGCGCATCCCTCCCTAAGCTCTGTTCTCTTTGATGCATGTACTCATGCAAACCTTTTTCACTTCTGGGGATATTTGAGCAAGGAAGCAGAACTGTATTCCCTAAGGGAAATGATACAGCTGCTCTCTACTGAAGCTGGAGCTTAAAGGAACAGTGTTATCTACTGTTAATTCTCTCATTTTACCAGATATTTTCTTTTTTTCTATTGCTAAAAGAATAATGGTTAAAATGTGTTCCTGCTATAAAATAATCAAGAAGACTACATATGGATATTTTGCCTAAGAGTTTTTTTTAAAGAAAACTATAAAATGACATTAAAAATAAAAAGTTTCATTTTGTTGGTAATAGTTTTCCATTCAGCAGATTAATGAATAAAAAAATTCAAAATGAAATGGAGCCCTGGAGCTGATTCATCTTTGTCCTTGAAACTTGCAAAAACGCTTGAATCGAGGTCTACGGGAAACTTTATTTGCCCTTCCTTGCAGATGAGCTTCTTAGAATCACATACACACTTTCTCACATGGGTCCATTTTTAAATAGGAAGATGAGGAATTCCTGCACTGCTACATATGTGAGACTCAGACTGAACAGAAAGGGCCAATTTACCCCCGTGTTCCTCCTAGACAGCCTACTTTCATCACAGTGCACAGCTGAAATCAGAGACCACTTGGGTTTCCTTACTTTTAAAAAAGCCCAGAAGGAACCTTTACAACTCCTAATGAAAGGCTGCAGAGAGGAGCAGAAATTAAGTCAGCAGAGTTCACAATTTGTCTTGGATCAGAGCCTAATTCAGTTTATAATGGAAGGTCTATGCTGGAGTCCCTACATCAGGTAGGTTTGGTCTGTCTTCCCTGTGCTATCTTAGAGTCATCAACTGCTGCTGTGCATTTGTGCCTCTTTATAAAACTCCAGTGCAGTGGTAAACTCCCTTCTTTGTCTGTTATTTGAGGAAGAAAGATGTTGTCAATGCCTTTTGCCTTGAAAGGAATGACGAGCTTGATCTACAAGCTGGGCTGGCGTGGGGGAGGAAGAAGAGCAGAGTTACCTTCCCCCAGCTGCTGTTTGTCTGACGCAGAGCTTGTACTTCAGTTGTTATCAGCTGCTTTGCTAAGATCACAATGTGCTGGGATTACTCAGAAGGTTAAAATATGTTGACTGAATTTTCTTCAGCTACCAAGGCAAAAGGCTAGCTAATAGCATCAAGGACTGTCAAAACCAGCCAGCCCCTGCATTTCTCTTGGTAATGAAACACAGTGGAGTTTTTCATGGTTTATATACATCATGATACCTGTGCTGTGTATGTCATGTCAAGGATAGGAGCAACAGGCATGCCAGCCAATAGATCCATCAAGGATGGCAAACTCACACATAAAATTTCTTCTTTCTGTGAATTACTCGGTTTGTATTGATTTGTGATGATGGATAAAGGGAGATGAGGACTTTTAATTTTGGACTTTTTTCCCCCTAGTTTTTCTCCCATGAATCTCAGCATCAGTAAGAGATATTCTGCTGTTTGCTTTGGTGACCTGACTGTCTTTGAATCCCATTTCAAGAGTGATCTTTTCTCCCTGGCCTCTGACTCCTGTAAGTCTGTCTAATTAAACAGCCAAATGGTACTCCGTAATCTTCCCAGTTTCCCATGCTAAGTTCTTCTTTCTAAATCTCTCTTTTCTTGTGTCTCAGCATCTGGTATCTCGTATGCAAGCTTTATAAAAATAGATCTTACACAGCCAGCAACTCTTCTCCCTGAAAAGTTCAGCTGTGGGGTATTCATAGGCAGTGTAAGAGACCTCAGCTGAGATCCTTTTGCCAAAGGTGATTTGAAATTGTATCTCCCAGGAAAGTGTCTTGACGTACATGCTTGTCTAGGATGTATTGTTTTCCATAGTTCCATTGATACTGTTGTACAATTTTTGGGAGACTTTTTTTGAGAAATACCAGTGTTTAGGTAAGAAATCTCTTAGACAGAATTTAAAGGACTAAGTATTAAAGCCAACTTACATAATATTTAAAGCCACTTCTATGAATTCATGTTCATGTTCATATTCATAGTCAAGGCAAATATAGCCAGAAGGAATGTCTTGTCTTTCTTACATCTCTTCCACCCCATGATAACTTACAGAACAGTCAGTGGGTAAAATGTTTCCTTGGGAGATGAAACACATGCCATAAAATCTCCTTGTGCTGAGGAAGGATTTTAACCTGAGTTTTGTTTAACCTCCATAAAATCCCTAGTAGGAAGTCTACTGTGAAAAAAAATACCATTTTTTGCTCCTTCCTTTGGTAGACATGTGGATTTGGTTCTATTTCCTTTGTATTTATTACATGTGCCTGTAAATAAAGTGCCTGTAAATAAATGTCAGAATTGTTCATTCAGGCTTTCCATTTTTTTTTTTTGTTGAAGGTATTGAACAAGGTATAACCTTTCATATCAAGTCATTTTGGCTTTCTTGGAACAACTTATTAAGAATATGAGCCCAGTTTTAGCAAGAAACTGTATTCATAACTAGGAAAAAAAAAAAAACCCAGAACAACAGCAACTACAACAGCAAAACCCTGCCAGTGATCTGTGGTTAAATTTAACCTCATCTCAGCAGAATGATCTTGTTGCTCTCAGGAAGGGTATCCTTGGCTTTATCACACAAAGGCACTCAGTGAATCATTTAGAAGTATCTATTCAAATCCTGCTCATTTTGAGCTCTGCTTTCTTTTTTCTAAGGTAAATGTATCAACTTTTGATGTTTTTTTTAACTTTAAAAGGTCTTGCATGGAGAAAAAAATGTTCAGTGGTTCTTATTGTGATCAGCACAGATCAAAGAGTTCTTCTCTCAAATTACCCCTTATCACCAGGTGAATTGGAGAGTTTCCTTGGGGCTGTGATTGGTATGGCAGCCAAGACTTACTCTTTTTAACTGGTATTGTATGTATATGTCACAACATTAAACTGTTTTGGTTCAAAATCCTTCATGTAAATATGCAATATTATTATTCTTGTATTTAAGCTGCCTAGGAATTGGGTAATATATAATACATATATGGCACCAAGTAGCTCTGTGAGATTATACTGGAGGTAATACAGAGCTGTAGAGATTTTTTTTGAGTGTTTAAAGCCTGGGCAAACAGGACAAGTACATTCACAGTGAAGAAGAACTGGATCATAAACTCTAGTGTGAGATTCTGAGGGAGGAAAGAGAAATCATATCTGTTGTTTTTAAGAGATTCAATTAGATACTCTTTTGGGGAGAGTAAGATTACTAGGCCTCTTATAAATAGAAGGCTGCTTCCCAGCTTGATTACTTCAAAACAGCTTCCTGCAACCTCCCACTAGGAAGACGAGCAATTAGTATAATCACAGCAATAAGTCAAAGATACTTAATGCTGAAACTTGCGTAACAATTTTTCTTTTCCTGTTTCTCTGCTGGGCTATAGGCAAAGAACAGTTTAATGCATGTTCCAGTTACTGCAAATGCAGTATCCAACAGGTATTTTTGCTCATTGCAGTAAATTTGATGCCATGAAAGAGTCCAACAATGTGGCTAAGTGGAGACCTTTTAATAAGAAACGCTGTCGTGCAGATGGAAGTGTTGCAATCAAAATGGAAAGCAAAGATCCTCACTGTGAGTCAATCTGCTGCTAATAAAGGTGCTGCTGGAGAAGATTTCACCTCATTTTCTGTCAAGAAAATTCCAGTATCCCAAGGTCAGCAAGCAGAAACATGTTTTTGAAAAACATGAAAAAAGGAATGAACTAGCCCCCTCTTTTGGCTAATTGGGAAAGAGTAGTAGGAATTGATATTGGCTAAATTGCAGGTGTTGAAAGCACTCCCTCTCACTTATGAGTCTGCCAGGCTGTCAGACATCATTTATGCATATAACCTATGGAACTCCAATGGAAAGAGGCGCTGTCTCTAAATACAGATCTCCCAGTTAAATCAAGATTATGGGTCTTAGGTCCTCCATGACTGTAAGCACTCTTTGCACCTACTAGTTCTGAAGTTCATATCATTTACTAGCAGAGGAACCTCAGAGAAGCGTACAACATCCTCCCCACACAGAATATGCAGGGGTGAATTAACTGTGAGAAGATTCTCCTGGAGACTGTTGTGGATCTGGAAGGACATGCTGTCACTGCACAACTTTATAGGACATTTTTAAAGAGTTTGAGGAGAAATAGCTGTTTTGGAAAACCAGAGAATCTTTAACATTAAGTTCCCTACTTCCTACTCCTGCAAAACGGCATGGATTGGTGACAGTATTTAGCCATGACAGAAGTCATGAATGCTTCGCTGGAATTACTAGAAATACCTGCAATTGTTTATAAGTAGTAGAAACTGTACAGTAGGGCTAGTATGCTGCCTCTCTACTGGTTTGAAAAAGTAAGTTACACCTTGCAGGACATTTGGAGGAAAAAATAACCTTAATTTAATCCATCCAAAATGTAAAAATATAAAATCCTGAAATAAAAATGTTTAAATATTTTCCTCTCCAGAAAGATAAAATAGGTCCCCTATTAACCAAGACATTCAATTAACTTTAAATGCGTGTGACTGTGCATTCAAAACCCAGATGCTGTAAAATGTTAATAGAAACTGACCTGAATAATTCAGTTATACAGTAAACATGCATGTATTTAATGCTGATTTTGCTATCATTTTTTCATATATCATTCAAAAAACAATTCTACAAATATTCATAGTTCTATGTGCATGTATTTACAGTTTAAGCACTTAGATAAAGTAGATGTTTCCAGGAAAGGAGAAGATTTTTGCTTATTTGAATTTTGTATTTTGTCACCAGAACTATCAGTGATAATTTTATGGCTCATGTTGTCATCTGTTTGTGTGGATCAAGAAGTCACCACCTCCAGCACTTTCCTCTCCCAAAAGAGACTAACTGTTGATCTGCCAGCTGAATTCACCTGCCTCAGTCAAGGAAAATAATTTCTACTGTCTAAAATAATACTATGTCATTCTGTATGGAGCATTAAAAAATGTGACTTCTACCAGTAGACTAACAGCAGTTAATTTGGGAAGTGGGGTGCTACCACTAGCACTATTAACCTAACTCAACCTTTGGTCTTATATCTGTAAGTCACCTGGAACTGGGTCTTGGTGAGAGCATTGTGCTTAAACTACTGACTTTAGATTCCTTGAAGTGTGTGAGTAGAGCCAGAAAAATGTGGTGTCAAGGTAGAAAACCTGATGAAAGAAAGAGAAATGATGTTAAAGAAAGGAAGTCAAACTGTAGAAGATGTCAATGTGGGTTTTCTTTTGAAGAGTTCAGGTACTGAAAATGAAACATAAATGCCAAGGTTAAATGATGATGTAGTTTAGAGGCCTTTTTTGGGTGGTGTTTTTCTATGTCACGGTACGCCTGTTTACAGGATTTGGTGTAATTAATCCTTCATGCAAAAACTTGGGGATTAAAAACTATGTCTGCAATCAGTAGAGTTTTACAAGCCCCCACCACTGGACTGCAGACCCCTCCAGGCATAAAAGGGGAAGTAAGGAAGAAATAATATGTGTATTTGAACTTGATAGGAAATTCTTAATAAGCAAAATGCAATGATTATTGTTTCAGTCAGAAGTCTGAAATTAACACTGCACTACCTGAGAAATGTAGGGTCTGTTTAATGGTTTCAAGCAATCAGAACCTTAAGTTTTACAGCTTCCCTGTAGGAGAATGTTTTTGTGTTCTCTACATTGCTTGGCCATAATTTTTTTGGGCAGCTTCCCAAGAGCTGTCTTGAAAATGCCATAGCTGCACTTCATGTTCCTAACATGCTGTCCAGGGAACTGATATACTAAGTAAAGCAAATAAATGATAGTTTGATAGACTTATTGTCCTACTCTGATTATTAACACAGTTTTGCCTTAACCTTTTCTTTCTCTCTTTTCCTCTCCCCTCAGCTTTCCCAAGCTCTTCTCTTGACTCACTCCTGCGAATATATTTTATTTGCAGGGGATATCTAGAACTCTTGTTATCACCTGGGTGCTTTTCTTGGTTCTTGTTTTTATTGCACTTTCACAGCTCAGCTTTCCCAGCTGTACTATGCAGTGGAGAAGGTCAGCATCCAGAGTAACCCTAACTTTGGAGTCTTGGGAAAGTGGAGATTCATCAAAGCTTTGTTCCTAGGCAGGTGACATAGCTGGTTGGACTGTGGTCACCTTGAGAACTGTGACCACATTGATTCACCAAGGAACCCAGAAAACACTGAACCAACTCAGGGTTACAGGATCAGCTCTGGTGCCTACCACCAGATGATAACCAGCTACTATTATGCTGACAGCTGGGGATAGGTGATCTGACAATGGCCAAGGTGTGTACTTTATTTAGTGCTGCACTGCGTGCTCTGTGTGTTAGTGATGAAGAACACTTTTCTAGGTCTGTCTAAATCAGACATGTCCATAATACCACTTTGCACTCTGTCTGTTAGCTTGACAGTAAAGAGGATCTGCACTGGAGAGGGACTATTCTGATGGGAGTGTTGGCAGGTTCTTGAACCTGCATACATCATAGTGGTTACTAACTGCAAAATCCATCACTTACTACTCCCAGTACACATGATGAAGTGCTGTAAGGTCAAAAACATTTTTAATGGCACTGAGATCCTTTCATATTTTATATCAGCCCTTGCAAATAATGAGGCAAAGGAACCCTTTGGATTTTTGAAGCTTGGCAGCTGTATGTAGGACTACCAGGGCTCCCTTGCTGGTGGAGGACACAGTATCTGTGACATCCCTTCTTGGCTTCTTTGCTAGTACTATCCTGGTGGGCAAGATCAGCGCCATCTTGCTGGCAATGCTGGCATTTTTAAATATATGTTCTTGTACTTTGTCCCATGTTTAGACCAATCAGATTCAGAAGCACTATCCTGCATCACTTTTCAGGGGAAGATTAATCTATTTGATGAAACTAATTAAATGACCAAAGCAATATATGCTTAAAGATGTCGCTTTGATAAAGGAAGATTAAACTTCCTGCTTAAAAAGGAGACCAAGATGAGGACAGGGAAGGGAGAGAATGATGATTTTAGTCCATTTCTCTGAACTAGAAGCCTTTATAGAAGTGAGTGTGTTTAATAATTCACATGCAGTGAAATGCTAATTGACCATGTTGGTTAGGAGAACCCTGACAGTGGCCTCCTGACTACTGAAGGATTCCTTCCAGAAGTCAGTTCAGAGGCACAGTAAGGATGTGGCTCCAACATTTTGATATCTTTATTAGCTCCTGAGACTGTGGATCAAAATATGAGAGTAGAGCTAGTCAGTTTTTCTTCCTTGGTAAGCTACAATTTCTCCAATATATTTGTCTCCGTTCTGTACATGCTGGGCACAGCACAGCTTGCTGGTCTTGCTACTGATGAGCTGGAGTATGAGCTCCAGCATGAGCTGGAGGGCATATAATGAGAGGTTTTTCTTCAGATTTGCTGTTATGTGGCCCCTTGTAGATGTCAAGGACACTTGTTCCTCCTTCCTTCATGGCTAGACAAAAAGAATGTCAGAATAGCAATTCCTCCACAGAACCCCCCCCCAGCATCTTCTGTTGTACAGTGGTGTTACTTATAGATTATATACTGTAGACAGGGCATATGATATCTGCCATCAGCTTTGCACACTCAATAGGGAGAGGCCATGCATCCTGCATGATGATTGGAAGACCTTCCATAATTCTCCTGTCTTTTTTGCAGAGACCCTCAACCTTCTTTGAGCATTTTTATTTAAACTACTGCTTGTGGGGATGTAGAAGAGTGGTTTTTTTTTTCCAACATAATTTCTCTGATTTGTTAAAAAGTCCTATCAGGACCCTTACAGTTCCCTGAGTTAGTTTTTTGTCAGACAAACATCCTTATTCCAGGCTTTATAATCACTGTGTTGAATTTAGTGGAAAGAACCATGGGAGTAAAGCCCTTGTATTTGCATTTTTACATAAATACATCGTAATTTAGCAGTACATTAATTTGCCTGTGGGGGAAAAAAAAACCCAACCAAACCACGTTACTTTGAACATGTTAGCTTTTTCTTTCTTGGGTTTACCTCTTGCTGCAGTTTGTCTCAGGGTGTGCTCCAAAAGAATCAGAAATGAGTCCAGCAGATGCCAGCCACTCACAAACACACAACTACCATTCTGCCCAGAAAAAAACCCATACTCTCAAGTGAATAAGAGCGGGAAGGTCTAGGGGAGCTTTCTTGACCCTGAGTCCAGGGTGTGCCTGTGTGTCATATCCCACTCCCTGCCTGCCTTCAAATCTTGGACAAGAAGGCCATCCCTGCCATCTATCCCAGCCTTTCTGTTGTCCATCACCTGAACTAGAACAAGGCATAATAAAGTCCAAAGAGAAGGGTTCAGTTGAATTTAGGACTAAGATGAATCCACAGATGTATAATAGAAATGTTTTCTTTTGCCAGCTCTGATTCAGGTGGGTAATTTTTTCACATAAGTGATATGAATAAGTTTAGTAAAACAGAGTGATAGGAAGAGTGAATGGAGAAAAAGATATGCAAGGTAACAAAGAAGAAATATTTGTTATTACATAAGAATGACTTGAGGTCTTTAGTTTTCAAAAGCTTAAGCATAGGTATTGAGTGAAATGGGGGGAGGCACTGAGCCAGGTCTAATAAGTAGTTATGATGCCCATAGGTCAGTGCTAGATGTCAAGAGACAGACAAAAAACATCTGCACTCCTCTTTTTATGCAGTGAAGAGAAATGCATTTCTGGAGCACAGGTACTTACTTGAATTCGTTATCACAAGAAGCTCCTGAGTAAGGCAGGATGTAAATTTGATGCTGTAAACCAGGCCATGAAATGACACGACTGATAAAGGACAGATTATTTTTGCATTCAAGGTCAAGTGGCATTTAAAGAGCCATTTTGCAGATGCAGTGGAAAATTACAGAAGCAGAATTTTTGTTGACCACTTCATCCTTTTCAGCTCTACAGCAAAACTGAAAAGAGATAAAAAAATCAGTCCCTGCTTGTGACCGTTCTCATATCCTGGGTTCATGTTACAGGTCTGTGATTTTCTCAGTAATTATTTTAATAGCTGTGTTTTGTGTGATGTGGAATGTGCATATTTGTCCACTCTGAAAGTTCAATCCTTGTTCTTTCATTATGCATGAGTGGCAATGGCAAGCTTAACTCTCAGTCCTTTCTCTGGGCACTGAAGTATTTCTCAACACTGGTCAGAGAGATTGTCTGAAGGAAAGATACATTCAGCCTCCCTGCTTTCCCAGTTCTTGGCCTTTCAGCTGAGATTGCCAACAAATGATTGCTGAACACTTGCCAGACAGCAGTAACTTTCAGTCCCTAGTTTATAATAATACAAAATTGGTATTCTGCTTTCAACCTCTGGTATATAATAATGCAAAATCCATGTTCAGTTGCTGGGAATGTCTTATTCGTTATGGGCCACGTCCAAATCACTTGAATGTGGTGATGTACATCAGCTAATCTGCCAGAAATTGTCTCATAAAGATGCAATTTTCCATACTGGCAACATGTAATTTATGAAGTCTCCTTTTCAGGTTGGCTCATTCTGAGGAGACTAAGAAAGATAAACTCTCAACCAGCAATAAAATCCAAAGACAAATAGGCACCTAATTTTATAAGAGACCACTGAAAAATCCAATCTGTTAATGCTTAAAACAATATATCTTCATAAATGTAAATGCATGCAAACAGCTAGTTCTCTTTCTCTCATATTTTACTTTTTCCCCTCTCATAGGCCATTTACTTATTTTCTGGAAAGATATGGACTTGATATCCAAGGTCAGGGCTGGCCTTATCCACCCATGCAGTAAAGATTCTGTTCCTACTCCCACCAGAATCCTTTTAGCATACATTCAATTAACCTCAGTTAAGTGTTAGGTATGCAATAGTGTGTAGGCAGCAGAAGATCTCCTTGAGTTTTTCAACAATCTCACGTCAGATGAGGATAAATACAGGGCATAACCTGACCGTCCAGGGCACTGGTCTGAATCTAGTAACATACAGATGACTTTTTCTGCATTTTAGTCCACACTTGTGTGATGAGGAAACTGTCTGAATGCTTAAAACAAATTCAGCCACTGATATGCTTTTCCCAACATAAATATGTGTGGTTATTTACATGCACAAGTTTGCATATACGCTGTATTGTATTTTGTTTGAAGATTGTAAAGGCTTTAGTGGAAAAAAAGCACTACCAAACTTTGATGTAAAAATGTGTAACATGTAAACATGCAGTGGGCTGCATTACATTTATCCTTGTAGCAAGTCATTTGACTTCAGTGACCCTCTGTAAAGGAAAATTTAGCATCTTATGAATTATAAATGCAGCTGTTACTTTATACCTACTCATAAACATTGGCTTAAAGTGATTTAACATAATATTTTTTGTGCTTTTTTGTAGAAATAGCTTCATACAGAAGGTTCTGATTATGAAAGGTACCCAAACACAGTAATGATTTTATGTCAATATATTTCCTAGGCACACATAATGTGATTGGTTTCCTGTAAGTTGCCCTCTTACTATATAATGAGAAAATAGCTTTGGTGTTCCCTCATAATCATATAGGGAACATTTTACAATATATAGTACACAGGGTACAGCTCTCTGTGGAGGCAGAAACGCATACTTGGGTTCATGACTCAGTATATGGCCAATGGGTCTGATAGTGCATGAAATGCTTATCCTGCTTTGGGAAAAAAAAAAAAAAAAGTACACCATCTTCAGTGCAACAATGATTTGAATGCCCTAGGAAAAAATGGATTAAACAGCATGTTAAAAGATTCTTTGTCTTCTTTGATCCTTTAGTAGTTCTACCTCAATGTTGTTAAAGTGGTTTATGTAGGAGGGAAGAAGCAGATTTACTGTAGTCCTTTAAAATAGTGAAAGAAGTAGGCCAAACCCAGGAAAATAAACATAATAACAACAAAAGTATTTATACAGTGCTAAGCTTTATGTCAGACTGTATTGGTTTTCAAATGTTAACACTTCGAGCAGGCTAGATTCCCTACTGATTGTAGTGTAATGTAGTTTACATAAAGCAGGAAGTTTAATTTATTTCCATACCAAAAGACAGCGAGTTTAGAAAAATGTAAAGTCACTGAAATAATAATGAAACAGAATGGGTAGAAGAACAAACCCCTGCAGCAGACCGTGTTAATTACTCTTGCAGCTGGGAGATCAATTTGCATATATATCCTTTGAAGCCTGTCAGGTATGAATTGAACCACTGAGCTGTTACATTTGATAATCTAGCTCTCCAAAGCATTTTTGCTAAAGATGTTATGTTTCATAGGACTAGTTATTTTTCTATCTCAAAGTAAAGAACTGTACTTAATTTGTTCCTGTATAAACAATTCTGTATTTGTGACTTCCCAGTGCACCAGGTTAGCAACATAATCTCATCAAAAGCATTGGTACTGCTGATTAAACACAAAAGAGATACAGTCAAATAGCCTTGACAACCAGTGAAAGCAAGGAAATTAAAACTTAAAGCTAGTGGTGACAGGCATGACTCAGGGGATAGTTAATGAGATATGGAGCTTTTCAGCTCCAGGACACATATTTCATTATGTTCTGTACTAGTGGTGACAAAATTGTTGCCATCTGATGGTTGCTTCATGGCCTGAATGAACCTAGTGTGTGGTACCAGGAACTTAGCAAGTTCATTTGTTTTGCACCATCCATTCCTGTAACATCTTTGATGTGGATTCTGTAAAATTGTTTGCAATGAACGGTAGCAGTTTACCACCTGTTGGCAGCAGTTTCAAGGGAGTATCTGAGATTTATAGAGCTGTTGGAAAACTTGTTTCTGAGTCTGGGTAATCCAGAGTTGCTCATCTGAAACCAGTAGAGTCCAGGGCTTCCATGGAATGAAACTGGTGCAAAGAGAGAAAAATTAATTTTATGCAGGAACAGGGTATAAACTAAGACTTACTTGTTCTTGTTTAACAAATTTGTGAAAATTGTGTACAAAAGTTGTGTGCAATTTCATGATTTTACTTTTTCGGGAAAAAAACAGTAAACCCAAACCACTAAACCAGAAACATTACCTTGTCTGATGTTAAAAAACCCATATGACTCTTAACACAAACTTTTGAACCCTGGCTCTTCAGATATTTCCCAGTATTGGACATACATTAATACCTTTTCAATCATAAATGCAGGTAATATTGATGTAGGAGAAATGCTTTGTTAATACTGATGCAGAGCCACAGGATTGCCCAAAATATTTTTAAATGGGATACATATTAGTCAGTTGCCCCACCTGGTGCAGGAAACTTGGGTTGATGTTTTCTCTGCTTTCACTGTGTGACTATTAACAATGTCAATTACTTTTCTGAGATTGCATCTTTGTGTGGTTGCCTTAGTTTCTTGTTTTTTTGGGGGTAAAATTTTATGCAGAAATCTCTCCCTGCCTGTCTTTACTGATGTAGTATATCATCAGCCGTCCTGTTTCTGAATGGAAAGCATTAGACTAGTTAAGGATGGTCAGGGCAGGAAAATGGAGAGTACAGTTAATGAGTGTGTCCAGTTTGCTTCAAATTAATAGTTGTAAACTGGCATCACCGATTTGACACACTTATCTGGAAGATTTCTTCTGAAGATCCAAGAGAAATACTTTGCATTTTTGCAAAATTTAGGCATCGCTGGGCCCAAGGTGAACTTTTACAGCCCTTAGTCAACAATTGATTTGTTTGTTAACAAATCTGGTTCATAGATCTAGTTGGTACTAGTGGCAGGAGAAGCTCAGTTACATTTCTTCTCTTCATTAACAATGCATGCATCACTGGAAAAATCAGACATTTGGTGCTCCCTAGTTCATCTAGGGTTGAAAAGAGAGATTGTTACCCAGGTATCATGTAAAACTAGATGGAGCTGCAAACCCAAAGTACAAATTTAAAAAAATGTTACCCAAAGTCAGCTATGATTTGCAATAATTGTATTTGTCAGGAAGGACTGGCTGGATAGCATGTAAATTCTTTGGAGAGAGAGTGAGGAGCTTTTCTTATTGTTTATACCTTTCTACATCTCTATTACTGTATTTCCTCATTTACGTGCAGCCTTTCAAAATTAAAGAGCTGGCAGGTATAATTTTAATACTCTTTAATATAGCAAACCTCTTTCATGAAAGATGTTTATTTAATGTTCATATATTAAAGATAAGTGTATTCGTTTCTTTTCCTGACAAATAAAACTCTTCGGGTCTAAAATGAATTGCAGGTAGTTATAATGCAAACCATGCTTAGAAAAATAAAATCCTTCTGTATTATCTTAAGCTCTTTAATTTTAGTAAAGTATTACATTCATTAATCAAATGTGCAAAGGGTGTAGTGCAAGCAAAGCATTCAGTTCATAACAGGAGAAATCTTACCTTATAATGGAAATGTAGGTAATTATAAGCTCTGAACTTTAAATCTTTTTGAAGAATGTCCAGTGAATGCAATAGTCCATAAAGAATATCTAATATGCAAAACTCTTTCTTAACTTCCTATTTGCTTTGTTTCAGCAAGAATAGCAATGTAAAACCAGGGTGATTATAGAGGAAGCAGGATGCATATCTCAAAAATATGTACTGGTGTTGTATTGAGCAGGTTATTGAAATTTTTATCTTTTATTTCCAATTTTAGAGATACTCTATTTCATTCTTATGCTGATTCCACCTGGAGTATTCTATCCAGGAACACCCAATGCTTCCCTCTGTTCTGTTAGACTGAGTCTTGACCATCTCTTTTCAGCGTGGGTTGTTGCCTCATCATACAGTGTTTTTCAGGTTCACTCAGCTGTTGACTTTTTTGTTGCATGCCACTTATAGCATGTTTCACAGCAATGTTGCTCACATTTGTTATGACTGAAATTCAAGTGTTACTGAATATTTGTAACTAGGCTGATTTTTTGCAAAGAACCATCATGTAGAGCACTGTGTAAAGCAAACTACATTAGTGATCAGACCAATAGTGTAATGAATATTACAACTGGAATGAGCTACAGAAAGATATGTTAATGTATTAAAACTATGAAAGATAGTAACGATAAAGTTTGTCTTCAGAAAGGTTTCATAGTTGAAAAGACCACTTCCATTTTCCTTTCTCGTATCCTGAAGATTAGAGGACAAGAATCCTAAGGGGATATAGGAAATACAGCATATGTCAGATTCCGAGGTGAAGAGTTGAAGAAGGGTGTCAAGTTTTTGTGGTATCACATGAAATCTGGAAAAAGATGAAATAAAAAAATCAGTACAAAGATTTATTTTGTTTCATGTTACAATGACAAGATGCAGAGACAATGTTAAGAAACTGCATTTACTAAGCATTTGCAAGTAACCTTTACCACAGGGAATTCAGAAAAACGGAGGTCATCTGAAAACAAGAGAACCTTGGTAGCAAATCATGAGGCTTTGTTGAGTTCCTTCTTTCCCTGACAGTGACTGCTTGTACTGTTGTTTATCCTGCAGGCCACAGCTGCTCTGTCAAGGACACTTCCAGATTAAATTCTGGGTGGAGTGGTACGGTAATAATAACAATGATGATGATAATAGGGTGTAGGTTTATAGCCACTTTGTTAGAGTTGTACAGGGTATAAGTTATTTATACAATATTTGGGTCCAAATATTATATTGTTCTTTTCCCATCTGTCAGAGAAATATTAATGTTGTGCAGACTTTTCAGTCCTGTGCTTAACTTGTGCACTTTCTACGGCAGCATTCAATTTTTTAAGGCTGCAAAAAGCAGAGCAGAAGAGACAAAAGTTTTAAAGTCTCTAACTTTTTGCATCTCTGTTAAGAAAAAAAGAGTCATAAAATAAAGCTAGTAGGGGACAGGGATCACAAGAAGCACAAGCAAACAGCACTATGAATTTCTTTCCAGAAGGTATTGGAGATACACCAATTTTACATATGTCACAGGAGGGATTGGATAAGTAGTTGAAAGGCAGATTTATTGAGTGTCATTAAATAAATGAATCACGCAGAATCAGGAAATCCCTTGAACTGAAAATAACTAGGAAACTGTAAATTCATGATGTTGCTGTGCTTCCCTTTGCATCTGTCTATGGCCGTTGCTGCTGAGAAGGTTCTTAGTTGATGGGTGCTTTGTTTGCACCAAAATGACCATTCTAGGAACTTTTGTTTTCCCTCCAGTTTTCCCTCTGAACCATAGATTCTCTCCTTGTACCCTGTGAAAGCAGTTTATTTTTTCCTCATTATTCTCAGGCAGAAAACAAGTTTGGTTTATTTCTGTTCTGTTCTTCTACTCTGTTCTCTCTTCATTTTTATAGGAATTCTGCTAAAGTTAGAATAATGCTGTTCCAGGCTCAGGGTTAAGTGATTTTTGTTTAGCTCTCTCTCTTTCCATTCTCCAAATGTGACTTCTTTCCCTCTCATTCACAAGGACAATTTAAACAAAGTTGATTTCACTGTGGTAGTATCAACATATTGTATAAAAGCCCTCCCATTCAAGCAGGATTCATCTTTGTTGAACATGACTCCACCATTTGTGGTTTGTGTGATACATGATATAATTGAATCCATGTACAACTGCATTTTCCGTTGCTACAATTATTGTGCAGTATATTGACAAATTACTCAGATCATTGTTCTCATAATCTGAGAAATCAGATGGTAAGAGCTAGTGAATTTAGTTGGTGGTTCTGACATTTGGCTGTAACATCCTCTCATTTGGGCTGAAAATTGGGTAGCCCAGCCTGGGTTGTGTTTATTTTGTTATGCTGAAAATGATATCTTAGTTGATTAATATATTTTGGATTTTTAAATAGATTTATAGCATTTTTGTCATTTTTAATGAATTACTGTTTGGGACTAGTTCAAATGCAGGAGATGAGGTCAAGGCTGCCTGAAATACATGAGCAAGAACTGAATCTCATCTATCAATGAGTTTTTCCACACTTGTTCTTCAGCTTTGTGTGTTATTTCAGCTTTGTTTTTCAGGAAAACTTTTCTCAGTACATTTTATAGTTTCACAGACAGGTCAGAGGGGAAACTTCCACTACTTCCAGAGGTCAAAGAGCTTAATAGACATACTAATTAACTTCAAACCATCATTCTGCCTCTGATATGGAGACTAGAAAGACAGAAGACACTGAGGTAAGAAGTCACTGAGGCAACACTGAGGTAAACAATAAATAAGCTAGTGGGGAAAGCTGATGCACAGAGAGAATCCTATGGATGGCTCTTTTAGATGCTGAAACTGTATCTGTAGCACTTTGGATAAAGGTAATTGCATTATGGTGGACTAAAATGCCCATCTATGCCCTATTGAGGTGGGACCTGTGTATTCAAAGTTGGTTAGAAGCAAAGATCTTAAGTTTTTCTTATTTGCATAGTTGGCACCTAACTCTTCAGAAAGAACTGACACTGCAGTTTTCTCAAATCTTTAAAGCTTCTAGGTGTCTTACATAGTGTGTGAAATTGACTTTGAATAGAATTCAAAGGTAAATCACAGAATCACAGAACAACCAGGTTGGAAGGGACCCATCGGATCTTCTAGTCCAACCATTCCTATCTAGTATATTATAAATAATTATAAATATATTGATATGTTTGCTAAGGGCTACCTGTGAGGCTGTTATCTAAAAATCCCACACATAAATATACATATAATAATGTGAAAACTGAGGAGGAACTATTAATATATTTAATATTTAATATTTATTTTCTTTGTTCAAGCTTTCTGTCTGTATTCCAAGCACTGTTTAGACTTTTCTGTAAGTGTTTGAATTTAAAAATCTCACTTTGGTGTGTGAAATGTAGTTAGTACCTAATAGCAAGATTTAAGTTGCTGCATAAAGCTTAATTATGTTTAATGTCTCAGAAAAGACAAGAGTGTTCTCTGTTCCAGCAAAGCTTTAACCTGAACTTTGAAAAGGAATTTAATAGAGCTATACAAAATATTACCTCAGTATTCCATCTCAGTCAGTTATTTGTACAGGTGCGAATTAATGGACTGTTATAAAGGTAGAGTGCTTTCTGCCTTTTTAAGAAGTGACGATGGTCAAGATTTCCTCTCGTGTGCTACCATTAAATAATACTAGTGTATTAATAAAAAAGTCTCTGCATATCCCTTAAGAACAAACTTCTTCAGAACTATTAAAAACCCTTATATTGTAACTATAATAAACTTTATTAATAATAAATATAACAAACTGTAAATATCATAAAATTTATGCACTTTGAGAAACAGAGCTGCCCTAGGTCTTCCTCAGACATCATCTGAATCTTCTAGAACTACTTGTATTAGAAAAATTAATGGCTGGAGATGTTGAAGCTACTATAAATGATACCATACATCAAGACAGAAAAATGTGTTTGCTTATAAGCTTTTTCCAGTGCATACTGCTCTATTTTAAGTTATATAAAAATATTTTGCAGAAGGAAAGAGTTCTGACTGCCACCAATCATCTGTTTTTTTCTGTGACATAATTCTGAGGGTTGATCTCACTCTCATGGGATGTCACAAGGCCATGGATATTTCTGCCTTAATATATGTCCCAAGTTTGAACATTTAACTGGCAATTCTGTTTTACGATTTACTGGGTTAAAGTTTAATGGGCCTGATGAGCCTCCTTAATAGATAAATCAACAATAGCTTCTTTTTGATATATAAAAGAAGTGGTCATTCTCAGAAAGAAATCTTTTCTCCCATGAACTTAGACCTATAGATTTTTGAGCCAAGCTTATAAAATGTTGTTATGATCAGAGCACAGCAATGGGAGTTAGGATGCTCAAAATCAAACACCTGTTGAAGTAAAGAATTTCTTACTCACTCCCCACTCTCAAAATATTCTTATGTGACCAAAATACAGTCTGAAATAGAGAATAAGAGGCACGTAAACATTATACTACTCTCTATACAGTATAAGATATCATTCAGAATTGTTATAGATTTGTGTTTGGTAATAATTTAAAACTGAAAATCATTGTGGAAGAGCTAAATCTTCTTTTTTTAGCTTAAGTAGTTTCAGTACAATAACATAGACTTCATCTTATCATTTTAATTATCAAAGGAATTGATAACATCTCTCTCTATTTGGGTAGTGAGTGTTTTCAATTTATACTTCTATATCTCCCTTAGTTTTCCTAAAAGTTATTCTGCATAAAGTACAGAAAATGAAAAATCTTTGCTTCATAGAGACTTTGATGTTAGTATGTCTTTTTGAAAAGCCTACTTTGCAAAGGTGAGAACTTGATTTTCCCAAAGCTCTTAAGAGAGCATGAATTTACTATAGTGTTGCTTGAATTGGTGTGGCATTATTTTATTAGTCTGATGTCCTTTGATTCCCTTGGGTAAAACTTTTATGTAACTTTGTATGTTTTGCAGTGCATGGTGTCAGTCTGTGCCCCATGTTTTTCTGAAGGATATCAGAATCTTTAAATATAATACTTGAAAGTTATGCAGGTTGTGAAAATTGTGCCTAATAGCAAGCTATGGACACACCTGAGAAAATTAGACTTGTGTTTAGGACTAAGATCAGGCCATGCTTATATATTAGGATTATGTTCAAGAACTCTAAACCACTCATTTCACTTAACATTAGAGACAAAGAATTTTCATACATGGGCTCAACAAAGACAGATAATTCATAGAATCATAGAATCATAGAACAACCAGGTTGGAAGGGACCCATTGGATCTTCTAGTCCAACCATTCCTATCAAACGCTAAACCAAGTCCCTCAAGACCTCATCCACCCGTGCCTTAAACACCTCCAGGGAAGGTAAATCAACCACCTCCCTGGGCAGCCTATTCCAATGCCCAATGACCCTTTGTGTGAAAAACTTCCTCCTAATGTCCAACCTAAATCTCCCCTGGCAGAGTTTGAGGTCATTGCCTCTTGTCCTGTCCCCTGTCACTTGGGAGAAGAGGCCAGCTCCCTCCTCTCTACAACCTCCCTTCAGGTAGTTGTAGAGAGCAATGAGGTCTCCTCTCAGCCTCCTCTTCTCCAGGCTAAACAACCCTGAAATCAGAATTCTCATCTTCATGAAAAGGATGTAAAAGGGATGTGCAGGGTTGATGAAGAGAGCAGAGAAGCTCAGTGAAGTCTTTGCTTTGGCTTTTGGTACTGTAACTCCCACATCTGGTGCATTTCTGTAGCTGGTCATCTTGATAATACAGATCACTTTGAAATAAACAAACAGGAAATATTAGACTAGCCAGGTAGATCAGCAAGGTCACCAGGACCAGATGGCATAGAATCAAGAGTTCTGAATATAAAACTTCCAAACTTCTGGCTAAGAGATGTAAAATGTCATCACAAATGGACACTGAGCTAGAGGACTAGGACAGCCATTGCATCTGCCATCTGTCAGAAAGGGTTTAGATATGATCCTGGGGATGATAAACTAGTGAACCTGACTTCCATTTGTGTTAAGATGGCATACATGAGTGTGAATTAATACAACCTGTTTGGAAGAAGTCACATGTTTCAGTCACATGTTTAGTAATAACTTGGATAAAGGGGATCAAATTAACATAATACAGTTTTTAGCAATGTCTTTGATCAGGTTTCACACCAAATGCTTATTAAAGAAATTATGTTGCCATGGCACCAGAGGAAAGCTTTTTAAAGGAGAGGAATCAATTGATAGGCCTTAATAACGGCAATCTTTCAGAATGGAGTCTGTTACTGGGACTAGTCTTAGTCAATATCTTCACCTGTGGTCTGGAGAGGGAAATGAACTGTGAAATCTGTAAGTGTGTGGATAATAATATATTCTCTGTTCACCTTCAATGTCATAACTTCAGTGCAATGCCTTCAACGGCAAGGGTCTCCAAAAGTACCTAAAGAAATTTAGCAGACCAGAAGTCAGTAGGTGAAGTTCACTATGAAGTAGCGCATTTAGGAAAAAAGAATTTAAACCATGCTGACAAAAAGCTGAACTCTGAACCAGTACCTAAATCTCAGAAAAGAATCTCTGATATTTCACTGAAGTCAATCGCTTAGTGTTGAGTGGCAGACAAAACGCCACCAAAATGTTTAGGAAAGTTAATGAGATTATCCATAGGAACAGAATGTACCTGAGGTGAGAAGATAGCAGGATATCACTTAAAAAAATGGTTTTCCCATATCCTGACCATCATGCAGCTTGGTCTCCACATCTCAGGAAGGGAGTAGTGGAATCAGAACTATGGAGAAAACCAGGTGAAATGTTCAAGATGATGGAGCAGCTGCCTTGTGCACAAAGACTAAAAGACTGGAACATTTTGGTTTGGAGAAGAGAAGGCCAAGGGAAGATATCACTGAGGTTCATGAACTCTCCAGACAGTAGACAAACTGAATGCACAATGGTTGCGCAACCCCCACCCCGCCACGCTCCCCCATATTAGACCTATGGGACAGGGGACAGGACAAGAGGGAATGGCCTCAAACTCCACCAGGGGAGATTTAGGCTGGAGATTAGGGGAAGATGTTCACACAGAGGGCATTGGAATAGGTTGCCCAGGAAGGTGTTTGATTCACCTTCCCTGGAGGTGTTTAAGGCACAGGTGGATGAGGTGCTGAGGGACTTGGTTTAATGTTTGATAGGAATGGTTGGACTAGAAGATCCAATGGGTCCCTTCCAACCTGGTTGTTCAATGATTCTATGATTCTATGAAACCAGTAGGGGGATGTGAACGTACTTCTTGACATAGTGAACTATCAACTAAGAGGGTAGAATAAGCCACTACTGGCACATTCAGAAAGGTGTTAAACAAAGTAACAGGTAACACTCTCACAAGGGTGTCCTTTAGTCTTTTTATTACTGGGCAGGTAGGTATCCACTAACAATATTATGAAATCCATTCTTGACACTGAGAACAAGTATAAGGGAGATGGACTGCAGAAAGTGGCCAAACTGTGTCCATCACTGGTGGCAGCACATGGGGCTGCCTGAACACTGACTCTGAAGGGTATTTCTTAATTACCCTTGCTTTTATTTGGCAGAAGAATTTTGTTTGTGATCTCTTTCAATGAATGCCTAATGTGCTTTTTAAAACAGGTTGACATTTTTGTGAACTCACAAATGAGAACTGTATATATCTCTGCAACATACAGTTTGTTTCAGCCACTGTGGAACATTTTCTACTTTATCTAGTTTTCTACTGGATAATTATTTCTATGTAGAGACCAAAACAGTGTACAGGTTCTGCTTAATCTAGTAAACCAACAAGTAAATGATAAGTCCTGAAAATGTTAGGCAAAGCTAAGAATTGAGTACCCACAAATGGCAAAACCAGTGTTTTCTTTACTGAAAGCAGAAAGAAGCTTCTTATGCTATTTTGTTTCCTCAGCTAGTGAAATACGGACTGACATCATTGTCATGTATAGTAAATTCAGGAGAAAGTAGCTAGTCAATGGATTTCTGAGTGTAAAGAATAAATACCATAGGGAAACAGAAATGGAATAAATGGAGTTCAATGTCACATTTTATGTCACTTATCTAATCAGTAATTTATGTTTCCACAGGTCTCTGAAAGCAACAGCCACATGATTATTTTCCTTGACATTGGTTTACGTATTTCAACATATGTTAGTACTTCTTTCCAGCGTAAGAAACATGCATTATTGAGTTAGAGAACAAATACAGTAAATTTTGAACTCCTTATTTAAAAAAGATTATATGGGAAAATAATGAATGGGTGTCAAATAGAAGGAGTATATTTTAATTTCTTCTACCTGTTAAACATCATAATCTCTTCTTCATTCTGGACAGTTTCAAAGGATCAAGCATCATGTAAACTTTAGGCACAGGAAGCAAAAAGTGATAAAGAGAGATTTTGAGCGATTCAGAGAGATTCAAGAAATGCATAGCACTAGTGGTTTCCAGTAGGTCTTAGTTGAAGAAATCGAAGTAAAGTTTTTCCATTCAGAAATGGTGTTATTTAGGTCCGGATATATGATCAGGTTGTTTGATTAGAGACTGTTGCATTATTTTAATAATACCCTTAATAAATACCTTTGATAATCATAACTTCTACATTTCTCAGTGGCTATGGTTATGCTCAGCTGGGTAACCTCTAAAGGGGGTTCTACTTGAAGATTTAAAAATAGTGAAATATTCTGATCTGCAGTGCAATTATACTGAAAAATAATGATGTGATAGAATTTTCTGTATCCTGAGAAAATAATTTATGTTTAGAACACTTATATAAAGCAGTGAAATCAATGGATCTTACATACATTCTTAAAGATGAGGAAGTGCTTCTGTGCTGTTTGGACTAGAAACAAAATCAGGAACAGGGTAAACGGCTGTCCTGCATACTCCTAAGGGAACACTGGAAAACATTCCTAGAAAATAAATTAGGAGTTTTATGAAGTTATGCATTTATTTATATTTGATAGAATCTTTGGAGACAAAGCACTCACTACATTAATAGTAATATACAGGTAAATTTACTTTGTTATCTCACGCTCTTGAATAATCAGTAGGTAGTAATATCAAGCATCAGTATGGCTGAATGGATTGCTAAATTTAAATTGGGCACCTGAATTTTCAATTGACATTCATGGAAACACAGATCTCTCTCTCCCTCTCTGTAATCAATATGGTTTGAATGCTTACACAGCAAACCTCAGAAGTAATTTCAGACCCAGCACTGTGTGCAAAAAACATTTCATAAATCATTTTGAATACTAAACAAATTAGAGTAAATTTTCCTTTAGATTAGGAAAGAAATTTGTTGAATAAATTATGTTTTCTGAATTATTTCCTCTTCTTTAATAAGCAGACTAAATTAAATTGAGAACCCAGTATAAAACAGCCACTAGGATATCTATTATCTCTTCATCCTTTATCTCTCTGCAGTTCTTTTGGGAAAGTGTATGTGTATATGCTGCATGAAATGTTATTAACTTACATTAAGCCTCTCATTCCCTTAGGCTGTGACTTTTTTCTTACTACCATACTGACCATTAAGCAGCTCTTGTGGATGTGATCTGGAACTTGTATACATTCTAGAACACGTATATTAAACTGCTCATTAGGTTTTGATATTAGATGACTTAGTAAGCCTTATATAAGTTACAGGATAAATTTTGTATTAGTATAATAACATGAAAATGACAGGTGTTCTGGGTTGAGCTAAAGTAGAATTAGTTTTCTAACTGCAACCAAGACTCATCTAAGTAACTTCAGACTGGGAGAAGCCTGGCTGGAAAACTACCTGGAGGAGAGGGACCTGAGGGTGTTGGTCGACAGCCCACTGAACATGAGCCAGCAGTGTGCCCAGGTGGCCAAGAAGGCCAATGGCATCCTGGCTTGTATCAGAAACGGTGTGACCAGCAGATCCAGGGAGGTGATTCTCCCTCTGTATTCAGCACTGGTGAGGCCACTCCTTGAATCCTGTGTTCAGTTCTGGGCCCCTCACCACAAGAAGGATGTTGAGGCTCTGGAGCAAGTCCAGAGAAGAGCAACGAGGCTGGTGAAGGGGCTGGAGAACAGACCCTATGAGGAGCGGCTGAGAGAGCTGGGGTTGTTTAGCCTAGAGAAGAGGAGGCTGAGTGGAGACCTCATTACTCTCTACAAATACCTGAAAGGTGGTTGTGGAGAGGAGGGAGCTGGCCTCTTCTCCCAAGTGCCAGGGGACAGGATGAGAGGGAATGGCCTCAAGCTCCGCCAGGGGAGATTTAGGCTGGAGATTAGGAGGAGGTTTTTCACGCAGAGGGTCATTGGGCATTGGAATAGGCTGCCCAGGGAGGTGGTTGATTCACCTTCCCTGGAGGTGTTTAAGGCACGGGTGGATGAGGTCTTGAGGGACTTGGTTTAGTGTTAGATAGGAATGGTTGGACTCAATGATCCAATGAGTCCCTTCCAACCTGGTTGTTCTGTGATTCTGTGGCATTTTCTGAAAGTTAAGTGCATACTTTCTCTGACAGTGTTTTTTTCTAGAATTGGTAATGCAGGGCACTGGTATGCAGAAAGGAGATTACTTATACTTATTCCCATAGTAACCAAGGTCAGTTTTGAGCTAGTGCAGAACTGTGAGTCAAGGAGGTGAAAAAGTTTGCAACTGCACAGAGGGGTGAACAGGACAAGTGACCCCAAAATGACCAATAGAGTTTTCCATCCTATAAGTCAGACTCTGTATAAAACTGAGGGATCACGAGGGTATTGCTCTCTTCTTCGATGGTCTATGTCCAGTGAGGACCTCTTTTTTCCTATGCCTGCTCTGTGGCATCTGTGGTGATGTATAGTCATTCAAGGGAGGGGGACACAATTTCATGTATATGTATATGTATATGTATATGTATATGTATATGTATATGTATATGTATATGTATATGTATATTATCTTTACTGCTACTATTATTTCATTAAAGCTCTTCTAGTTTTAGTTTCTATCTTATGAGTCTTGTTTCCTCTCATTTCCCTGGAAAAACTGGAGTCACAACTACTTGTGTTTTAGCTGCTATATTGGACCAGGCCAGGGCTAAACCATCACAACAAGCTACTTGTTCTTTGTTCTATACATGTGCCAATGGCTTTTAAAATATTATTAGTTATCTCTCAGGTATGACTTTCACTCTTCTTTCTGTGGTATGTATGTATGATTAAGAACAAAGTAAGACTGCCTAGCCAGACTCTTGGAGAAAGTCATGTGGCATCTTTTCCCTCTGGCTGAATTGTTTTGGTGGAAGGCAATATTTGGCAGCTTACACTTTGGCTTGAAAATTCAGATCGCATTCAGGCATCCTTCTGAAGGAGGTTGGCATTTTGGTGATTTGAGTTAGTGTACCAAATAATTTGCTGAAAGATAGCATGAGAGGTAGCATAGTGAGAAGGAAATTAAGCCTGTTGCACAGATATATCAGTTGCATTCTCATTATACTGAAACTATTTTGCCTATTTGTAACCTGCTCTTGTAAAGCAGAACCAACAAAATAGCAAGTACAGTGTGTCTTCTATTCACCTTCCTGTTTGGCTTAAATGTCTCCAGCCAGAAGCTTCTACCCAGGCTTGATATTAATTTGTACTAAATTATTACCTTTTTTTTTTTTTTTTTTTTTAGTTTAAAGGTGCAAAGATTCAGCTCCTCATGGGAAAAGCAAAGATTGTAGCAGCACAAGAATCTCATTTTACTTTGCACCTGAGCTGTCTCTCTATTTTTATATTTTATGGTCCTACAGTTCTTTCTACAGTCACATAGACTGCATTAAATTATGTAGAAGCACAGTCTTGTAATATCTCTGAACCAACCTGGAAAAGAATACAAAATGTCTTTTGCTTTCACCCTAACTCAAAATTAAATTCCAAAAATTATATGCAAATAATATCACCAGTCTAAGTTTAATGAATGGAATCAAGGAAAGGCAAGGGTAGAGGCATCAGTTTTATCCTCTGCTAGTGCTGAAGAATTAGCACTAGAATTACTGTGAATTTGCATTACTAAATGGTCTTTGAATGACTTGATAACTGAATGCAATACAAGTTTGTTAATATTTCTAAACAATAGCAGAAGATGAACTCTCTGCCTGAGGCTTAGGGCTGAAGCTAGGAACAGCAAGTTCCCTGTCACAGACTTGCAGAGTGACCTTGACAAGTCACAGAACATATCTGAGCCTCAGTTTGAGATGGGAGATTTTAAAACATTTCCTAGCTTGCAGAGACATTAATCAAAATGTTTCAAGATCTTCACATGGAAGAGTCTAGACAAGACCAAATTATTATTACCAAAGTGGACCACTCCTGAGCACTTAATTTTTCATTTTGTACAAAATTTTTTAGCTTGTATTACACTGTCAACATGCAGTCATAGATCCTTCAGACATAGTTTGTATGGAGCTTGTCAAGATACGGCTGTTTTTAGCACTGTATCCCTATTAGGATATGACACAATACATCATAATAGCTCCCTCAGAGCCATTAGGGTTTAAGCTGTCGATGTGTAATAGGATTACTATGCATTACATCTAGTGGTGCTCTGATAATGCTGAACTAGGTACACTATCAGAGTCTAGAAAGCCTTTGAACAGATATTGCTATCTGTTTCTAATGAATGCAGCTGTGTATTTTGAAGAAGAATATTTTCTCTAGTGTGTGTGAAAAGCAGTTTTTGGTAAAATAAAAAAATTTCACTTTTTGCTGTTTCAGAAAACACCAAAGATCTCCAACCGTAAAGATATCCACCTCTAAATAATAGCCAAATTTATTCAAATATATAAACACATAACTTGCCTTGGATGCCATGGACTACAGGAAGTTTGAATTTAGAATGGATATGGAGTTAGGAACAACTTCCAATGTGCTTTTTGTATCTTCAAAATGTTCAATTTTCAGACTAAAGAAGAAAAAGAATTTTAAAAATGTATGCTGTTTTCCCTGTAATATTAGTCAGAATATAATTGAAAAAGAGAAAAGAAACATTCAAATAATTTGAAGTAATCATCAAACCCCCCTGCTGATTATCTAATGACAGTCTAGGAAAAATACTATCAAGGAAAATGATCATTAGAATTTCTGTGTCAGAGAAAGACTATGTTAGTAGGTTTGTTCTTGCTTGTCTTCACAACACCTAAACATCAACCAATCAGCTGTGAACTTATTCTCCTTATACCTTTGTGACGGAACTTTTATTGAGACAACTGAAGTGCTGGCTTGACCAGGTTCACAATGAAATCTGTAGCAGAACAGGGAGAATTGGACTTTTTTTGTATTTTAATATCCTCACCAGAAATCTGCAATTCTACGTATGAAGTCCTTGTTCACAATATTTCATTATTCAGGAGGTCTGTAGGCTCCTAAAAGTGGAAGTGATCCCCTCTATCAATCAGATGTCTAGTCAATGTGTGAATTGATTTTCTGACTCTGTAGTAGGGTTCACAGGCAGGCAGACCTATGATTAGAAAAGCTTAATAAATTTTCTAGGAATGTATATTCCAAAAGGTACAGACTGAGTAAAACCAGAAAACAGTGCAGTCATTTTTCATAATGATAAAATGTCTTGTTTAAAGAATTTCTCATTAAAAATTAAATATCTTTTGCTGCAGCAATAGAAGGTAAATAGGAAATACGTTCAGAGACCTGACACTTACACTGAATAATGACCAGGAAAACATGCTGTGGTCCTTGTAGGAGACATAGAGCACAACTAAACTCAGGAAAACATAGTAAAGAAAAGATAATATTAAAAAACTCAAGCAAAATGAGGACGAATGTCAATGATGTGACACGTACCATGAGTATAGGCTTTTTCTGTTATTAGGGTGAACATGAATTCATAGAAATTCAAACATGTTGGAAGTGTAGGTTGACAAGGGGAAACAATGAGCTGAAGCAAAGACTTGCTTAAATGCTCATTTAAAAGAGTAGCTAACAAGATCACGTAGAAATAATCTGCAGTATTTTGTCTCAGCATTTTTGTCTCTGGCTAAAGTAGTCCATGCCATTAATTATATCTTTGACTCAGGATCAAAATCCCCTCTTAAAACTATAGAATCTTTCACAGAGATGAAAAGCCATGCTTGGAATGATCTAGAACAGGGAGTGAAGAACAAGAGCTCTGAGAACAAACCTAACTCAGATATGATTAAGATTTTTCCCTCAAAAACATGCCATTGGGTTTTGGTAGAGATTCCCAATTCTTCATGGCAAAATGTTCAAAATTCAAAAGTCTTCTGAAGGTATTAAAAAAGGCATTATAGGAGGCTGTCCTTATTTTAAAATTACAGTGTCAAGGACAGAGTAACTGTGGGGGAAAATTGAAGAATTTGATTCAAAGACACTCCTAACTTAGCAAGAACACCGAAGAGCATACGTCCTCAAAAGTAACAGTTGCTGAGACAGCAGGAACCAAATTCTTCCAGAAATTAAATACTTCTTTGCCTCCACTACAAGTTTGATTTTTTTCCCTTGGAAGGATATTTTTGAACCAGAGTCCCTGGATGGTTAGAAACGTTCTTGTGATTTCCAGCCTAAATTTATTCATAATCAGTGTATATTCATTTGTTCCTGTACCAGAACTGTCCTTTTGTTTTAATAGTACATTTATATTGTGTAACTCTTTGTAGATCAAATTATTTAGTATTACAAAGATAATATCGATTTTTCAAGAGAAATCACGAGCTGAGATTATGAAGATAAAATTCATTGTTGCAACAGCTGCTTGATCATAAAGTTATAGCCTAAAAAGCTTATAAATACAATAAGATGTGTTTTAACATCACTGCAGGGGAAAATAACATGTTGTATTTTTTTATTATTCTTTTTATAATATTCAGTAGTGAGATACAGTTAAAACAATTTTCAGTAAAACAGATATTAATTTGAGAAAAAAGCAGACTAGGTGGGCTTGTTTATTTATTAAAGACAAGAGACTGCTTCCCAACCTTGGTACAAGTGGTACAATGAAATTCTCTCTTGGACATGGCTAATTGCTTGATTACATTTACTAGCTGTATGACTATTGATTGGCAAATTCATAACAATAGGGTATTTTGGAAGCAGATTTGGACAAGTGGGTGTTCGAGGGAGGGAAATCCAAAGTGTCAGACTGAAGGATCATTGTCCAGGTCTATGCTAACACACTGCAGAGATTATATTGCTAGGTTGTAAGCCCTCCTGAGCAATGATAGTCCCTTTCCAGGTGGTAGTATTAACAGCCCTCGATGCATTAGTGTATACAAAACTAACACAACCAAATGGTGGTTTCTAGGTTTCTGTGGAAAGGAAGAATGTGGGGTAAACTGCTGTCTATCAGAGCCCCTGGGAAATATTACAGGGTTTCCCCTACAGTGCTTTCAATTTGGTGTAGAACAGACTGATGTGTGAAGAAGAATATCAGAAATTAAATTCAGATTTAACTCCTTATTCCCATTATTAACAATTTGTTACCCCTCCAGCAACATCTTCTATCCACAACTAGACACCTCATTCTCTACACGGTATGTGCTGAAGTACTGGTACTCTGTCAGTGCTGACCTGGTGCCAGTTTTCTTTCTATCCCTCTGTATTTCATTCTATGTACTGAGATAGGACAGGACTCTTCTACATTAACCTTTTCCACCTGAGTAAGCCAGAGCAACATATGACTCCTGACCTGAAGAAATACAGGCAAGTGAGTAGGCTGGCTGTTTATTTGCCCTACCTTTGTATATGGTGTTCCTGCTTTTCCTCAATGGACACAATGTACCGGAGATGCATCAGGTATGAGGAGAGCATGTCTACCCACCTGCCTAGCTTTGGGAGAAAAGTAGTCTGAGTGTGAGAGTGTGGCAGTTTGTGCCCAGAATTGTGATTCTCCTACAAATACTGAGAGCAGTAAACAGTGGGTATTACTGCCTATATTTCAACTGATCATAAATGTAAACAGGATGTAGTAGCCCAAAGGGTAAACTGAACTCAAAGGTACTTGTAGTTACTCTGAAGCTTGTACTGTAAAAAAATCAGAAGTGAGCCATTTATTGAAGTCCTGCTTTCATGCACTTGCGTTTGGCATTGTTATTTTAATCTCCTGACCCTATTCTGTGTTTCTGTACTGTTTGTCTTCTCTGGAAATGTTTAACTTGCTGGGTTTAAATTAGTCCTGTGTTATGGAGATACTATGCTAGGCTACTGGGATTTTTCCCTGTGCAGCTAACCTGATCTTTATCGGCAATTGCTCAACATTTGCATAACTCTGCATCTTTCATATGTCTAAAAAATTATATTTGGTAGCTTGCCAGCTAATGGTGGCAACAGGAACCTCAGATGAATGCGAGAAAGATTTATACCTAGCTCAATGGACTTTATCCATGAACATTTTTTTCAGATACACAAAGCCTTTTGGGCTTGATCCTACAAATGCCTTTCAAAAGTCCCAACTCCTGAGGAGCTGTCTCTTCAAAGCATTTTCTCCTTCACACCTGTAAGTCTCCAGTGAATTCCACAGAGATGTAGTTGACATTAATTTTCTTCCATTATTGCCATATAACCTATAAACTGATTTTAGTTTTGTTTTGTTTCCATTTTGTTCCCCCCAACTCTCTCCTGGGAAGGTGGGGGAATAAAATAAATGAAAAAACCCACAAACTTTCTGCACATTAACTCTGTATCTGCCTACCCGTCATTCACCATTCCCACTTTCCTCACGATCCTCCTCATGTTTCTGCAGTCTGGACTGGCTGTAGAATAATTTCCTAGGAAGAATATTGGAGTATTTCTACATTTTAGTCTGAATATTCTCTTCTTGCTCTATATGATTATTTGAATATGTTTCCCCCTGAAACATAATGACAAATTATTCCATTCAGTGATAATTTATGTATAAAATAACTTTGGAAACAAAACACAAAAATAACCTTTATCTTCTGTGGGAATACATTCTGAGAAATATGTGTTGCTATCTTCTTTACAAAGTAATTAAACATGATCTTTCTTATCATCATCAGCCCCTGGGAAAAAGTCACTTCTACCGTGATTTCCTGGTCTTATGACAAGTTTAGCTAGTCCTGGAAACCTCTTGGTAAATTGGCCATTCATATCTATTTTCAGGCCCTTAACACTAATACTGACATTCAGAGAAGCATATTTAGGTGGAAAAATCCAGTAACAACAAGCAAACTGTTTTTTTCATGATATGCAGCTCCTGATCTTTAGAAGAATTAGGAATGTGGATGTTCAGATGCTAACTCTTCTAAAGAAAAGATATTTTTCAGGAAAAGTCATACTTGTATAGATTTTTTCCATGCTTGTGAAAGTATCGGAATATTTTTTATTCTCTAATTTCTGTATATAGTAGATATTGAATATGCATTAAATTTAATTGATTTCTGCATAATCAAGGGCAAATAAAATCCACATAACTCTACTCAAAGCATGCAAGAGATTATCCTATTTTTTTCTTGAGTTGTCTACTTTTATTTATGACAAAAGAAATATATTTATTAATCATAATATTTGTAGACTATGTGAACTGCAGTTAACATATAAGTTATGAACTATTCTCCTTTTACAGCACGATGAGATTATATGGCAGATATATCCAGCCTTTAAAATGGTGAGGAAAATATAAACTGATGCAGAAACTACGTACTTTTCTAGTGCAGAAAACAGCAGAAAATATTTAGAATTTGTATGTCAATCTAGAAAATATCCAAGTAACCTAAAAGCATAAGTTGCTACCTATGAAGCAATAAGAAGAAATACTGTTCTTATCCCCCCTGTTCTAATTACCTCTGCTTGGTACAAACACTTCTTATTCCTGCCACCATTTTGGACTGATCTGGCAATTTTCTACTCTTAGGCTGAATGCTTAATCAATCAAGCAATGCCACTAAAGCTGGTGGGTATGCTGGAATAAAACTATTTATGTCAGAGTACATATTCACAGGACTGGTTCCATTATGCTTAATAGTAAGGCAAAGATATTAAATATAATCAGTGCCCATGTGACCTTCCTTTGAAGGCATACAGTATCAGAAAGCAACCTTGGATATCTAGAGATCGTAATCACTACCTATTTTGTTTGCCTCAGCCAGTACTCTGGAATCCCATGTCCTATGCAGATCAGCCTCTTAGAAAATGAAATGTTCAACTCAGTGCTTATCTAGAGTTCCTTTCTCAGTTTGTTCACTAGTGCCAGCTGTACATAAACACCATTAAAATGAGTACAGCTATATGGATAGTATCTAAATAGTGAGACATATGGGGCTACTTTAATATTTTTCAGTGCTGACACAGGAATATAAATCTGCAGAGTAGATGCATAGTGCTGAGGCTATACAGAAAGGATTTGTCTATCCAACCCTGGAATACAGGGTACCCGTGCCCCAGAACTCCTACATTAAAAGTAAACAAAGAAGTACATATTTAGATATTTAGAATGTTTACTGACTTCAAGTTTCATGAGATACTACAATCAGGAGAGACTTAGGTACATCAGGAAAGCTGCTGGGAAAACAAGCACAGTGAAACACAAACTTATCAGATTTTTATTAATGGCATCTCTAGGTCAAGATTAGAGAAGGATGCTGAGAAAAAGTGATCCTTTCCCCTCAGAAACAAGAACATCATTATAGCAACACAACTGTTCTCAGCCATCTAAAGAGGAGAAAATGCCAGGTCACTAGATTCACCTATGGGATGTGAATTAAACAGTGTAGAAGTTTCACCTTGATATGCTACTGTTGTCAGGCTTTTTTAAAATTAGGAGTTATACCATCGGGATCTATCACTTGATATGTTATTAGCAGGATGTCTGAAAATATTGGCATATATTAATTAGTAGAAATGAACATTACAAATGAAAGTTTGTCTTTTAAGAAACTGTCAGGAAGACAAGGTTTTCAGTCTAAAAGAGGTAAGCTGGTTTCTGATGTTGTGTTTTATAGAGACGCAGTAGGTCTTCTTTGATGAAAAGATTTCTAAAAGCATTCAAGAACATGTGGATTTCAAGAAGTTTTTGCCAATGAAAGAAAGGCTAATTGAGTTTTTTATCAGATTCTCTTTTTCAAGAGGATGAGTTACTGTATCTCTAAGACTCTGTTTTTGAATTGTCCCATGTGTACCTGTCTACATTTTATGAACATGGGTTTGTGTAACAAGAACATTCCTTTAAACATCTTCCTTTTGTACTGTTTTGTCACAAGCTGGGGGAAAACTTGATTCTTCTGAGATTTTTGTGGACAGATAACTTTCTTTTATTTGTTTAGCTACCTGTTGTAACAACCTTCCAAATGGTATGTGCTCAAAGTTATGAATATCTTGTTTTTATTTCAGGCTATGCAGTTGACTGAAAACAGAGACACTTTGTGTAAGTATCACATGAGAAGATTTCTATAAGCAGAAATTAAAATTAAAAAGATTCCCTTGGATGTGTCCTCTTGAGACATATTGTCAGTGCAATGATGTCGCCAGCAAAAATGTAAGAAAAGAAGAGATTCTCCCCCCAAATCAAAATCCTCACAGAAAGTTTATGGCACCTGTACCTTATAAGTATTACTCTTATGCTCAGGTCATGAGAGGATACATCTTAAAGAACTCTATTAATTAGACTTCTGTTTATCTATGAACTCAGTTTTGCAGAAACAGCCATATACATGATTTTTTTTTTTTTTTAGAATTTAGAAAATTATTTTAGAGGCTTTTAAACGTTCTTTCAGGTTGGAGGAAACATAAATATGAAAGTACTATGTTAGAATATAAAGAATTATACATAAACTTGAAAAATTATGAAAATAAAACTAATAGGAAAAGGAAATTTAAGTCTGATATTATTATTATCTAAGTTGAATAATATGTGATATGTGAAATGTAAGTACTTACAAAAGTAAACAATAAAAGAGATTTTAACATGTATTCAGTTACAGTTTTTTGCAGTAGCAATTTTGTCACTATATTTTCTGGGTCACTTATCACATGATTCTGACCTCTATCTTACTTCTGAGCAGCTTAACATCAAAATACACTGCTATAATAAATGTAAAATATATGTATAAGAAACATTCTCTGGTATTTTCAGGTTTTCTGTAAACTTCATCGAATGAATAGGGTCTTTGCAAAAGAGGCAATCACCTGATTTCTGATTATAAATATCTTCCATGTTTGGAACCCCAGGCAGTATGAACTTTTCCACTTCCAAAGTAAAAAGGTATTATCTTAATGAGGGTGTTCAAAGAAGAATATAAACCAAGGATTTATAAAACCAAGATGGGCATTTAGAGTATTCCCACTGTGCAGCTGGTACTGTAGAGATTTAAAGGGTAGATCACAAGGTTAGAAAGCAGTGACAAATACTGGAGTTTTATCAAAACATTTATCCTGGAGGATTTTTTTAATGTTTGATTAATGACACATTAAAAAAAGCTTGATATGTTAGTAAAACATCAACATTTTGCACTGAAGTATGTTAGGTGCCTTAAACTGCCAAACAAACAGTGAATTTATTCTGCATGGCAACCACTCGACACGCTGGTTGTTTAATCATTAAGAGCTAGACAAATACTGTAAAATATCTTTTGTGCATTTTTGATTGAGTTCTAAATCCATTTCCAATTCCTTTTACACTTGTTTTCACAAAGGCTTGAGCAAACATGCTTTATTTGCACTTATTTACTCAATAGGTGACATTTATCCCTGTAAGGAGGAAACACAGCAGCAGCATACCTGAGCATAAAGCTGCTTCAAAAAATAGCTTTTGCATTATTTGTGATTTACTGTAAGCACCTGAGAGACTGAAATCTCTTCTACAGTTGGATTAATTCTACCTGCGACAGTGTAGGTTTCATGTCTTAAGATACAAGAGTGGTTTCTGAGATGCACATTCCGCCCCCATGCAGGTGGACAACAGCTGCATCCAATCTTCCCCAACAAGACTTCTCCAGGCAAGAAGATAGCAATGAGTTGACCCTTAACAGTGGCTTCTCATATTTTTTTAAGTGTTGCAGTGGCTGTGGATATGTGGAAAATTTGCAATACAAGAGAATGAAAACAGGCTGTGTAACAAAACACAGGCAACTGAAAGTGAAATACCAGGCATCTGTGTTTTTGTGGATTTTTCCCCCCTTTCAGAGTTCACAGGAGTCTTGTATGCAGAGATTTTACAACATAGTGAAAGAAAAAGTAACTTCAGCTCAGTTTTCAGGAAATATATTTAACAACAAACTAATTTTTGGTGACTATGAATCCCTGAAAAGCTATATGGTTAAAGAGGACAAGAGTTAAAGTGTTATAAAATTCCTTGATCTTCTTTATCTACTGCAATTTTCCAAGTAGGTTTCAAAACCTAATAGAAACCATGAAAAGAGATCAGAAATTTATGTTGAGTAATCTGAACTCCTACATTTTATTTCACGAAGCTCGGAATTCTATTGTGATGGACAAATCTCTGACAGAAGCTGTTTGCAATCCATCTAAAGGAATAAAGCAAATAAATTCAGGGAAATCTAGATTTACTCTTGCATGTTCTGCAAGCGGAAAATGCTAAACTGGGTGAATACATTGCTAATTGTGAATTATTCATCTCACTCTAGCAATCAGTAACATCTACATTAAACATTAAAGGCACAGATTCACAAGGAGAGTTTAGGCACATAAATACCTCTTCAGGCAGCCAGGGTTGACATTTAAATGCTAGTGGCATTCAACACCCACCCTCCTCCCCCTTGCCTTTTCATAGGTGCTTAAAACTGCATACATACTCAAGTTGCTGTTGAAAGGCTTCCAAAATTTTAGCAGCAAAGAGTTAGCAGGTAGTGGTTTCATTGCTTTTCCATATCATTCACAACTACGTGTTCTCTCATCACAATTCTGGTATTTGATTTTTCATCTTAGAAAAGTTGCACTCTGAAACTGTTTGACTAATATATTGTAGCATTACCTTAAAACCTTGAAGGTGAATTTCTGTGGGCCTGCCTGAGTGCTCTCATAAGTTACAAAGTCAGTCTCCAGTGTCAATGAGAAATATTTAGATACTAAACAGACACACGCATTAATTATGTTTTGCTAGAATATCTATAATATCAATATGGAAAATGTTCATTTTATGACTATAGGATGATTTTATGACTCAGGATGCTGATACAATTCTGATTGATTTTCTGAGCTTTAATGCTAAGCTTGGTACCTCTGCTCAGTTGGTGGGGAGTGGTGGCTGATAGCAAGGTGGTTAGCGACTCCTCCTAGATCATTTTAGATGCGGATCAATTACACTAGAAATAAGGCTGGGGCATCTCTCTCTTCCAGGGTGAACAGTAACCCTCTGCAGTTGGGTGCAGAAATGATCTGACTTCCTTAGTTATTGAAGTCTCAAGTTCCCAGGTTTAAAAGAGACTTAATGGCTATGGCTACTACAGGAGATTGGGAGATTACAGTAGCCCAGGACTAGGGTTCTGTATCTCTTTTTGGGTGCTGCTAGAACCCACAAATATAGAAAAATATTGCTAGATCAAATATGGCATTTAAATTAGCTTTCAATATAGTTTCTCTGAAATAAAGCTGTGATTACTCAATCTCTTTCTTATCCAATCTTCTGCCCCTTTTCTAGAGCTGGGTTTTGCCCCTCAAGTCTTTTTCATGTGAATTGAAAAAATCTTCAGGCCGATTAAATGCAACAGACTTTTTTTGAGTGTGTTCAGATATAAGGATATGAAACCTGTTCAGATCATTTCAGTATTAAATTTGAAGGACCTGCAGATACATGATCTAATCAAATGCTCTCTCTGGTTTATTTTTCAAATGAGGAACCCAGGAATGAGATTTACAAAGACTAGACTTGCCTGAACAATATTTTATTCCTCTTCTTCTCCTCCTTTTTTTCCCTTTGGACTCATGTCACCACATAAGGCCAGTACTAGCTTAGCATTGGTCTAATCCCCATAGTGTGATCAAAGATGTCATAAAAGAAGTGGTAGAAGACAAAAGCTCTTCAGCTGCTTAAACTTATGGTGCATAAACTACTTCAGATTGCACATATATAAAAATTCTCAATTATAGATACTTACATGTCTCAAATGATTAAGTTCCATACTGAATGTTTGGATTATGATAAGCATGTGATATGAAACTGAAGAGAACCCAGGAAATACAATTGAAAGTCAACAGTCCTCATTTAACTTGTGCTATCATACAACAGGGTGAGAAGACCAGGAAGGAGAATGAGAAAAGAGTGAAGAAATGTATGATACAACCCAAATCTTGAACTCTTCAAATTTTAGCATTTCTAGCAAAGGTATGCAAAAGAAATGCTCAGCCACATTTGTTTGGTCTTTAAAAATATTTCACACAAGAGGTTTTTTTAAATGTAATAATGTTATCTAGTGAATTCCAATATATGGTCTCTTCAGCAAATAAAGTCTTACAGTGAAAAAAACCATCATGTCTGTCTGGAGTAACCTACAGACTTTCCAGTTTTCTGATTCAAATATCTTATTAGTGTATACATAGGAAGTAATTTTATTGAAGCCAGAGACTAAAATGTAGTTCTGCTTTATTAGAAAGTATAGCAATGTTGTGAACAAAATTCTTTCAACAAATTAACCTGATGTATATAGTACAGATGTGCAGTAACTGATTGCTAAATTGCAGAAATCTCTGCCCTTGTGGAAATAATTAATAACATCACATGAGTCAGAATATAGTTGAGCAAATAAATAATATTAATTTTAATAGAAGTGTAATGACAATGTGGAAAATAATTGACCTTTTTATAATTTTATTTTCAGTACATGATTAAAAACTCTATTTAGATATTCTTGTTGAAATAAAAAAAATGGAAACAGAAAATTGTCCAGCTTACCAATGGCAAAATAAATCTCAGTGGAATAAATATTTTTATACTAAATCACTTTTAATCTGGAGTGTATTATTCACTGAATAGATTTTCTAGTAGAACTCAAAGGGAGAGCTTAGTCTACTGCAGTTATAATGGGCTATTTCCTTGGGTAGACATGCTTAAGTTTGGTCAGAATATGGTATTTGAAAATAATACTTCATGCAAAGATCATAGAATCACTAAATCATAGAATAACCAAGTTGGAAGAGACCCACCGGATCATTGAGCCCAACCATTTCTATCAAACACTAAACCATGCCCCTTAGCACCTCATCCACCCATGCCTTAAACAATGTTTCATAGAAGTTTCATAGAATATTTATTTTTACTTTTATTATAAAGCTCTGAAAACATAGATTTGTGAAAGTGATGAATGACTGCATACTGACAGGCCCTTAAGATATTAATTGCCTAGCTTTAAAATATGAGACAACTGCTTTCTGCATGTGATTTCAAATACTACGATGATATGTGATCTCTGTAGTTCAAAAACAGGCCTCCACCTCAAAGAATTTCCTAGAAAAAGACTTCTGGAGTTGGGAAGTTAGCACTTAGGGTCGGGGGAGCTGCTTTAAAGTTTTCTGACTTCTGCTCTTTAAGGGAATTGCTTCAAGTTCCTGAAATGTGATATTGTAACTTTGAAGGACTGAGAAATATTCAGAACTTTTCAGGTCATCTCCTATTTTGAGTCATGATGTTCCCCTGATGTTTAAAATAGGAAAACATGAATGCTTTGTTCAGTGTCAGCTCTCATTTTTTATTTCTGTGCTTGAACAAGAATCTGTGTGCAATCAGAAGAGAAGATAGCCCACTTTTTTCACCTTGATCAACCACAAGCAGTTCATTTCAGCACAAACTCCATGCATGGACTGTCGTGTGACTGACTAGTATGACCAATGAAGATGTGTTTTAGTGGAGGAAGAATGCATGTATTTGCACAAGGGAACAACTTTGAAATGTGAAATTTTACATTTTAGAGCACAGAACTGGTTCCACACCATTTCCAAACCAATGTAAGACTGGAAATATATGCATCTATAATTATTTAATATCTCTGATTTTAAGTCTTTTATTTAAAACAAGACCAAGAGATACCTCTTTTCTCCAGAAAGACAACAGATCAGACTTTTTTATTGTAAATTAAAATAAATTATAATGCTTTTCATTTTAAGAGGTCTTTGACACAAGTCATGATCATGCAGAAAGGGATTTAGCCACTGGAAGTCATAGTCCATTTCCCATAACATATTCTAGGCATAGGATATAGGACACCTCAAGTGAATCAAGCAAATCACATAGGAAAACATATTGCACAGTCAGAATAAAGGAATTAGAATGTGATTATGTCAGTCAGCAACTTAAATATTACATCTCTTTTTCTTACATTTTTCTTGGAACCATAAATCATTTGTTTCCAAGGTGAGCACACTTGTCTATGCAAACTCTGCTCACAATTGTCACCAGTTTGTTTGAACAGTCTTGCAAAATTGAACTTTGGAGGTATAACAGCCACTAGGTAAGTTGGGGGTCAGGGGACATTTTAGCTTCCAGGTCCTAGGTAGCTCTGTATGTATTTTACTGAATGAAAATATTTAACATTTGCAGGCCCTTACAAGCATTAATCGACTCAGTCTTCCCTTCACGCTGGCTTGCACTTCTTTGAAAGATTCAGAGGATACTACAGCTTTTCAGCGGGATAAGCTTTGGAAGATCAGATGGCTCATAGTCAGGGAACTCGCTGAAGCCAGAGGCTTAGGAGTAGCTACTGCTAGCCAAAGGCTTTTCCCCAGTAAGGGACAGTACTGCCAGACGTGAGGAGAGTGTGACTAATCTTTGATTCTTAGGAGAAATCATAAACTCCTATTTTAATAATCAGCTCATAACTACTTACAGTTGCAATTAATATTTTCAAATAAGGGAATGCTAAGAAGGAATAAGGGTTTTTTTGTATTTTAAATGGAATATTAGGGTTTGTTGAATTATATGATGGTTACTTACTTTTAAGCAATTCTGCTTTGGTGCAAATTGTAGCTCTGGACTTTTATATTCCAGTTCCCTCGTTCTCTTTATATAACATCATGGTTGATTTAAGCCCTTCAACATTCTGTAGGAATCTATCTGGACCAACAATCTCCATTTACACACATACTCATGTTTTTTAACTTGTCTAAAATTCTACTATGTTTTTTAATAAATCTTTCTGCTAAATTCCTCTGAAGATGCTGTTCTATTACACACAGGTTTTGGCTCTGTTAGTGAAAATTGTTTGGTCATCTTGCAACATTAGGTAAAAATTTAAATATACTGTTCAACACAAAAATACATTTGCTCAGTATCTAAAAGGTAAACATGTTTTTGCTAAAGATGTAAATATACTCCATTCTTTTTGTGTTTATTCATTTAATTGCACCTGCAAAAGCTCAGAATCATTTAATGTATGTTACTATTGCTAAATGTTAAGCAGAGATAAAAAGAAGCATTGAAAGGAAAATGTGTGATCAGCTTCTGTGATCGTATTCACACATGCTCTTAATCTAGCACTTGCAGTTTGTATATTTTGACAGAAGAGTAAAGATCCTGAGTACTTACATACATTATCATGCAGTTACCATGTGTCAAGAGCGCTTATTCTGACTCATTAGAGATTAGGAGTTGAGATTTCTGATAAAAATTGTTAGAACTTCGTGATCGAATTAGGGCCAGCTGCAAATACCTTTACACACAAGAGCTCAAGAGCTGCAGAAAACCAGGATGGTATTGCATTCAAGTGAGGATGTAAACACTTGTTCCATAATTAATAAATCTCCAATTGCTGCACATATGAGGGCACTTCTTTGGATCTTCAAGGGTCCTTTGAGTTCAGGGAACTATGCAAGTTCACATTGGCCAAGCATCTGGCTCTTAGTGTCATGTAAATTACATATTAACATCCTAAGGTCACTTTGTCCACTTTTCTGCTACAGTGATATTATTACCTACAGCTTATTGCTGAATTCAAATTATTAATACAATGAGATTTCTCTTACTTCCTAGGGAAAATTGTCAATTCCAGACTTTAATTATGCTCGCTTTTGCAGGCCATTTCCTTGAGGTGAAAATACATTGCTTAGTTTCCTCTCCTTCACCTAGTATATTTTTTTCATAGCTAACTACTTTGTTCCACTCATCAAAATTCTCTCTTATTGACTGGATGGGGCAATATGTTTGAGCTCTGGCCTATTAAAATTAGAATAAATGTCTCAAGGCAGAAGAATGCAATGGTACTGTTAATTAAATGGGAATGTTCACTTATCAGATCATTTTGTTTTATTTCTTAAATGCTCTACTGCTGTAATCTAAATCTTCTTGTACAAACTTAAATTTATGAAGAAGAGTTTGTGATACAATGAGGGTTACTTTGGCACAAGGTCAAACACTCTGCAAAGTAAATTCTGGCCAAGCATTTCATCTAAATAATTAGTTGTTTTAGACACTATGTTTGAACCATCTCTTTCTTTTGTTTTCACTTTTCTTTCTTTGTGTTTTCAAAACCCTCTAAGATCAGTATTTTTCATGACCTCTTTTGCACAATTCCCAGGTGATGACTGTTTTACCAGCTTGCAGAAACATGAATTCAGAGCTTTATTTCCCCAAGATTAGCTGGTATCTAGATGTTCTCAGGGATACTTCTCGGAAGATTAACCCTGTCAGAGCTCTGGCTTACAGCTCGTTTCTCCTGTGACATTTGATGGTGAAAATAGTCAGACCTACTAATTTTGCAAAGCAACCTGACTAGCATCCTTTAAATAGAGATATCCTTCTCTCCTTTTATATTTCCTTCCTTGTTGCCAGCTTCCCACTTTCTCACATGCTGATAGTTGAAAAGTCTCCGTCTGCCAAAAAAAATGCTTCCCAATATTTCTTTCATCCTGCTCAAACCTCTTTCTCTTTATGCCTCATAGACATTCCCATCAAACTTATCCTAATGTGAACACTTCAGGTAGATGTGGTGACTCTTAAAGTGACTTTAGTCTCTCTGTTATTCATAAAGTGTTCAGTTCTGGGCCCACAAGAAGGATGTTGAGGTTCTGGAGCGAGTCCAGAGAAGAGCAACGAGGCTGGTGAGGGGTCTGGAGAACAGACCTTATGAGGAACGGCTGAGAGAGCTGGGGTTGTTTAGTCTAGAGAAGAGGAGGCTGAGAGGAGACCTCATTACTCTCTACAACTACTTGAAAGGAGGTTGTAGAGAGGAGGGAGCTGGCCTCTTCTCCCAAGTGACAGGGGACAGGACAAGAGGGAAGGGCCTCAAGCTCCGCCAGGGGAGATTTAGGCTAGAGATTAGGAGGAGGTTTTTCACAGAAAGGGTCATTGGGCATTGGAATAGGTTGCCCAGGGAGGTGGTTGATTCACCTTCCCTGGAGGTGTTTAAGGCATGGGTGGATGAGGTGCTGAGGGACATGGTTTAGTGTTAGATAGGAATGGTTGGGCTCGAAGATCCGATGGGTCTCTTCCATCCTGGTTGTTCTATGATTCTATGATTCTAAGTGAATCCAGGATGGCTAGCTCAGATGCAGGTATATTCACAGTGGGTGTCAGATCTTGAATAGGAGAATTTTGCACCTGGGCTGAGTTTTTATCAGCTGAAATATATCTGCAACATTTCTCAGTCTTGGTTGATATTTACTGGGATCAAAGGCTGTGACCACATTGCCCATGCTTGGGAAGCTCTGCAAACAAATAGGTCCCCCCAGGCTAGTGTGGGAGATGCAGGAATGAGCCCACCAGAGGACAGACAAACCTATTGCCTCCAAGTAGAAGTCCTCTTGGTGCTGTTAGCTGATCTTTCATGAACTGGAATTGTGTGAAACTTGAAAAAAGTCACAAGCCTGAATGAAAATTTTGCCAAAAGGAACAGAAAAGCGCAGTGCAACATGAAGCATATTGTCTTAGATGTGTGTGTGAGGTCCGCATATAATTCAGACCAATAACTGCAGAAAATAATGAAACACCAAAGTTTAAGTTCCAAACAACTAAAATAAAATTCAGTAAACAAAATGTCCCACTGAAGAGTACGTTCAGCTTACAGGGTTTTGCATTTGTGAAAAAGACTTTTATTGCCTGCTCCTACCTACAAAGCTCATCTGCTTTGTAGCCTAGCCTTTCACAGGAGAAGAATAGAGCACTTATTAAAGAGCGCTTAACAATGTTCAGCCAATTGGCTCATTCAGGGGGCTAATACTCTCAATCCTGTAATTTGGTTCCTGAAGTGCCTTGCAAAAACACTGAACTATTTGTTAGACTTCCCATTATTGTGTGACTGAGATGACACTCACTGGAATTGCTACTAAATCTCATAATACAAACTATCCCAGCTGATCTCTAAACATATATAATCAGAGATCCTCAGGAACAGTGTGACTGAAAAAGGACAGGAACATTCTGTGATGCTGATCTTTCAAAAGCCTTTTCCTTACCCTAGTGGCTAAGAAAAGTATTTCTGGTGAAAGAGTAGGGAGAAAAAAAAAAAAAAAAAAAAGAAAAAATAGCTTCCCTGCTCATTTGTACAGGGAATTACGTAAGGTGCAAAGATACTTTTTCTCTCTCAATTCAGCTAGGTAGTCATTGATGTCATGCCCCTTTCTTATAGAGTTGAAATTTTATAATCTAATTAATAAATACAATACAATTGCATACAAAGAAGTGTACTCCTGATTCCAATAGGAGTAACAACCCTGTTCTGTACTTCAGTATCATTTCTGAAAAATATTACCTTCTCTATGTTGTATTTGATAGTTTCTTCTACTTAAAACGTGATTAGTTTAGTCTGTAATTTAATAAGTAATTTACTGTATGGTATGCATAGTCTTTGAAACTAGTATTGTCCACCACAACTGCAAGCTACCCACATATTTTCCTTGCAATTTTGGGTGTATTTAAATTCTTAGCTTTGCCCACACTTTATCTATTTTGATTGTGTTTTGAATTAGTCACATGTGCTGGCACTCAAGGTTTTCCACCAGATTTTAAATTCTCTTTGTGTCTAAGAGTGTGTGTGGGCTTACAAACAGATGCAGAGATCTAAATATATATGCTTAAGTATAATGTTGAGTTCTATAATAGGTGCTAGATATTTTTTTATATCGAACCATTCAAATCTTAGAACCAGAGATAACTTTGAAAGGAAAAAAAGTAAAAAAAGGTTTTATAGTAGTAAACTCCAACTGTGCTGTTTCTTTGTCCTCTTCTCTCTGAATATCATGTATGATTTTGGATATACTCATAAGACTCTATGAGATTCAACAGATTTTCTTGACATTAGTAATTTTGTTTCTGGTTTTGTTTTACCCACACAGAGTTCTTAAAATTGAAGAGTATCACATTCTTAAAAAGGAACCATACCAGCAACAGTATTTTTGTAGCGTTTAGTGACTAGAGTATTTTTAAACTATACAGTATTAATGGTTTCCATAACTTGAATCACATTTGCTCAAAATAAAGTTTGATTTTCTTGAAATTGAGCTGAAGTTTATTGATGTTCTATGGGAAAACCTCTGAGTATTTCAAACTGCTTAATTTATACTTCTGGAAGACTATAATTAGAGCTAAAACCAAAACCATTTTTAGCAGAAAAAAAATGTTAACTTTTATATACCTCAGAGTCCAGTCCTACTCTCATCACAAATTAAGTAGTTGTTTAAGATGCCTCATTGCAATTTCATTTTTGATGAGAATTACTAATGTTGATTTAGATGGAATGCAATTATATTCACAGCTTTAACCCTTTCTTATTTTAATAAATTTTTTGATTGTTCAGTATACAGTGTATTTTGCATTAATTTACTTAGTTAGTTATCATTCCAATGGAATGTAACTACCATTTATGCAGGGTGCAATACAAAAGTGTTTATATGGGCTAAAAATAAGGCAATACAGAAATATCCTGCATTTCTATAGTATGGCTGTGTAGAGCATCTCACTGATGTAAACATTGTCTTACACATTTGTATTGACTGGCTGTGTATACAAGACCACAGTGTGTTACCTACCTAAAATCATGACAGTTGCCACTTGCTAGGAAGCTAACAGAGAAACAGACAGATTACTTTTCTTGCTGATCTTCAAAATGAAGATTGAAGCATTTTTCAGGGAAAGTGTTAGAAACAACTTTAGTCACTGCTCTAACTTTACTGTTGATAAAGACAGTAATTAATTCCCATAGACAATTATTCTATCATTTTTTACAAGTATCAAGTTAACATAAAATGAAATATTGGAATCAGAAATTATTCTGTCTTCTTTATTTTTGGAGCAAACTTAAACCCATTATGCTCTGTCTCTGGAAAGCATAGGATTCTACCTGCAAGAAAGCCTGCTACTTTTTCCTGTAGTTTTTGGGGGACAGAGATGAACACCAAACATATAAGTAGTGTGGCTATTTTGCTTAAATAAATGGTTTCTGACAACTTCAGTTTAATTTCAAATTCTCACGAAAATCTGAGTAATTCAAACCTTTGACTATACAAAAACTCCCTGCCTAACAAAAACTGCATTTAGTAACAGAAAGTTTTAAGAAAGTATAGTAAAAGAACCTGTTTCTACAAATGATCATAAGACCATGGCTATGGGGACCGAAAAGCTGACATGTTATATACAGCACCAAAAATTCATTACATGAATATAATTGAGAAATCCCAGTTATGTCTACATTTGGATACATTTTACTGTATCCATGCTGTGATTTGTCTCACTGTAGGTGGAGCATAAGCTGATGTGGCAGAGTGCCATGTGAACTAGAGATTAGTTTTTATAGGGGCTCGAAATTGATTATAGATTTAAACTAAGATTTGTATGATGGAAGAAGAGCTTTTCAATACAAAATCAAATACATACATTATTTCTAAGTGAGATGAAATAATGAGTAATATTTTCATCCCAGCATTTGACACAACCTTTCAGTGAAAATAAAGAAATTGCTTGGGGAATACTGAGAATTCAGGTTTAATGAGTCATATCTCACATCAAATCTTGAATTTATCCAAGCAAAGCAACCTATTAGAAGACTTAGAATCACAGATCCAACTTCATTTGCTGCTGATGTTTGTGATCCCATCAATGTTTTATCTTTAGAAGAGCAATAGTATGTTGCTCTTTCATAGAATAAGCTTATTGGAAGTGTTAACAACTCAATTTTTCATACATAAATTAGTGGAAATCTTAAGTCTGTCTTAAATATGGTGTACACACAAGTTTCTGGGTGTAACCTAGGCCATGATTTCCAGAGCTGGTGAAGAAACATATTGTGAAAGTTCAGTTACAATTTTATATGAATTTCATTAACTTCATATAGAACTATTTTATTCACTTTCCATCAATATCCATTCTTATAAACAAGTTTTATTGCAGAATTGTTTTCTAGAGCACAGGCTTTTATGTGAAAAAATATAGACTGTTAGCTACAGATTTTAAATAGGTAATCAAGAAGATGTATGGACAAAAATGCATATCCTAAGTGTCAGAGTCCTCCAATCAGCAAACAAAACCATCACCATGTGATTATTTATTCAACCCAAATAACTTGGATTATGAATTTCAGTTCTTCACAATGAACTATGAATGAGCAGCAGACCAAGAATTACAGAAATTAGTTGGCAAATAATTTCAAATAACAAATAAATTAGAGTGAATCATGATGCATTTGTGAAAATGTCACAATTACTATGCTAATAAGTTTAAATTTACATAGTGTCTTTCATTCGAATGGATCCTAATGATGTATAATCTCAACATCCAGAGGAGGCATGATGAGACAAAGACTGAGAAAAAAATGTCTAATATTACTTTGTTAATATACGGAAAATGATACTTTATTTTTCAAGCTATATTAATGCTTTTAATTGCTATCAATAAAATAATCAAAAGTCTTTTGTTTCTTTTTCCGTACTCATCCTTTCTTTCTTATTGTGGGGGTTTTTTTTTAGCACTTAATTTCCTTTACTTCCCTGTTTTTAACATCTTTTTTCTTTGATTCCCTCTGGTGGTTTTTTTCTTTTGCTCCTAGGATTTTAAAATTTATTTTCTCATGCCCATATTTTTTTTATTTGCTTTATGCTTCTTCTCTTCCATCTGTCAAGGTAAATTCTTCTACAAGCTGCCTTTTTCTCACAGAAATTTTGTACCCTAAACTAGGAAACAAGAGTACCCTTTTTCCTCCTCTTCTCATCCTGTACTTTCACTATCTCTAAACCAGTTCATATTTTTTTTTCTTCTTCCTTTTCTGTCATTTTCAGACAGAAATGTTGTGTACTCTACCAGGTACTGCCTTGTCTGCTTAAAAATCTTTTGCCCTTGCATCCACAGTAATCCAAATGTCTCCTATTATGCTTGCCCTTCACGCAATGCAAAAATGTATGTAAGCTATATGCAAGTGCTAAATTTACTTAAATAACATATGTTTTACATATTGAACTTATGTGACATCATATATTGATTCGTAAGAGTGGTTTCCTCTAATTACCATCCACGTCCATACCATATGTTATATTCAAAAAAACATATGTCAAACTATCTCTATGTATAAAGTACTCATGCCTTTTCTACACAGGCAAGCCCTGGAGCTATTCTGATCTCCCAAAGTAGAGTCAGTATTACTTTTGCTTTTCCTTTCCAGTCCTCTGAGACCCAGGGATTTCCCACTAACATATGTACCCACTTCTCAGGTTTGCCATTGTGTTACATTCCCTGCCCCATGCTGAAATTAATCCTTTTTTTTTTTTTTCACCAGAAATGTTTTTTGGCAAGCAAGGGAGCTCGGTGCTTCCTTCTGTCCACAACTTTTCATTCTCTTCTCCAAACAATTAGGCAACTGAGGTCATATGTAGAGACGGCCTAATCTTTGATGGAGACTAGTTTGTGTCCAGATCTGGTCATAGCTGGTCACCTTCCTTGTTATAGCAGTAAAGTGATAAATTGATTTCCATTTTTAGTTTTGAAGATGTAACACTGTTGGATTGCAGAAGATGCTACCAGTTCAAAGACTTGGTAGAAGCTGAAGAAAACCATATAGCAGGCAGTGCCCAATCTATGGTCAAACAAAAAAATCAAAAAAAACCAAAAAAACCCGAACCCACAAAACAAAATAGAAAGGAGAAACCCCACAAATTCTAGTGAGAAAAATTTTAAAATACTGAGGCAGTTCAAAATATAAAACATTGTTAGAAAACACTTGGAAAATGTACAAAAGCTAACAATAAATAATTTTTCAAATGCTTCAATAGCAGGAACCCTGCCAGACACCCTATAGGGCCTCATCTACTTGAATAAACACTCAGAGAAAATAAGACTATATCAGAAAAATGAAATATTTTCTTGTCTTTGTACACACTATAGATAAATTTAGGAAGGTTTCCATCCCACAGTCCTTATGAAAGAAGAACTAAGTGTTCTGTATCAAAACAAAGGGTCATCAGAACATATCCTAGAATAAGCTGAACAAAAAACTTGTCAGTTGTCATCAGGACCTGGTGGTGTTTACCCGAGAGTTCTAAAATAGCTTAAGAATGAAATGAACAAACAATTAAGTCCTGTTTAACATGTTGATGTATATTGTCTTGAGCCTGATGTCTGTACTAGACAGACAAAACTATATGAAAGAGCAAAATTACTAGAAATGAATAAATGTTGTCTTCTAAAGAGAAAATTGACTTTGGTAGTGTGAATGAAGACCATTCCTCACAGTAAAGTTGAAAGGAATTAACAATTATGAGAACAAAAGATTGTTCTAGCTGATACTCCAGGAATCACCAAGCATGAAGATGATGGAATATCTGATTGATATGATTTAGTTGGGTTTCCAAAAGATGAAACCTTTTCCCCAAAGATTCCTAAAGATGCAATTTCTTTAAGAAGAAAGTTCTTAAAGAAGACAGTGAGAGGAAATGTCCTTAAAAAGATCTATATCTATTTGAAACCTGGAAACAAACAAGCAAGTATACAACAAAATAGCAATCAGATTTCTCATTGTATGTCATCAGTGTGTACCACAGGTACCTGTATGAGGAGTTATGCACAGAACAGATCAATGAAAGATCTAGAAAGACTGATCATACACTGTGATGACAGATATTTCATAATATTCAATAGCAAAGATGTGGCATGAAGCCTTCAGAAAGATGACAGAAGTAACAAAAAGTAGAAATGACCCCTCCAACAAATAAACTTAAAAATAAATATCAAATTATGCAAATGAAAATTATAGGCATCAGAATAGTTTTTATCATTCCAAATATCATTTGAATGTCAACTCCTCTGAAGCTTCAGCTCACTACTGAGCAGAAAAACAAGAAAATGTTAAAAATCATAAAGGAAAGAATGGAAAACATAACCGAAGACATTCCTATGTAACAATTCAAGATGTGACAGCATCTCATGTAAGCTGTACAGTTCCAGTCCCATCATCTCAAAACAGATATAATATCAAAATGAATATGAAGGTTTCAGGCTAAGATGATCAAAGACATTAAGCAGTTCCCATAAAATGTCTGAGGACTCTTTACAGGGGGAAAAGAAATAACTGGATAGGTTTCCAAGGATACTGAGGAGGAATAAGAAGTTCAAGAAAGCAAATGTATCACTTGGCTGTTCACAAACACAAGACATTGAACCGGATGGACCTTTCACCTGGTAGACTACTCTTCTATTCTCATGAATTTTGGAAGAAGTTATCCTCTTTTTTGTGGCCAAGAGGTGAAAGAATAAGACTCTGATAACAAGGGTCTTGTAAGTCAAAATTACATTATGTGCATTTAATAAATTTTATTTGACTATTGCATTGTGCTGAAAAGGCAGAGCAAGACATGGATGAAAAAGTTTGCAAAAGACAGCCCACCACTACATTACTTTGCCATTTCTTCAGTGTTTCTTGAAGTTGCAGGTTTGTTCAAATTCTAGGTTCAAAATCATTAGTCATGTTTTTTTAAGCACTTGGCAGGGCCAAGTAATCAATTCTGCTAGGCATCCACTAATGTGTAGGTATGGGTGCTCGGCTGATTCTATAGTCATATAAAACAAGCAAAATATAATATTCATAGAAACATGGTCTGCATCCCATACGTCTGCAGATGTAGTCCTAGACTTTCTGTCATGTCTGACAGGTGAGAGAAATGATCAGAGAAAGGTTTGTCTTCATCAATAAAGATTTTACATTATTTGAGTGAGATTATTCCTTGACATTGAAATAGTTCGGCATGAAAGCATCTTGACTCTGAGATGGTCTGGGGAAATTAGTGATTTAGATGTCAAATGAAGGATGAAGTCACACACTTGCATAATGTAAAGAAAGTTGTCATGCAGCTGATATTTTGTGTGTAACTCTATACAAGAGGATTGTTTGCTGTGCTAGATAATGCCTTGCATGATACTAGCCCACTCAGAGATAAAATGATCACTGAAAAAAAAATTCTTTGTTATTCATTTTGATTTTGGATTTAATGCAGGCAGCCGTTAAGATCCTCCTGGGAATGTGGAATGCTTTTCCCTAGTAAATAATACAGTTTTATATTAGAGGATTAGTGGACCCAAAAGATGTTTTTTATTAGATTAAGAGTCCAATAAGTCAAAAGTAAATATTTAATACATGACATAGAATGTCACACTCCAGCATTATGGAGTAACACATACACTGTGGCAAAATACAGATGGACTAGTTTATAATTCTATTAAAAGGTTTGTATCATACAAACAATATGCTGTATTATTTCTTTAGGAAATTATTTACTGTGTTCCCATGGGTTAGAATACATTTCAAGATCATAGTGATAATATGCATGTTTCATGTCAATAATGGTAATTGGTCATGATGAATTATGATGGGGAGAGGGATGTATTGTATTCCCATGAATGTGTGTGTCATCTGCCATATTTTTTCCATAAAAATAGTTCTTAAGTAGCTAATGTTTCCCAAAAAGAACTGCTAGTTATTAGCATTTATATCAAGATGAGAATCCCAGGGATTCTAGAAACTGACCCAAAGTAGAGCTAGTAGCCTTTATGGTGAAAATAATCTTTGCTATTACAGGAGCAAACGAGTAGTGCATTGGTAAGGTAACAACAGTTTTTCATTATTCAGCTATTTCTCTGTGACTGGTAAACCCTGTTGACTCGGTCCTACAGAAAAATACAATGAAATTCAATAAAGGAAAGTGTAGGGTTCTCAGGAGGAAAAACCCCATGCACCAATACATGTTAGGGATTGACCTACAGGAAAGCAACTCTGCCAAGAAGGACTTGGGAGTCCTGGTAGACAATTGACCATAAGCCAGTAATGTTCCTTGATGGTCAAGAAGACCAATGGTATCCTGGGGTGTATCAAGAAGACTGTAGGAAGCAGATTGAGGGAGGTTATCCTCCTCCTCTCCATCTACCCTAGTGAGGCTGCATCTGAGGTATTGTGTCCAGTTCTGGTCTCCCCAGTTCAGGAAAGACAAGGAACTACCTGAGAGAGTTCAGTGGAGGGCCATGAAGTTGTTCAGGGGACTAAAGCATCTCTCTTATGAGGAAAGTCTATTTAAACTTAGAAAAGAGAAGACTGATCAGGAACCTTATCAATGCTTATAAATATCTAGGGGGCAGGTGTCAAGAAGATGGAGCCAGACACTTTTCAATGGTGCCCAGTGACAGAATAAGGGGCCATGGACACAAACTGGAATACAGCAAGTTCTACCTAACCATGAGGGAAACTTCCTTACTATGAGGGTGATGGAGCACTGGATGCGCTGCCCAGGGAGGTTGTGAAGTTTCCTACTCTGGAGGTATTCAAGACCTTCCTGGACATAGTCCTGAGCAACCTGCTATAAGTGAACCTGCTTTAGCAGGGGTGTTGGACTAGATAATCTACAGAGGTCCATTCCAACTCCTATGATTCTGTGATGCTGTGAATGCAATTGATTTTTGTAAAGCTGGGAGGTGGCATACTTTCTTACGAAAAAAATGGCAAATTTTAGAGATCTGGTGAGCCAACCTTGCCACAACTGTAGTGGGGATTATGAAATAGAAGACATGGTCTTCTGTTAATATACCACTTCTGCTATGAGCAGACTCAATTACTCTGTAGTAAATATTGTCCTTATATACTGATTTCTATAATGCCCAAGAGGCATCTCAAAACAGGTGCACTCTAATATCCCTGTTGTAATATAGATCACAGAATCACAGAATCACCAGAATGGAAGAGACCCACCAGATCATCGAGTCCAACCATTCCAACCAATCTCTAAACCATGTCCCTCAGTACCTCGATGTTCTACTGTAAAAGCATTCTTTATTTACTCATTGGGTGGGATATAGGTATTATTTTTATGTATGTATTTTTGTTATTTGTGTGACGTTTGTGTGGTCTTAATCGCATTTTATTTTACCCAGAATCATCCTCTAGATTTCCTTGTATAATCAATAAAGGGTAGCTTCCCTGTACAACCATGCTTCCTAGCTTAGTAATCTTTGTATTTAATCACAAATATTTCATATCAGATAAACTTTGAACTCTGAAGAGTCATTGAAGGAAGCAGCTGAATGACATTCTGTGCTCTTGGGAAAACTGATTTCTTCTCACTACATGGGAACATGTAAATAAAATACATTTAATTTTCTATTTTATTATCTCACAGTCCTAGCATTAGTTTTAGTTGGAAGCTGATTGTTTAAGAGAACAGTATGTTACTGCGACATAATGCTATAGTCTCCAGGTTCTTTAGACCTCTTTGTTTCTTAATATCACTGCTGCCTCCAGGCCTACTGCAAAGTTGATCCAGACAGTTCAGAAGCCTTCCAAAGAAGCAGTTAGTTCCTGTTGATGGGGTCCAATGACCTCATCAGTATCTGAGGTGTCTTACTCAGGTATGTGAAAGTTTTTTATTGTTAAAACAACAATACTGTACCGGGGAGCAAAGCTGCAGAGAGAAAGGACTGTTCTGATCAAGTGGACAGAAGCGGGTACATTGCATTACACACTGTAAACATATAGGGCTCTAGTGAGGCTCATAATTTCATAAGTGGGCATGATAGCTTAAGTGGAGTGGCTAAGGAATACTCTGTACTCAATCAGACCAGTATTTTCTATTTCTATTGCAGACAAAGGGAGTCCTTCCTGAAGACTCAATGGGATTTTGGTATTCAGGGATATTTCAGAGAGGGAGGTTGGCTGTGATCTACTTGTCTGCACATATACTTCTTAATTTTGTTTGTCCAAAGGGCATGTGTCAGAATTTTTGGAATATAAGTTGATCTAAATACCATGTAGGTGAACAATACATAGAAACTATTCCCATTCTAAAGACTGTTGACAGTTAGAAGCCAACAGAATTGTTGCTTATTATTTCAAAAAGCAGAGAGGTTAGGGCTTTGATGCCAAAGGTCTGATGCACAGTGTTTAGTGAAGATGAATGTTTGGTATCAATAAAAAAAAAAAAAACCAAACCAATAAATATTTCCAGTCACATAATCAATCTCTTTCTTCCTCCAAGTAAAATGTGGTGACCAGATTTTCAAAATCTGCTAGGCTCTTTTGATAATCAGGACCATAAACACCAAAGACAATATTTCAAGAGCTTGTGTATGCAAAAATAACTATTTAAGCATAATTTAAATTCCAGACTGGTAAAATAAGTCTAAATGGTCACTTTGTTGTTAATATATTGTAAAAAACTCCATAATCATAAAAATGCAAGAAAATTGCTTCCTTCTGCTAAAATTATTTTGGACCAAGAACAAGTCTAATTTCAGGATGCTGTCACATCCTGGTTAGAGGTGGCTGTTTGTTGACAATGAAAATTGTTTCCTACTTTTTGATACAAACCAGAAAATTATCTGTCCACATTAAAACCAAAGCAAAAATAGACGATCTACTAAACTAACAAAAACTGATGCAGTGTGGTTGCAGAGGTTTGGTTTGGTTTGATTTGATTTGATTTTCCTTTCTTGCTTTCTTCCTTTTTGCTGGAAGAGTTGAAGCAGATTTCTCCTGTTCATCATTCAGAAAGAGGGACTATTTTTTTTTTCTTTTGTGAGAGCAAAAAATATTGTTGAAAAAGCAGAAGTATTTGAGCACATACGCTCTTCTTTTGCTCTTCACTTAGCTGTCCTTTGAGGGCTAAACACATGAAATGAGTGGGATTTCCTTACCTTATTGTCCTGCTATTCTGTGACAACGTTTCTGTCTGATTCATCATCTTTCCACAGAACTACTTTTAAAACAACCATGCTAAGAAGCACCATCTCTCCAGGGCACTCTGCCAGCCAGACTCTGGGTGCTCCCCTCGCATTCCTAAATAAGAACAAATGCTGAGCTGACCCGGTGGGAGGATTTCTGATCTGGTTACTGAGGACCTATTCCTTTCAAAGGGAAGTTTGCAAATAACCATCAAACTAGTGAAACTGCGGAGGCTGTGTATTTGGAATGAGATTTCTTTCATACCTTAAAATGTCACTCTTAAATGTTAACGAATAAACCCCCACAACATTGGTTCCAATTTCATGGTAAGAACTGTAAAAATATATAAAACTCTTAAGACATCCTAACTGCCATATAATAAGTCAGCTATTCCTATTTTTTAATTTACCTTTTCTTTTATTTTTAACAGTGTAATATCCGTCTGTCCTGAGAAAAATCTGATGGGCATTGTTCCTGGTTGACTCCATGTCTTAGTCTCTAGGAGAAAACCCAAACACTTGAGTTTTTTTCTGTGGGGGCTAGACTTGTCTGGGCATTTGGTTCACATATGTCTCATAAACAGCCCCACCCCCACCTTCTTCCCTGTTTCCTGACATACTTTGCTGTTGCATCTTTCCAGTGGGAGTGTCTGCTCTCTCAGCTGATGGGTGACTTCTGGCTGAGAATCAAAGTAGATAAGATTGTAGTAATGGAATATCTTCCATTTAGTTTGCCAAACTATTCAGTCATGAGCGTAGCAGTTAATAGATGCTCTTGTTTGTTTTAAAGAAACACTGTACAGGGTGTTAACAACATTAATGTGTAGGCAGTTATAAACAGATTTCCAAACCAAGCCCTCACTTTATAGAGCATTCTTAAAAAGGGATGGAACTTAGATTGTTGATTCCCTCCCCACATCTGCTATTTTGTGCTATTTCAGGAGAAAAAAGAGGTTACAAAGAGAGGTTACCTCAGATGTGGAGAAAATCTTAGATGTCATAGTTCTATCTTGCCTTCTTGACAGTGGCAATTAGGAGGAACATGTGTGAGAAAAACATTGAGGTAGGAATAAAAAGTGTGCAAGTGTAAAGGTCTTAGATGGTCCAGAGTCCTAGAATTCTCAGCACTAAACTCACCCTTTGGTAGTCTGAGCCACCACTACAGGATCATTCCTCCTTTCTTGACATGGGTCCAGCCAACTGAAAGATCTTACCTGATAGTGTTGAAGAGGAAAACAGGAGCAGGCTTTGGAGAAAGTTCCTGTAAGTCAAAATCAACTGTTTTCTTTCATGCATTAATTAGTTAGTTAGTAAGAGGAGTTATATTACCTGAGATCAACCTGCTTCTGCAAATGAACAAAATGCATTCTACACTCTTTTAGGTTTTATTTTGCATCCATCACTTTTAAAACAACTTAACTTTCCCTGTGCAATAATGTGCAGGGGTTTTATGCTGTCATGGAATTTTTCTTCAGTAACATAAGCTGTTCTTGAAGTCCCGGAGGCATGTTTTGACCTGTTTTTTTTATGGTGGAAAAAAGCAGCTAGAGGAGATTCTAAGTTTTATAACCTTACTTCCAGGCAGGCATCTTCATTAGCATATATGGAGCTGTTTATCTAAGAAATCTTGCGCTGGCCTGGAGGGCAGAGGATGTTTGCACTGAAGAAGTATCTTATTTTGGATCTCAGCAAGTGTTAGGAGTAGTAAAAGAAACAGTGTCTCTCGGCCTGGAGGATGACCGAAATAATTGCACTTCCTTGAAATTACGAAGAAGGAAGTCTACCTCCACCTAAAACCAGTGTTTCACCTCTGAAAGACTACAGTGCTACAGAAACAGAATTAAAAAGGATAAATGTTTGAAGTGCTGATGAATGGGAAGTACAGCAGTTCTACCTGTGTTATTCTGGTGAGACATTTACCTCTTTACTTAGCTACTGTCAGCTCTTGCTTCTCAGAGAACATCAAGTACTGCAAGGCAGTGCCAAACAAGGTTGCAAGGTAGTCAGTCTTCAAGCATGAGGCTCTCAGTTGAGGGAGGGAAACAGAGGTGATATTTTAACATGTCATTCCTCCTGTCTGTTGTGCTCAGACCTGAGCACCACACAAACTCCTTTTCACAGAGAAGCTTCTTACCCACTTACTTATGGGTGTCATGTTTTCTCTTCCAGTCTGAAGAGGATTGTATATGGTCTATGTAGTGCAAGGATAATATTTGAAAAACAAAGTACAAAACAGTATTGACTACTGAAGTGAATGATGCCACCAGACTTGATGGTGTTAGATGGGGTTCACCTTTCTCAAAGGGGGAAGAAAGTGTTTGCTCAGGATCTTGCAGGGCTCATTGTCAGAGCTTTAAATAAGGCTTGAAGTGGGGGGTGGGGGTGAGGCATAATATCAAGCTTGCCTGAGACAAGCTGAGGGAGGACAGTCAAGGTCAGAGGGATGGGGTACTAGTGTGGGCCTTTAACATGTGTCTCTGAAACATGCTGAAGATACACGGGAGCACAGTTGAAGTTGTGCAGAAGTGATCCTGGACTGTGTGGAAGATAACTTCTTGATGCAGCTGGTGAGTGAACCAATTAGAGAAGGCACCCACTGGACCTGTTGTTTGCAAACAGAGAAGGACTTCTGGATGGTGTGATGGTTGGAGGCAGCCTTGGGCATAGTGATTGTGCAATGACAGAATTTTCCATTCTTGGATAAATGAGCAGTAGTACTGCTACCTTGGGCTTCTGGAGGGCAGACTTTGGCATGCCTAAGAAACTGTTCAACGGAGTCCCTTGGGGGGCAGTCCTGAAGGGTAAAGGAGTCCAGGAAGGCTGGACATTCTTCAAAAAAGAAGTCTTATGGTCACAGGAGCAGGCTGTCTCAACGTGAAGAAAGACAAACAGTTGAAGAAAAAGACCAGTCTGGCTGAACATTAATTTTTAACTGGAACTCAGGAAAAAAAGGAGAATTTATGGAAACTGCCATTTGGAAAAAGGGGGAGGCAAATCAGAAAGATCACAAAGGTATTGTGAGGTTATGCAGGGAAAACAATAAAAGGGCTGTAGCCCAACTCAAACTTCTTCTGGCTACTGAGATAAAGGCCAACAAAAAAAGTTTCTGTAAATATATTCACAACAAAAGGAGGGTTAAGAGAATCTCCATCCTTTATTAGATACAGGGGGAAACAAAGGATGAGGAAAAGGATGAGGTACTTAATGCCTTCTTCACCTCAGTTGTCAGTCCAGTTGTTCTCTGGGTACTTTGTTCCCTGAGCTGGAAGACAGGAAGAGGGAGAAAGATGGATCCCCCATAATCCAAGGGGAAAAGGTTAGCAATCTGCTCCTCCATCTAGACACACACTATTCTATGGAGCTGGATGAAGTTGACCCAAGAGTACTGAAAGAATTGACAGAAATTCTCACCAAGCCACTTTCTATCAATTATCAGCAGTCGTGGCTAGCTGGGGAGGTTACAGTTTACTAGAGGTCAGTTAATGTGGTGCCCATCTAGAAGAATGGCCTGAAGGAAGACCTGGGGAACTACAGGCCTGTCAATGTGACCTTGGTGCCAGGGAAGGTTCTGGAGAACTTATCTTGAATGCTGTCATGGAGCACTTACAGGACAGTCAGGGGCTCAGATTCAGTCAGCATGGGTTCCTGAATGTCAGGTTCTGCTTGACTAATCTGATCTCCTTCTATGACAAGATGATCTGATCAGTAGATGAGGAAAAGTCTGTGGATTTTGTCTACCTAGATTTTAGTAAAGCCTTTGACACCAATTACCACAGTATTCTCCTGGAGGAAGCATTGGAATAGGTTGTCCGGGTGGAGTCACCATCCTTGGAGGCATTTAAAAGACGTGTAGTTGTGGTGGTTCAGGACGTGTTAGCAGTGGACTTGGCAGTTCTAGGTTAATGCTTGGACTCGATCTCAAAAGTCTTCCCCAACCTAAGTGATTCTATGATTCAATGATTCTATGAAGTGAAATTCCAAGTTACTTATTAGGGAATAATTGTTTCTAATGTGAATAAACAGTACATGGTGAACAAAAACTTCAGGCTAATAAACGGTCCCCTATAGGAATTCTAAGTCCTTTTATTTTTGCATGTTTTCTGTTTGCGACAAATTCAAATTTCAGCATTTTTCAGTGTGTTTCACATTTTCAGGCAAATATATTTTTATCCCTTCCACATCCAAGTTGTCCACAGATGCAGAACCTGGTGAACTCTGTACCAGTGACTCAGTGCCATAGAAGATAGGAAATAATCTCCCTGCCAATTTACTTGGTGCTAGCCTGAGTATTCCAACAGTATTACTCAACTTCACTTAATGCTGAAGAGTTCCAGAGGGCCTGGGAAAACACTTGAAAATCCACTCTTAGGGGATACTGTCTGCTAATTAAGTTCTTTATTTATAGGATATTTACCAAAAAAAATGTGTGCAGTGTTTGGAATGGGAGAAGCTGATGGGAATTTCAGGAATACTGATGAAAAGAATACCACAAATAGGTAGGAAAAAAAAAAAAGACTAAATTGTCTTATCTTAGTTTCTTCATATGTATATTAATCCTTTTTGAAAAATCAAATTATTTTTAAAAGTATTATTTTCTTCACTTTAAGGGAAGAGAGATGTAGAATTAGTGTGGGAAGAGCATTAGTAATAGGGGAAGAAGTATTTATTTCTATTTCCCCTTCAAAATGAGGTATTATGTATTATTGAATACAAATCTACTTACAGAAAAGTAGCAATGTATTGTTGTGGGAATAACTAGGTTTTGGATAGAAGAAGAAATGGCTTATCAGCTTCCTGAACTTAAAGTTTTCTCCATACCAGAAGAGAATAATAAGAGACTAATATGGGTTAGCAAAAATACACCAAGAAATGGCAAACGTAAAAAGCTGAAGAGAGCCCTGTCTGGGTTTGCATTGCCTGGACTCCCCTTAGAGGGTAGAGACAATCGATAGAAAGTAATGGACAATGGACAGAAAGTAATGCAACATGTTGCTGCAAGTAGTTAGTTGGCTACACACACTACAGGCAAAGAAGAGAAATTAAACTGGATTAATATTTCTTAAACCTTCAGTTCATTAATTCATATCACAATATGAATTGTGGGAAAGGATGAGAGCTGAGAGTGATTATGATTGCTGTAGCTCTACTCAGAGCACTAGGTATGACACAAGCGGGGTAACACAGTGAATTTGCAACAAAAAAGAACATAAAAGGTTCAAAGGTTAAGTTTTAAAAACTTGAAAGGTAAATCAGGCTATAGCATACCTCAGTCATTTTTTACCAGATGAGGGTTCCTTTGCCTTCCTAGCAGAAATGCCAAGAATGAAAATAGAACAGCAGAAAGTCCGCTAGGCCTGTCTGCATAGACTCACTCCTGAAATCCTCACATATTTTATTCCTCAATCTGTGGGTTAAATCTGTAGATGACTCTAGAAACTATTTTTGGAGTACAGGGGTCAGAATTAGTAGCTTTAGCAGCAGCTAAGATACCAGTGACGAGGTAGGACCTCTTACTATCAGCATATCCTGTTTACCCTTAGGAATTTATATCCACACCTCATTCCACTTAAAAGGGATTTCTTTAACAGGGATGGGTTGCACATCCTGATATTTTGAAACTGTGTTCCTCCTCTGGCAATGAGATGCCAGAGCTTCAGTGGGTGTTGTTAGGCAGCACAATTGCCTTTCTAAAAGGTGACATATCGGGAGATATTTAAAGAATGGTTCACAGGGATTTGACTGAAAGGTTCCTACTAATGTTAGTTTACCCCCTGCAAGTCTGACAGGGTAGATTAGACCACATTGGGGAAAATAACATTCATGCTCAGTCAGTCACGAAAGATCACTGCTATTGTGTCACTCACGTCTGAGACGAGACAGTAGGTATTAGCCATTGTGGTCCCAGTTTTGTTGACCTGAAGCTTGTTAAGCCAGTTTTATATTCTTTGAAGGAATGCTCGTGGTAATAAGCAGCTAAGCTGTAGCTCTGTGATCCTGTAGCTAGGGCTCATCGAGGAATGAAAACACATCTCTTTCTTCAGCTCAGTGCTTAGAGAGGGGTCATTTTTTCCTGGGGTTTATTTATTAAAAGGAAAATCCTGTTTAATCAGTTTAGAGAGCTGTCCCACTGTGTTCATAGAGAGCATAATTTTTTTGGGTTAGGTCCAGCAGTTCTTCCTTCCCAAGCACTTTGGAAGTCTTTGTTGAGTCCTTGAGGTGGTTAGTCCCTCTTCCTGGTATTAGGAAGGGTTGTAGATCCCTGATTTGTTCCTCCTGCCTGCCTGACTCATCCTCCTATAATTCTTTTTTAGCACTCAGCTGTTTACTTCACTTCCATTTTCAGGTACTAAGGAGTTAAAACTTTAAATGGAATGTAGTCTCTCTTCCCGGTAATGGGGGAAAAAAATAAATGTTCTTTTTCTTTACTTTACTTGAGATATGTCACAGAGGTTGCAGAAAAATACTGTAAGTGACAGCATCTTTCATGTTATTCTGTCATTTTTCTGAAATAAGAAAATTTCAAGCACTTACGAGTTAGGAACACTGACTCATTACCAACAGAAACAAACAAACCCAAATGTCTGAATAAAATGAAAAAAATATGAAAGATCCCACAATGTGGCTGCTGACATCTGTATATCCTGACTTCCTGAAAACCTTCTTTGAGTCAAAATAGTCTGTTGCTTTACCCATACTGTAGATTCTAAAGAAACACATGAAAAAAAATGCATAATGTTATTATGTTATAGAAGAGAATCTATACATGAAACAAAATTTGAAATGAAGATCAAATGCAAAAGCACAAAAAATATATACTTTAAAGAAAACATTGCACTTAGGATTTATATGTGAACAGAAATTTGTGCCTTGCTGCCTCTTTATTGTTCATTATGCTGTGGATGAGTACTGCAAAACATTCCCATGTAGAGTTTAATAAGTAAATAGTAATGGCAAATCTGACATTTTTTTTTTCATAAGTGGAAAGAATTTATTTTTCACTCGGAATTGCCATATCTGAAAGAGAAACAAATTGTTTCCCTTACAGAAATAATTTGAAGTCAATCATTTATATAACTACATGGATTTTTTTGTGTTCTCTGAAATAGCTGTGTTTAGGTCAGGATTCCTTGTTTCTTTGAGTGGACTCTGTTTGCTGTTTTTCAATATTTATTGCCTGAGGTCATTAATCAAAAAACATTTTCTGTGAGTACTTGATATGCAAAGAGTCAAAGTTTATATCATATTGTTTAGTTGTAGCTGGACAGAAACTGACATGAAAAATTTCTGTCTCTGGATTGAATGAACATTCTCTGACTATTCACTCTACCAGGGTGAATATTTGCATGGGTGAACCAAAAATCTTATTTCTGTGTATACTTACTTGAGATTCACTTCCATGTTTATACTGGAAAAATTGGATCCCTAAGAAGGTGAACACAACAAGAAATTAATTTAAAAATGACATGAAGCTCTTTACTTCGATCTAGAATGAAGACTGCAAAAAGATTTTTAAGAGAATTACAAATACATATCTGCTTACTTTTGGTGATGAACTGCTCTGAAGTATACACTTCACAGTGTATTTTTCTTGACCTTATTATTTCTTTTCATGGGATCAATTAGAGTTTCACAGGTTTAATTCTTTGCTCTTGTTTTTAAAGAATTCTGAAAGCTTTCTTGGCCATGTCTAGAGATGTGTTCTCATATGTTCCTTCCAACTTCCTGCTACACAGCAGGACTCTAGCTTGTGTAGTAGGAAGATCAGCCAGGTTTGGAGAAGCATAATATACTTGCAAGATTGGTATCCTTCCTTACTGATCTGAATGTTTTATATACTAAATGTTTTATCTTCAGTATTATTGGTTAAGCCTTTTGTGAGGTTAAACAAGAGGTTTCAATAAATTGTCCCTACTGCATTTTCAAACCCATCCTTTATTGATTTGGAAATCAATAAACCATATCCAACAAATCTGACCTACTAATGAATAAGGATTTGCTCAAACTACTACTTAAAGCCATGGAAATTTTGTATTGAGCCCAGGAGTGATTAGTTAAATGTTGGTTAGTTAACAGGTCATATTCTTTAGAATGGCACTATTAATTTCAAGAGCATTATTGATTCCTTTCCTATCAACTCTGAATAGGTAGCAAGTTCCCAGAACAGTACAGTTGGTTTCAATAGATCCAGCAACTTAGTTTGGCGAAAATATTGTGAAAAATGTGTGCTGTTAGTGTACAATAATTCCTGTTTCAATGTCAATTTTTGTTTCACTCCAAAAATCCCAGATCAAATAGGACAGGTGTGAACATTCAGGCTAGGGGCTCAAATGAAAATTATACTTTTGGCCTCAATAATATATGTAACATGCACTCCATGATGTTCAGCAGAAAATGAATGACAAATATTGCAGTACTATTAAAAGTGTTTTCATTTGAAAATTGAGCTGGAAAAATTATAAGAGTACATTTCTCTATGGGAACCAAAAGACATCTTTTGTGCTGTTTACAATACTTGAATTTCTTAGTTTTGACTGAAACTAAGCTGTTCAGAGCAACAGGCTTTTCCTCTCTTTTCACCCATATTAATTTCCATTCCCTTTCTTGTTTCCAAATAAAAATCGTCAAGCACACCAGGGAGAGCGCAAAGTTTTCGGAAGAAATGTGGATTTATTTTTTTAAATGTTTCACAGAAATATGATAGATTATTCAGGAGTAGAATCTTCAAAAATCATAGGAAAATAAAGTTTTAAGTGAGTCAAAACCCTAGTGTATGTACCTGACTCTGAAAAGTAGGCAGAATTAAGTATAAATTGCAGTGTATGTGAAAGATACGGACTTTCAATGATTCTCTGAAGGCAAATCTGTCCAGTGATCTGTATTTTGTGAGTCAGTCTGTGGTTTTTCTCTTCCTTTTACGTATCTGTTCAATGTTGTCAGTACTTATTTCTGTAGCATTGGTAAACCTCCACCAGCTGCTAGACTTGCATTCTGTATTTCCAAATATCCAGGAACTGGTTGATTTGGGTTCTTTTCTGCTCTGAGTAAACTGCATCTTTCTGGATTGCCTCTGAAAGTCTTCCAAGAAAAAGGAAGGATGTTACCCTTCATAACAAGGGGATTTCTCAGTCCACTGTTGCTAATATTTTCATTTCTTATCCTTGTCATCCTTATATGCCAACACTGACACGCACATCCTTTACTTTCTTGTTGCTCTCCATGTACCTGTGACAATGACAGAAGATTTCTACTCCATCAAGGAGTCAGATCTCTCAGTTCCTGACTACAGATGCTCTTTGAAATCATATTGCTTTTCACCTCTCCATCTGCTTCTTTTGCAGCTATTATCCTCAGCTTGATGCTGCAGCATAGGATGTGTCATACTGGACTTTAAGATAGTTATCTGTCTTATACTGATGATCATTATAGCTTTATGCACTAACCCTCTATTTGCCAGTTATTTCAATAGTATTCCACATGTTGGCAAAGTTAAACAGTGACGAATCAAGCTTTATCACACTGATTCTTCCTTAGAAAAGCTGGTTCACACTTTGAAAGTATAAGGTTAGGGGATGTTAGTCATATAACAATTGACCCATGCTTAGAAATACTGGAGGAGATGTCAGTTGTACAGTGGAATTTGGAAGCAGTGATCAATAATTTATACTAGTGATCACTCAACCCTTATCTAATAACCCATTCTGTCCTTTCCACAATGTAATTTCATTTGGTGTTAGTGATCACTGCTTTTCTACTTATGGTGATCTGATTAGACTTTGAAATATTTCCATTTTTCAAGATATAGCATATCTTCTGCAACTCTATGTAACATATATTCAGGTAGAATTTGATTAGACTAGGCAATTTGCTTGTGATTCATGCCTAGGTTAAGATACAGAAGCAGGCAGGAAGGCGCCACAACAATTTCAAGCCATTCAGGTCACCAGTTAAAGAGCCCTTCTATGTCCTTCATACATAATGAACATTTTAGTTACATTCAAAATCACATCAGATTTGCAGACTGTAGAAACAAAACTCAAACCAACATGCCAGAGCCCTTGCACATATAATTTTTACTATTTGTCAGAATTCTAGTGTGCAGGAGAATCCTGCTCAGATTACCATACCAGGTAGGACTACTATGAGAGTATTTTGGTAGTGGGGCTGGGAGAGGCTTATATATTTGAGCCATGGATACAGCAGAAATTAGCATTGACATAGGTAGATATCACCTGGTTATTTTTCTAGACTGTAGATTAGCAATAGTATTTTTTACTGGCCTATGTAATTATACATATATGTATCTATTTCAATATTTTGTGCATATGCAGATGTGTATTTTTATTCATGTATACAATGTACATGCACCTGTAAAGACATATATAGAGAGTGGGTGTGAATTTATATACTTTTACATACACCTCTCTACATGACATATACATACATGACAGATGATGCCAGGGGATGCCAGACCAAGTTGGACTAGAATTGGTGCAGGATCAACCAGTATGACCTGTGGCCACTTGATAATCTATGGCTATGGAAGTGGCCTCCAGGTTTAAATCAAGGCTGGAGTGGGTTGAGAATTATACAGGCAGGGGTGTCCAGAAGGCACTGTGTTCACACTAAAACTGCTCCTATCTGTCTATCTAGATCCCTTCAGGATTAATAGCTTGACCATCCCTAAAGTTAAAGTTCAAACCATGAGAATGAAAGGGTAAATGTTAGAGTTAGAAAGAGCCAGCATAACACATAAAGGTAGATAGATATGTTCAGCCCAGACGCTAACAGGGACAGTGGGCTTGTGCCACTAGCAGTTATCCCTGGGTACAACAAGGTCAACAGACCTGGCAGGTACCAGCACAGGCTGGCTTTTCAGTTTTATCATAAGACATGGATGTCTTTGATCTGCATTTAAGAATCAAATCATGTTTTTGGTAGTTATAGGAATTCAACCTTGGGGTGGGTTTAGAGAGGAAATCTCAGGCTGACTGATTTACTTTTAGGCTTCTGCCCAGAGGGGTCAAACAGACCATGTAAATAGTTTGCCAGCATTAAGGTGATCCATGACAACCCTAATGCTTATTTTAAAATGAGATGGAGTGTCACTTTATTGAATGTGTTGCCACCTTAAGCTCAGATCTTTTGTCTTTCTCTGTGTTTATTAGATTGGAGTGAAATTTACTATACAAAGTAATGTCTGTAGTATGCAAGCAGGATTGTGTGACCAGCAGGAGATGTTATTTACCATAATTTATCTATCACAAGTTACTTATTACAGCCTAGCATGCTATTTTGTTTTGTCTGAAGCATTGTCAGAATTACTGTAAGGACTGAGGACACGCTTACCTTCAATAATCTTTCATTTTACCCTGGGTTTGATTAACCCTTTACTCTCTTTAATGAATTTAATTAACTCAACCTACATTAAACCCAAGAAGCATTATGGAGTGGAGTTCAGGTATCATTTGCCTCAGTCATTTAAGGTCTTTAATTACTGTGGAAATATGTATTAGAGCAGTGTATAAAATACACATTTCCGTGAAAATTATTCACAGCTTTTTTTTTTTTGTAATAGGGTCAGAATCTTGTGCCTGTGCTTAACTAAAATGGAACAACTAATATTCCAAGCAAACAGAATTTCTTGCATTAGTAATCTGTCTGTTCACAAACCCCAAACCTAGATATATTTGAAACTGTTTTTCCACTGATTTTCTTGATTTGGAATTGATAGTTTGGAAAAATGTCATATTCTCACTTTTATGAGATTCTACATTTTCTGAAATCATGTCAGCTGTGATTTAAAGAGGGATTCTCATATCTTCTAAATCAATTATTGTTACAGTTAAAAAACAAACAAGCAAACAAAGAGAAACTTCAGAGAACAGTAGAAGAATAGTTACAAACCAAATAAATGTTGATGAGCTAAAATGAACTGACCTCTTTCTACTGCGATTTTGCTGCTTTTTATTGCAATAATAAAGATCTGCAAAATGTTGCTAATCTGTTGCTCAACAGACACACCCAAAGACACTGCAATTTAAACAAAAGAGGAAAATCTGTAAGAAAGAAAACATGGGGAAAGATAAGTTGGTTTGCCTGTGGGTGAATGACAGGATCTGTAATGAATACTGGATTTCCCATTCTAGTATCCCTCCAGAGTTCATAGTCTGTTAGGTCTTTCATCCCTTGCACTCTTTTAAAGTAGAAGAAGATTGAGAAGTGACTTGATTATAGTGTAGACAGGAATAACTTCACAGGGAGACAAAACTGGCTCCTGAAGTGGTCTTTAATCTAGAAGACAAAGGCACTACAAAGTATAATAGCTGGAAACTGAAGTCGGATAATTGCAAATGTGAAATGAAGTAAGCATCTTTACACAGAGAAGGTGATTAAGCAGTGGGGGAAAACAGTATGAGAAGAATTCTCAACTTTCCCGACAATTAAAGGTTTTCATAGCATTTTCAGATGAAATGAAAAACAAAATTTCAAAAGAAAATCTTTGCCTGGCAACATACATATCTTTTTTGATGAAAGCAGATTCTTTCATCTCTGAAATTTTGTTTTGTTTACCATTGTTTAGATTTTCTCTCACCAGCTGTTATTTTCAGATTGAGGAACGACAGACAATATTACAACTGAATTATGTATTTTATTCATTAGTAAAAAAGATGGAGTTACAAAATAATGTCAGAAACTGAGCTTCAGAACAAAACCTTCAAAAAACCATGATCTTCCAGAATTTTGGCTGGAGAGAAAACTACAAAAGTGACTTAGTATATCCCAAAATCTCAGAAACCAAAAGGTTAATAGTAAGAATGACAAATTAATGTTTGAAATCATATGAAATTTTGTCTACATTAATGGTTTGTTGAATACTTGAAACGAAAACAAACCTGGGTTCCAGTCAAATAAAAGAAGATGAAGTGTCTGAAAATTTATTTTTTGTTTAGCATTTTGATGGCATTTGTGGTTATTTTTTTAAAGGAAAATTACAAAATATCCCAATTTCAAATAATGAAGAAACTTAGAATTCCTGTTTTCAGGGAATAGCTGAATTATTGTAAAATTACAAAAAAATGATACCTCTGTTTTTCCATGTCTTTCCACTGTGGTTTAAAATTCTTGTTCTACCTTCAGAAAATATCAGCTTTGATCCTTCTAAGGAAGTTTTCAGCTTCTGAACTCTAAGACTGACTAGATCTTAAATACCAGTAATGGAAGGTTTGCAGCATCAGAGGGGCATAAACATTGCTTGTTTTACTTTAACCTTCATATTTTTCACTGAACTCCATGCTGCAGAGGATCAGTCTAAAGATAGTCCCAGAAAAAAGTCTGAAAAAAGCCTTCTGTTACCAAGAAAACATTGGTCTCAGATAAAACCAGATCATCCTAGTGCAATGTCCTCACTGAAAGCATGAACCCCATCCCAAGCTGTTAAAAGATTGCAGTTGTGGTATTTGTTTGTGTGATTTTGGAGGAGGAGGATGAGCTGGAAGTGGAGGGAGTGAAATTGCTCTGTGGTGCCACTGCTTCCATTATTCCCCTGTTACAGCCTTATCTCAATGTCCAAATGAAATGTCAAAGGCTGGAAGAGAATTGCAGAAGCAGAGTGGCCTGAGAGTGACAACTTTCCTCAGTTCAGGTAGAGGTGGAGGAGGGGTAAGGTCATATCTTATTTTAGAGTATTCATGGTCAACATAGCTGCCTACGGCTCCCCAGGCTTTTTTAAGACGATATGTTTTCCCAGCATTACCAGGCTTCTATGGGAATAAGTAATCATTTTCTTACATAATACTCTGCTTGTTATCTCATTATGCTTGTCATGCATGAAAACATGGACTTTTTGTCTTGCATCTGAGAAGTCTGAACCTCTGCTGGCAGGGTGTAGTTCAGGCTGCACACACTACCACTCGCATAGGTCCTCCTCTCCACCTCCTTTTCCTGGAACTATTTGTTTGCATTCATGTGAAATGATGGCTCTTGTGAACAGCACATTGTTTCCTGGAAGCAACCCTAGCATAAGGCAACTGTGGGAGGGAATACAAGAACTGGATTATAGGAGAGGGCAGGTGAAATATTTTGAAAATTCACAGCTATCTTTTTCTCCCTATTAAGAAAAGGCTCTTAAAACATTGTTCTGTCTTGCCCTGATGGACTTAACTGCCCACTTCAATAAATATTATAGCAATGATTTTCAGAGCAGCCTACAACAGTTCCAGTTTCTCAATCATAGTATGACTTTTTCTGTACTCATAGAAAAGCTGACTTTAGTTTACTGACTAGTAAATTGCTTGTCAAAGTAGTGTAGAGTAAAAGGTAGAGTAAGAATATCCTTCTGATCTATACACATATTGTCTGTGAACACAAGTTCTTAGTCAATATCCAGGACTCACAGGTATTAATAACACATGAATAAGAATGCAAAATTATCAGATAATGATTGAAATGAGTGGAAGAGATGTGTAGCACATGTTCTTTAGCTGGAAGAGAAGGGAAGAGAAAGAGGTAGAGATTGTAAGGTTATAAATTTTAGCATGGTTTGTGCAACTTATTTGTAGACATCCAAGAAAGATCAGACTTTCCATTTGATGACCAAGTTTCTTTCTCTCTATCTTTCCTTGTTCTTTCATTGTAGAGTTCTTACCATGAAGCCTTCCAGCTGTGGGCTCACTCTTTTGGGTTGTCTCTCTTTGTATTGTATTTGTACCCTTTCCTATAACATTATTCCAAAAGTCATCAGCAAGACAATTCTCATAATTTTTTTTCACCATCTCCAAGGGCACACACTGTCTTCTAGGTATTGTGTAAGAGGTTTATAGTCAATGCTTCACAGTCTTCTTCACATCTTTGATTTTTTTCCCCAAGATTCAACAGACTGAGTTTTGTTCCTTTTGATATCCTTGTTTCTGCTTCTAGAAAAGCTCATTATCCACTTGTTTCTCAATTTCTTGGGACTAATGAGGTGACTTTTAACACTATACTGTTCGACATAGTGTTGGTGAGTCATAAGATGTATATCCTTTTAGCTTACTGTTATTTTACTGTCACATTCAATATCCTATGGGTACACTGCATTTACACTGTAATTTTTCTGTGTATTTGTGTGATATATAGTTGTATACTCTAATCTGGGCTCTAAAAAGGTATTAATTATTTGGCACTGTGATTATGCATCACTAGTTCATGAGTGGTATATTAAACTTCTTTGGTTACAGGTTTTTTTAGTATGGTGTTATTGTGCAGTCTGATATACTATACTTGAATTTTGAATCATAGAATCATAGAACAACCAGGTTGGAAGGGACCCATCGGATCTTCTAGTCCAACCATTCCTATCTAACACTAAACCAAGTCCCTCAAGACCTCATCCACCCGTGCCTTAAACACCTCCAGGGAAGGTGAATCAACCACTTCCCTTGGCAGCCTATTCCAATGCCAATGACCCTTTCTGTGAAAAACTTCCTCCTAATCTCTAGCCTAAATCTCCTCTGGAGGAGCTTGAGGTCATTCCCTCTTGTCCTGTCCCCTGTCACTTGGGAGAAGAGGCCAGCTCCCTCTTCTCCACAACCTCCTTTCAGGTAGTTGTAGAGAGTAAAGTTGTAGAGTTGAAAGCAAATATTAAAAATAACCAAATATGGGATAAATGCTAAGATATTCTGTGTTGTGTTCCATAATTATTAATGGCAACTGTCATATAATTTGCAGTGAACTTTCACATAATTATGCTCTACCATGACTTGCATCTTTTTACGGAGTAAGTACTGAAAGAACTTTCCATAAGACGATGATGATTTCTAATAGGCTTATGTCCATTCTCATATATTAACCCAATTATGGCAAAGGAATTTCTCTGACTGCAACATCTTACAAAGAGAAAGAATTTTGTTGTTTCTTCTTTCCTGGCATTCTAAAGGAAAATCTCTTTTCTTTGGAGATGATTTAATTCTGTTCTTTCCTATCAGGAGATGGGTGTCTATATTTTTATTTTCATTTAGTGTTTTCATCTCCTCTGAAGTTTTTCTCTTCTGTCCTTCTTCTCCTTGCATTTTATACCTCTTCCACTTTATGTTTCTCTCCCAGCACAATCTGAGCTCTCTTAGGTCCCTCTCTCTGTCTTTTCTTAACAAAAAGTGTTAAAAGAAAAAAACTGCTGACCCAGCTGACTGCTGGGAGGAAATTTTGTTTACATTTCAAGGTCTTTGGGAAATGCTCCCTTCATCTTTTTTTGCTAAGTGTAACTGTATTTGACTTATGTGGCAAGCTTTTGGTAGCATAGTGTCTATAAGGCCCACCCATCCCACCCAACAACAGATGGAGTGGAAAATCAAATGACCATGCCCCCATTTCCCACCCACCCTGCCCCGCACCACTCATGGGGAAGGCAGAGAAAATTTGGAGTAAACTTAAGCCCAGGAATAAAGGAGGAGTGAGGGGAAAGTGGTTTATAAGTTTTGGGTTTATTTTTCGTTATCCTACTCTGGTTTGGCTGCTAATAAGTTGAAAATTAATTTCCTCAAGTCAAATCTGTTTTGCCAGTGACAGTAATTAGTGAATGATTTTTCACTGTCCTTGTCTCAATCCATGAGCACTTATTTATATTTCCTCTCCCCTGTCCAGATGAGGAAGGAAGTGATTGAGTGGCTTTCACGGGCACCTGAAATTCCGTCAGGTTCAACTCACCGCAAGCATCCAGGATCATGATGAGAGCTTTCTTGTGCTACTAAGTTACACATAAATAATTATAGGATGTGCATATGAATACTGTGGTTGAAATCTCCTTATAAGCATGGGCAAGGGAGCTCTTTTGAAAAACTGAAGGAGACACAGAACACAGGTCTTATACTGTTTTTAGGGAAACTAGATACTTCCTCATTTACTGACTGCAGTGGTTCACCAACTTCAGGTCTAGTCTGTAAGATTAATTTAACCTGATTATAAAACTCTGATGCAGGACACTATATGAGCACTTAACAGTGTACCCTAGGCTATCACACCTGACTTCAGCAGGGGTCTCCAGAAGGTTTTGAATATTTATCTGCCAAAATGAAATGTATCTGTGATTTTATCAAACGTTTAAACCCCTAAAATGGTATATGCATCTATGTTTAGTGATATGAATCACTTCCTTTAGTGAGTTTTCAGACTTTTTCATTTGGATAGCTTTTACTCTGTGTGAAGACTCCTAATCAGGATCATATGCAGAATTTCTGCATGCACAGCAGTTGCTTATTTGTTAATATCACTATCAAAGACCGAAATAAAGTTACTATAACACTAAATAAAACATTTTTTTTTTCATCCTGATGCAGGTGTTCGAGGAGTCTATGTTGGTAAGGCAGTCAGAGGAAAGCACTGACCTCCATTGCTCTGTGCAATGGGTTCATCCTCAGTCTTGCAAAATTACTTACACTTTACTCTCCACATTTTTCTTCAGAGTTTTATAGCTTTTCATGCCAATATTTTTCTTCTGAAACTGATTTGATAGCATCTAATGAGTAGAGCCTCACTTCTCCACTCTGTGCTATCCTAAACTGTATGACTTCGTAGACAATGTGTTCTCTTGCTTACAGATATATGTTGACAACTACCGCTCAAAGTTTGCTGGAATATAGCTACATAGCAGAGTTTCATACACACGGTCTCACCCTTGACCAGCTGGCTAAAATTGTCTTAGATTGTCTTAAAAGTCTGTCTCTCTGCAATAGGTGGAGATGACAAGCCTTCCAGGAAAATGATTCAGCTCTTTCAGGGTGGAGACCTTCTATTCAAGTTTGGTCAAAGTTTTAAGTCAAGTGAGATAAAGCCCAAACTTCCAGATCAGATATGGATGTCTGACAAGCAGGTATATGGTCAACATCCCCAGATCTACCTGACAGCCAGCCACTTTCATGTATGAGGTTAACATGACCTGTAGTGCAGAGTGTAAAGATGTAAGCACTATCTTGCTGCGTCAGATGAAAAATATACCAAATCTACCTCTGGAAGTGGTCAGTAGTTAATTTTTATGGAAGACTAAGTGAATAAAGAGAGAAAAATAAAACCAGGTCTTCCAACTTCCAGCAGAGCTGTCTTTCTCAAAGTGTTTGGATTTTCTGAAATTAGGAAGTCCTTTCAATCTGAGGATGCATTTACTTAATTGCATTCCCTTAACTGTACTCCCCTGAATGAAAATGTAGTGCTTTAATAGTAGGGATGTATGGCTTTTACATATGGTGTTTACATGTATTTATGTTCACATGGTACTTAGAAACAAATTAAAATAGAAAATAACATTATTGCATCACTCTGTGTCTATTGGTTACAGGAATACTGCAATTTGGCTTGTGTTCATGTATTTATTATTTATTTACTTATTCCAGAGACTTAAGCAGCCGTGGAAGATGATCATATGCTTGCAGAGCTATGAGCTCTGTGAGCTTGCTGCTCAAGTTATTGCTTTCTGTCTCGAAGCAGTTCATCCTAGCCCTGCTCCATTTGCTCCTCTCACCCAGTTCAGCACACTGGAAAGTGATAAAAATTTTGCTCAGTGCTTAGTGTTTCCATAGTAAAATTTCCCATTGATTCCTGTGGACACCGGATGAGGTCTGAAATGAATAAAAAAAAAATACTGTGCTGATGGTTTATTCAAGAGAGCAAATTATAGATGAAGTGAAGGCAATTACTAGAATGAAGTGGCCTGACCTGTGCCCAGCCTTGACTCAGGAGTGACAAAGATTATCTAAACTGATCAGAGCTTGCGTTAGATTACGATATGTTGAGGCAGACTGTTGTTTGCCAAAAGGAAAAACAAACCAACATGGAAATGATTTATAAAAGGAAGAAAGATTATCACAAATAGCAGCAAATGAATGAATTATTAATTATTACGTCCTGGGAGGAAATTATAACACTCTTGAAAGAAGCAAGCATGCAGAAGAAATGGAGCAGTAAGGAGAGCTGCTCTCAAAGAAACAGCAATACTTATTTGACAAATCTGCCAAGGAAAGACAAAGCCAGCCTCCTAAATTAAGGTAGAAAGTGAATAATTTGAATGGGACTATTAATACCATTAAAATTGATTGCCTTAAGATTTGTTGTTGTGCTGTTAGATTAAAAGATAGATCAATGTCAGTTTTGTATGGATGCCCCTCCCACACCAATCAATCAGTGACTCTACAGCTGCTGCCCTCCATCCCTCCCAGCACATTGTTATTTCTCTTCCACCACTTAAGTTAGGGGATGCTTACATTTTCTATGAGGGCAATCTGCTCCTTGTGTGGGATGGCAAATAATCCTTGCTATACAGTCCTCCTACACAGTTCTTACACTATACGCTGTGATTGGGTGCAAAGTCGCCACACCAGTGCCCTGAGTTGCAAGAAAAAAGGATACATGAGGGTATTTATAAAGTGCTGAGCTAATGAAAGCTGTTGAGAGGAAGAGATCATTACCACATAGTGGGTAATGCACTGACATGGGTCACTTCAGGGTTGGGGTTTTTTTGTTTGATTATTTTTTTTCCTCAGTTCTGGACACAGACAAAATCAGTTCATTTGTGCCTACAAGAAGCTCCCACTGATGTGCAGCATGGGGTGTCGACATACAGCTAGTGTGTCATTTTTTTAGATGAGGAACGTCAGTTGCATGTACTGGTAAGTACAAAAAAAATCAGACTTGAATGTGATTTATATTGTAATGACTTTGCCTGGTGGAAATCTGACCTTGAACCCTTAGTTCATCTTCCTGAAGCCTATCCATAGTGTTGCTGACAACATCCCACAGATTTTCGGTATCACAGGGCCTGATTTGTGCTTTGCTATAAAAGCTCCATTAAAGTATTCTTTCACGTACTGATTGGATTCATCTGCGTTCAAAAAACATCTTACATTATGCAGGTATAAACCTCAAATAGAAAAGCATGCAAAGCCATCTACTGTGGACTCCCATGGGTAGGAGGGAGTTTCTGTGGCTGTCCCTAGGCTTGTTATTTGCTGTTCTGAAGAGTTACCCTGAGAGTCTGCTCCTGTTTCCAGGATATCTCTGCTGATGCCACTGCTGTGAACACTCGAGAGGGGCAAGTTTACCCTCTAGAGTTCAAATCTACTGCAGCACCTTCTGATCTATCTTGAAGTACTGGTTGCTGTCCTCTAACGGGCATCATATCACTCATGCCTTCTTTCTCATTATTTTTGAGAATGTGTCAGAAAGGGTGTCTCAAAGGGCCAAAGCTATTGTAGACGATATTTTCAGAGTATCATAAAAAAATATCTTTGAAACTAGATTCTTTGAAACTAGGTTGTGGACAGCAGATCAAGGTAAGACTAAATTATCTGTAGGTATGCCTGATTGACAGGAATTTAATCATAACAGCACACACTCTGCTCCAGTAGTTTTCTACAGTACTGGACAACCCTGCCTATGCTGCAATAGATTTAATGTTACTAATTTTTGATATAACCAGATTAAGCATTTCAAGACTTATGGACACCAACAATCATTCCTGATAACATTGTTGATTCACTCTGACAGAGACCTCCAGAATCAGTAGATAATTTTAGCAGTGACTACGGCAAACAATGAAGCCTGTGGACTGCATCAAGAGTGATTCGGATAAGCATCAAAACTCCTGAAGAATGAAGGACATAGGGCAAATCCATATGACTGCGTCATCTCATTGAAATATTTTCATGACTTTGAGGGTTTTGATAGAAACATAATGACATGGAATCACATAAATAGAAGCATGCAGAAATGATAAGAAATCATAAATTATCCACTGAAATATTTTGCTGAAATTGTCATCCATTCATTTTATTTTTTTCCCATTTCACACCCCCCCCAAGTCTCCTTCTTTCCCATCATACTGTATAATACCCCAAGCTGATCCTATGTTAAGAAAGCATTAGAAGTAAAGCAAAAGATTAATCCTTCAGAAATGTTGAATTGCACAAATCTGTATGCAGGTATATGGAGCATAATTCTTCAGGAGCTATTGTAATCTTTTTTTCAATTGAGAAGTTTTGGAAATAGGAATTTCTTCTCCTTACTGTTTCCTTAATTTCACTGTTTGGACTTAGAAGGTATGTGTACCACCATATTCTGTCAGTATTTCAAGAACTGGGTATGCAGGTTTAATCAATATAGTGCTAAAATGCTGACAGAAGTCAAAATAGGTTTTCTAGTCTAGGTGTGAAATTTCCCCTAAAACATCCTTCCTGTAGACAAAGTGTGAAGTGCAAGGTGCCACCAGAGCATGGTAACACCTTCAAGTTTTATATATTCATTCTTTTCTGGATTACATACTTGCGAGAGAATTGGCCTATTTACAGGAAGAGGAGTTCTGAAAATCCTCCGGGAACTGCCTGCAGTGAATGCGATACATATATTGCTCAAAAATGAGGGGAAGAAAATGTGCCTCTTCAAGATGTTAACCAAAAAGGACACATTTCCTCATCTTACACTGTAATTATTCTGTCTGCATTATATCTGTTATGGAGATTATGGCAACAAAGAAAAAAATTTGCATTTTAGAAGGACATTCTGACCAGCACTAAGAATTGGAAGATAATGTTGCTATTATTTTTTCCTTTAATGTTAACATCCACTCATCCTTATTCCTAAAATGAGGTGATTCACAGGAATAAGGAAGAAAAATTGAAAGGCACAGCTACGTATCTGTTTGGCAGAATAACCTAATTAAATAAATCCAAAGCATTGCTTGTTTGATATAGGACCTTATGGTGAAGCACATATATTTTCAAAATACCATACTAAAAGAAAAATTCCAGAAACATCAAACAGTAATTATAGACTGGTCTGTGTCAGAAAACAAATACATGTACATCTTAAAAGAAACCTTTCTAGTTAAACAGTAGTTAAGTAATTAAAAAGCTCTACTCACCAAAAGGTTTGCATTGCATAAAGTATTGAAGGTTTATTCTTTTCTGTTTTCAGATTGTGCTGATCTCTTAGTAGCTTATGATATTACTTGGCTCATTAAATTATCTTTCATTGATTTGTATGAATCTAGATTTCCTGAAAATGTACTCTAAGAGGGGTTTTTTTTAAAGGTATTCAAATGGTGGCAAACATTGACTTGATAGCCTTGGGGACTGAAGGCATCTATTGATGCTCTGCTGTTTAAGAAAATGTAAATTTCCTGACACTAATGCACTAATTTGTCTCTAATCTTGCTAGGAGGAAAAATTTATGTGATATTACATATTCTTTTTCCCTTATATCTGTGAGTCTGAAGACGTCATAAAGTACTGGTGATGACTAGATTTCTGATACATAAAAAGGATTCCAGTTTCACTCACACTGACTCTGAAACATCCATCAGATTAAAAGATCCCTTTCAGAATATTTTATAGGCTCTAGTGATGAATTAAAGAAAGTATTACACTGCTTTCAGAATACCATCTAGTTCTTCCTTGTGTTACATTCAGCTGTTGATTTTAAGGTGAAAGGCTTGGTAGTCTGGTATTGTTCCCCTGAGTCATCTAGTCTCTGCATCTGTGAAGCTCTCTAGAGTGATTCCATGGTCTGTAGCAAAAATACTCACCAGGGGAATAAAGCTGATTAGCTGCAGACTCCCTTGCTCTGGAAATTAAATATAAAATCATGTGGCTTTTTTTCCTTTCTTCTCCAGTACACTGCTATGTATTGTTTTGTATTGTATTGTATTGTATCAGTTTGTTTTCTGTAACCTGATTATAAATTTGTTTTAGTAGTATGTTCTAATATTTCTATAAATAAACACATTTTTTGCAATAGAAGTGGAAGAGTACTGCCTCTGATAAACTTATTGAACTTTTGTCATGTTCCCTCAGGGAAATATTTGCTCTTCAGACAAGAAAAGAACTCAGAATTTTTACAGTAAAATTAGTCTGCGGAACCAAATGTTTGGGAAGACAAATAGCCTTAAAACAATTTTGACAAACAACAGGAATATTTTTAATTTTTCCAAAATTAATAATGTGTTTATAAATTTTTAAACCAACTTTTAAAGTTATTATGTTATTTTTTCCCGTATGGAATCAAACTACCAATTAAGAAATATTTTACTGTAAGGGTGGTGAGGCACTGGAACAGGTTGCCCACGGAAGCTGTGGTTGCCCCATTCCTGGAGGTTTTCAAGGCCAGGTTGGATGAGGTTTTGTGCAGCCTGAGCTAGTGGAAGGTGTGCCTGCCCATGGCAGGGGGTTTGGAACTAGATAATCTTGAGGGACTTCCAACCCAAAATAGTCTGTGATTCTATGATTCTATAATTATGACCTAAACATCTAGGTATAACTTGGACTATTGCTCTACTATGTGGTTTAATGTATGAGAGGTTGCTTTGTCCCTTCTTAGGACAGACCATTACTTAAAGAGTGAGATCCTGAGGAGTACTAACTAACCTCTGAATTTTGGAATGCAAAGAACTCCAGGCTGTGACAGAGCAGCTTCTATAATGTACCCCAGGTGGAGTTCCAAGGACCACTGGTGTCTTTTGGAAGTTATATTCAAACAGATTTGAAAATGTTAAGAGCCTTATTTTTATGGTAAACATACTAGAAAATCCTCCCAAACCAGGTCTTTGTGACTTCTGAAAGAAATCAATCCTTAAGAAAATATATTTGATATCACATTCAAATGATAGCTAGGAAAATGGGTAATAACAACATTATCAGCATTTTTTTCTGCTTTGCTATGATTTCATTTAGTTAACAAAGGATCTTCATAAACTATGATTATTCTTTCACTGTGCGTGCTTTTTTATAATGAGGATTCATCTGGTGACTCCTTCCCTCTATGCCTCCGCTCCACAATTTGAATCTATATGCTGCATATAATTTTCTGTAATTAGCCTATATTTAGATACCTTTCTGTGATGGAAGGTTCTGAGACATATGCTTTTTTCCTGGAAAAACTGTTTCTGTTGCAGCTTTTTTGAACTTCGTTTGGACCTGATCTGTGAGCAGAGGCTAAATCTTCTGTTGTATGATTTGCAACACCATCCTGTGCAATTTTAAATTATTTTACTGAGAGTTCCTGAATGTACTTTTACCAGAGAGACATAAAGAGCTTGTTTAAGCTGACCTTCAGAGGTCCTTTCTTTTCCAGTCCTGAACCAATTTCATAGGTGAATAATATAAACTCTATGGAGCCTGTTACTATTGAATACAGCAGTGAAGTGGCATTACCCCTTCCTATGGTTGATGCCTGTCATGCTTCGTCAGTGCCGACAAGCAATTATTAGTCTTTGTTTCTTTTATACTATATATTGGCAAAACAATCATTGCAAGGAATTGTAGAGGTAGAAACCATTATCTTTGCACTGTGGTAGTAAGAGAGCTTTTAGGCTGACTGAAAATATCCATTAGGTTCTGTTCTCTTATCTACAAATGCTTTCTATTTTGCTTTGTGTTGTTCTAGCAGCTGAATCACCAACTTTTGCTGCATTAAGAATGGATAACTCTGTTCTTTCATCAAGTGATTTTCATTTTGTACTGGCTTTTGTTCAGGGCTGAAGACATTCTTTATTTGTTTTGAGTCCCACTCGATTAAAAATAATTTGGATATCAGTCTTAGCCTCATTGACTTAAATGATTTTGTTTTCCTCTTAGCAGTTGTGACATGATCTGACATTCCCATGCAAGTTTTAAAAAGGAAAGAAACCCCAAAATAAGACACTTTTACTTTCTACACTGGGAGTGAGCTTTTTGAACTTCACTGCTAGTATCAGTATGACTCACATAAAGCATTGTTTTCAAGTACTCTTAACAACCTTAAAGAGCTTATGCAGGATGCAGGCATGGAGAACACAGATTTTTTTTTTTTTTTTTCTTGTCTCTGAGCTACCAGCACACCACAGCAAAGTTATCCCACCTGAATTAGAACAGACACAAATTATCAAAGGTCTCCTCTCCTTCAGGAGCTGTCCTTGGCTGAGGACACATAGTTGCAGAAAAGAAAAAACAACCAAAACAGCTGCAGGTAACAGAAGCAGGCTTTTGAACCCATGGATTTTACTTCTGCTCAGGTCTCTGGAGAGGTCCAACACTTGTTCTGGCTATGGCTTTTCATTTTCTCAAAACAACCCAAGTGATTGCGGAACCTCTTCCACCATCCCCATCCAAAATCAATGCCCTCTACTTCCTCTTCTGTCAATCTGCTGGAGGGTAGGGAGGCTCTGCAAAGGGACCTATACAGGCTGGACCGCTGGGCAGTGTCCAGTGGCATGAGGTTTAACATGGCCAAATGCAGGGTCCTGTACTTGGGGCACAACAACCCTATACAGAGCTACAGACTGGGAGAAGTCTGGCTGGAAAACTGTCAGGAAGAGAGGGACCTGGGGGTGTTGGTCGACAGTCGACTGAACATGAGCCAACAGTGTGCCCAGGTGGCCAAGAAGGCCAATGGCATCCTGGCTTGTATCAGAAATGGTGTGACCAGCAGGTCCAGGGACCTGATTCTCCCTCTGGACTCAGCACTGGTGAGGCCGCTCCTTGAATATTGTGTCCAGTTCTGGGCCCCTCACCACAAGAAGGATGTTGAGGCTCTGGAGTGAGTCCAGAGAAGAGCGATGAAGCTGGTGAAGGGGCTGGAGAACAGAACCTATGAAGAGCGGCTGAGAGAGTTGGGGTTGTTTAGGCTGGAGAAGAGGAGAATGAGAGGAGACCTCATTACTCTCTACAACTACCTGAAGGGAGGTTGTAGAGAGGAGGGAGCTGGCCTCTTCTCCTAAGTGACAGGGGACAGGACAAGAGGGAATGACCTCAAGCTCCACCAGGAGAGATTTAGGCTGGAGATTAGGAGGAAGTTTTTCACACAGAGGGTCATTGGGCATTGGAACAGGGTGCCCAGGGAGGTGGTTGATTCACCTTCCCTGGAGGTGTTTAAGGCACGGGTGGATGAGGTCTTGAGGGACTTGGTTTAGTGTTTGACAGGAATGGTTGGACTCAATGATCCAATGGGTCCCTTCCAACCTGGTTGTTCTATGATTCTATGATTCTCTTCCACCGTCCCCATCCAAAATCAATTCCCTCTACTTGTTTGCTGTTGCTTCTTAAATGTCATTCAGGTTTGCCCTGCTGCCATCCAAGTGTTGTCTGTTAGTCTGTTTTGTTCAGCAAGATTGTTTTCAAAGTCTGTTTTGTGCTGTTGTGCTTGGAAAATATTTGGTAACCTTAACCAGAAACAGCTTCAACTATCTCCTCATGTCTAATTAGCTAGAAATCTAAAAAAATAAATCCCTTTCCTTTGTGAAGGAAAGACATGGGCATACACAAAGGCTGAGCTATTTAGAAAGACAGACTCTGAAAATGACTTCCGAAAAATGTATTTATTGTAGATGGAAAAGGGGAAAAGTATAAGCATAGTTCCTGATTTCATATCATGCACTGTGTGCTACAGTGTTGGAAGAGTTATGGTTCGGTCACTACACTTAATGTTCAGTCCAAATTTTAATAATATTCCTCAGATGTTATTTAGGTTGAGGTTTTCTTCTTGCATTTGCTAAAGCTACCAGAATTGTTCACCTCTTATAAAACTGAAAAACTGCTTTTCCACACCTTATTTTTGACATGGTGAATGGATGATTTATATAAAAGTAGTCGTGGTCACTCACTGTTACAGTTTTAAAGGGTTTATTGTCTATTATCTCAACTTCTGTTACTTTTCTCCTGATACAGAAGAAAGGTTTTATAATCCTATTAGCTTTTGTACCAGCATTTGACATCTTTGTCTATGACATCATAGATGAACGAGGAGAGGGCCTGTCCAATACATAGCTCCAGTCCATCCCCAGAACTAACAGATAAGTTGGACAGTAGAGGAACGAGGATACTTAGGCCCTTTCTGTTACATACAGACTGAGGTGGGAGCTGCTCCAGGAAGAATGGACTAACTTGTCAGTTCTTTTTAAATGTGAATTATTCTGTCCCATCATTCCAATCTTTATCTGTTAGAACACTGTCTGCTCCCCACTCCTGTTCCCAGGCTAATTATACATCCATATTCCATTCTATTGTCAGTCTACCTCAAATGTAGTTTCTCATTTGCACATAGTAGAAATAAGCTAATTTCATTTCTTCTGACTTTGAACAGGCAGCTCTATTTCAGAAGTACCTATATGACTTCAGCCTTCTCATTTGCAAAAAGCTCTTTTCTTCTAGTTGCTTTTAGACAAAAGCACAGGTAGCAGTCCAGCTGATTGGACTTTTCAGAAAAGAAGTGGAAATACATGAGCTTTGTTAGAAGGGGCAGTCATCTTGTGAGGACTAAAGAGATGAAGTGAGATCATGTAGAGGGACAATCAGAACAACCAAAGCCCAGCTAGAACTTAGATTGGCCAACTCTGTGAAAGGTAATAAAAAAAAATCTTTCTACAAGTATATCAACAAAAAAGGAAGACTAAGGAGAATCACTATCCTTTACAGGGCGCAAGGGGAATATTAGTGACAAATGATGAGGATAAGGCTGAGATACTTAATGACTTCTTTGCCCCAGTCTTTAATAGTAAGGTAAGATGTTCTCTGGGTACTCAGCCTCAAGAGCCAGAAGACAGGGAGAGAAAGCGGAACAAAGCTCCCAAGATCCATGAGGAAATTGTTGAAGACCTCCTCAGCCAATTAGACATTCACTAGTCTGTGCAGCCAGATGGGATCCACCCAAGGGTATTAAGGGAGCTGGTGGATGTGCATGCCAAACACCTTTCCATAATCTACCGTCAATCCTAACTGGTTGGAGAAGTTCCACTTGACTAGAGGCTGGTGAACGTCACACCTGTTTACAAGAAGGGTCAGAGGGAGGATCCAGAAAACTACAGGCTTGTCAATTTGATCTCAGTGCTGCATCCATGTTCATTTACACCTTTCCATGTGAAGGAAATATAGACCAAAGTACCACAGAGTAGTAATTTGTACCAACTTCTACCCTCACATACCACGTGTTCCTTTTCTCACAGATTTTTGTTTCTGCTTTAAACATCAGCTTTTACAGTACTTCCACTGCTCTGCTATAAGTGCCCCTGCAATTAATGCAAATATTGTTTACTCACTATAAGTCACTGCCTATCTAATGACTTACTTTGAAGTCATCAGAGTACTTTTTAGCTAATAACTTTTAACCATTTTTCAAACTGACCTTTGTTCACACCCTTATTCAATCCTCATTCTACAAACAAGAAAGTTAAGAGAACACTGAAACTATTAAAGATATGAACAATGTGGCCTTATGAAAGAGAGAAGAAAAAAAATAGGAGTTAAAACTATTTCTTCTTGCTTGCTTGATTGATCTTCTTCTTGTTGTTGTTGTTTTCTTTTTTTAAAAAATATCTGCTCTCGATGAACTGAAGTATCCTAAAAATACTTGAGGTAAAATCAGACGAGGCAGAAATTACAGATGTGAAAAGGCCAGTTACGTGTGTAACTCTACTAGTGTCTAAATATTCTCTGTGCTTTAGGAAATCTGTTTCTAAGACCCTCATTTGCCAAATGTGAGCCTTCAGTCTGTGTCTGTGGTCATTATAAAAGCCTCGTGGACAGGGGCTTAAACTAGGAAAGGCTGATATTCCCTCTAACTCTGGTGGTACTAGCAGGTGCCGCCATAGTGAATAACTTGAAATGTGTAATAACAATCCATGCTGAAGTTTTGAGAAAACTCTTCTATTAGCCCTCATTTACTTGTCAAGCAGAGATGGCAGGGGTCTATTAGATTAAGATGCCTTCTGTTGGCTCCTGCTGTTGTCAGCTAGGCAATTGCATGCAACATTTAAGTTCACCTCACCACTTCTAATTATAGCTTTTCTTGAGGCCATTGGATGCACTCTTATCCAAATATTATCTCTTGATGTGTCACTGTAGAATAGACTCTGGTCCCTTCCTTCATTATCCTACACCTAATTTAATGATTCTAGACTTTCATGAACCTTACAGTTTGAGACAATTGCTGACAGAAGCAGCTTGGGTTCTTATACATAATTTAACCTTCAGTGGTGCAATTAGTGTTTATCAGTGAGCATCACATTGGTCAATATGGAAATATAAATAACACTTCAAATTTTCATGAGCACATATCTCAGTATACCTCTGGTTAGTAAGATCAGCATGGTAAGCCACTGACAACTTTTAGCTGTATAATGCTTTTCTGACACTCAACCATGTAATTTAGCTTGAAATGGCCTAGGTTGCAATACTATCTATGATATTGTTAGAATAGGTATCCTCACTGCAATCTGGCTAAGCGAGCAAATTAAGAAGTACTTGACCTGCCGTTACTGTTTTCTTTAGTAAAAGAAACCCATAACGTTTTTGAAACATGCTATTTATTTTCTTCCCACTGCATCTGTATGATGTCAGTTCCATCAAAACAGCAAGGGAAGACTGGATATCCAGCAGATAATGTCAAATAAGCTGGTATGCACGCCATAAAAAGTAAGGAAATACTTAATAATTTTGAAAATTTTCAGAATTTTGTACACTGAAAGATATAATTTTTGTGATAGATGGGTGATATTTCTAAGCTGATAGTAAAGTTTTAGTAGCCTCCTTGCTTTCCAAGATTTCAGTTCCAGAGTGATGTATTTAATGGTAGAGACGACCTTAAAAGTCTATGCTTGATATGTCTCTCAGCAATTGTTTCTAAAATTTTCACGCATAAGAACCTTTATGTGGGAAGAGTGTGTGCATTTATTCCATTTGCCTTATGCCAACAAGTAAAACTGGAAAAAAGATAGTTCTTACTTTAGTAGTAAAATAATGGGCTGAAATATTAATGGTCATTCCACTCTTCAAAACAAAATGAATTTGAGAAAGACAGAACTGTTCTCAAGAAGGCAATCTGTAGAAAAATAGACCTGTCAAAGAAATACTTCATTTTGAATTATTCACTGTTTTCTAACATTTAATTAACAGATGAACAGAATTGTCCTTGATTGTGTCCAGTTATGGGAAACCTTTATGTGTTCCCTGCTATGTCTTGTCATTCAGTTAAATGCTGCAGGAAGATCTGTATAGTAAGGGATCTGGAGCCATTAATTTTTATTAATTCGTGTCTTGTGCTAAAAACACTGGCCATAGAAATAAAGCTATGAATTTGAGAAGGAACTTCCCCTGAAGTATAGCTGGCCCTTACTGATTGTTTGGTTCTTGGCAATGTATTTCTGTTCTCTGCTGACTGATGGCATTTTCAAAAGAGAGAAACTAGCATTTAGAAATGGAACAGCCCAGCTGCCTGATTGCTTTTTGGATAATCCCTTTGATACTTTGTCACTGAACAAAACAGTCAGGTGTATGGGCTGTGAATAAAGACATTTCATTTGACACATTGCCATGTGTGGGATTTTTGGATCCCTGGAATTCACTTTTCCTTTGTCAATGAATCCTTACTTCTGTCAGTTTGAGTTGTCATCTACTGCAAATGAATTCCTTTTAATCCAAACATATTTTTAAATGGCAGATATAATGTGAAAAGTCACAGTTTGAACTTCAGATGACTTGCTTCTGAGTTGCCACAGAAATGGCACACACTTTTAAAACTGAGGAAAAAAAATATTTAAAAGCTTGAATAATATTAAGCCTCAGGTTACTAGCCCTTTATGTATCTAGTAATATAAAGAAAAGTCTTTAGGGTATGACTCTTTCAACTTTTGCTGCAGACTGACAGTTAAAAAGGAAATAAACTGGAAATCGAGTAGAAATATCTCAAACCAGGCTTGTGATGTGTTTCAAAGAGGTACCATATTTAGGCCAGTTTTGGTGAAAATTTTCAGGTATCAGGTGATAGTTCAGATTAGCAATAAAAATGACCTCTCTTTTATTCATAATGCATGATCTCATAAATGTATTATTGTTGTTGATATTGAGATATTTGTGCACCTTTAAAACTTCTGAAGTTTACATTCTTCACATTTTATTTGTCAAATAAGTAAGATTCCATCTTGCTTGTATCCTGGTTAAGCAAGTGTATGAGCTATATAAGGAGCATACTGGATGGCACAGGGAGCATTTGATCAGTGGTAATAAGTAATGTATGACAACATATTTTATTATATGTATTTCAAAGTATCTTGCATTACATCATCAGCAACACTTCAGATACATGCAAAAGAGAACACAGTCTGGACCCAGTGCTGTCTTGGAAAAAATTTATGGTATCTTGGCTTCAGTCAACTGTTAGCTGCAAAACACAGACACTGAATCCATTGGTCCGTGTTAGGAACAAACAATGTGGAAATTACAGTTCCTTAATCTTGATAAATCATTACATTTGTGAAACTCTACACTTAGGGAAGTAACATTCTTTTCCATATCATATTGCTTTAGATTTAAATTAGAATATTTTAACAGAAAATCTCTCCCTGCCAGGGCCCTGAGAACACTTACAGGGGTCATGTGACTCTGCTTGTCCTCAGTCCCGTGGTTTTCATTTTGTGGATTAACTTTGGACTCAAGGAGTTACTTTGCTTCTGCCAGAATATCACTGGATAGTAAGTAGGAACTGCTACTGGTGTCTCCCTGCCCTGCTTGCCCTCCTCCACTGACATGGTACTGCACCCTATCAACCAGGGCTTGGCCCTACCTGCATGGGATCTGCTCCTGACCACCCTTCACTTAGGGAATGACCCACTCTTGATGCTCCTTGATAATCCTTTCTAGCCATGCTTGTTTCCTTGCTTACTAGGAGAACCTCATTTAATTATTGTATCACTTTTAATCTTCTTTTATGATTTTTTTTTCCAAAAGCAAATGGTTACTACCTATTAAGAAATGTTATATGTTACAAATGCATTCTTGATATTTGTGAACAGGTACAGGATCTGCTTTTGAATGGATGACCTTCTTTCTGTTTTCATGTGAGCTGCATAAACTTTTTCCAGAATGGAGCTGGCCATTAGTTCCTAACATACTGCTCATATAATTTGGAAGACAGATGATGAAATTGCAGATACCATAGTTTTCAGTAATAGAAATAGATTTTAAATCCTGAGGAGACTGTTATGTCATTCACTTCAACTCCCAGTAGAACTGATAAAATTTAGTCTACTGCCTGTGGTCTACTTTCCTATGTTATGACTGATCACAAGACTGATGCATCAGTTTGTAAGTATGATTGAACAGGTACAGTCTCCTTGATTTCCCTTTAGTTATGTTGATTACTGGTGGGCAGAAAAAATTCACTGCAAATCAATGTGCATGTGTATTTTCACCTACACTGATCCACCACTGGTAGTCTGACCTGTTAATCCTCTACACTGAGCTAGCAATGCAAAGGTGTTGTATTGAGTCCATTTCTGATGAAGCTGGACATGGCATGATGAAGTGTCAGTGCCAGGTGGTTGAGACCACTTCATGAGCTCTTTGATAAACTGATAAACCAGTCCAGAAAGAAATAAGCACTCTGGCAGGACTGTGATTCTTAATGCATCTTTCAGGAAGCTGGAAGCAAGGGTTTCACTAAGTCTCAACATACAAAGGTATGAAAGGAGTATAAACAGAGAAATTCTTGTCCTGTGGTCTGTGCCTGATATTTTCCTCTATCTGTCTTCAACACAACTCTGTAAGATGTCTAAAAGCCCAATGCTTGAGGTTTGCTGATGGTCTTTTCTGGGAAACAGCCTTTAAGTGCAATACTTGACAGAAGCTACGAAGGAGCTTAGGAAGGCTTGTGAGTGATGTGTTCGTTTAAGCTGACCTGGGATTCTCTTGAGGATAATAGCTAAACTGCAGAGGAAGCAGAAGGATATACAAGTGTGAGAATAGTCTGAGTCATGTTGCACAGGAGCTGTTTTATATCCTCACTAACACTATCTTTCAGGTGCTGCTGCAGACTGGCAGAGTAGAAGTGATGACTATTTGAATCTGAGCCAGAGGCTTGTTGGTTCTGTATTTGTGGACGGTGAGGTAGAACAGGTGGGGTTGAGAAAAGCTAGGTACAGTCAAGATAGGTGGACAGGCACACCTGGCCAGACATGTTCTGTCATTTTTTGCTGTCACCTCAGGCCCAAAGAAACTTTGATCGTGCCCCTTGGTGTTCACCTGTCAGTGACAGAGCTGAGACAAAACACCTGGTCCTTAAGAGTGGGAGATAATTGAGGAAGATATATTGACCTCTCCAGGTTGATCTCTACCCAAAAAGGTGAGTGTGCTCATGGGAGGCACTCTTCAGTAGTGAGAGATTCCTGTTTGCTGTGATCAGCATCTCTTCTGTGATGTGTGTGGGCCTTATCCTGACAGCAGGGCAGTTCAGGAAATGAGGTTACATGTGACTGGGGTTTTCTGAACATCAGCTTAGATAACTACTTCTACTGAGCTGTAACATGATCATGACGATGGTGGTGTGGTTTAGGCTTTGCGCACAGCTCAAGCACTGACAGAGTCCTCAGGAGACGGATCGTATTTTAATTTTTTTCTGCTGGCTCTATAGGAAAGGGATCAGTGTCCCTTCAGTCTAATCAATATGGATAGCTGAGGAATTTAACACTCATGATGCACCACGGTATCGTCTTACAGATCAGTTCAGACCCAGCTGTTCAGCAAACTAAGTCTTCATAAAGGAAAACATCTAACGGGGTTAATGAAACTTTTCCCTATTTAAAGAACAAGGGGTTAGGTTAAATGTACAACCACCTGCAGAACAAAACAAACTCCAGACTTTCAGGAGTCAGTTAGTGCTTTACACTAAAAGGTAGTAGGACTTGAGTCCAGGCATCAGAAGAAAATATTCTGCACAGAGACATTACTAGGAAAAAAACTCTTTGGATTCTGAGTTCAGCCAACGTGTACTCTCCCAAGTAACTTCTGAGGACAGTGTTCAGAATTAGTAGAGACCATGGAGCATTCCTGGTAGGAAGCTACAGAGGTGAAGAGGCCATACTATGCCATACAGGGAACAGACCCTGGCACTGTTTGATTTGATGGTATAGATGTAGCCTCAGGATAACAATCTTCAAGTCAAGATGTTTAAGAAAACTCATTTTTGGAAAACAAACAATATCTCATGGATAGGTTTGAACAAACAGTTGTGAACTTTATCAGACTTTCAGGTTTGGCAAGAAGAAAATACAATAGAAATAGGTTTTTTGTGGTATTTTGTCATTTTGTCTCCCAGAATTGATGCAGAAAAATATACAACTGAATAGATTGCTGATGATACCTGGCCTTTAAATGGAGGGGGTAGTAAAATGTTATAAGTCTTGTTCTGATTCTCAGTTGAATGGGCTCAGTCATTCGTCTGTTTCTAACAAGTATATTCCACCTCACCTTCTTCACAATCATAATGCTAATAACACCATACTATTTCCAAGTACTTTAAAAGTAGACATCTAAATGCTAACAGAAATTTAGTGTGTTTTGGGTTCTACTTTTATTCAATCTCTTCCAACCGGGTTTGACCATAGTGTAATGGCCATAGCAGTTCTTAGCGCATTGGGATAGTGTCTGTTAATAATTGATATGCATTGTATAGCAACAGCAGTAATATTTTGTTTAGCCATAGGAATTATTTTTGCCTTCACATTTTAGGCTTTCATTCACTGTCAGATCTGCATCCAGTTATCAGATTTTCTGTTTCTCCTGGCAAAGACTGTTTGGTTGGAAAAGTAAACAAATACTAGGTACAAGTTTTGAAAAAACATACATCATACGGTACAGATGAATTTACCCTACTGTCTCAATGCAAGTGCCTGGATGTTAAACTATATTGCTAAGAATATTTTTTGGTTTTTGTGAAATGCCTGGAATTTACCTAGTTTTACAATCTTACAGTTAAACTTTAGCCACTATAATGCAGAATTAATAAATGCAAGCTGTAGAATGCTTTTCCTTCCTCTCACTGAACATCAAACATCAGAGACCATTCTGTTTAACAGTTGCAGAGAGAACAAAATGACCAAAGCACAACACCAAAGCTGTCCAAATAATGTAATAATATAACCTGTGGTCACTTTCATTCAGAAGCATTATCAGGGGAGATTGATGTCATCATGCAGTGTTTCATCTTCAACAGAGTAGGCTGTTCAGATGAGGATGGTGCACTGCACGTCAGCATCAGTCATGTCTACAGCCATATTCCTAACAGAATACTTGCAAACAAGATTCTTGTCAGCCAGCATTTGTGCTTGCAGTGGTAGTTCCTGCTGCTTTGCTCCTTTCTCTCAAAGGGCACGTGGAGGAGGTCTTAACGAGTCACTAGGGCTCCTCTCAGGATGCCCACAAGAAAAGTGTGCTCCCAGGAGCTGTAGTCTCTCGTACCTGAAAATAGTTCTAGGGTGGTAAAAAGCTTGTGTAGTGGCATGTGGTACTCTCACACTACAATGCAGTAAGAACAGTTTCTTTCAAATCAACCTTTGAATACATTTCACCACTGAATTTAGTAACTATGTATATATGATAAAAGTAACTGCTGCTTGCTGTGCCTTAAGCAGTTAGTTGCTTTTCAAATTCTTAAAAGGATGTGTATTTTCAAAACAGTTTGCTATGTGTTCAGCTTGGCTTTATAACGGTGAAACTTGTCATTTATGTGATGTAAATGCAAAAAAACCAGGAAACAGAAAGATTGCACAACTGGACATTTCCAGACTTCTCCTAGCTGTGACCCACTTTAGTTTAGCACTCACAGGCCAGCAAAAGTACGAGAAGGGATGGTATTTTAAATCTGGGAAGTTAACGAGGTCTCCCCTTCTTGTTATGAAAAGCAAAAACCTGTAATGCAAGAAAAAACAAAACTCGCTGTGTTAACCCACCTATCCTTATTTCTTTGAATAGCATAAGAAATGCTGTGTGTAATATGTATTGTACTATAATTGACAGTCTTGTTCATCATTCACTTCGGAGACTTCATACTCCATATTTTATTTCCAGCTGCCTTCTCCAGCACATTGCAAAACTGTGCTCACATGAAGATCCTGGTACTTCTCTCAGGAATCTACTGCAGATTCATCAGATGAAACCTATTGTGTGTAATACAGTATAAAACAGAGCGAAGAGGTACGCTGAGCAGCTGAAGCTTAGAGGCATGGATAGACAGGGATGAGTTCCATCTCTGCTTGCCCCGGAGAGACTCAAGGTACCATATATGTCAAAAGTAGTCTAGCTTGACTTACTTTTAGAGAAATTTTGCTGTTTAGTTTATAGAAATGTTGCTTACTTAAAATTATCAGTCACAGCTGTTACTACTGAACTCGTGGAAAACATCAATGCTGTGGGGCAAATCCAAGTGCCAGTATATCAGACATCCTACTGAAATGATAGATTATGAAACGCTGAAGAACAAGATATAAAATTTTCCTAGGACCTATTAAACCTTGAGATAGTGACTGGGAATGAGGTCGTCACCTCCACTAAGGTCTGCTTTCTACTGCTTTGGATGATGTGGGAGATATGCATCTTTTTAACAAATATGCACCTCACTTTCCCTAATTTTTATTAGTTGTCTGACTGCAAAGGGAGATGAAATAAAATAATTCCGGAGTCTGCAGAAATGTCCAAGGTCCTTGTTGGAACTAACATCGAAGCTCAGAATTGGAAATCACCTCTGCCAGTTACCAGATTGGTGGGCATGTTTACCCTTTCCAGGCCCAAGCAGGACACTAAAACCTTTCAGATGGTGATTCAAGGGAATAATGAGGTTAAGTGGGCTGTCAGCAGCTGCAGGGGAACGAGGTGGGGGGAGATAATGAAGACTGACTCTGAGAGGCACATAAACAAGCTGAAACAAAACAGTCTCACCTACTCCAGCCTAATCTAGAGATGGAAGTAGCAGAAAAAAGTTGTTACCAAAGCTCATAAAGAAAGATGAAACCTGAGGTAAGGGTCTTTTGTTTGTTTAAGCCCTCTTCTCTCTGTTTGAGTGAGTAATGCTTTGTTTTGGAGAAGCTGGTTTGGGGTCAGTTCATTCATCTGCTGTCTTAGGTTCTTGGAAGAAAAGGCATATTGATGACAAACACAGTTGGGTCTGTCATTTGAACATGAGTAGTAAATGAAATACTGACACCAGGACTTCCAGTCTGAGAGTGGTGAAACCATATGGCTCAATCTACAAAAAGTTGAAGGTAACAAACCTCTTTTCAGGAAACTGTGCTTGAGAGGTTCAAAAAGTCATATCAATATAGCTTATCTGTAGATGCAACTAATTAGGCAATTCTTCCAGCTTAAAAAAGCAGAGTCATTCTCTACTGGAAATACTTTCCTCTAATTTAAGCAATCTAAAAAAGAACACTTACTTAAAAATTTGTAAAATGCTAGCATCTTTGGCTTCCTGCCAGCAGTTGATATGCACAACAAATGATCCAGAACTAGCACATCTCAGTTCTGTGTTTAAAAGGGAATGTTTGGTAGATATGTTACTGCATGGGTTTAAGTTTTGTTCTAATTGATGGATTTCTGCTCGCATGGTTTAAAAATATTTGAAAAAATGTAATTTGCTATGGCCATAAAAGATGAGATCTTTATATTTATTTAAAGATAACATCTTCCATGCAATTTTCTTTGAAGCATGACCTGTAAACACCTAATAGCCAGTATCGATTACACGTTCCCAATTAATGGAATGCTCCTGAAATCAGACACCAGCCCTGCAGGCAGGGGTGAGTGTGTGGCCCTGGAAGGTCTCAAATCACCGATTTTAACAGATTAAGATAGATGTCATTATCTGAAATGACAAGCAGGGGAATCTTTTTTTGTATCAATAAACAGGAAGAACAAGAAGGTTTGACTGTGTCTGTGACTATTTCTATTTAACAAATTAAGAAAATCAACTATGATCACCTTCCAAATAGCTCCTTTCTGAGTTGACACACAGCCATATATGATGCTGACAATGTTCAAAGCAATTCCACAGATCATTTTCTGAAAGGCTGTAGTGAAACTCTGTCATTTTTTGCTTTGTATCTTCTACTGACAAAAAATGGGTTATTTTGAGCAATGGCTTGATCTTTGGGAAGAAGCAGAAATCGCAGGGAACCAGGTCTGGTAAACAGGGTGGGAACTCAAGCACAGCTATGTAGTTATTAACTAAAAACTGTTTCAAAGACAAAGTGTTTTGGACTGGCATACACTAACATTTTCTGTCTGAGGGTGAGAAAATGTCTGGATTTGAACATGTGTCCATTCATACTGACTGAAGCAATCATTTCTGTAGATCTGCTTTTTGTTCTTTATTTTGGTTTTATGTGCCAAGTGGTGCGAGCAGTAAGAGAGGTTTCTTTGTATTGAAGCTTTTTAAGAGTTTTCTCCGTTATGTGCATATATATATTGTCAGATCTCTACTATGCATGAGTTCATAATGAAACAGATCCTTAAAACCCACCCCTCCACCAAGTTTGTCTGAATCATCAGCTACTAAAACCAAAGCCAACTCACATGCACGTGCACATAGATATTTTTAAGGTGATCCCTTGGTGTTTACTAAATTAAAAGATCTATAACGCTATTTTCTATTATGCACCTGGCTGTGTATAGGAAGGAATAGGACTTAAAGACCCTCTTCAGACATCTCACTGGTGCTTCATGTTTCCTCATACAAAACAACACCTGGAGATTTCTCTGGAAACCATCTGTGGCATCAGCAGTAGGTCTAAGTTCTGATCTGATGCCAGAGCCCAGACAAAGACAGCTGTTTGAAGATCTTTCCCTGAAATCTGTGGAGTAGTACTGTACATCATCAGTCTCTGACTTCTCAAAATTCATAGGTCTCTCATGCAGCAAAAGGCGTTTTCCTAAACAGATCCATGATTTTAGAGCAAGGAATGTGAACACTCATACCCTGAAAGTTAGGAAAATTTGCTATTAAATTCAAAATCTGTCATTAGATATTTTTTTAAGCATATAACAATTTATGTTAGAAAAGAAGCATAATAGGAAAGCAAGGCCTTAGCTCACTGTAAAAACATTGGCCTGTGTTGACCTGTAAGTTGAAGATACGATGAGCATCTGTAGCTATCAAGCAACTAACATTCCTGCAGCATGAAAATTGCTGACTTAGCCCTGACTTGAGGAGCTGAATCATTATTTAGACCCATGTGTGTTGGTCTTAGCTTTGTAAAAGATAACTGGAACAACTTTCGGAAATAATTGTATCTATTATTCTCTCAAATACATGTAGCCTTCCTTTTGATCTTTGAAGCTAAAATCCTTGAAGTACTTGATCACTTAAATTTTCTTTAAATAGGAGGCAGGCATCAAATATCACCGAATGTAAAAATTTACAGTCCTGGGTCATATGCATTTCTACTCTTTTCCAGTATGACTAATCTATACATTTCTAAAAATATGATACAATACGCTGCTAATTTTGTTTTTCCTCATGCAGAGATAATTTAATCAGTCCAAGATTTTGTCTAAGCTTGCCTTTTTGTGCTGCTGGATTTTTTTGCACTTAATCTCAATTTGGACAATTAAAAAAAATATCAAAGGAAAATAAATAATCAAAAAAGTATTGTTCTTCTTACCCTCTCCTTGTCTTTTGGTGTGGTTTCATCACTAGAGTCTACTATTGATGTATTATGCTACCTTTACCCATTTCTATTGTAAAACTACATAAGAATAGCAAAGAAAGGATCTTCTTTGCACATCTCTGCAAAGGGATCTGAACAGGTTGGATTGCTGGGCAGGGTCCAGTGGCACAGGTTTAACATGGCCAAATGCCAGGTCCTGCCCCTGGGGCACAACAACCCTATGCAGAGCTACAGACTAGGAGAAGTCTGTCTAGAAAGCTGCCTGGAGGAGAAGGACCTGGGAGTGTTGACTGACAGCCAACTGATCATGTGCCAGAAGTGTGCCCAGGTGGCCAAGAAGGCCAATGGCATCCTGGCTTGTATCAGAAATGGTGTGACCAGCAGGTCCAGGGAGGTTATTCTCCCTCTGTACTCAGCACTGGTGAGGCCACTCCTTGAATCCTGTGTTCAGTTCTGGACCCCTCAGCACAAGAAAGATGTTGAGGCTCTGGAGCGAGTCCAGAGAAGAGCAACAAAACTGGTGAAGAGTCTAGAGAACAGGCCTTATGAGGAACGACTGAGAGAGCTGGGATTGTTTAGCCTGGAGAAGAGGAGGCTGAGAGGAGACCTCATTACTCTCTACAAGTACCTGAAAGGTGGTTGTGGAGAGGAGGGAGCTGGCCTCTTCTCATAGGGGACAGGGTACAGGACAAGAGGGAATGGCCTCAAGCTCCACCAGGGGAGATTTAGGTTGGAGATTAGGAGGAAGTTTTTCACACAGAGGGTCATTGTGCATTGGAATAGGCTGCCCAGGGAGGTGGTTGATTCACCTTCCCTGGAGGTGTTTAAGGCATGGGTGGATGAGGTCCTGAGGGACATGGGTTAGTATTTGATAGGAATGGTTGGACTCGATGATCTGATGGGTCTATTCCAACCTGGTTATTCTATGATACTATGATTTTATGATTCTTTCATTAAACTCTTCTGTGTTGTTTTCTATCTCAGTAATGGCATGACATTGTGATGAAATAAAATGTTGGAAGAGGACTTTTTTGGCCAGAATTTCTTTAAGGTGGTTTTCTTTTGTTTGTTGCTTAACTGCAGTGCTAGAAGGTATCATCAGGTAGGTTCCCTACCTAGCTCCCCTATTTTGCCTATGTCATGATTCGAAATAATAAATCCAAGACAACTCTTTTATATTTCCTTCCATCATTTAACATTTAATCACAATCTTTCCCAAGAGATCAATTAGCATCATGTAGTCAATTCATACATGCTTTATAGACTGCCCAGAGAGGTTGCCAAAAATACCTCTGAATGTCTTCTTCCAAACTTGAGGCTTATCACAGCGGTTTGAGAACTGACGATAAATTTGCTAGTTTTGGGTTTTATAATCTTATCTTGAAACTCTGGAGGTACTGTTCTGCAGCAGGATGAGGAGGAGCAAGGTCTTTCTGGGTCTCAGTAAGAAAGCTACAACAGCAAACAAATAAGGTAAAAAGTAGGAAGAGAAATACAGACAGCTAACCAGTCTTATTTCCTTCAGATGGTGGGAGCTCCACTTTTATACAGCACTGGGTAGACCCCTAGATGGGCAGCCATGACATACTGTGCAGGATTTCCATGCATGGAGAGGTTCAAGCTCCCAATAAAAGGTGACTCCTTGTGTTTGCTGTAGCAAAACTCTCTATATTTCCTTGACAGGTAGGAATGTTATCACTTTCTTAATGCCCATCACAACATATCTTGGTACACATCCCTAGGAACTGTATCCAGGAATGGATATCCAGGCTATTCTACCGTATTCCTTTACATTACTATATACATGGGGTTCCACTTCTTCAGTCATCCTAGCACACTGGTTTCTCAAGCCGTAAGTAGAAGGCCCAGCACAGGAGGTGTAGCTTGCTCAAGATCTCTAACTCCATGAATATGTTGTTGTCTACAAGACTCCTAATGTAGATAGTTATTTGTATCCTGAGGAACTAGTTTCCTCAAGTCAATCAAAACTGGTTCAGAGAAAATCCTCCAACCATTATAAATGCATTTTAAGAAATATCATCAACTACTTTTCTGTCAATGTATCCCTACAAAGAACACTAATTCCATCATTGCAATACCGTAATAAAAATTATTATTTTATTTATATGTATAAACATAAATATAATTGTATAATGCTTTTCACTCATCCTACAGACTAATGATCAAAACTAATTTCCTTAAAAATATCTTGCAGAGATTCTATGCTTTCGAAGGACTATATTTCTCCATTTTTATTTGCTGGTAGAACAGCATCCTGTCAAATAATTGCTGCTAAGGAAAACTCCAGCTCTTCCTTACCAAATAAAGAAATGATCAATTAAAAAAAAAAAATAAACTCCTTTCAAAATTATTGAATTTGTTTGTGGTGTGTTTGTGTGTGAGGGTGATGGGAATGAAGAGACATGAGGTAAGTAAAATATTAACTGTTTTCTATAGAGTTACTTCCACTGATGAGATCAGAAATGATGAATGCTAAGATTTCTACCTTTATTCCTCCTGTCTGTTTCCATTGTATTTTCAATACGATATTTCTGGCAATTTCTCTATTTTGTCTATTTGTGATACCACAAGGTAAGGAAGGGGTAATTAGGTAGATCAATTCAGTCCTTGAAGAAATGGAGTTTTCTGGTAGTTGCAGGATGGTTAATTAAAAAAAACCCAACAAAATGCCTTTCTGTAGGCTGATAAAGGATATGTTTGTTGACAGGATCTTGTGGGATAAATGGACTTCAAAGTGACAGCTTGTTCAGAGAAGGAAAATCTGCCTATGAAGACAGATATTGTCAGAGTGTAGGACTTGTGGCTTAAACTCAGCTGAATGAACATGTCACTTTTGCAATGATACAAAAGTAAGAGAGACTAAGTCTCTTCCGCCTTCAGGGATGAGGGAAGAGATGGTATTATTTTCTGAATTCTGAAACCAGTATTTTTTCAATAAATGGCTTGAACATCTAAAATACTCTGAGCAGTATTCTTTTCTCCTTTTCCATTTCCACATGCCTGTTACATGTATCTGTGCAACTGTGCTAGTAAATGTGATAACAGTATTTTGACAGTCAACAGTAAATGACTTACCTGCACCTGCAGTTTTATCAAAGAGCATAGCCACAAAAAGTAATCACAGCTTCACATTTTGATGCTTAGTGTCATATTTCCTTACAGGTTTTTATACGTCATTGACCTAGTTTCATATCTCATTTCTGTGATTTATAAACTAATTGACTGTTTCTTAGGATGAAGCAGCTCATCTTTTTAAAATTTTCTTCTGACACATTGTAAGCTTTAGTGTGATACTATCTGTGTGTCTTGATGCAGTTATGACAATTGAACTGCATTCTGCTAATTTAGAAGATTGTTGGTTGGCAACAGGGTTTTTTGGAGACACTCCCTCTGCTTGGACACTCTCTGGCACAAAACCTACCCCATGAAATAATATGTAACATTTTGCTTTTACATCAGGTAAAAACAGAACTTTTTTTTTTAAAAAAATCACTGACATAAGAGGATTTAATTGATTTAAGAGAGTTCAGAATAGAGTCTTAAGCCAAAAGATGCAGTTATTGAACTGAATATAAGAGAATCAGAAGGTGACTTTTCTGTAAAAACATTAGCCAATATTAAGAAAAAATCTGGAACAAGTGTCTGGATAATATTTTCTTGTTTTGCCCATAAAATAGTGTGGTGTTTTATATTATTACAAATTAGCCAGTACAGAACTGTGTGACATTTACAGTTAGTGAAAGAACTTCTGTTAATTTGGTCTCTCAAGGTCCACAAGTTCCACAAAATATGAAGGATTTTTATAAGATGATAGACATTCTATAAACATGAACATAATAAACCAAAATACGAATTTAACATTTAACCCTCATTCTTGTGTTGATTACATTTCTAAAGCCAGAACGAATAATTAATCTGACCTGATGTATAACAAGGTCATTTAATGTCACCTGGTAATGACTACATGATTTTCATACATGTCTTCCAAAAAACCACAATACTTGATATAAGGTCTTTGAAGAGATACTTATTTGGCTGCTGATTAAAAAGATCTTTGGGTATTCCTGACTGGCATAGACATGGAAAGGTAGAGAAAAATAGGTGATTAAAATTCAGAACATAAAGTACCTGGGTTTCCTTCCTCTATTGATTTCATGTACATTGAGTGGATATCAGCAAAAAAAAAAAAAAAACAAACCCTTTGGAAATAAAAAATACTTACACAAACTTGATAAAAGATTTGTGTTAATTTTAGACTGACACTGGTTTTCTAAAGTTCAGCCTGGAATACATATATAAGAATGACTTATTAGCTTTGGTTATCACTGAAGATAGCAAATTAAAACAAAAATGCGGACCTAATCTTAGCTGGAAAAATTATGAATGTCTGCACAGTGAACTGCTTGCAATTAGAGTGATCAGAGGAATTTTGGCATGTTAAGGTAAAGAAAATAGATGTTCTTATTTTATTAAAAACGATAACACTAATTTTTGCTGTTTTACTTTTCCAGGAATTTAACTGATGAACTTATCCAGCAACAAATGCACCCTTTCTCACGGTCTTTAGGATGATTCAAAGTTTAAAATTATTCTGAATCCATATCCACATTTTTCATAAATATCTACTGTTAAGAACCTCGACAGGGTAAAATTAAAAGTTTTCAGTTCATTGTATGACCAGTCAGAGACATTCATCATATCTTTAGTACCCAGTGCCTATCATTCTCGCTAACTAGAATGTGATACCCAAGATTCATGAACATAAGTGAATTTTAAGCGTTGTACATAAAGACAAATTCACTTGTTTGGTTTTTTTTCTTTCCTGCATTTTAACAAATTTGTTTGTTCATGTGCATCCTATCATCAACAAAATCATACTGCATATGGTCTTCCACAGTATTGAACCTGAGATTCGTTATTTATTAATGATATGCCATGAGACTTCTAAGTAACATGAGTTTTGTTGTAATAGTGCACATACACGTAGAACCAGTAATTGGTTTGGGGTATTCATAAAGGTGCTACAGTCAACATCAAAGGACATCTTCAGTGATACTGACTGTTTAAATCCTATTGTTTGATTATGGTCATGCCTTTGAAAACTGATGTTATTAGTAATGTTATTATAAAAATTCTAAGTGAACAAAATATAGCTGCCCTCACCTTTAACTCATCCTCTAGTCTTGTAGTTCTGAAACTCTCTTTCTTTTACTATGCTGATCTCTAAGTTAATTTTGTCAGTACATGCCAAATTAATGGAATAAGATTGGTAAATGCACTAAATGAATTTTTCCTTCTCATCTGGATGATCTCAAAGTCTCTCTGTGAAACAGTATTTATATATTTCCAGAAAGATTTCATTCTGAAATTAAGTGGCTTTTAACAGATAGCTTTGTAGACCGAACTTCCTCTTCACTTGTCTTTCTATGTCACAATGCTGAAAGTAACAATTTAAATGCATTACTGATGAATTTCAGTTTGTATTTGGCATATGCTTTAGAGAATGCATGTTATGTCTTCTACTTAGGAGGCGAAAGAGCCTTTTAGATGCCTGGGAACATGTATTAATTTTTCCAATTTTGGTATGACCATACTGAGTTATGACTTTTTGTTCTTTGCTGTGGTCATCATAGAGCTAGATCTGGCAGAAGGAAAATTAAGGAGATTCTTCAAATCAAACAAAGTTTTCTTTGAAGAAGGATAAATTAATTCAGAATTTCAAAGAGGAAAACTGACACAAAATCAAGATGATTGCCTATATGCATGCCCAAAGGTCTTGAAGCAGTATTTCCTGCATAGCTCTGTTTGGATGGAAGCATAGTATAACACGGTCAAAATGCAGATTTCCCTTAAAGGAAGGGAGGAAAAAAAGTGCTTTTTCTTGTAAAAAAAACCCTCAAAGACTCTGAAAAAGCACTATTCTTAGAAATTTGTAAGTCTTTTGCTTATAAATAGGAATATAATCTTTTGTCTTCAGAGTATTTTCAATGTTAATTCCTGCATTTTTTTAAAGTGTTTTCCTTTGAATGATTCATACTTAACTGTTATTTATATTACTGTAGAAGAACAATAAATTTTCTAACTTAATTAATATGACCTCAAGGCCAGGTTGGATGGAACTTTGTGCCACCTGGTTTAGTGGAAATTGTCCCTACCCATAGCTGGGGGGGGTGAAACCACATGACTTTTAAGGTCCCTTCCAACCCAAACTGAAGTTACTGAATTCCTACTTGTTTTATATCAGCTCTACTAGAATTTTACTGATTTGTGATTCTTAAATCTTGTAGTCTGTGGAAAGCAGGTAATACATGATTATGCAGCTGGTCTATTCTCTGTCTATAATATGTACATTTTTCCTTAGGTATTGAGAAGTAAGAATTATTACTTGTTTGTGGAAATTTAAATGCTAAAAAAATAGCTCAAATGCCATTAATGAAGCCATACTCTTCAATTGTAAAATATCTCCCTCTTTTCCCTTCTATGAATTCATTTTTAATCTCTTTTGTTGCACTGTGTCTGTTTGTGCAATATTCGGTTTCCATAATGAGTTGTTAATGAGTTGTCATTTATGAATGTAATTTATAGACCAGAAAGATTAAGGACTTCAGGTACTCTTTTAAAAAACAGCTCTCTATCTGATTTCTCCTTCATGTACAAATATACACTGTTTCTATTACAGTATCTCTTATAGCAAAATCTTAATCTGAATCACTCTGAACGTAGTTCAGTGACTTTACTGAGTTTCCTTTGGCGATATATATTAGCTATATCCTAAATATTGCAGTGAACAAAGACTACAGTATAATAAAGCTCCTTTGTTATACCAAAATCAGATTCAAAGAATTATGCTCATTAAACTGTTATCCCAAAACAATGATTTTAATGGGAAATTTGCCATGAAATTCGAAATTAACATAAACAGAACCTAATTTCTTAAAGGCACTCAGAAATATTGTCTTTAATAACAGTTTTGTAATACATCTTGATTCAAAGGGAATTAACTACAAGCAACGTAATTATTCGGGGGAATGAATCGTCTAATGCTCTGTACATACACTGAGGAGTCACTTATGTACAAAACTTGAAGTGATTTGCACAGTTAGGGGTTTTTTCACCTTTTCTTTACAGACAGGAGTAACTGAGGCAGAGATGTTAAAACCAAAGTTGAGATTATACATAATCATTGGCAGAAATGAACACAGATCTCTCAATTCCTAACCTGTACACATGTTTGAATATAGCAGCAAACCCTAGCATAAAAATGAGCATGAGGTGGACTGTACACTCATCAGGCAAATAAGGTCTAGTCACTCCATTACCATTAATTACAGTTTTAGTGGCCTGAAATTGAGGCAGCTCATGAAACAGAACTACTTATGAGAAAACAAGTTCATAGAGAAACTACCTTGAATGACCCCTGAGATTTTATAAACTCCATTCCTTTTCTGAGTAGAGGAATTCCAGCATGAGCTTTTGCCACTATCAGAGACTTAAATATTTATTAGAAATTGGATAAAGCCTCTTTGAGAGAAATCAGTTTCTGGTGGTTCGCAGAGAAGATTCTGAGCTCCTAATTTGGTTATTTAAGGTATGAGACTTAGCCTTCCAAACATTCAAAGCAGTCAAAAGTCAGTTGGGCATGTTGTATTATTTTCTGCTTATTTTATTTCAATTAATATCTTTCTGCTGAGTCAGGAAGCCTTACATCTTAACAGTAATTTTCCAGAGCTGCAGAAAGAGATATTTTATTTATATTTATATTTATTTGTTTGTTTTGCACTAGCCTTAATTCACAGATGCTGAGATTTTGGAAAAAAATGGTATTTTTGTTTCTGTCAGAATAGATACCTGGCAAGAACCAAGGGTATAGAGGCTTTTAAATGTTTGCTCTGAGTTTAAGGAATGCAGCTGCGGTAGTGTACTTAAAGCCCTGTACTGTTTTTGTGAAGCCTGGAGTGGGGGCAGGGAAGAAAAAAGCAAAAAAAAAAGAAAAAAGCTGTTTAAAATTATATGACAGGTTATTATTTTGTTTAATGTGAAATGTTCATCTGACAAGCTTATTGAGCTTGATTTGTATATGGAACCCTTCTGCAAATCTGCAGTCTACCTGATTTCCCTTCCCCCTCTTCTTCACAACCCCCCCCCCGTCTGCCACTAGCGTTGACATCAACCATTGTGCCATCTGAGGAAAAAAAAGGCACCTGGAGTATTGAAGTGATTTAACCAGTTTGATTTATGTTAATGGTACAGAAGAGAATATTTTTTTGGTCCTCAGAAACATAACAGGCAATTGATGTGCCATATTGCAGTATGGTTTTAGCTATCAACATGTCAAGATTTAGTTTTGCTGTTAACATTTTACGATTTAGAAGGCTATAAGAATATGTGCAGTGTAGCAACAACTCAGGCATCATTCCCTCAGCTATATTTATTGGGCTTTCATTTTTCCCTTTTATAGAAGAAATTGAAAAAGAAAAAGAGGAAGGGAAAAAATACAAACATTTTCTGCCTTTCATTTTCTTCTTTCTCTCAAGTTGTGAGAATAAAGAGAAAGAAAACTGACTTCTAATGGTTTGTTTTCACACCAAAGTAGGGTCAGGGCAGAAGAATTTAAATGTACAGTTTGTTGATTTCTCACTAAACTAAAGCTAACCTGTGCATAAACCATAGCTTCATTGTTTCTTCCCCCTTTATTTATCCCTACAACTGAAAGCTGCATGTTTAACATGCTGTGGAGATAGTGATCTATATAAACCAATTGCCTGAAAATCTGGAAGTACCATGTGCAGCATACATGGTCATATAAGAATTTATTTTCCTTCTAGACCTTCATTTCCTTCTGCTGCAGAAAATCAATAAGATGTACTTCTTGATGTCTAAGTGGGAATCTAAATTTTTCATACTAGAAGAATGTCACAGTGGTTAGAGCTCTAAAGTAAAGTCTAAATTCCTCTGTGAGCTTCAATGAGTATTTTATTTCTCCCCAGGATTTTAGTTTTTGGTCATTAGATAAAAATTGTTGCTGGCCATTTAGAACTAGCACTGAAAACTAAAGTAGGCACATAAAAAACTGTCCTTCACCTTCTGAAATGTCCATGCTTAAGTTTCCAAAATAAAAAGCAACATGAAACACGTATATTAGGAGACAGATTTTAGACAACGCTTCAAACATCTTTCCATGTTCTTCAAATTTGGAAACTCAATGTCCAGAAGTTATTGAAGTTAAGTAATTAGTACCTTTTATTTTTCCAGTTGCTCTGAGTGACAAAGAAATACGTGGTATCCAGGACATGAGCCAAACTAGTCTATCTTGTCAAAGCTGTGTAAAATGATGTGAAGGTACTCTGGAACTTTGTAGAGACAGACAAGGAATATGTATGTTCCCATTACGTGTTTCTTTTCTCTCAAGGCATTCTGCTCTTCATGTCAACAATATAATGAAGGGTATACGTATGTATTTGTGTCTCATCTCTTTTACACAACAGGCTCTGCTGAATGGAAGAACTCTAAAATCTCTTTTTTAGCCTTTTTTTTCCTATCTCGAAATTTGATAAACTTTGGAACATTTTAAAACATAACAACTTTAAGTTATAAGTCACCACAGTTTTCTTCAAAGCTTCTACTTTTGGTATTCTGAAGCTCAGTTTAGCATGTGTTTATCTACTGTTTATTCTACTGTGACTGTCTTAAATTGCCTTTGGTTTCAGCGGAAAGAACTTTTTCTCTTTTAACACTAGTGATGGTTATGTCGTATTTCTTGTATATGACCACCTAGGGGCTCAGCTGTTTTCTAGAAGAGGAAGATCTAGGAAGACCCAAGTCACAATTTCCATCTTCCAAGAAAGTAAATCCCTTTAAAATTTTTATCTTTATCCCTTTAAATCTGAGCTGTTGTCCAATTCAACTCATTTGGTGAAATGCTAAAATTTAGGAAAAGCTACAGAAATCTGTTCCTATATTTGTACACATAAATTTGGGGCAAATATTAGACCTTGTCTGAAGCAAAGTTTAAACTGTGGAATGCTAAAAAGCTATTCAGCGTGGAAGATCCAAAGGCATGGCTTTTGAATTGAATTGGACCTAGACATGTGCCACTCCTCTACTTCTTTCCTGTTCTCTGGTTTGACAGAAATCTAGAAGAATGGACCAGAAGCATGGTCATGAGAAAAGGACTTTCAGATCCTACCAGAGAGCAATTGTTCCCTAGGTCTTAATTTTCCAAAGGTTTTACTGACTGAGGATATTGCAAAGATGAATTATTTACCTTTGAGCCCTGCTGTGGTGACAGCAATATCACAAAGAAGTCTATTGAGAAATAAACATTATTCTACTGAGTGATGAGACTCTGGAATAAATAAGGTCAGAACTATGCAATAAATGGGAAGATAAAAAGAAATATTGATTACCTCCTCATGAAGAGAGAGACAGTCATATTGTGCATTATGTTGAAAAATACTGGGCAATTACCTAATTAAAGATTGCATCACCAATACACATCGACAGCAGAGTTGAATTAATAATGTACAGGCAAAATTATGATGTCAAAGCAGATAAGTATGAAAATGTTATAAAATCTGTGAGGATTTGCTACTGATATTGATTGTGCATGGAAGTCATTAAACTCCCACAGTGATGGACTTTGATTTAAATGCCAAAGTAGAAAAAAAGTGATTTCTAGCATAATTTTTTTTTGTTATTTAAGGGATTACCTTGCCATCCTTAATGGTCTTCGAATAAAATAGTATAATTTAAATGCAGAAGAGTGTACATAGTCTTCTTTTTGAAAAATAATTTGTATGGGGAAAGGTAAAATAGGCTATACATGGGTTTTCTTTTTAATAGAACATCTGATGCCAGAAAACTTCTTTCATGATCTCTAAGAACATTTACTTTCCTTTCAAAAAACTGGAGCTTTGTGGTTATTTAACATTGATGATTACTGCAAAGAGATTGGTTTACCTTGACTCAAGTCTGTTTTGTAAAGGTAAATTGTAAAGGAGTAAAATAATCTGTACCTTTGATGGCAACAATGTTAGCCTTTTCCACACCTCTCAACTGATGCTGACATTTGAAAGGCAGGATTTTAAGTTGGTTGATAGTTCTTGGAGTATAAGTTGCCATGAGGCAGACTTTTTCCTTTTGTTTACATATATAAAAAGACTCAGACTTGTCATTCAAAAACAGAGTTTGTAAAAAGTTTGAATGGACCTAGTTTACATAATTGAGATTACTGTTAGATTAGGTGCAAAAGTGTTGTGATCTATATTTTAACCAGCAACTTAATTTAATTCCTCTTCCACAACATGTTGATACCTTCTGCACATTTTAAAAAAGGGAAAAAAGTTAGGTACAGCAATTTTGAGAAGTACTTATAAACAAAATATGTTATTCTTATTCTGTATGGAAATCAGATTGTATGTTTTGACTTTATGCATGAGATTTAGTACCCTTGGGTATTCTTTAAGGAACAGGAGCAGCTGATTTCTTCATTTGCAAGCCAGAAACCTGACAGCTACAGATGTGAACTAGTCCAGCTTAAGGTGTGAAAGCTGTTTTATGAAGCCAGTATCCAGGCAATTAAGCAAGTTCCCCTCCTGGTAGGCTGGTGTTTAGCCAGAATGTCAGCATTGAATATGCTGATCTAGGAAAAGAAAGGCACACTGTGGTAGACAGAATACCTGAAGCATTTTCTTGAGAAAAAGAATAAAACAAATATCTAGGATTTGAAACTGCATATTATTATAAATGTATTTTTGCTTTTGGTTCCTCAATATTTCCACAAAGATCTTCAGGTATATACATCACAAATGACACAAAGAGTTTGGAGTGCAAACTCTTGGTGTACCACATAAAGCAGAATCTAAACTGAGATAAAGTTGTTTACCCAGGGATGCATAAGTAATGCAGGACAAAATAGACTGCCTCAATCCACCTCTGCACCACTCCTGTTTATTAAGCAAATTATTGCTCTGGTTAATATGTTCTTTGTTAATGGATTTTTTTTTCTGTGTGTGTAATAACTATATGAATTACATCTGTTTTCTGTAATCCAGTGCATTTATTTAAAACATATATTAGCCTTTCCTGACAAAAGCATTGAGAACTTAACGTTTCTACCAGGCAGAACTTTCTGATGGCTGTTGTTGTATGCAGAGTGACTCCCAAACCCTTCCCCCTGCCTTTAGCCCTGAATCTGAATGTGCACATAGAATATGTCCTGCTGTGTAGGAAAATGCTCTAATGAAAAAGTCTAGTGGTGTTACGCCAATGTAAAACAGATGTAGTGACTGTAGTATCACTAGTGATTTTAAGACCATAATTTTCAGTCCAACTAAACCTTTCCACTCACATTGCACGTGTAATACTGCACTTCATAACTTAACCCTAAGATTGTGAGCACAATTGTTCTTACAGAGCTCCTGATTTTCTGAAACCTTGATATCTGTGAGTCAATCCACTGTATGTGGGGATTAAGAAAAAGACTTCCTCTCATGCAGTGTCATCTACTGAAGGTAGCCCAGGTCCTGCTCTGTGTAACAGGTGAACAGCAGACTGTGCAGTAGAGAGGCACAAGATTATGAGTGGAGCCATCATCTTGTTTCTTTCACTGGTCCTGGCTGGGAAACACATTTCCTGACCACAATAGAGGAGTGTAAAGACTCTGCTATTCCAGCCTCCTACTGCCAGTATGACAGTTGGCTTCCAAAGGTGAAAGACAATGACAATTCTGTGCTACCCCTGCTAACATGGTTAGCTCTGGCCTACATAGCAGGGGAAGACATGAAGATCCTTCAACTGACTCACTGCAGGACAGCTGACCAGTACACATTTAGTTATTTGCCTTGTCTAGGTGATGTCAGGTAGTAAGACAAGTGTGTATCTCCCAACATTAGAAGTTAAAACCTCTGAAGACTGAAATATTAAGATATAAGTCTCCATGTTTTTAGCTAGAGGGCTTTCTGATAAAATATTAAAAGAACATTCAATAAAAAGACAAAGCAAAACTGTAAAATAAAAATTAGGAAAATATAAGTAAGTCGATTAGCTGTGCGATATAGCAGATAGAATGTAATCTAATCCTTTCTCATACTTCCTATAAATTTGCCTGGGTACCCCTATCAACCTTCTCCAAAATAGCCTGAGTCAATTTACCCATGCAAGAGTCTATAGATAAGTCCACTCAGTTTCAAAAGAGTTAAGATGATGATTTTAGATGTTAAGAGGAGTTTGTTATCTGAATAGAAATGAATCATTCAGCAAAGCCTGTACATCGTTTTTATTGCAATCTCTTTTTCAAGAGCACCATAGTGGGTCGGAATCAGCATATACTTTTGCTGTTAGATTAAGGAGTTCATTGTTTCAAAGGATATTAGAATGTAGTTTATTGGATCTAAGGTAGTTTCTGTCACATATTTTAGAATGTCTATTCCTTTGAAGCCTGTCTACTGCACCTATCATTCTCTTACCCATACAGAACATTTTTTTTCTGGATGTTGTTTTTGAAAAAGAATATGGCAACCTGTAGAGTGGCTTTCAAGGAAGCTTTATTTCTCAGCTGGGAATTCAGGACAGACAAAAAATTGATGGTTATCACTGACAGCTTACTCAACCTTCTTAATGTGCATCACAAGCAACTGATGTCCCCTACGTGAACTACATCCTCTTCATGAGCTGTATATTTTCACTGAGTGGTGTTCATTGGATATTTGAAAGCATGCAACTTATGTATTGTCTGAATTATTTTACAAGTAATACATATGGCAAATGAGGAGTGTGGTGACAGACAGGATTTATTACTGTGACAGATTTCTTATTTTGAAAATGAAATGCAATATAAGTCTGGAAACAATTTGGACAAACCTCTAAAAAGTTGATCTTGCTACTTGGAAATCTTTTGCTTAGAGTGAAAACCTTGTTATTTGGGATTGGTGTAGATAAGCACCTGAGGAATGATAGCCATGAAGACTCATACTTATCCAAGAAGTCTACATCTTCAACTTCTAGTCTGAGGTTTGAGTAAGAACAACCAAGCAATGAGGCTTGTTATATCAGAAAAAAATGCACCTTGTGATCATTTTAATAAAATACATGTTTTACTAATAACCATGTCTGAACAGCTGGAATCCTGCAACAGATCCTTAGAAAGTATAAACTAACATTGTTCCCCATAGTACTCTGCCACTGTAAGCCAGCTGAGGTAGTCTTATTTTAACTTTTCTGTTACTTGACATTTCTTATTTTAATTGTGTAAACTCTGTGTTGGAATCTATTCTGGCATTAAAAGCCTCACCACCCCCCTCCTTTGATTGCTGTTTTTTAAAGCAAGAGGAATAAAATTAATTGCCTCTGATCCACCACAATGGTAATTACATAGTCCCAACTGGGACATGACCAAGGATGAACTGCTATTGTTGCTTTTTGGCTGGAGATGCTGAACACGGATAATAGAGAAGTGTGTCTGTTACAACGCACTAGTTGTTTCCTGCAGCAGAAAATGATAGAATTCTGTTGCTGTAGAATTACAATGCAGTATTTTCAGGTTGCAATAGCATCCAACAAAGACTGAGAAGAAAAAAAGCAAATTATTTCCATTGTTGCATATCTCACTTTGCTAACTGTCATAGCGAAAATAGTTGGCCTTCTGTATTTTTTACTCCTTGACTCTTCATCAAAATATCACATTAGTATTAAAAACCTAGAAAATTATTAAAACACAATTTATACTCTGTATGGCTTTAGAAAAGACAATGAAGCAATGATAGATGAAAAAGACTGAGAATGGATAGGAAGTGCTAGCCTGCCACAGTCACTGCATTAACAAGTAGTGGTCTATTTCTTATCTCTTTTAGAACCTAAAATAAAAAACTGATTGAAAGCATTAATGTCTTTCTATATAAAAGGTATATGCATTCCACCTTCAATTATTTCTACAGAAAGAACTAGAAAAGAAACTTTGACAATAGGTAAAATGTGCGTGTGCTTTACCCTTCTATATCTTAGGAAGAATAGGAGGCTTTTTGCTGATCTTTAAAAAAATTCGTAACACTACATTAAAACAGAAAAAAATCTTGTACCTTAGCAGTATTCTTCAGTGTAAAATTAAAGCATCACATTAAGTCTCTAAATTCATGCTGCTGACTTAGTAATTATTTGGTTATTAAAGAATAATATGTCTTATTTAACTTTCTAATTTCTGTACCCCTGAAGTACCATTTTTTTTTGTTTTGAATGGTGGTGGTCAGTAAAGTAATTTTTTTCTTTTAAAGGTAATTTTCTAATATAATCTGTTGACTTAAACAATCCAAACCTGTTACACTTACCATTAAATTACAAGATTGAGCAACAAGAATGTAAAAAACCCATTTTATTGACTGTGATCAAAACTGGAATGGTTTCTTTGTTTTGCTCTGTGAGTTTTACAAAGAAGCTTTATAGAAAGAATATATAAGATGTAAATAGTGTGAAATTTCTTGTTGACATATAGTCATCACAGAAAGCACAATAAGATACAGACATCTTAGTACTTCTATAGCTGACTATATCTTCACATCATGTAATGGCATGTGTTTTTAAATACATGCCCTATGAAGATCCTGGTTCAGCCTAATTAGATCTATTAAATGCAATCAATCAAAGGCAAAATTTATGTAGGGAAGAATATGGTGAAGTTCCACAAAAATCTTCAAATAGTTGTGTAAATGTCACTGAAGACAACTTCCTTGCACAGCTGGTGAATGAACCTACGAGGGAAGGTACCCTCCTGGACTTGCTGTTTGTCAACAGAGAGGGGCTTGTGGGGGATGTGATAGCAGGGGGTCACCTAGGACTTAGTGATCACGAGATGATAGGGTTTTCTGTTCTAGGGGAAGTGAAGAAGGTGCTAAGCAGGACAGTAGCACTAAATTTTCAGAGGGCAGACTTTGAACTCTTTAGAAGGCTGGTTGGCAAAGTCTCCTGTGAGACAGCACTTGAGGGCAAGGGAGCCCATGAGGGCTGGGAACTCTTCCAAAAGGAGATTCTAGCAGACTCGATGATCCGATGGGTCCCTTCCAACCTGGTTGTTCTATGATTCTATGATTGAGGGTACCCTTAGCAAGTTTGCAGATGACACAAAGCTGTGTGCAAGTGTGGATGTGCTGGAGGGTAGGGAGGCTCTGCAAAGGGACCTAAACAGGCTGGACCACTGGGCAGTGTCCAATGGTATGAGGTTTAACACGGCCAAATGCCGGGTCCTGCACTCGGGGCACAACAACCCTATGCAGAACTACAGACTGGGAGAAGCCTGGCTGGAAAACTGCCACGAAGAGAGGGACCTGGGGGTGTTGGTCGACAGCCGACTGAACATGAGCCAGCAGGGTGCCCAGGTGGCCAAGAAGGCCAATGGCATCCTGGCTTGTATCAGAAACGGTGTGACCAGCAGGTCCAGGGAGGTGATTCTCCCTCTGTACTCAGCACTGGTGAGGCCACTCCTTGAATCCTGTGTTCAGTTCTGGGCCCCTCACTACAAGAAGGATGTTGAGGTTCTGGTGCGAGTCCAGAGAAGAGCAGCAAAGCTGGTGAAGAGTCTAGAGAACAGGCCTTATGAGGAACGGCTGAGAGAGCTGGGGTTGTTTAGCCTGGAGAAGAGGAGGCTGTGGGGAGACCTCATTACTCTCTACAACTACCTGAAAGGAGGTTGTAGAGAGGAGGGATCTGGCCACTTCCTCCCAAGTGACAGGGAACAGGACAAGAGGGAATGGCCTCAAGCTCCACCAGGGGAGATTTAGGTTGGAAATTAGGAGGAGGTTTTTCACAGAAAGGGTCATTGTGCATTGGAATAGGCTGCCCAGGGAGGTGGTTGATTCACCTTCCCTGGAGGTGTTTAAGGCACGGGTGGATAAGGTATTGAGGGACTTGGTTTAGTGTTAGATAGGAATAGCTGGAATCGACGATCTGATGGGTCTCTTCCAACCTGGTTGTTCTATGATTTTATGAAGTTCCACAACTTACTGTATCAGCAACATATCACTGACTTTATAGATAAATATCTTCCTACCTTTCCATCAGATTTTGAAAAGTAATTTTATTTTATTAGAATTCAGATTTAGGCACATTCAAAATGCAGTGGAGTAGTGCAGGTTTTCTCTGTGACACAAGGCTAGAAATGTACTAAAACTTGAAATTTTTATACATTTTTTCTTCCAGAAGGATGAGACTTCAAGGAAGGCAGCAAACATTACCAAAGCAAGTCTTATTGAACCTTATACTAGTCCTCTGAGGTGACAAATTTCACTCAATGTCTGTTTTTAGCATTTTGAAGCTGTTTTTGTAGTCTGTGTTGGTCATCACCTGGCATGCAATTATGTGTTTAAAGTAACTGAAGCTTCAGCTAGCAAAGCAAATACACTGAAACCCTATTATCCAAGAAATATCAGATATTTTCTCAAAGGGCAGTTCTGGAGAAACATCCATTTTCACCCGATTACGAAGCCATTATAAGAAATCTTGATGAGGGTCTGCCATATCCTTACTAATAATGAGCAATGTCTGCCATATCCTTAATGTCACCTGCATCCTACATTACAGGCACCTTAACTTTCAGGCAATTATACTTTTACCAGGACTTCAGTGAACAAATACTACCTCCTTATGTAGAGTTGATATTAGATTTCTCTCAATGGCTCCACCTCATCTTTCACCTTTGCTACAAGTTCTTCCCCCTGGAAACTGGATTACATCTCAGTTCTAAGAGAACCCCCTTTGCTGGACCAGATCACCTCTACCAGACTCAGTAGTCTTGGAGGTATCTTGAGCTGTTAGTGTCCTCCCATTCTTATGCTAGAAGCAACTGCAATATCTGACATGATCTGAGGCCACCTGCTTGGAATACAGAAATAAAATACACTCCAAAAACATTTAAAGTAAACTTAGAGAAATCTTGGGCAGAGGTTCCTAAACTGCACATCTAATCAGTGGTAGCCGTAGATGTCCAGATACTTTTTTACAAAGGATGAGTGCAGTTCGAAGAGCATACTGGGAACAACAGCTTTTTAATGGATGTGTCAGGATTGGCCAAAGTTTCTCAGGGCAACCCAAGTCCTCAACTTGCATGACAGCAACAGGTTTCTCCAAACAGTGATGCCATTCCACTTAAGACCATTGCTAAACCAACGTTAGTCAGGAGAGAATGATATCAATGAAGCCTAAACAGATATACCAAGTAGAACACCTGCAATCGTTCCCCATAAGGAAAATCAGTGAAATGCAGAGGGATGGTTGTACATTTCATAGAATCATAGAATCATAGAACAACCAGGTTGGAAGGGACCCATCGGATCTTCTAGTCCAACAATGCCTATCAAACACTAAATCAAGTCCCTCAGCACCTCATCTACCCGTGCCTTAAACACCTCCAGGGAAGGTGAATCAACCACCTCCCTGGACAGCCTATTCCAATGCCCTATGACCCTCTGTGTGAAAAACTTCTTTCTAATCTCCAGTCTAAATCTCCCCTGGCGGAGCTTGAGGTCATTTCCTCTTGTCCTGTCCCCTGTTACTTGGGAGAAGACCCCAGCTCCCTCCTCTCTACAACCTCCTTTCAAGTAGCTGTAGAGAGTAATGAGGTCTCCTCTCAGCCTCCTCTTCTCCAGGCTAAACAACCCCAGCTTTCTCAGCCATTCCTCATAGGGCCTGTTCTCCAGCCCCTTCACCAGCTTCGTCGCTCTTCTCTGGACTCGCTCCAGAGCCTCAACATCCTTCTTGTGGTGAGGGGCCCAGAACTGAGCACAGGATTCAAGGAGCAGCCTCACCAGTGCTGAGTCCAGAGGAAGAATAACCTCCCTGGACCTGTTGGTCACACCGTTTCTGATACAAGGATGCCATTGGCCTTCTTGGCCACCTGGGCACCCTGCTGGCTCATGTTCAGTCGGCTGTTGACCAACACCCCCAGGTCCCTCTCCTCCTGGCAGTTTTCCAGCCAGACTTCTCCCAGTCTGTAGCTCTACATAGGGTTGTTGTGCCCCAAGTGCAGGACCTGGCATTTGACCGTGTTAAACCTCATGCCATTAGATTTTGCCTAGCAATCCAGCCTGTTCAGATCCCTTTGCAGAGCCTCCCTACCCTCTGGCAGATCGACACTTCCACACAGCGTAACCCTGCTACTCCTTAAGAAGGTGGGTCAAATATGTTTCTCTGTAAATCCTGTCTTGGAGATAAAAGAGCAAGTCTTGTGGAGAGCCCTTCCCTCTGCTGGCAATGCACAAATCTCAGGCAAAGAGGTTGTTTGGAGGGAACACATGTTGCTGCTACACATGCAATGCCATGCATGTAGGCTGGCTGGCTTCTTCTGTTGTTACTCTTGAAGCTAAATATTTCAGAAATACTCTGGACTTCCTGAGCACTGTTCAAGTGGAAGGAGAAGGAAGCTGTAGTAGAAACCATGTATGCCTTGCTTTCCTTGGATGTAACTGTCATAAACAAATAAAAGGTGCGAAAAGCACGTGCTATGTACAAAACATGGTAAGATTCTGTTTAAAAATGGTAGGAATCTGTTTATCAAAAGAAAACCCAACTAATGAAAAAGAAATATTACAGATTTAAAAATGGATATATAATGGAATAATAATTGCTAGTATAACTTTACAAGTTTATTATGAAATAATCTCAACTGCAATTATCCTGTTTGAAAGACCCACTGCTGTCTATGATTCATACACTCATATTTAGATTTTTTACATGATTTTTTCTTAATTTTCTTCATTACTGGAAGCATTTGCATGATAACAGGATCTTTGCTTTTAAAAGCTCATCAGCTCCTGCCACTTAGTTCCCACTTGAAGTCATAATCTTCTGTTTATAATTTCATAATTGTTTGCAGTAGAGGTGATTAAAATCTCACAAACATAGCATTATTTTGACTTTAGGCAGGGAACAAACAGCAGATGAACTCTTTAGGAACAAAGATGTTGTTTTCATGTAAATAGCTCAACTAGTACAAAGTAAGGGGAAGGAATGAGTAAGTGGAACACATCCAAATGCAATGTTTTTCACTGTTTTCTTTTAGGCAACAATAGCTCTTTGAAATTTGTACATCTCAGAACATCACATCTTCCGGTAGACTACTTACTTCCCTCATCTCTTATGAATTATTCCTGTTTTACAAGCCAGGTATATGTTTCTAAGCACAGGCAAAATTAATTAATGCATTAATTAGAAACAACAAACTCTCCTATACATTAATTGACACCCAGTTCAGAACTCTTCCAAACAAACTGCAAGAGATTTTTCACCCTTGCAGAAACACAAGTCAGCGTAAGGGCACTATTAAGTGCATTTTGATATTCTAACAGCAGGTGCCGACGTTAAGAGTTTGTGCTTCCTATTTGTGCTCCTATGTGGTCTATGGTGCAGACTGTTGAACTCATCTGTCTGAGCAAATCCTTGTTAGTTGTCCCAGTCATTCACTGGTGCTTACCACATGCATCCTCCTGGGACAGGGACAAGTTTCGTACTGTATAAGCAGACAATACTTGGAAATTCAGTTCACCTAGGGTCTGTCAGATGGGTGAAACAACAAATTCAGGGTGACTCCTTCATAAACGTACCCCTTCTTCAGGTACTGGTCTGCAATGGGAACCACAGATATAATTTTATATACTGTTTAAGTTACTGAATAGCAAGAAAATTAATTTCCTTCCCTCTCACAAAACCCAAAGGAACTTGTAATGCAATGATAAGTGATTATCTTTCAGAAACAGTTAATACAGAGATATGTGTCACTGTTACGTACATGATAAATGCTTAAATTCACTAAAAGAGGTACTGATCCAGTCATAAACAGAAACAGAGAAAGTATTGAAAAATAATGAGGCATTTTGGTTTTGCTCCTTAGTCATCAATGTATTACTTCCAAGACAAGAACAGGCAAACATATTATTTGCTCCTTAGTCATCATGTATTACTTCCAAGACAAGAAGAGGACTTTGAGAATGGGATACCACCAAAGACAGACTCTGAGGATTACATAAGTAATGGAAATGTTTAGTCATCCTTTTTGCCTGGTGACAGTTAGAATGTTGAGAGAGGTGTTCAGTAGTCACTTATGGGCGAGATATCTGAAGGAAGAGCTCCTGGCTAGTCCTCAGTCATGCCAGGGACTCTTGAATACGAAATGTCAGATCCACTTTCCCTTCAAAATGCAAAGTTTGGATGCCTAAAGATGACATTCACAAGAAACAACAACTTTGGCCAGCAGATACCTTGGAGGGTAAGAAGAGGGGTGCAAAGAGGACCCTCAGTATTGTGAGCAAGGTCAGACCTACAGATAAAAAATCAGAGGATGGAAAGGCTGTCCGTAGTGTGGGCAGTGGGTAAGTGCCATTGCAGTCCTCAAAGTTCCCACCCCCTGACACAACCTCTAAGGACAGGGATCATTCACTGTTTCTCCTTCCTGACCCAGTTACCTGGCAGCCTTATCCCTGGGTCACAGTCTGGAATGCCCTGACCAGGCAAATGTGCTTTGTGAACACCAGACTACCTTGGACCCCAAGAAGCACCAATGAAGGCAGCTCAACATTCTGCTGGAGGTACATCAAGGAGCACCTGGGAGTGTGATAAAAGCTCAGAAGAAACATAACAACACCAGTGAAAAATGAGATGCCTGCACAACTTAGGCAGATACTCAAGTGCTAAGGGACTGCACTACTGCTCAGGACATTACACCTCTGTGTCAGACAATTCAGGATTGTACAATATTGTCTGAAATCATACACAGCTGATGAAGTCTCTGTGTAAATTTAGTAGAGGGCTCTTAAATATTTTTTTCACTCAAAAAATGTTTGCTTATTCTAAAGTCATGTGTGTATGCCAGTATGAGACTTTCCAGGTGACAATTTGTAATAGGAGGATTTCTCAATTTCAACTTTTTAAGAAAGTTTGGAAAGGAAACCTTCAAGAGTATTCCTAAGAAAAATTAATAATTTTCAGTGGAAGATTAAAAGATTTAAGATTAATAGATTTAAGGCAAAGTGAAAAACTTTCTATACAGTTTTGAGAGGGAGCACATGTAAAGCTTTTCCAGATATTGATTCATAAACTAAGGGTTTTCTTGATTAAAATGTACCAGCTTGTAAAGAGAAAAAATGCTCTAATTTAGTTGGACAGGTTTGCAAAGATCTTTGAAAGTGTGAAAGAAAGGGTCAGAAGGAAATGTCTCCTTTACAATCTGTTTATGGTTTTGTGACTGTGTTTTATCTTGACAAATAAAGATAATTTGACAGCAATCCACTTATTCTTATCTTGCTAGCAACTTAAAAACTGAATTATTCATCCTCAGTATGAAATTTTGTGTTTACCATTCTAAATTTAACTGCTTATTTAACACCTAGCCTCCACAAAAATATATCCTATGCAATAAAATAAACCTTTCACAATTTATAAGCATTCTATAAATTAAAGAGGTTTCATGAACTAGCAGTGCCTTACATAAGTGTAGGAGAGTTATAAATATTTCTCTGGTTTGTTTCAGTATTTTAGGTTTGAGTAGGGGTTAGTGAACTCATGAGCTTTGCTAAATCGTGCAGGAATTTTCCTCTTCAAGACCAATCTGTTAGTGAACTTGGACCACATGAAATTGCAACTATGTGTTAACCTGGACCCTATCACACAAGTATGTGAACAGGCGTGATGGCTACTTGCCAACCCTAGACCTACAGTTCTCATATTACAGATGCAGTTGTACTACAAATATTATTTTCTTAGAAAGGATGATGATGCCTAATACAAACTCTGCTAGTGACAATATGTTCTGCTTTGAGCTAAACCAGAATCAATTTTCTAAGTTTTCAGCTAAGCTTTGTCTAAGTAACTTCATTTTCTGAAAGTTAACTGCATGTTTCTCTCTAGAAATGATAACACTGGGCATTAGTAAGCAGAGAGGCCATTGCTCATACTTATTCTTACAGGAATCAAGTCCATCTTCAAGTTGGTGAAGGCCATAAATGAAAGAGGGAAAAGTGAATAGCACCAGCAGGTGGGAGCAGACAAGACAGGTGACCCCAAACTGACCAACTGAGTTCCATATATGTCACACTTGGTAAAAAACTGAGGGATCATGAGGGTCAACCCCTTTTTTTTTTTAATGGCTGATGTCCAGTACAGACCTCGTCTGTGTTTTTGCGACGGATCCCAGATATCATGAGTTCCCAAATCTGGTTCCTGAGTTCAGCTCCTTCCTACAGTTGAGTTCAGCATGTGACTTTTTCCACATACCCGCTCTGTATGTGTGTGATAATGTAGTCATTGAGGAGGGGGTCAATTCCATATATTCGTACACATTTTATTATTTTTTTATTAATAGTATTTTCTTCAGTATTATTGTTCTTTCATTAAAGGTGTTTTAGTTTCCAACCTAGAAGTCTCTTTCTCTCATTTCCCTTTGCCCTTTCCATGGGCAAGGGGAACTGTTCTCACAACTGTTTCCATTTACCTGCCAGTCAGACTGCGCTTGAGTCACATAATGAGGCATTCTTACTTCAGTAAAGCAGATAAATAGTATGAGCCTTTTTTTCTGTATTAAAAGTGGTGTTTTGCAGATACAATATGTCTATAATCTATATGGATTTTTGTTTAGAACTGATCCAAAATATGAGATTAGACAGTTTAAAACAAAGTACAAGAATAGCATGTTAACTTCTTGCTAAGAATTCTTCCATGCTTCTTAGTAATTTTGAACCGCAGGAGGCTTTTTCTCAAGATCTTATTTTCTTCTGCATACTTTTTCTATTGCTTATTTACTTTTCTGTATTGATTATATATCAGTTAAGCATTAGCATCTCTTGAATTAAAATCAATCACTTATTCCATGTAAGGTCAAAGAAGTCAAGAAAGAGCAAATTTGAGTCACCACTCTTCAAAACTCACTTCTGTAACACGTTTGAATGTCAACAGCTCTACATATCCCCATTGGTTTTTAATGTAATGATACGTCTTTTTTACCACATTCTTTCTCTAATCAGTTGCATCTATGTGTTGCGTGAAGGCAAGTAGTCTTAGCTGAGGAGGAATGTGATTTGGAGAGGTATAAGTGGCCGAGGAGGGATTGTCGTGGGCACAGCATTTGAGCACAAAAGTGGCAGCTATATTTCCCACTACGATAAAAAGGAAACTGATAACAATGGTGTGCTATAAAAGGAAAGGAACATTCTTTGTCAAACAACCGCACCTCTCCAGCAGTGCTGCTCCTGCAGTACACTGGCTGACATCCACTCCACATTTGAACTCTGCTGTTACTGAATTTCAATTAAAACTGAAAACCACACAAAGGCAATGGGCACATTGAACACCAAAAATGAACAAGATGTTAATTTTTTTGGTTGTTTTTGTCTTAGGGCTTTTCTTCATGTGATTGGGAAATAATGATCTAGGTTTGATGGCAAGGGCCCCAATGTCTGCTGTTTAGGTCAATTTTACCTTATTAAAGAAAGATAAAAATTATGGCAAGTTCTCCCAGAACATCAGAGCTGCCATTCAAAAGTGGAAGTCGTACTGGGGTGAAAAATCCCTCCAGTTCCTGCTTCAGTCCATTTAAAAAAACCATGTATTTGAAGCCTGGGAGAAGAATACAATTTAAGAGAGATTTTTCCTTATGCAATGAACCTAACAAGGGCTTATGTATGCTGCAGCAAACTGCAGTACCTGCAGGGTGCTCATCTACCATGATAGTCTTCTATTATCTCATTCTTTACATGAATGAAATGTGAATATAGTTCCTTCTTTCTCAAAAACCATTACACTGATTGGATTGTGTCTGGAAGCAACAGAATGGGTTTTTCCACACAATTATTTTCAACAGATTGAAAATGTATGGCTTTCCTTGTAGGTGCTGATGGAAGGTTCTTTGGAGTTTCAAAGACTGTATGAAAAACAGTAGCTCCAGTAACCTTTTAAAATGTCCTAAGTGGAGGGAAAAAAAGACAAAAAGGAAATTTTTAAGTGGTTAAAAATACTTATTTTTTTTCTGGAACCTGCCTTTATTGCTACAAGTTATTGGTGTTTATTGTAATGAGAACAGCATAAATATTTACTCATTAAAAAAAATTATGAAAAAATTAAGAAAACTGTGGAATGATTATTGATAATAAAAGTTAAATCTAACAATACCATAGAGTAGTCACACAGACGATACCAGATATGTTTTTGTGGAACTGCTGGCTATATTATCATAATGTAAAACAATTTTCTGAGAAATCTGTGTTCTGAGTGAAGAACTACATGCAAGTTTTTAACTAAGCAGTAGGCATTATGGCATCACAGGAAAAAGATGTTAGAAAAAAAGTCTATTTCATACCAGATGAGGATACAGGTATGTACTCTCTGTGCTTGTTTGTACATATGCATAGCTATATGCACATATATATATATATATATAGTCATGTATCTACTGAAAATTTTTGAGCTAGTGGAAAATTGAGAGAAGTGGAGGAAAACATAGTTTTACTAAAATGCTGCCTATTCAATTTTTCTGTCCCCTTGTTCATCATATCAAGATTTTAGTCATATCTTATGCCCTACTTTCTTATTGACCTGTCTAAAATCTATTTTCTAATTCGGTCCAGCACCTCATCTTTTAATGTCATTTTAATAGACCTTGTCTTGCTTTCATGGAGCAGTAAAAGCAGAGGTTTCATTGTAAAAGAAAATTGCCTCACTTGCGTCGAGTTTTCTAATTACCATATCTGGTACCACCACTGGCTGTTAGGAGAAGGGGAAAAGAGAGAGGAAAGAGAGATTGTTATTAATCAGTCCCTACTGGTAATTAATGTCCTCAGCTTCTCATTGTTTTTTTTCCCCAGATTTACATACCTTGACGTCAGATAAAGCAAATGACAGGAGGAAAAAAAAAAAGTCAGCTGTGTAGTCTGGTCCACAGGCAAGTTACTTACGTAAAAAATGTGAACAATTTATGACATTTCATGAAGGGAGGATGCAGGACTGTGGACCTGCAAACGTACCCAGTTTTTCCCCAAAGGGTTGTGTGGTAATACAAGGTGAATTCACTCAAGTGACATATGATTTCAGTGAGAACAGCATCAATGAACTTGTTGGTGAACCTGGATTTGCTGTCCCTTGCTGTGAATTTGTTGAACTCTATATTTGCAAGGTTGCAACAGAACAAGGCTCTTCAGGTTAGGCTGAATGATCAGTTTGCCCACCTTACAAAAAAAATCTGACTTATAACGGCAGCCATTCCTTCCCAGCCCCATGTATATAATTTATGAATTTGCCCATCATCACTGTAAAAGTGACCTTTTGGCAAGAATGAAAATCTGAATTTGTGTCATACTTTCTTGTAGAGTCCTGAGGTATGAGGAAGAAGCTGAAAAGACATGGTTCTACCTATGTAAGGAAATAGATTTATATCAATTTAGAGGGAGAATGGCAGGCCAACTTGATGACAGCCACTCATAGAACAACTGCAAAAGCAGGGGAAATGCTTGATGTCACAGTTTGCTGCTCCTGGTTTCCTTATTTTGTCATTCAAATCCTGTAGAAGACCAGCAGGTAATCAGGGCTCTGGTAAAAATTTGCACAAAATGAAATATATGAATATGGCATTGAAAAAAAAAGATGGATGATATGAAGAGATGAAAGTTTATTGATACTAGAAAACTATTAATCCCTGCTGTTTAATTTAACACTATATTTGATCACACTTCTTCATTTTACCAGGATTACCTCTGGAATGTAAAAGCCTCAGAATACGCACCTCAATCCTTCTTGCCCCACTGCAAATGTTCGGCCTTTATCAGGAGTTAAATTTTCGTCACTCTTTCATGAGATGATTGCACAGTAAAGACAATGTATGACAAAAAAAAAATATTAGCCTCTAAAAGGGAAAAAACTCCAAGATATTGCTAGGAAAGCATAATTTGAAATCCTGAACATGCGTAAATACAATTCATTTTTCTTTTCTTAATCCTTTTAAAAGAGAAGAATTACCCTCAAGAAGTTGTTTAACTGTGACTAGGGATCATGATGGAATTTATCTTGATTGGATGACCTCGTAAAATTATTCAGCACTGCTGTGATTTTTTTGAAGACAGCTCAATAGAGTTTGACTCCCAGTTCCCATTAGAATTTAATGAGAGCTGAGCCTGCAAGTCCCGCAGCTTCCTTTGAAAATAATCCAGCCCATGATAAAATAATACAGTTCTGTGCATCCTTAATTTTTGACAGTTTGTTTGTGACTGGAATATGGATTGTAACAGCTACTGCCAACTACACAGCTCCCATCACTCTCGTCTGAGTTTCCATTACATCACAAATAGATTGTCCAGTTCAATAATTTATACAAATGGCTGGGGCTGTCCTACTTGCATAGGTTTGTTGGAAAAACCCAAAAAGCTTAATAATAACCAAGCATCTAAGTTCCCTCAGCAAGTTAATTGTATGAACTTTAAATGCTCTGAAATAAGTAACTTCATAGAGTGAATAAAGACCAAAGGAAGGCCGAGCTCAACACAAGTAGTTAGATTCAAGTCAAAATTTAAGCCTGATTGGGCAGTTTTAAAATGCTTGTGCTGTGCAAGAAACCTGGCAACTGTGGGGCACTGAAAATGGGAGTTCAATTAAATCTTTGGAAAGGCACAGAAACATGCAACCAGAAACATTTTAGTACCCTGATTTGCTGAAAGTGCATTCAAACTAAAATAAGAACTGAGATGACAATATAAACTGTAAGAATAAAGGAACTGAGTTATCCAAATAAAACATATTTGGGAATGGCTTAAGTGAAATTTTTAATCCTTGATTTCATACTCTTGCATGCTTTTGCCTTTGTTCCCAGCAGTAGAAGCATTATGACATTTGACAGAAAGAAAAGGCAGAGAAAGAAAAGTGCTGACAATTTAACCTCCAGGGTCTTCATAAAATTTACTGGAAAGCAAGACGCAAAGTTGTGTTTGCATGTCCTACAGTAGTTTGTCATATTATTAGCAGTAATTTATTTCCCAACAGTGCTGAGGAAAACCGAAACAACTCAGGATAACTACTAGAACAGTTTTGGACATCATTCTTCATAGAAAGAAAAAAAAAGCTGTGTTTGATAGTAGCGGGTTACAGCATTGTGCTGAGGTTAGATTGCATATTCATTTTACTAGAAGGCCAACATATCTGCTTGTATGCAGCAACTCGTCACTCTCAATGGAATGGATTGGATTCCTGACACCTCAAGGAAAACCTTAGAGTTGGTTTATTAAGTTTTGGTGTCCATCCTCTTCCCTTTCCCCTGTTTTCTTCTGTGATGTAAATGGTAACACTACCTAGAAATTGTAAGGAATGAAGACCCTATTGTGTCCCCAGTGTACAACTAGGACTTGTTGTACAACTGCAAAACTGAAAAAGTAGTTTGTGTTCCTCAAGAACTTCTAGAAAGGATGAGAAAGGACAAAACTGGGATACGCAGGAATGGATGCCCAGGAAGTCAATAGTATGTCTGGAGGCAGACTTGAGGGAAGATAGTGGCTGCAAAGTGAAATATTAGTTTCTATTTGTGAGTTATCTGTAATGGTTTGTAATTCTGTGTTGGAACAAAGGCAATAGTCTGGAAACAGGCTCAGGAAGAACAGTCAAGTGTATGAAACAAATGATAGAAATTTCTGTGGCATTTTGAAAATATTCAACAATTCTTTGAGAAAAGTTTTTGGGGTTTTTTTGAGCAAAGTTGATTTTTTTCCCCTGCAGAACACATACTCCAACGACCATTTATAGTCAGTGCCATGTTCCAAGGTCGAATCCTTAGCTGGAGCTATAGGAAACTATGCACAAGGGTAGGCAGTGCCTCTGTTACTAAAGATTCTTCTGACAAGTGGTGGTTTCACAATTGTGGATTTTTGGTGCTTTTTACATCTTTTTGGATCTCCTACATGATGATGGCTTTGATCTCACAAGCTGCTCTGTGTAGACAGCCTCTGACACTAGAGACAGTTGCTCCTGGAGTCAGAAGGACTGCATGCATGTGGAAAGGTCAAGCTTCACAAAATAACTTGTAGGTTCAGAGGTCTGACTGCAAACACTCTTACCTTATAACAAACTTGAATTGTCATGTGATGGCATGTGATGGCAAAGAGGCATTCAAAATGAGACTCAGCAAAAACTAGTAAAGGCTTTGTATTAGGCAGTCTAATGTCCGTTAACTTGAGGCTTGAGCAGTCATTAGTCAGAGTAGCTTTAACTTCTTAAAATTCAGGCCTATGATATTAGCAAGAACAGCTTTAAAGTTTAAATGATCACTCTGTTTGCTTTATCCCTAAAGACTGTCCCATATCTTCGAGAAAGCAATTCTGAACTGAGTAGATGTGAATCTAACAACCAAAACCCCCACTTTGTTTCCCCAACAGAAACATTTGTGTTTGGATCCTGGAAGTGGTGTAGTTCTCTTTTAACTCTCTTAAGAAATAATATTATTTCTGTTTCTCCAATTATTTGCTTATCAAAACTCCAGAGCACATTTGTGTGCTGTGTAATTTGAACAATGACTGCTGTACTGTTCAATTCCCTACAAAACCTTTACCTCAAAATCTGCATAGAAACTACATTTAAAGAAATAAAATAAAGTAGTATTTAAAAACTCAGCCTGAGGATAAAGTAGACTTTCAGAACCCTTAGCTGCACACATTTAAACAGTCCCAACAGAGGCATGATCTCTTTGGTTTGGATGGATCTGATACTACATAAAAAATAAGGTAGATTATTGTGGAGATATTCTAAGGTTACCAGAAAAAATCTCATTTCTTAAAATTATTGTCCCTACTCTGCATACAGTAGGGATGAAAGAAAGCTCTTCTTGCCTACCTTCAATTCATCTCTGTCATGTGTTCCATGTTTTGCACATTTACCTCAGACAAGTATAGAATTGAGACTGTGTTGAAATGAAAAGATGTGAAAGAGGGAAAATATCTGAATGCAAGAAGCAGCCTGAAACGTATGAACAACATATCTTCAGAGAGCAAAACTAATATAGGCACACTGTGAAAAAAAGGAACAGAGATGGTGAAAGAGATACAGATGAAAATAAATAATGTGAGGGCAAAAAAACCCCAATGTCAATTTCCCCATCTACTTAATAATTCGTTGTTGGAAATAAGTTTAGTCACAAATTATGCACTAATAGTTAATTAACTGCCTACATCTAGATTCTCATGCCATTATTCATTTTTAAAAGTATCTGATACAATGGACAGTAATCAGTTCCATGTTTTTCTAATAGCTTTGCCAACACTGTACTATGACTGCTCATTTATTGACCTACTTTTTGCCATGTGGTTTGATCAAATTTGAATTATTTGCATTTAAATATACTAACAGAATATTGAAGTCTCATACACAATGTTGTTTGTAGCAAAATCATTAATGCGATAAGATGCAGATCAGAAGGACTGTTCGCAAAAGTGAATACAAATGATACAATATGAAATTATGTGAGAAGATGAAACAGTGAACAATAGGCTTACATTAATGTATTAGTGAGCATATTAATGACAAAATTGCTAAAAGACATGAGGGAAAGTCTTTATCAAGGAAAAATAAGGAGAATTTCCCAGAATAAAAATTATTTTCTGAATGGTTTCCTAATCTAAATTTTAAGTTTGATTTTGTATGTCTTTCCTGCAAACGTGTCAAATTTACTCATTGGTCAAAAAGCACTAGTTTACATAAATAATAAAAAAGATAAATGCTTATGGTAATAAACAATGTTCTAAATGCTGCTTTAAAGTGATCATACAGATTACTTTTCTCTGGGCTGGTGAGTTATTCAGGGAGTAATATAAATTTATCTTCACAGATTAAATCTGATTTCAGAGTTTGGGGGTTGCTAGATCACGTGTGATATTTTAGAGGGATCTTACCAGGAATCCTCTTGATGAGGCACCTTTACTGGTCAGGGTATTCTTGATATAAGTGATGTAGAAGCACTTGTGGAAAAGGAGAATAGAATCTTTCCAGTCCCAGCCTGATTTTCAGATTAGTGAGTTGTTAGATCTGGTGAATGGGCAGATCTTTCATTACCGTTCTATTAAAAATTTCAGAGAGTCTAAAAAAATGGCATTGCCCACCTGCCACAGTTACATTGTGCTATTAGGAGTGTCAGCTCCCCGATCTTTCCCAAAAGAAAAGAGAAAAATCATGGAGCATGATAATCTTAATAATTAATGCCATGTTTCTTTATATTACCTCTCTCTAACTATCCCCAAAATAATCCTGTTTGGGTCTGGATCCTTATAATCTTTAGATACTTTGTAACACCATCAATATAACAGACGTTCTTGTGTGTAGTTGTAACTCAAAACAAAATCAGTATATTGCTGATAAGACATATTTAGCTATAGATAGAAAAAACAGAAAACTTACATATGGTCAACCATAAGGATAATGCTAATTCCTATGTCTTCTGTATTCTGAAATGTAAACTTCCAGCCCTAAATAAATGGCAAATACATCACATTTCTGCACAAGAAAACTAGTATCTCTCATTCTAAACCCATGTCCGGCTTTCTAGTAATATAGACTAGTGGTGCAAATAACTAAACTGGGCCATGAAAGTTGTTTAGCTTCTATGTGCCTTTTCAGAGAGAAGGGTTAGTGAAATGTATTTTATTCTGATAATGTGAGGTTGCTTCATATATCAGAATTGTGTATTTGACAACCACAATTGATTCACAGTAAAGTTTTTCAGCATTCACAAGTGGCATACCATGTAACTTCTGATTTGCTTCAATAAAACTGAGATTTTTTTAACAATTTATATTTACTGCTTCAAAGTTTTATAATCTGTATTTACACCAATTGACTTATAGTGGCTAAGATATGTGAATTTTAATTCTTCATCTTGAAAGTTATATAGGATGAATACAGGGACAATATGAACAGGAGTAGAGTCAACAAGAAGAAAAGAAAGGTTTTTAGGGGAGTATTAAACCACAAATGAGTAGTTTCATCCAAGATAATCAATTACTGTCTGACTATTCAAGGCTCAGGGCTGAAAAGGACTAGAAAACTGCTTGAAAATTTTTAAAAGCAAGCAACAGCTGTGTGAGGAAGCAAAAAGCCTCATGCCTGAAGCTGTAGTACACAATCAGTGCTGTGTTTTCCTGTGTATCACTAGATACTTAAAAGAGAAAAAAAAATGAACCCTAGAGATGTCTCAATAAAAAGAAAGACCTGATATCTGTCTTTCTGTAATACAAATTCTTTGCAATGAAGCTGAACTTCTCTCAGTCCTTTGGAGATAGGGACTTAAAAATACAACCTGGAAAGTCTCAGAATATCTGATCCTCCCTTTTGAAAAATAATATTCTTGGTTGCAAATCATTGTTGATGTGGAAACTGAAAAGCAGGATTACTTCAGCAGCATTTATGAAATAGGCCAAGAGCATGAACAAGAAAAATGTAAAATATTCACTTTTTAATAAAGAAAAACTCTTTTATGATTAGGTTCTTTGCAGAAATTGTATAGGAGTGCCTTTGGTGTCCTCGTGTTGTAAAGAAAAGATTGCTTATAAAAGCAGAGGGAGCAGGGTTTTGATTTCTCAACTGCGACAGAATGATATGCTTATAGGCAACGTATGTTTATAAAGACTTAAAACTGTAAAACCTGTAGTTCCTGAAGAAAGGAGGTAATGAAACCCGTTTTCCCATGGATTTTTGCCCTAATTCTTTCAAATACACACTTCCAACCACAGAATCATAGAATCATAGAATCATAGAACAACCAGGTTGGAAGAGACCTATCGGATCATTGAGTCCAACCATTCCCATCAATCACTAACCTCCTTCTTTCCCCCATGGTATCCTCCCGTGAGCATACAACAGTATTTGTGATGGATAATCTGGTGCTGCAGGTGCTCCCAGGCCAGCTCACTTTCCACTTCTGTGTCGGTCTCTCTGCCTGCCCTGTGACAGGGACAATAATTCTGGCCTTCCCTCCACCTCACTTCTGACTTTTCCCCACAATTTTCATAATAATTTGTTGTTCAGATTTCAACCTGTCTTTCAGATCTGATTGATTACGAGGTTAATAGAAGAGGGCCAACAGACAAACAAGCATGATCAAAGAAACCTTATTTCCTTAGAAAACGAGGTTAAAAAGTGAAAATCTAACTAGTTAGAAATAAAGCAGAGAATGATTGATTTTTATATACACTTCTGAGCAAAAAATTTTTAAGACATGTTTTTACCTATGAATATAGTCACGTACAAATTAGTGAGAGACTGAATGGCATATAATTGAACATGCAAAAACAAGCAGGGCAAACCAGGCCAAGGTAAACCAGCATTGACCAGTCTTCATTAGAAAAGGTGATACAAGAAAGACATAACCAGATGCAATGCGAGTAAGTGTAAAAAACCTAATAAAACCACTGAGCTGAAGGAATTGTTCTGAGACCATCAATGCTTTACTTGAACTGTTGCTCTTTTTTAAATCCCACATGCTCAGGTCATCCTTTCAACTCGAACAAATTGAATTGGTGGCCTAGATTTTGATAGTTTTTACACTGTCGTCTTGGATAAGTAAGTTCCCTTAAGTCATGGAGTTACCTGGATTTGCAGCATAAACAAGGATCCAGCTTGGGAACTTCTTAACACCAGTATCTCTGTTCCTGGTTATAAAACACTAGGCTGTTATTTTAATGTGCTTTACTCTTAAACCAGAAAGGTGACTGAAATGAGATAACTGAAAAACATTAGAAGTCTACCAACAATGTCACTAATTTAATATTGCAAAAATAATTGGAAATAAGAGCCTTTGCTTTTTCTGAATCTCTTAGTCAACTTGAAATAGTTTCCTGTTATCATGTGTTTTAAAAAAAGTAATCTTCAGTTAAAGCAGAAAAGTCAACTATTGTGAAGTTTTTTAGAGTTGATTATTCCTGCCGTGTAGCATTTACGGTTCTGGAGGCGAAACTCTGTAAAAGCATGCACACATACTTGTAGAACAAAGGAAAATAATTCTTCCTTACTCCATTTCACTAGCAGTAATTCTAGGTGTGGTAGATATTTTTAGTTTATGTGTATATGTACATATATATATACACACACATACAAATGTATACACCCTTTTTTTTAAAATAGAAACAGTGTCCAGTTACTGTTATTCTAGTAAAGGAAGTTAGGTGGCCTTTCCAGTTTCCTAGCAGCCTTTGTTTTCTATATTTTAGAATAAATTCTTGAAACAGATTCTTTCATTCAATTTCCAATGTCTTGTGCTTATTCATGGCCTCTAGTTGCTATTAAGCTACTTCAAAGAAACATTTTGCTAGATGTGCAGAGTCTGGGAATTTTCTTAGCTCAAATGAATATCAGCTGTGCTCTGATCATGTACACATCTGATAGCTCATTTGAAACTAGAATGATAAATCTGAAATGCACTCTAGTTGTAAGAAAAAGTCAAATTGCAAGAAGTTGTTACTAATCCAGTGCTGCCTGTTACAATACGCTAGCAAAGTGGTATTTCTAGACTGTTCATTGTGTCTTGTTCTTTGTTGATTCTTCTCATTCTGTGTGTTTGATCTACTTTAGCTGGAAGTACTTAGCTGAGAGATTCACAGAAAGAACACATAGCATGGGGTGGGTGACCTATGAAGTCAGACATGAAAGGTTCCTGTTTGGCTATTTTTCAACGCTGTTTCAGTTGAATATGAGGCATTACTAGCTGTGACATTGCACAGCAGTAATTTTGTTTCCTCAGAGTAGCTAGACAGATTTATCAATTTCTTTTTCCCTGTTCTTTATTTTTTTTCTGTTTTTGTTCTGAAAGGAAAGAAGAAAGAAAATGCAATATTGGAATCTGTAAGACAAATTCATTTCCAAATTCCTTTTTCAATTGGTACTCTGGGATGAGGGTCACACTTCAGAAATATGTGAGGTTGGAATAGAATATCTATTACATCTATTTAATGAGTTCTTTAGCAAGAAAAACATTTGTTGCTATCAACTCCTTCTCTCTCTTTTTTTTCTTTCTATTTTTTTTCTCCTTTTTCCAGGCAAAAAGCTGTGCAACAGAGTGGAACTGAGGGTCAAAGTTTAAATACAGTTTGCTGTGCCACCTGGTTTTGATCTAGAGCTCAAGTGTATGACTGGCAACACTCACTGTCACAGCAGGGAGACCTGGTAAGAGGGGACAGAGCAACATTTCTCTCTTTATTTCTCAAATTGTGAAAGGTGTGAGATTGACAGCCTTGGAAAAACAAGTCTTCTCTTTTATTCTCATGGAAAAAGGATGGCAGGACTATCATAATACAATCTTCTCCCACAGTGCTTTGCCCATTTGTTTCAGGCGTGCTTTAGCTGAACTCTCTGGAGGGGGTGAGAAGATAACTTTTTCTTCTGACCAATTCAGTCTTTGTCCTACTGCTATGACTCCTCACGGGGGTGCCAATTGTGATTGTTGTCTTTTCTTGGGTAGTTGCCACCTGTCCATTAGAAACTGGCCAGAGACCAGGAATTCACTTCACATTTGCCACAGAATAGATGTCATAGACTCAAATTAACATTTTAGACACAGGGTCAGATTTGAAACAGCAATTTGAGATGAAAGGTAATGTATCTCTTCTTCCTCAATTACTTATTTATGGAGTTACTCAGTATTTGAGCTAAATCCACTTGACTGATTTCTGTCTATTGTAAACTTTCTCTACCTAATTATTATTTTTGTTTCTAAAGTGTCATTAAAGGTCTGATGCAGATTAGGATTCATTTTGCTACAGGCTATACAAACCTTGATTTATCTTCTTCAGCTGACAGAAGAAATTTGTATCTGAGTCCTGTGGCTGGTGTAAAGGTGTCTTGCTATATAGAGCTATTTTATTGAGGTACCGTGTCTGTGGGAGATAGCCCACCTGGACCACAAGAGACATCAGAATTAGGTATAAGAACAAACATGCAGATGGGCCAGAATATATAAGCAAAATGGACATGTGTCTTCCCAATAAATATGAAGACCGGATGTCTTTTTTTCTCACAAGTTGTCCAATTGAGTTTAAAGGAATTTTTTAGGAGACAAAATATTTGATTTTATGACTCAGAATCTCATTGGTAATTCAGAGACTTGTCAGAATTGCACAGCTGTATGCATAAGGTCTATGATCATAGTGATGTTTTGTCTGTAAGACTGGCACTAGAGGAGCTATCATAGAATCATAGAATCGTAGAACAACCAGGTTGGAAGAGACCCATCAGATCTTCTAGTCCAACCATTCCCATCAAACACTAAACCAAGTCCCTCAAGACCTCATCCACCCATGCCTTAAACAATGATATGTAAGGGTGTTCATTCGTAATGTACTGTGGGCACCCAGCATGGGATACAGATGTACTAAATGTACCACTATTCTGTCACTGGGAATAACTATCATAAAAATATACAAAACCATAAACAAGGAGTTAAAACTGAAAAAAACTACCAAAATAAACATTCCTACCATATTTGCACAAAATCATGAACACTCCAGCTTTAGTCAGTAAAAGGAAATTGGTATGAATGCAGAGAAAAAAATAGCAGTACTGACAAAATATATTTTCTTATTATGTCATTATGGAAGACAGAGATGGAGACACTATGTATTTTTATTAATCTTTATCAAATGACAGAAGTTTGCTATGATTTATACTAAATCTGCAGAAGGACATTGTGCTTTGAAATAATTTGCTTTGAGATACCTTGCTGACTGGTGCCACTCTTAGAGAGTGTCTAAGAAGCTACACTGAAATGGCATATTCCTTTGGATTGGATGAGTTCTTCAAAATGATATACAACTGTATGAAGACCGCTCAAAAAAATTCTTACTTCCCAAATAATAAGACATTTCCACTGTGTATTTAAAGACCTGTGTTATACTCTTATTCTCAAGTGAATAGCAGACAGCGTTAGTCCATTGAAAGGGTGAGTGGGAATCTCTTGTTTTTAGTCATTTGAAAAATAGATTTCCAAAATTGTCCAGCACTACAATTGTTTGCCTTTAAGTTTATACAACCGCAGTCACTTTATCAGTTACAGTTTGATATTCAGGTTATTTTTTCTTTTATTTTGCACCCTGCTTAATTGAAACAGAGTTGTACTAATCAAAAAAGAACATCTTGTTTGCTTACTTTGAAGTACCAACCCAGTGTATCCAACAGTCAAGGTCTCAGTACTGATATTTATTCCGTGTTTGACCTCTCTAATGAAATAAAGGAATCCATTGCATTCTTTCCACGGGAAAGAGGTATCCAAAGTAACCACTTTTAACTTAAGACTGAAGAAGAATGTAATATTTTTCTTTCATTCAGACTACGTATTTTTTTTTGTTGGAAATCTGACCCTTGTAATTTAAAAAAGAAAATTCTCACTACAGTGATAGCAACAAGTTTGTTCAAAAAGAAGAAATCTTTAAGACACAATGATTTCAATGAGATGCTGTATCAGCTTTCCAAACTACATACTTCCCTAGTGCACTCATCAGACTTGATCAAATGTAATGTTTTGTCAGTTTTTAGACACTTTGTTATTAGAGTTAGATCTTCTAATTCATCTAACTAAGGCTGTGCTGAAGGACAGAATGTACAAATAAACACCAGTTGGAATGTTTTTAAAGAGCAATTGTTTACTGATTGAAATACAAAAACTTGCTCATGCTTGGAGATGAGATTACATGCTTAAAGCAAGATACATAATTCATTGACTCATGACTCACAAGAAGCATCAGGCTGTATTTTTTGAGGTGAAGAATTGCAGAATCACTCATCTTAGATGGAGCAGTAGAAGACAGATTTTTCCTAAAAATAGTGCCACTATGTATAGTGATCTCATAGTCATTAAAGTGTAATCCACTTCTGAAGAGGAGGTGTGAAAGGATGATCTGTAACTTTCAGATCACGGAGTCTATTGTTTCAAGACAAAGTATTGTACTGATATTACATTCCACCTAAATTCCCAGTGGGAATTTTTTGCCACACATCATCTCCCATTTTGCATCACTGGGAGCTGGACATGGAGCAGTGCAAAAGGAAGGTTATTAGGATGTATCTGAAGTGTTTACAGGGAACAAGAGGCAGAAAACTAATACCAACTTAGATCATAGGTCAGCTGGGCCCAGACTTCCAATTCTTGGAAGCTAATACAAGACTTCAACAAGGGGAAGCATACAGTGATATTTGCCTCCAGATGACCTCTGCCATACCATGCCTTGTGACTCGGGAACTTGAAGTCTCAGGCATGGTGTCTTTGCCTTTTATAGTCTTTAGTGGTCAATGCCACAGCACTGTCTGATTGCCAGCAACCCTTGGAAAAAATCAGGTCTTTAAGAGATGAGATGAGATGAGATGAGATGAGAGCCTCCCACAGGGGTGTATTCATGTTGATATTGGTTGTATTCATGTTAGTGCCTTTCAGAGAGATCCAGAGTGTGAGCACAGAGGAAGGACTGGAGTTTCAGTTGAGGCTGTTAATGGAAATACACCTAGGATTTGCTTAGAGTATTTTTGCTATCCATGCCCATGGATAAGTTACTTAATATTTTTCTATGATAGTTTTATACGTGTGGTTAATAATGCTGGCTGTGTCACCAGACCTTTTGTGAGAGAATATATACACCTGAGTATGAAGCACATATAAGATAAATAAAAATGCCTGAGGAAAAAACTTGACCAATTAGAATGGATCTGCCTTGTCAGATGTAACTGAAATTGGCAGTAGTGTTTTTTTAATAAAATAGCATTTCCAGTGCCATTACTTTAATCTCATACTGTTAAGAGATACTCTGAAAATCTCAGTTATTAGAATCCTATGATTCCAAGATGTAGAATGAAAAAAATAAATGTATCTATTTTTTAAGACTGTAGAAGAAAACATTGAACTCACATTTTCCAAGATTTTTCACATTTGAAGATAGCGAACTCCACACATGTAATTATCTGTTTTTAGGATAATGGGCTATTTTCTATGAAGTGGGAAGAAGGATGTGGGGAACTGATTAGAGAATCTTGGTCTCCATGATTCATGATTCATCAACATCCTTGTGACCTCATAGCTGCCTTTGTTTTGCTCAAGAGGTTTGACTTGAAACCAGAATGATCCTGTGATCCTGCAATTCTGCATTTTTGTAGAAGGACAACAGTATGTAGACCTCTTGAGAGATACTATTGGCCAAAGAGAAGCCCAAGACTTCATAGACCTTGTTGTTATCAAACCTAGAAGATATGGTCAGACATTTGAAATGGTTAGGAGAGATTGCTTATTCCAGTTTTCAAATTTGTTTGTACTTGGGAACAAAATGGTATCAAGTTTTGAGGTCTGTTTTCGAGTTCATTCACTATAGCCATGGGAAAACATATAGGGACTGGAAATAATGTAATCAAACACAGATATATACTATACAGTTGTCTACTGGTACGTTAATAATCTTAGATTAACGTAATAGTAATATAGAAATTTAAATACTTTTAAATACTAATAGTATAACCTAGTCTAGGTATCTCTTTAAGATAAGATGAATTACTTGCTAGAAGGTCTGTTTCTTCCTTATGACTAAAAAGAACTAAGATAACTAGATCAGAAGTGACATTCCATCCAATGCTGACCCAGATAGGTTATTACCTTATTATTAAAAATATGGATAAAGGGAAGAATTAAAAATAGAACTGATGGTTCCATTTTTGTGTTGAGAATTAAGGGAATGCACTTGTTGCTATATTGCAAAAGAAATTCAGAAGCCTTACGTGTGTTCCAACCAAAAGATGGGAGCTGAATCCCGTGTTTAGAGTCCCATGACAGTCTATATCTTCCAGAACTACATCCTGTTCTTTTATTCTACTACAGCAGACAAAGTACGTAGGCCTCAGACCTACAATAAGGTCTATACAGATCTTCCCACTTACTAAGTAGAGCAGTACCCATTTCAGTGGAGTCACAGTTACTGTAGAAGAATGTCTGCTTGCAAGGCCAAGGAGTGGACAAGAAAAGGGAGGAAGGAAACTATTGATTCAAAGAGCAACACAACCAAATATAAAAGAAAGGGTTTAACTTTCAATATGAGAATCAAAAAAGAAAACTCTCAAACTTTTAGTGCATGCAAGCTATCGGTCATCTGTTAATGGGCATGTCCTTATTTGAGGTATGGCTTATGTTTGGAAACAGTTAGCAGCCATAGATTTGAATCAAGGAATGGAAGTAAGTGAGACTGAAAGACAAACAAGGGAAATGTATTGTGTTTCTAAATAAATCATCCTACACCAAGAGCAGAAAGAAAAGACGTTTATAACGTCTACAGAAATCATTGAAAAACCCTTGTTTATATTTCCATTCCTACTGTTACTGTCCTTTTCATAATTTCTTTAAATTTTTTCATTGTAAGAATGTCATGATTAACTTAGGGATATTGAATTGCATTAAAATACATGGTTTACAAGTAGTAAGGCTTTGGTCCTGGATATTGCAGCTTTCCATGTGTGTTTGGGGTCAGCTGGACTAGATGCAACTGCAGGGTTTGTGACTAGTCCCAGAGCCATGAAAGCATCTGTGCTTCTTTCTGCACTTCCGAGCAAGGCCATGAATTTCAGAGAGATTTTAGATGTGCATGAAACAGCATCTGATAAATTCAACAGAATAGAGATTTCTAAGTCTCTGTGTCTGTAAAATGTTTAGTATGGTTTTGAAAAACTCCATGGGAAATGACTCGAGAACCATGCAACCTGCAGAGAAGTACCTGTATGTGTTATAGGGTAAACAGTAGTAGTAGTCTGTGAGATTAATTCCTTCTCCAGGTTTAAAAAATGCCACTGTGAGTACAAAGGTAATTGTTCTACTGTGTAGATAAACTTGTAGTGCAGTCTCTTTCCTTTAGACCATCTTTACTAACCATCTAATACTTGAATTACTGCATTACCATAAAAACTATAAGGTTTCTTTTATTGACCTATTATGAAGAAAACCCTGTAGGACAGGTCATATACTCTGGAGGAGTACTGGTCACTAACTTAATACAAATACAGACATAAAACTCTGATAGCTATAAAACTGAAGTAATGTATAAATAAAAGTGTTATGAGTATATCAGCCTAGAAGGAAGGTATATATCTGCTTATACTGCTGCAAAGCTCAAATATCCAGAAAAACTTCCTCATTCTCCAAATAATAAATTGCGCTTTTAAAAAAAATCTGCCTTAATTCCTGGTTTTAATCTAATTTTCTGTGCCCCTCTCTTAAAATACAGTTTAACACTTGTTAAACATTTTCTCTATCACTATATTTAACATATGACAAGAGATAGCTTAAATGGAGTAGGGCTGAGTTCTGTATCACCTGCCGAAATAGTAAGAGACAACCCATTAAGTACCTTACTCCTGGTTTAATGTTTCTGACACTGGGGGAACTGTTTCCAAAACTGGTTTGCTCTCTTGTGGAAGAAATCTAATAATCTGAGCATTCAACTACTGTAAAAATGTGACTGGCTGACTGGCTACAACCTGATCTACAACTAAATTTTGCCATCTCATTTGCTTTCATACCCATATTTGAGATTTGTAAATGAAAGGCATTGCCAGACTGAATTAACTTTCCAAACCCCAGAGTACTAGTGATGGTTAAAAGCCATAATGGGCCTGTGGATAAACAAAACACCCTTCTCATGCTCAGTGATTTCTTGATTACTGTAGACTGTCCTTACACTTGCTGACAGATATCTTGGCATGGAAACCATAAGCACATGGGTACAGTGATATCTCAAAGAACTGGAACAAACAAACATAAAGGGGTGAAATGAACCTGTAATAGTGAAATATTTCTTGAAAGAAAGGTGAATTCCCTTAACATTCCATCTCTTCCTGGGAGCAAAGGAATATTTTATGTTTATTTTATAGCTCATGCCAGTAGCTATAGCTACTGACTACACGCAGAATCGTACAGCGTGTGTCATTACCAGTAGTCCATTGCTTTCTCACAAATAATAGCAATTACTTTAGAAAAAGACCCCAACTTTATTAGAAGGTAATTTTTACGCATAAAGAGCTTCTCTCTCCCCACCTCATTGCCCTCACCCTTATTGCTGACGTCATTAGAAGAAATCTCTTAAGTTTATTTTTGCATGTGTGAGTGTGGCTCTGTTTGATTGCTGTTGAGGCTGTGAGAAGAACTATGCACTTCAACAAGAGGAGAAAAGGGAAAAAGCAAGTGCATTTTAAGCTCTGGAAGTATAAGAAGCTCCACTACTGAAAAAATAAAGTGTGGGACTTGGAAAATGACAGAACATGGAGCAATGTCATAGACAGTCAGTGGCAGCAGACTGCAAAGGAAACTAATGGAATAGTTGAGATTGCCTAGCATTTGTTGGTGTTGTGGAGGATTGTGTGCCATCTGTGCTAGGATGTGCATGAGAACCTTGTGACAATAGCCATCTTGCATGGCCTGAGGCAAAGAGGGTCTGAAATGTACCTAAACCGTAGATCTGTGTTGGATAAGGATCAAAGATACTGTGCATCCCAGGTGGTCTTCAAGAGTCCAATAAAATTGATCTGATTAAAGCAATAAGTCACTTAAGGTATCAGATTAAAACCTAGTAGTTCCTGAAATAATATTGTTATTTGCATAACTGTATCCTCTCTCCTTCCCCTTCCCAGTGCTAGACAGCAGGGAGCAAATAAAAGTGCCTTTGGACCTTGCCAATTTACAAGTACAACTTGCATGGGCAACCAAAAGCAAAAAAAGAAGTGAAAAAAAGGAAGATAATATTATTAGCAACCCCAATCATTTCTAAATGTGTGCTTTTGGCAGTGCATGCAGTTGGAATTTCTAGCAACATAAACCAATATATTATTGAAAATCATGCTTAAGTATTTAAATAAAATACATGGACAATTTAAAATTATCCTTGCAAGCTATCCAGTAACCAATTATTTAGCTGGAGGGTTTTTATAAATAAAATTGTAAAGTAAACCTACTATGTAAATATCCAATCCAAAATGTCCTAGTTTTCCAGTTGTAGAGTCCAAAACAAATTATTTGCATGCTGTGTCTGAATTCTGGGGTGAACAGAGAGATAGCTTGCTGCTGGGTCAGAGGGTAAAGCTTTGAATTGGCTCACAAAATGAGACCAGACTGGCTATCTTTCCCAGTTTGCAGAGCTTCAGATTTTTCTTGGCACAGGAAACCTTTTGTTTTCCAGCATAACCTTGAAAATATTTTCAAGCAATTTAAACCATGTTTTTATATTCCTGGGGACACATCTACTTGGGATGTGCACAGAGAAACCTCTGCTCTGAGAGTGGGAATGGAAGCCTATCCTGGTGTATATCTACTTTAAGATCAAATAGAGTTAAGCAAAGAGCCCCTCAATCCTGGTAATGCAGCCTCTGAAACAGAAATGGAGTACACCGGGCTGTCCAGGAATGTGGGTGGATACTGCCTTGGACTCTCTGCATCCATGTGAATGCACTCTTTGTAGGCTACCCTGTTTCTGTAGACTGGTATGGCAACTTTCTGTGACTGTCTCCAGTCAGCTCGAGGAGCAGTATTTCTAGGTCTGTAGCAGTGTCAATTTGGTATCTTTCTTTCAGCCTTTATCATCTTCAAGGAAGACATATCAGCTAATATAAGTCATTACTGGAATAGGCTTGGCAATATTGGTTCTTATTTGCATTCTATTTACCTTACTCTTAAGTGTTTGGGATAACCCACACACTCCCATCATCATCTGAAGATGATAAGATTACCACTGCACTTACTCCACTGACTCTAAATTGTTCTTAGAAAAGCCACCATGATACTGGTTTCAGTTCATTACTTCTTGGAAAACTTAGTTTCAGGTGTAATAGAACAAGACAGCTCTTCCGTTCATCTTCACAAAAAAAGAAAAACCACAGGTAAAACACATAGATATGAGCCAGTCAGCAGGAGCTACTGGAACACACTGATTGAAATGATTTTCTTATGAGGCATTTTCGTTACTTGTTTTGCAGTGGTCTAGGTGTTAACATTTCAGAAGTTATTATACAGTTTTGCTTCACAGAATATCTATTCATTATTCCCAGGAGGACATATCTCTCATGAAGTTGTACAAGATCTTAACAGTTGCTTAAAAAGAAAGCCAAAACTGCAGAAAACAGGACAGTCAATATACTCTTATGGCTGTTCTCAGTGAGCTTGTACTATGATGTGAGTTTGTAACTGACTGTGTGGTTAGCAGGCATGCTTTCTGTGTTTCAACCACTTCTTCTATTTTTTTCCCCTCTTTATTCACAGATGGTCATGAACTTTATCAATAACAACAGTGATACCTGAAATGCTGATACTGAGCCTTTGCAGAGATGATGTCCAGAAGATCTCCTGTCTACCAAACTAAGTTTTTGAAAGCAGGCTATGTCTCCTCCAAGACTGCAGGCTTTCTTCATAGACTCGTAGAATCATAGAATGGTTTGTATTAGAAGGGACCTTAAAGATCACACAGTTCTAACCCCCTTGCCGTGGACAGGAACACCTTCCACTAGTTCAGGTTGCTCAAGGCACCACCCAAGCTGGCCTAGGTGTAGTACATTGCTCTTGGCCTTCTTGAACCTCATGAGGTTCACACAGGCCCACTTCTCCTTTTTGTCCAGGTTTCTGTGGATGACATCCTGTCCTTCGGGTGTGATAAATGCACCACTCAGCTTGGTGTCATCTACAAGTTTGCTAAGGGTGCACTCAATCTCCCTGTCTACATGATCGATGGAAATATTAAACAACACTGGTTGGACCCTGATGGGCCCCACTAGTCATGGACCTCCATCTGGACATCAAGTCATTGACCACTATTCTCTGAATATGACCATCCAACTAATTCCTTATCCACAGAACAGTCCACTCTTCAAATCCTTGTCTCTCCAATTTAGAGAGAAGGAAGTTGTGGAGGACCATGTCAAAGGCTTCATAGAAATCGCATCTATTTGTTTTCCTTTATCCACTGATGTTCTTACCTCATCATAGAAAGATATTATGTTGTTCAGGCAGGACTTCCCCTGGTGAAGCCATGCTGGTTGCCTCTAATCATTTCCCTGTCCTCCATTTGCTCCTAGGAATATCTGTTCCATCATCTTCCCAGGCACAGAGGAGAGGCTGACAGGTTGGTAGTTCCCAGACTCATCTTTTCTACCCTTTTAAAAAAGGGGCACAATCTTATCCTTCTTCCAGTCAGCAGGGACTTCTCCTGAATGCTATTACTTTTCATATATCATGGAGAGTGACTTGGCAACCACATCTGCCAAGTCCCTCAAGACTCTGGGATACATCTCATCAGGTCCCACAGACTTAAATATGTTCAGGTTCATACTGCAGTTCTAGAACCTCTTTTACAGCTTTGTGGGCAATGGTATTCCAGAGCATGCTGATATTCACTGGTGGTATTGTAATTGTACAGTTTGCATTCTGTCCACTGCAGACACAATCATTGTCGTTTGATCAACTACTTTCATTTCTGTGAGACTTCTTTGATCATAAAGGTAGTAAAAGGTAAAGGCAAAACTCAGAACTAAGTAACAGTATTAGAATACAGTCAGCCTGTTAAATAATTCTCCTATTCAGAAGAGGATTAAAAGGGCAGTGTTTTGCAGGACCCAGTTAATGGCTTTTCTTAAGACAGGAGATAGCATGTGTAGCTTAAAAATTAACCAGGATAACTCTTACCCTTAAGGACCCCACAGATAAAACTCTCTGAGGTTTTCTGCTTCAGTTCTGATTTTAGTGTGGCACTGCTATAGTGATGTGGCAAGCTTATCATGCAATACCAAAAATGTGGCCTTCGCTGTCCAAAGTCAGTAAGTCATCCCAGCTTTGCATCATAATTCAGATTTAATTGTTATTTCCTCAGCCCAGAATGACCATTCTGCCATTTGCAGATGGTCAGTGAATGCCCTCAGCACCCATCATTTTCTCTTTACTGTCTGTCATCCTAAAACTTCAATCTTTCTCTGCTATTAAAATATTCATGTTCTTGACAACTAAATCTGCTATGTCTTCACCAGATGCATACTATGCCAGCAGCCTCAGCTGCTTCAGATAGCCCTGAAGACAGGGTGAAGAAAGACTGAAATATTGACTGAAACAAGAACAATTCACTATCAAATTCTCATCATCTCTTGGAAGTCATAATGATATCTCACAGTTCACAACAAAAATTGTCCAAGTGGCAGTAAGCAAAACAGTGTGGTAGGAACAGTGATACTTCTCCTCTACATAGAGCATCATTTTTTTCACACAGCGACTCACTATGAGGTCATTCAGCATAGGAAAACTGCGATATTAGTACCTGTATGGCAGTATATCTGCTAATCATGCCACTTCATTATGAAGACACAGGGAAAACAGAGCAGGGGCTTTGACTTCCTTTCTCCTTTCTGACCTGAATTTGTGCTTCCAGATGCCAAATCTGTGACATTAAACTAAATGTCTGGGACTGTTCTCTGAAGCTAGCTTGAAAGAGACATCCCATTCACATTAACCTGCCCTCCTGTTCCCCAGGGAGGTTTTCTACCTGTTCTAAGCACTTAATAAAGCCTGAACTGTGCTTGAGAACTAATCAAGAGGGATGATCATTGGTCTGCAACAAAACTGTATCAGCGTCAGTGCTAACGATTTAGCCAACAGTATCCCAGTGCTTGGGAACAGTCCCTTCATTTTTTTTTAACTTACCAATGTAGATGTTCTCACTGAGATTAACGGTTATGAGGGTAACTGTTACTTACTGTTACAACTGGATTGTTGGCTTTGCCTGTTCCCTTTTGTATGAAGTCTTTTTCAACAACGTATTGCAACTTGACTTTATTATATGTGAAGACAGTGTGTGAAGCTGCTGATACTCATCAGCAGAAAGCAATGATTCTCTTCAAGGGGTTTATATCATACTTTTTTCATTGCTTCTATAAAAAAGCTAAATAGAAAGTGTTAGAGTGACTATGACATTTTTAATTAAACTTCAAGTGTATCAATTTTTATTATTTAATTAAGGCTTTTATTTCTACAGGCAAGGCTAAGTTGAAATGCCATCAATTTGCATGTTAATTTACAGGCTAAATCCACCTATGTCATGTCTAAAGTTCATCCAGTGACTGACTATGTTTTGATACAGTCACATCTTTGTCTTAGGTTACTTAGAAAGCTAAAGATCTGACAGTGTCATCACCCTCTATTTGTTTATCTGTTTCTTCCGTTAGTTTCTTTGTTTTCTCTGAACAGTAATACTTCTCATTTCTAATGAGCTGTGACCTCTTTTGCAACAATAGAGATGATATTGACAGGTCTGTTGGTGTAACCTAATACGAGATAATTTAACCTGCTGCTTCTTCTCCCTCTTGTGTTTGCTTGCATATAGCAATGCTTACTGAGAGATGATAGAGTGTGGGAAGACAGGCCAAGTGGCATCATGGATAGCATGAAGAGCTGTCATTATAAGTCAGAAATGACCTAATGTTCTCATCTGACAACTGCTCAGTGACTTGAAGTAAGTTTGGTGGTCTTAGCCTGAATCCTTCTGGGCATGTGAGTACACTGCAGTAATTCCAACTGTAGCTGGCACTAACTGGTGTTACTGGAAGTCTCCACTGTCCACCCAGGATTCTGTATTTGATCAGACTCGCTGAGCACATTGAGGTTGAACCTGTGTATTAATCCTTTTCTTGGACAAGGCTGGTCTCCTATGATTTCAGCTATTTCACACTGTCATTGAATCTTTTCTTTTTTTAAAATAAAAGAAATGAAAGTCAAATATTTAGTGGTGTATATTTATAGATAAAGTAAAATATCTGACTCTTGATCACCACCTCCATTTTACCCCCCAGTTGGTTGCCAAGAGTATACAGAGCCATATTTTTCTAAAGAAGTATTAGAGTTCTATTAGAATTTATTTAAATAATGTTTAGATCAATTAATTGTACTTGGTTGTAGAGCAACAGGAACATTTATTTCCCTGCTTACATTTTAAATGCTGTTTCCTGTCTATTGATTGCCTTGGCATTGGTTACTGATCATGTAACTCTCAAACGGTGTAATCAAAGCTGTTCATATCATTTGGCTCGAACTTTATTTTGAAAATCTGCAGTAATCTAAGTTAAATAAACATAACGCTAGAAAATATACTCTAGGGAATAAATAAGCATTGACAGGGAGATGGGTAAAATAGATCTTTTACATCTCTGCATATGACTTTCTGATTAAAGAAGGTAATAGCAAAAGATGGATGACTGCCTAATTGGATATTAGTAGGGAAAGAGTGACACGTTATAAGATACAGCTACAGGATGACTCTGAGGGTTGCAAAGTGAAGTATTTAGGACAAATGAGCCTGTCACACTTGATAAAGTAAAAGAGACAGTTGGAATTCCAAGTGCTTCTCTGACTCACAGTTAAGAAAATGTCTCCACAGGAATCTGTTGCTAAGCATATCAGGGATAACCGATACAGTATGTTGAGGGCATCTAGCCACCTGTATAGAGGAAGTTGTCTTCAAAAGGTGACCAGAAAATGGGAGGGACTAGGTGTACTAGATGTAATTTTCCTGCATAAATGTATGGTTTTACACTGAGAAATAAAATATTGTTTGTGGTGAGAAAAAACCTAAGATGAGTAGGGAAAGGAAAATGCATTGAAAAATGAGCAACTGAGCAATCGAGACGGGAAGGGTTTCCAGTGAGGAACTGCTGGCTCTTTGGGTTAATTTGTTTTCACTCAATACTTAAAACATGGAACTGGCAGAAAAACAAAGCTTTTGAAGTCAATAGTTTCCCCTTTTTTTGTATAGGTTTTTTCTTACAATGTGATTTTTTTGATAGTTTTCAAGTAAATATATGGGTTGGTTGACTTCATGAAAAAAAAAAAAAAGATGATGATTTCCACCTGTTCAAAATTTTTATACCCTGAGTTAGTCAAGCACTTTGTACTGAATTTCTAACCTGTTCATTTTGGTGAAAGCATCCCAAAAGCTTTATTGTGTATTATCTCCAAACACAAGACTGATAAAGGGACAGGTTTTTTGAGTCCCACTAAAATCTGCTCCTGTGGTGAAGTAGCTGATGACTCGACTTATCAAAATTGTTGCTAAAACACGGATGCCAGGTCTATTCAAATACTGTTGAGGCTTCAGACAGAACAATTCAGGGAACTGATCTCTTGATTTATTGAGGATAACATCCTAAACTAATTTTCAAAAGGAGTCATCTGAATATTGACTTTATTTTTGTCTGCTAAAAGACAGATCTCCAAAACATTACTATCACCCTGGAAAGGTCATAGTCCATACTTTTCACTCAGGGTGGTACATTAGTGCAATCTGGAGACCCTTTGAAATTCAGTGTATTTGCCAGTACTCCATACTTTCCCTTGGCACTATTTAATCAGGAAATCAGCAGAAGCTTGCTTCTATTGCATTATCAGTTGTAATAAAAGCTCTGAGCTCTCTCGATCCCTCTAATCAGTGGGTCCTGTAGCTTCAGAAAATTCAAAGAACCTATGAGTCTAATTCTACCAACGTGTGAAATGAAGTACCAGTTGAAAGGTACTTTCACTTTTCACTTGAAAGTGTTCTGTAATATTAGAATAATCTATAGCTGTACTGCCTGTACTACTAAAACAGAAGAATCAGTCTAGAGACGTGTAGAAAGAATGAAATGCCTCTTTAGTAGAAGATAAGCACCTGGATCAAGATGAATTTTAAAACCTTGCACCACATATCTTATTCCCCCAGTGTCTTACACTATACAATACTCTATTAGTACAGTCTAGAAAGAATATGCCTGCCTTTGTTAAGGAAAAATGAGTTAATTATAACATATATCTATTAATCTATTCAGAATTGCTCTTTTATATTTTTAAAATGTAATATTTTTAAAGTTTTTCTTTCTTTTTTATCAGACTCTACAATTGAAGCAAATAAAACATGAGAAGACAAATGGTATAGTTTTTGTGAAACATAGGTGTAAAACATGAGGGCTTCTGCAAAAACGCCTTTGGAAATCGCAATATAATGAAAGCCACTTATGTGACACAGATATTTATCCAATATTGCTTCATCCAAACAAGAGGTTGACATGACATCCTGAAGGATATGAAATTTAGTAGGAATTGCTTTAACAAAAAAATTGAGAGACCAAGAAACAGGACTGAATTTTCTAATGCAACATATATATTGTTGAAAGGAGAGGGCATGGGCCATTCGTAACTCACTATTGATCGGTAAATTGGATGTATGATCATATGGAAGGTAGTAAGTCTAGAAAGACTTCTGGCTGGGAATGAGTAAGGTTTTAATTTCATATAGATTATTGTATGATTGATATATGTCTGAAATGAAACTCTACTCTTGTAGTGATGGTATGGTAACATGTCTAGGTGTCTTATGCTCCTAGTGTGAAAGTTGCAACAAATCCCATGACAGCTGAAAGTGATGTTTTTAATTTTAACTGTTGAGTCATCATTGCTAGGATGCCTGACCTTCAATGGCTACTGTAAATGGAAAATTAAGTGCAGCAATTTCAACTTTATCCTTGTAATGATCCTAAATTCCTTTTTTTAGAAATGCAAATATTTCAATTTTCTCCTTATATTTCTGACATTAAGCAATTTTTTTCCCCATTCGCACTGCTAGAAAATGTAACTGGGAAACATTCTTTATCTGATAAGTATTAAGGAATTTAGTGTTGTGATGTGAAATTGCAGTAGTATGTGCAATGAGTGATGTCAGAGTATTTAGGGTTTTTATTTTGTAAATAAAATGATTGTGTTGGATTTTATTGTGGTAAGATATGTGTCACTGAAGTGAACAATACAAAATTTCTAAACCATTAACTGAAGAAAAAAGTGAAGATAAAGAATGGTATAAGAAATAAAAATTGGCAACCAGCAAGACACGTCCATGTGGAAAAAATTATTTCACCGATCATTCTGTGTATATCACGTAACTGCATAGGCAAAACATTAGACCCTATGGAATATTCCTGGCTAGTGTGTCACATAACTTCCTAGCAAGCATGCATGGAAAATTAAAGTGGAAGAAGACTTTATTTTCAGTTTATCTATCTGATTTAGGATCTGCTGTCTTTAGATATTCCCTGAAGGGTATATTTGGAATTCTTAGTGGCATTAGATAAGTAAATTTCTAGTGTATAAATCCATATCTGAAAAAAATTCCACACCAGTATCCGTTTTACTGTTTCAATGATTTTTACATACCATACATTTTTTTGCTATGAACGCATATTATTATACGATAGAGCATTATTTCTGTGCAAGTTATTGCATTTTGTATATGCACCTTGGGACATGTTAGGGCACATTTTCTAAAATAGTCGATATATAAATGAAGCTGTTCAACCATTACTGGTAAAATATCGAGGTAGGAATTACATAACATTGCTATCACTAATAAGGGTAAGGACAAAGCTGATTTGCAGTCTTGAGTATTAAATATTCATAATTCTGTCAGCTGATTCAACCTCCTACTTATTTAAAAAATTGGCAGGTCAGGCATTTGCTATCTGGATAAGTTAGTGGCTAAATATCTCATGAGTTTGCCAGAAGATTTTAATAAATTTTAGAAGTTGTAAGGTAAAGTTTCCAGGGCTAGAAAATGGTGTTTCTGACTTCCTGCTCTTTACAAATACCAGGAAGAAAAACTATCGTAAGTGAAATAGTTTGTTTGGGAACTGAACACCTGCATTCAACCAAGTGTTTCTTCTTCCCCTGAGGTCATCTGTGTGTGTCCCCTTAATGTTCATTTAAATGCTAAGTTACTTTGTTTTCTCTTACTTATATTTTAGCTATGAAGCAACTTAATGCAGTAATGATTAGATACTTTTTAACATGTTGTTCTAAATGTGCTGCTTCTATCATAATATCATAATATTATGTGCTACAATTAAGCTGCATATATATGTCCCTTGACATTTAACTTATGTATTCAGTTCATTTCTATAATGTTTAATAATGTTAGATATTTAATAACTATAACTTTACACATATTCTTAAAAAAGGAATCAGGTTATTTGAGGAATCAGCAAGATCCACAGCATAAGTCAGTTGTTATTTAATATATGACTTGTTAAAATTACAATCTCATGTTGTTGTGAATCTCTCCCATTAATTTCTTCATACCTTCCACAAAGATTTAGCCATTAAAGGATTAAAATGAATAGTGCTTATATTTTATTTTATTTGTGTATAAGCTGATCAGTAAAACCATATTAACATTGGTTTAAAACATTCTTTGTATACCTAATGTGTGGCGTTGACTCTACAAAATATTTAAGCACATGTTTAAGCCTGTAACAAAGCACTTTTGGGCCAAGATTCCATTCCAAATAGTCATTAAAGACAAAGAAAAAATGCTGTCTTATTTCAAGGAGCCAGCATTTTAATTAGTAGAATACTATAATGGTGGATTGATTTATATATAGATTAAAACAGTCTGTGTGTGTCCAGATTCAAAAGCTGCACTGCATGTATACAGTTACAGTCATGATGTCTGAGGAAATCAAACGATCCCTTTAATCGCCAATGTATAGGCATTATGTTTGCTGCAGAAGCTTATACTTTCACAGTGAAGGCATTCATGGCATTGCTGCTATGTGATATAAAGTCTCTAAAAATACATAGTGCTGTAGAGGGATGATACATGCAGGGAGGCACAGGTGCAAATACAGATACTCATAGTTTAGTCACACAACCAGGCACACATCTGTTCATGTAGATTGGGAGACAAGCATACTTTAGGAGACGACTTGTGCAGCAGGTCCAGGATGGGGCCAAATGTACAAATAGTGACTTGACACTGACTATGATTTTCCCCAGTGACTTATGATATTGACCTACTATGGAAGGACTGTAAAGATGTGGTAAAGGAAGGGAGGAATTCAGAACAACTCATCAGACCTTCTCAGTTCTGAGAGAATTCTTTGGAAGAATTGTGGTAGGGAAGGGGCCAGGCAAATTGTTCTGGTGAGCCACAGGTTGTTTTACATATATGGAGGATCTGCAACAACCCAGCAAAGATTGCATGGCATTCAGTGGCATTTCAAGTTTATTCTCCATTTTGTATTGCCAGTCACACAATAAACAAAACACCTCCCTAGTCCATGCCTCTGGATCTCACAAATCTGTAAGAAGAGGCAAATGCTTAGGTGTTACTCCTAATCAAATGCAACATCTTATTCCAGACGATGTCGAAAACACAGATCAGTTTAAAGTTCCTTCTGAGCAGTAAGTAGGTTGTAGAGAGGAGGGAGCTGACCTCTTCTCCCAAGTGACAGGGGACAGGACAAGAGGGAATGGTCTCAAGCTCCGCCAGGGGAGATTTAGGCTGGACATTAGGTGGAAGATTTTCACAGAAAGGGTCATTGGGCATTGGAATAGGCTGCCCAGGGAGGTGGTTGATTCCCCTTCCCTGGAGGTGTTTAAGGCACAGGTAGATGAGATCCTGAGGGACTTGGTTTAGTGTTTGATAGGGATGGTTGGACTAGAAGATCCGATGGGTCCCTTCCAAACTGATTGTTCTATGATTCTATGATTCTAAGTAAGTATTTAAAAAAAAGGCTAATTTTCAAAGATGTCCATTTCATTCGAATAGTTGAAGTCCTGCTTTTAAGACACATTTGGACACTGCAAAATCCTGAGTGGGTTTTATAAAGTCTCATTATGACTTGTAGAATTTTTAATGTGTAACATTATCTAAACTTAAAGCATTACCAGATAAAATATGCAGAGTGTTTTGGAACTGTGAATGCATGCCATACAGTAGATGAAGTATGGGATGTAGAACTTAATGAAGCTTGTTCACCAGACAAGTGTATAACACATGTAGCTGTGCAAGACACCAACTGAGGAAGTAAGCCAACTTTTGGAAGCTTGTTAAAATGTTTATACAAGTTTCTTTCCACCTCAGAATCTACAGTAATTATATTAATCTAGAGGGTGTCTAAAATGTAACTGAATTCTCACTATCCAACAATTTAGAGAATGACACCCTTTGATCACTTGTAATCTAATCTAAAGTTAGTTTTTAACTATTGAATGGCTACTCTGCCATTGTTGACATTATAATACTTTGTTTGGATATGCAAAGCTTAAAAAAATTTCAAATAGATAAGTGATAGAGAAGAGCAGAGGGACTGTAATGTGAAAATATTTCATTCTGGCGAAGTGTATGACATATTAACTTAACTGAATATCATTGTGGTTTGACAATGCTACAAATCTAGCCTTGAAACTTATAGTAGTGAAAAAGGCTGAACAGTCAGAAAAAATTTTCATGGAAAGGGTCATTGTGCACTGGAACAGGCTGTCCAGGAAGGTGCCTGAGTCACCTTCCCTGGAGGTTTAAGGGACAGGTGGACGAGGTGCTGTGGAGTATGGTTTAGTATTCAATAGGAATGGTTGGTCTCAGTGATCCAATGGGTCTTTTCCAGCCTGGTGATTCTATGATTCTGTGAAACACGTGGCAAACAGGTATTTACCTGATAAAAACTTGCTATTCCAAATCTATTTAAAGTTTAAATGAGTTTAACTTCTTGGAAGGACATGTGGGCCATATATTCTGGACCCCTCTGAGTCCAGTATAAAACTGACCTAGTGCTATGTTCTCTTTGATTAATTTGACAGAAATGCAGTCTTGTCCTCTTGCCTTTTTCAGACTAAAAAAATACTACTGGGTGACCTGTTAGGACATAGGAATGAGTCAATAGAAATAAAAGGTGTCTTCTATTTTATCCATTGAAAGGAACTCTCTGTTAATTAATCCTGTTTATCTACTTTGTTTCTACAGGGACACTGGTTGGCTAGTTTTGTTGTCTACATCTAAGCCCTATGTGATGATGACGAGAAGTACAAATGAAACATATATAGTATTAAAGTAAAACTTCATTGTCCTAGAAGGTCAAGTATGTGATGCACACCAAAAAAATTGTTTTCAAGAGTTGTGTTTGAAATATTAAAGTAAGTGGTGTATTCATGAATTAAAATGCATCTAACAAATTAATTTCTCTGCCCTTTTTGCAATTAGATGCACCATAACAAGGAAGAAAGTTTACCAGAGTAAAAATATTATAGGGTAGATCAGGAATTTTTTGGTTTTGTCACCATTCTAACTACTATGATTCTCATAGCATTGATCTTTCTTCACCCTTTACAGCAAAAAGCAAGTGAAAGCTCTGAAAGACAAAGCATAGGTAAAGAGACAATTTTTCATGTCACATCTCTGAAACCAATGCAATTTCTATCTTTATTCTCTGATGTAAATAAGGGATTCCTAACCTGGCTAAGGTTTATTCCTGTTTCTATGGTATACTAAATGATAAGAAGTTTTCTCATTTTTTTTCTCCTTATCATTTGGTTATATGTTTTCTTCATATTCGCTTGTCTCTTTTGTAGTTTAGTATATAGTACTACTCGGGGACTTCAATCACCCTGACATATGCTGGAAAAGTAGCACGGTAAGCTGTAGGCAATCCAGGAGACTCCTGGAGTGCAATGAAGATAATTTCTTAGTCCAGCTGATAGAAACCCCCACCAGAGGAGATGCAATGCTGGACCTGATGGTCACTAATACAAGCAAACCCATTAGTGACATTAGGACCAGAGGCATCCTGGGCTGCAGTGATCATGCACTGGTGGAGTTCAAGGTCCGGAAGGATATGGGAGAGACAAGGAGTATAGTCAGGACTCTACATTTCAGGAAAGCAGTATTCCAGCTCTTCAAGGAATTACTTGGTAGGATCCCTGGGACATTATGATACAAATCAGTGTGATTCAAAAAAGTGTGATTCAAATCAGTGAAACTAACTTTGTACAGTAGTGCTTTAGCAAATGCTTTTATAGTTGTTATGGATTCCTATCCTGTCTTTACCTTTCATTTCAGCTGGTAAGAAATACTCATGCTGATATTAGGATTTACAGAGGTCTATCATTATGCATGAGACGTGAATGCAGTGAAATCTGGACACAAATATTTCTTTCCACATTTGCAAATTTGTTCAACCTACACTTTTAACATTCAATATTAGCAAAAAGATATCTTGCATATTCAAGGTAGTCAGTTTTGTCTCCAGGGTGAACTTTCCAGCTGTCCTCCACATAGACTGCTAACCTTTTCATTAGCCTTTGATCATAAACCTGGCCAGTTTGCCTTGAGATATCTTTCTGGATTTGATAGCCACAGTTCCAATTTCTGATGAACAGCTGGAGGAGGAAGCTGAATTGACTGAGCAGCAAGTAAAGATCTTTGTGACAAGACTTTCCTATATGATACAGCTTATTTAATATCTGGGTAGCAGACTTGCAAATTTGTCTGTCAGCATTGCTTTTGAATATTTTTTCAGACAGATAGCGTCAGTGACACCTTAATGTCTTTATCAGTCTTGGCTCACTAAGGGAAAAACTGAACTGTAACATTATGTTCCCCTGGTTGTTTTTCTGCCAGGATCAAACTGAAAGAGGAGGCATCCCTTGGCTTTAAAAATATACTACAATTTTCACTAAAATCACTTGATATTGCCATTGAGTTTTCTGCAATCATAGTGGGAGTATTTGCATTCCAGAAGAATAGTGTAATTACTCTAAAGTAGAAGATGAAGTGACTGGCATCTGATAATGACTGAGAACCCTCAGGCAGATATCAAACTGTTAGTAACTTCTGAAGTACATGTTGGCATGTTGACTTATATACGATCTTTGCCATAGTCCCATATACAAGGCATTTTCCCTTCTGAAATACTGGTGCCAGAAAGCTTCAGTGTTTGCATCTCTTCAGTGATGACAGCACTCAGTTCTGAGGTCATGCCTGGGCAGCAGTTGCCTGCTGGGAGTTGGTTTTGAGCTGGAACATTTTGCTTAAGAATAGTAAAAATGATTGACAATAGGAAGAAAGAAACTCCAAACAACCCTAGCAGTAATAGTGGACTTACTGCTTTGCAAAAAAACCTTTTGTCGAACCAAATAGGAATTAGCTGGAGATAAGCTCTGTGTTTCAAGACTGGTAAGTTAATGAAGTATTAAAGCAAGAAAAGGAAGGTTGTTTTTTTCTCCTTCCCTCATTATCTTTTTGCATAGTATTCCCATTTTTGAGATATTTTGTCCAGGACATAAGTCTAAGTCTTAAGTTCATTTGAACTTGAATTTCCAGGTTTTTCAAAACCTCACAGATTTTAAGATGTGTTGGAAGGTTAAAGTAATCTTCTCCTCCTCCACCTAGAACATGAGCAGAAAAGAAATCTGCATCAGTAGCTTAAAAGGACATCCCACCTTCTCCTGGTTGAAGCTAGATATACTGCTCCAGCGCCTGCTCTTGGAGTGGAGAATGAGCTCCTTCCTCCATTCCTTCTCCATTCTGTACACGAATTTGAGTTCTGGTTAGATGTTTGCATGGCCTGCAGAACTCTTGCCCTTTCCTGGTGGGCTTGAGCAGAATGGGTCACATTCTCTGCTTGAACTCAAACCTTGAGAACTGCTACAAAATTGTAGGTGTCATTGATATTTTATGGAAATGCCTGGAAGCTGCCGATGGACAATGCTTTTTCTTACCTAAAAACTTACTGTGGGAAAGTAGATTGACTTGTCTCTGGCCAGCATGTAACTGCAGATAACGAGAGAGGCGAAAAGCCCAGAATTATTTATAATTTTAGAAATAACCTTCCTAATAATACTAATAATGCTTTTGGTTTATCTGAAAGTCAAATGTGAAATAGTATTAATCATTGACTTGTAAAGTATTGCTTAGTAAATTGAGAAATGAAATGAAAATCAATTTTTTTTCACATTCTCAGGAATGAACTCAGACTTGAGACTTCAAAATAATGCATGAAAATAAATTTCATTTTTCAACCAGCTGTAATCCCTAGCAATTAAAATCTTTAATAACAACTAGTTTAAATAGAAAGTAGTTAATTTTAGTCAATATCTTTTGTTGGCCTGAAAGCCAGTTATGGGCTGATTTTTAGAAGTACTAGCAGCTGTAGGTATTCAGAAATTCTGAATGCTGGGCTATGTTTTTCATATCTAATATTTATATCTTACTTGAAAAGTGTTAATCTTTATGATTGTGTCTGTTTTTTTTGCTTTCTCCTCTGAAACACTGAATAATAGCCATTTTAAAAATATTTTGAGATTCTTTGATAAAAGGCACTATATAAATGCAAATTACATCACTTCTAACATGCTGGCTTTCAGTTTATTCTTCTATGTGTGGGAATTATCAAATCTGATTTTACTTTAGAAAGTCATAATTTTATTAATACAATAAAAACGAACTGAATGGAAGGAATGTTCAAGATCTGATGCAGTTCTGTGACAGCAAGGACACTTTCACAATGAGGAATCTATGCTAAATTACCACCTTAAACCTCTTCATGCATTTCTTTCTTTTATGCTGAGGACCTCTAAACTGCTGTTATATGTTCACAAAACATGATTCTTACTGTAGGTAATTGGATCTTTATTGAGTATTATCTAGGGTATGAGGCAAAGTCTGGTGACTTTCCTTGAGCTCACTATTCATTGACTTTAAATTAAAAAAACCTGACCAATATTCGTGAATATGTCACTATCCTACCCTCAGTAACCTTCCAGAATGGTTAAAAGGACTAGGTATGAGGGACCTCATATCCTTGTGCTTTGTTAATAGACGATGAAAAGTGAGTTTACACATTTGTTATTTTTTCACCTAGCTGTAAAACCAGTACCAGCCAGGTGAGAGGTTCTGTTGTCCTGTCTCAGTTCAAACAAAGGAATTAAGATCATCTAGGATTAGATTTGTTTGCCTTCATGTGAAAATACAAGGATTCTTCAAAATTATAACATCTATGATAACGAGCCATAGAGACATACATTCAAATGTCTTAATTTGGATAAAATCGTGGGTTTAGCATATGACTGGACCAGAGCTTAGGCTGAAGTGGGAGATTACAGATGCAGAGTAAATAGATACCTTGACTATTTTAGAATATATGGTTTTGTGATATCTTCATTGAAACAGGTTCATTTTTAATGGTTACAATGAAGAATGCTGTAAGCGTTATGATTCAATAGTTCTTCCTCTCTGCTACTTCTTTCTATAATTTTCCTCTTTTGTTTTGCTTTCTTTTTTCATCCTCACTTCTCCTGAAATGTCTAGGGTGGATTTCTGTGTCTCTAGAATCTATTAATTTATTCACTTATTTTTCTGTCCTTGTTATTTTCTTTTATCTTCTTGGTTTCTGACACCATCCCTATTACCAGGGGGAGTTGGCAGAGCAAGGTGAATCCCACTTAAACCACAGGGTTTTGCAACTCACTCTCCTAGTAGCAGTGGTCAGAGAGAGAGGATACCGGATTAAACATAACCACATAGTACAACCATTGTACAATGCATTGTACAAGCATTGCCACACTGTACCGAGATCTGGCCCCAAGTGACTTGACCCAAGTTAAGCAGTGGGTTTATGGCAGGATGTAGGATCTGCCTGAGATGAGTGCTAGCACTGAGAAAGATAAGCAGCTCAGTAATGGGATATAAACACTGATGTGCTGCCAATCTTTTCACAATGGGCCGCAACAAAAATTTTTCCCACTGGTTTGTGATAGAATTCATATCAGGAGCATACACTCGCAGAGGAGTGTCAAGGGACTAGCAAATGTATTCCTTTGCTTTTGCAAGCAAACAAAAATACTCTTTAATAACCAAAGAAAGAGGCAGTGTCTCTTCGAAAACTAGAATGTGTTCTTCTATTTTGCATTGTATTCTAGTTGTATCTTGATTGAGAAAGAGATTGAAGATATTTTAGGAAACAACTAATGATAAAATCTACTGTATTTCAGAGCTAGGAAGATGATTTGTATGAGCTCCATGAATAAAAATCAGCCTGACAATTCTGGTTTAGCAATAAGTAGAAGGGCAAAGAAATACAAAAAAGGTGGAAAATGTAACCTTGCTGCCCTTTTAATTTTGACTTTGGTGTTCAAAGGTCATTTCTGAGTGTGGAGAGACTTTCATATTTATGTAATGATTCTAAATTTTGGAAGTAGTGACAAAGTACAAGCAGGATCAGCTTGGTCACTGAATCCAGTTTCCTTTCTGCAACAATAGACAGACATATAATGAATGTTTTATAGGGACTCGCTAGAAAATTTATGCTTTCCCCCCCTCTGTGTTACACTTCTCAAACCATCTTCTGTCTCCCATGACTTTATCATGAACCAAAAGCTTTAGGCAGAATTTTGCAAGCACGTAAAGGTAAATATTCAGGAAACAAAAGAGTTATCTCTGTCTTACCACTTTTTGGAGTATTTAATATGAGCAGTGCAATGGAATTAGTATTTTGGTATTTTGTATAAAATGGTGTTATTCATGTGCTTTTGTTCATTTCTATCTGCATGCTGACAACCCATTTTATTGCCATGTCCTGCAAGAACAGAAAAATACCCTGCTATATTTAAATTTAAAGTGTAAGATGAGATATGAAACTTGGATCTCCACAATGAGGACTAAAATGGTAGTAATTGGAACAACAAACAGTGTGCACCATATACCACCTCCTTAGCTAACTAAGTTCATTGCACAAGTTAGGAGACACATTTAAAAGAGAAATTTGAAGGGAACATTTCTTTTGACTTTTTTTTTTTTTTTTTTTTTTTTTTTTCTGGAGAACCTAGTAACGGTTGAGCATCCTGTCCTTTTAAAGGGGAATAAATGGGCTTGTGACAGAAGCCATCCTATCTTGACAGTCACTTACAGCTGGCTTAAGGGTCAGGACTGATAGACAACAGCATATTGGGGGCACTATGCTGTTGCTTGTCCAGATGGTATTTGTCTTAATCATCCATCAGAATCTGCAGTGGTGCCAATCTAAGGTCTTTCAACAGTAACTTTCTGTTTTAAAGATAGCCCTATTCTTAGACTTTTTTTCCAGGCTCCTGAATAGTGCTGACAAGGAAATTTTTCTTGTGAAACTCTGGAGATATTTTGACTGTTGTTCTGGGTCTTTGGGAAAACTGATTGCTCCTTGCAATCCCAGCACTACATTAAAAATGTACTGCTCAACAAGTATTCAGTAAAGAATGTGAAAATGTACTTAACTAAACAAGAATGTAGGTGGCCTGACTTTTGCATTACATTATACTTCATAGTATACAAGGTATTACAGGCAATACTGTAAATGAAGATGAGGGTTGCAGTAGCAGAACAAAACATAGCTAAACAGTTGATTTAACGAGATAGGAATATAACACAATGCTATATTCATAGAATTTGAGTGTTGAAGGCCAGATAGTGTCAGCAGTATTTCCCTCTGACTCTACATCCAGAATTGAAACAGATTTCTGTATTTCCTTAAAGTCTTCAGGCCAGATTTCACCTTCTGCTTCCAGATAATACTATCCTGGATTCATTTTTCCATTTGCATTTCTGAAGTACATGCTGAGTAATTAGTTCAGGAGCCACAAAAAATATCTGCTGTTCAGTACATCAAAGATCAACATAGTCAAGGGACTGTCACGTTAAAGTCTCCAACAACACAACATGCTAAATGAAGCAGATGTTCACTCCTGCCTGGTGAACTATTCACAGACAGATAGAGTTCAGAGCCTTCTTTCCATGTTAGGATCCTTACATAAGGCACTTCTAAAGGCAGAAAAATTATTCCAAGAAATAGTTTTCATTGTGGAGAGATGTAGAACTAACTCAGAATTTACAAAGAACTAGCTCCTAACCATTTTGGCTGTGAAATAAAAAACAGTCACTGTGAGCAGGTCAAAGTTCCTCTCAGTCTACTGAAGACAGAAGAGTTGCATTCACTAGATTTTATTTCATCCAGAAACTGGATGACTCATTACTCACTGGAAATCTAACAAAATTATGGTTGCCATGCAAGAAGTCAGAGTGGATTTCTCTATCCTGTATTGACTACCTGTGACAAATCCCTGCTGTGGTCAATTCTTTATAGGCAGGTGTTTTCAAAAGAATATTTAAACCTGAAAAAGTGTGTGAAGTTGTCAGGCTAGCAGGAAAAAAATCCATGATCAACTCTTCTCCCATATTGTGATCCTAAATTTTTGTATCAGTAAATGTTTCCCTTCTCAACAATCCTAGTTTATCTGGCTTTGTTGCGGAAGATGGGCGTAAAAGTCTGACTCTAGTAACTTTTCTGCGTTGTAAATAATTCCAGTAAAGTGATTCCCAGTGTCTTAGATCTGTTCTGGTAACTGAACCACTTTCTGTCCAGAAAGCAAAATAAAGTCTCTGGAAATTCCATGGAGATAGGGGTTGTCTTTCCAGGAATCTTCATCTTTCCTTTTGTGGACTCAGTAGAGAAGCTTCAATTATCTTCTCACCTGAGCTATTACTCTGTCCCTTCTTATTCCCTCACGCATAATCTTTTTACTCTTCAAAGTATTTGTCTAGTTTTTGTTTCAGGAGCTGGACATTTATTGCATGCTGTCACAGAAGAAGTAGTCCAATCTGATTGTCACAATTTAAATTTGAATATGAAAGACTTGAGAGTGAGTGTTTACTAATCTGCTTAACCCTTTCTCTGACAATCTTGCAAGAACAGAAATCATAGAATGATAGAATCATAGAACAACCAGGTTGGAAGAGACCCATTGGATCATTGAGTCCAACCATTCCTATCAAACACTAAACCATGTCCCTCAGGACTTCATCCACCTGTGCCTTAAACACCTCCAGGGAAGGTGAATCAATCACCTCACTGGGCAGCCTATTCCAATGCCCAATGACCCTCTGTGTGAAAAACTTCCTCCTAAATAAACAACTTGGCTGGTTGGGTCACAGTAAATACTGAGCAATCATGCAAGGACAATTAATATTATCCAGCTTGCTCTACACTGCTTTACTTGGGTTAAAGCCCTTTCTCTGACAATCTCGCAAGAATCAAAATATACTGTTCAGTTTGCCGGGTTGCAGCAAACACTGAACAGTCATGCAAGGACAAGTGATATTGTCCAGCTTGCTCAACAGCACTTCACTTGCAAAGACTATCTTGTCTAGCTTGCTGAGTTTGATTCAGAAACCCACTTTAAATCCCTCTTAACATTTAGTAGAATTCCTGAGACCTGTGTATGTATAAAAAAGTCAATTTTATTAAGAATAATTGATTATAACAATTCACGACCAAATAAAGGTTTGGTGGCGACTGGGGATAAGACACTGTTTGCAAAAATACATTGAACATCTAGCACCTGAATATAGGTAGGAGTGATATGCAGGTAAAAATATATAGTTAAGGTCAAAATATAGAGAAATGCAAATAATTAACTTGATGCTAAGATGTGTATTTTTAGTGGACATAACACAAAGATAGGTCTTGCCCCAAATAAGGTCCCAGTTTTGAGGGGAGGGGAGTTGGGATCCAATCTGTCAGCTGATACTAAAAGTTTCGATTATGTTTTCCCCTCACAAATTTCCCCTTTGTTTCCATTTTTATAAGACCTTGCACCTTTGTGGCAGAGTATTAGGTAGAGCTTTAGAAACTAAAGTCATTAGGTCAAATCTTGATGACTGATGGAGGAAAAAGCTCTTGCTTCACATGCCAAAACTTAACTATGCATGCCCAGCAGAAGTGGTTATTGGGAGTGGTTTGCCTCAGAGGCAGGGAGGAAGCAGGTAGCCTTAGATCTGGACGTGTGTTATAGTATTATAATGTTATTACAAAGATGTTATAATGAGTACAGGTCAACTGGAGGTCAGGATTGTCAGAGCAGTGGCTGCAATTTGTCCTTATACAAAATAACTAGGCAGTTCTCCTTGGGTACCATACTCCTTGCTGATAGCAGGAGCAGACTACATCTGTCTCCAAACCCTCAAAATGTCCTTGCTGCATTCCTTTCTCATGAAAGTGTGTCGCAAATGTGTGTTGTATTTCCACTGACTTGGCTTTTAAAGAAATATTGCCTTGTACTCAGCCTATGTATGTGAATGGGAGTTTTCAGAAAACTTTAAGATTCCCATTTCTCCCCACACTTAGCTTTATTCCCACATTTAGCTCTATTTCCACACTGTTCCCTCAACCCAAAAGTGACTGGACAACACTGTTTGTCTAATGGATTTAGATAAAGATACGCCAGGATGAGAAAGGAGCTGGCCAGATGTTTCTGGGTTGGGGGTTTTTTGGGTTTGTTTTTTTTTTTTTTTTTTTTTGGCTTTACAGTTGTTTCCTTGTTTCCATGTTCCAGCAGGGATGAGCACAAAGTATAATTGTGCCCTGCAGAGAATTGAGTGGGTTGCAAATTGCTGTAGTTAAATTGTTTGCCATTGCCAAGAACGGGAAAAAACATGGGAGTCTAGGAATACGATCATCTTCTACAAGGCCAGAAGAGTAACGGTTTGCCAGCACACCTCCTAAGAGCATTACAAATGGGTGAGTAAGTGTGAAGAGGCTGGAGAGGAAGGATGTGTGTGATAAATAACACTTTCAAACTATCTCAGTTGAGACATATGGGAGAAGTTGATTTTAGGCTTAGAATACTTAAATATTGAATTATATTCAGATATATAAATATTAGAACCCTTGACAAATATCTCAGTATTACCAGTCCCTGAGAACTGCGATTTACTAACTTATCCTACAATCACAGAATAGTCCAACTTGGAAGGGACTTAAAGAAATTATATAGTCTAAGCTTTCATGGGAGAGGCAGCCTAAATGAGATTATCTAGCACATTGTCCAACCATGTCTTGAAAATTTGCATTGAAAGGGATTCTACTAGATCCCTAGGGAAGGTATTTCAGTCAGTAGTTGCTCTTACGATGAGATTTTTTTTTTTTACATCAAGATAAAACCACTCCCACTCCTAATGCACTCCTTTGTCTTCTCTATGAGGTTTCTTGTGAAAAGAGAATCTCCACCCTCTTTGTAGTTGCCCTTTAAGTATTGGAATAATGTTATGAAGTACCCCTGATCCTTCTCTTCTCCAGAGAAAAAAGATCTAACTCCTGCAGGTTCTCCAGCCCTTTGAATGTAGTTGTCACCTTCCTTTGGATCCTCTCCAATCTCCAATATTTGACACTGACTTTCTGTTTCACAGAATCGCAGAATCACAGAACAACCAGGTTGGAAGGGACCCATTGGATCTTCTAGTCCAACCATTCCTATCTAACACTAAACCAAGTCCCTCAATACCTCATCCACCTGTGCCTTAAACACCTCCAGGGAAGGTGACTCAACCACCTCCCTGGGCAGCCTATTCCAATGTCCAATGACCCTCTGCGTGAAAAACTTCCTCCTAATGTCTAGCCTAAATCTCCCCTGGCGGAGCTTGAGGCCATTCCCTCTCGTCCTGTCCCCTGTCACTTGGAAGAAGAGACCAAATAGAGTTGAACTGGTACCCTACAGAGGAAAGACCTAGACTCCATGAAGCCATCATTTGAGTCATCTAGACTTAGAATATAGAGTGTATTGTTTTCAGTAATCCTTTTGTAATATCTGGAAGTTATCCTGAAATTATGCATTTTAATTTATTTTCAAAACATTAAATATTAAAAGTGCTAGCATATGACCTCTAGATGTAATTAATATAAGAAATGATAAACCAGGCATATAATTAAATATCCTTTCCAAAAATAGAGTACTGAGGGAAGTAGTCATTAACTAAGATTATATTACCAAAAGGAAAAACATTAGTACAGTCAGTCATCATTGTGAACAGCAGCACAACAAGGTTCCTTCCTATGTCTGTGGATATCTATTTATAGTATAATGACATGAGCTGGATCGGCCACATGATATCTCTTCCAGTAGCTGAACTTGCGGATATCTATCTCTGTAGAAAGAACACAGCAGGCAATATTTACATTCCCTGTTCTTATTCAACTGAAAACCTGTGAAAAAAAAGCTTCAAAGAACAAGAATTCAGTTTTTATTTACTGCTTTGTTTAAAGGAGTGTATTTTTAACTGATCCACCTTTTATCAAAACATTTTTTTTTCTTCTACAAGAGAAATAGACATCTCTCATTAGAAGGCATGGAGAAAACACAGACTATGCCAGCATGATCTAGTGCAGAACAATCAATTCTGTCAGGAATTTGAATTTAATGCTGTCTAGTTTAAATTCATATCTTTCAAAGAGGGCATCTGTTGTTTTAGTGTGATTTGGTTTAATAAAAATTGTATCTTTTAAGTCCCTCATTATTCTGACAAACCTGGGAAAATAACTAATTATGTAGTGGGGTTATAGATGCTTTCATCCCCTTTAGACCATTCTGTGAAATACAGAACTAGTTTTGGAGAGGTAAAAAATAGAGACTTACACTTATCTGGATTTGGGTAAAATAAAGAAGATTGAGCCCTTTGAGAACAAAATGAAAGCTGACTTGAATTCAGCCTAGCTACATCTGTGAGGTGGAGGGATAACAAGGCAGACAAATACAGTGAAGAAAAAGGAATGATAGAAACTGTCAGACATGACTAGTAAGCAAGAAAATATCCTATCCTATATTGCTAAGAGAAAAATATGCATGTATGTTTCAAATAAAGTGGAAAAAAACCCAAACCAAAACAATTCAGACTGTCTACCATAAAAGGTCTCAGAGCAAGTAATATGGTAAAGGTGAGGGGCAAGCTGTATCATTCATTTTTGTCCCAAGTCACTCTGAATTTCTTGGGATCAGACTGCTGCTCATGTTAGTGGGAGTGGGATCTAGGAGGCTTACTTCAGAAGAGAGGTGCTGTTTACTGCTCCCATGTTGGGGAAAGGATGCATAACGTAATATATATTTCTACAATGCCCATCTTTGCTGTCATTTGCTGTCATTTGTTGTTTGTTTATTCTGTTGATAGGCTGACTTGTCTTCCGAGGATTAACTGTCTCTAGAAAAGCTGATAAAATTCACGAGTAATATTTGTTCCTGTTCATTAGCTATCTTTCAGCATAGTCAGCATTTTAATCCTGTCCAGCTGAAAATATGCTGTTTCTTTGTTAAATTTATTGACTCCTTAAATTAGTATGTAGATAATGTATGGCACGGTAAAAGTGTATCTCACCTGGTTTAGCACTGACACAACAACACTCGAAACTTAGCAAATGATTCTTCAGCAAAACATTAGAAAGCATGGGTCAGAAAGTGCAAATCCACTCCATGAATGTCAGCAGTATTTAACAATACTATTACGTTGTTTCTTTCATGAAAAGTTTCTTTGAGATCTTTAAAGAACTGTCCTAGCTTCCCTTCTCCCTTCTTTCAAGATGCTGTGTGTTTGTGTTTCTAGTCTTCACACTTTGCTTTCATTTCTTTCTTATTTCTGTACTTTTATAGATATGTATTTTCTCCACACTTCAAGAATCAACACCAATGTTTTCACACTGTTTTACACATTTTACAGTTCCTTAAGGGCTAAGGTTGCAAATCAAATACTACCCACATATGTGCAGGGTAACTAAAGTGCAATTGCTTGCAATGTAATTGTTCTCAACTGTTAATATTTTTTACCTTTCCTAAGAAACAGAGTGAGCACTGTTGTCTTCTATTTATTTGGGATATGTACTGTTCCTTGTAACAATGCTGGAAGATAGACTATTGCTAAGTTGGGCCTATTTATCTTATTTTTGCTTTAAATTTAAATACCTTCATACACCAAATATTTGTCTCTATTTGGATAAAAAAGATATGGAAAGTCTATAAGCTGCTTGTAAGCTTACACTTCTGTAACTGTAAGCTGTGCTTCCTCTCAGACTGGTTATATGTCTTCTTCCAATATTGGCAGCTAGGCAATACAGATGTTTCCTCTTAAATTATAAAGCTTCAAAACCACACAAAAATTATATGTTAGATTGTTTCTGCTAGTGGCTAACCTATAGGCATGACATTCAGATCTTCCAGCTTTTGTAGATCTGAAAAAGTAGATCTGCTATTGTCCCAGAGGAACAAGTACTACCAATTTTTAAATGTGCAACATTGAATGAGATTTCCGTATGTCCAGAAAATGATAAATTGCTTTCCAGAGTTACAAGACACTGTGTTACTACTACCATTGGTGATTGACATCAATACCAAGGTTACAAATTGACTTTACACAGTTTAAATTCCACCAACCTCCATGTTTACTTTATTTTTTTTTAAATTAAAGTCCTTATGTTAATAAATTCTAAGAAATTATAGATCTACTTGAGAGTATATTAACTTCCTCACATAAGGCATGGAATTAAACCGTGAAAATTAGAGAAATCCTAATATTAGAAATCCACTATTTGGAAAAGATTTATTCTAATGATAGAACTGAATGTTTCGAGTAAAGATTCTAGTCCTGATTCAATCATCTCTGGTTTTCATGCTCAAATATGTTCTCATAGGAATAAATCTGAGCCAAAGTAATAGATTTGATTCTTTTGTTCCAGCTGTGTACCACATGTAGAAGTTGTGAAGGACTTCCTGGACTTCTTGTTTTTATTTTCTTTGGCTTTTTTTTTAATTTTATTTTTTTTAAAATATGGCTTAATCTCCTTGCTCTTCCAATATTTCTGCAAGACTTATGTAGTTAAGGGCAGTTTGGAATTGCAGAAAACTTCTCTTTTTTGGCCAAATTAAGGAAATAAATCTTATTGAAATTCTTAATTTGAGAAGGATCTTAAGTCTTGAATGAATGACAGATTTTATAAAATGGGATAATTAGGTCAGGGCCAGTGTTCTAATCTTCTAGACATGAGCTCTAAAAGTCAAAGGCCATGAAAATAATAATAATAGCTACTTGAAGCTTTCTTTTCCTCAACAAAATAATAAAGGCTTATCATGGGAATGCATCTTTTTAAAATAGTAAGCAAATGTGGCATGTCTTTGGAGCATGTTAAACATGGCATTTTCATCTTTATAACTTCCACTTGTTCCAGGAAATCTGGGAGTGTGAGATGCCAAAAAGACATTCCTATTTTTTTCTTCATCTTCTAGTCAAATGTTACAAAAATAAACTATGCAGGAAACATATTACTGATCTTGTTTACCAACTATTAAATTGATTTTAAGAAATGTAGTCAAAAATACTGTCCTGTCAAAAAAAAAAATAGAAATACACAATTCTTCATGTGTTTCTTCACAAATACATATCCTCTGAAATCTTTTCCTTGTCTGTTGGAAAACATTCTCACACTAATGGCATGTTTAGACAAAAGTGATGTGAAAGCAATGCACTGGTCTAGTATGAAGTCCTCACCTTCATACCTGAAATTACCTAAAGCAAAATACACTCATATGTTTGAGTGTCCTTACACAAATTTGAAAGCATTTCAGACACTCTAAGCCTTTGAGAATTTCTTGTCAAGAAATTAATTATTAAGCCTATTCTGTGTCATCTTCATGAAGAAACAATGCAGGTAAAAATAGGAAAAAGGCAGCAGTAACTGATTTTAAATATATTTAATATCTTGTCGGACAGTATTCTACTTGCACTCATCAGGAGTTCATTATCTGTCTGATAGTCTGGACTGTCTGAGGATCTGGATGACACACATATATGACGTTACAGGAGCTGTATTTCCTTCTCTGTAGCTGAGAAAAATGGGACAGGTTCCTCATCTTTTCTGCCTGCAGCTAGACCTGATTTTGAGGGATGCTGCTCTCTGAATATGCTTGAACTATTACTGGGTCATCTCCTCAGCCATCAGATTTCAGGCACCTGTGTAATCTTACTGCTGTTGCATAATGAATATTAATTCAAATCCTGCAGATTTCTTCAGTATTCTGCTCAGCTTAGCAAGGCTGGCTGAAACACAACAGCTGAGTTCTTCCCTCCCCAAATTACCTCAATCTTGTGTTTCTTATTTTTCTTAGGCTCGGCAAATCCTAGACTTATTGATTTTTTCAACCCCCTCTCCCCCAAATATATTCCCATATGCAGGACTTGTCTTGCATTCAAATGATCTAGCTGGATTCATCTGTATCTAAGTGACAGAGTTCAATGTTAAAAAGGGGAAAGATGTCACCTGCACTCCTGCATTTACTTTTCAGTACTGCATCTTGTATTTGAACTTGTGACCTAAGGCTCTCTTTACAGTCACTAGGAGAAAGTAAGAATCTGTTCTATTTTCAGTGTCTGCGTTAAAGGGGGATGAACTGTGCTCATTTTCATACTTAGAATCATATAATCATTAGGTTGGAAAAGACCTTAGAGATCATTAACTCCAACCTTACCTGTCTACTACCAGATCACGTCCCCAAGCACTTCATCTACCTGCTTTACAAATACCTCCAGGAAAGGTGACTCAACAACCTCTCTGGGCAACAATTTCTGTGAAGAAATTTTTCCTCATGTCCAATCTAAACTTCCTCTGATATACCTTGATGCTATTCCCTCTTGTCCTACTATCTATCACTTGGGAAAAGAGACCTCTACCCACTTCTTCACAACCTCCTTTTAGGTAGTTGTGGAGAGCAATAAGGTCTACCCTCAGCCTCCTCTTCTCCAGGCTGAACAACCCCAGTTTCCTCAGTCATTCCTTGTAAGACTTGTTTTCCAGTCCTTTCACCAGTTTTGTTGCCCTTCTCTGGGCATGCTCCAGGACCAAAATGTCCTTCTTCTAGACAGGGACCCAAAACTGAACACAGTATTTGAGTTGCAGCCTCACCAGTGCAGAGTACAGGGGGAGAATCACTTCCCTGGTCCTGCTGGCCATTCTGTTTCTGATACAAGCCAAGATGCTGTTGGCCTTCTTGGCCACCTGGGCACACTGCTGGCTCATGTTCAGTTGGCTGTTGACCAACACCTCCAGGTCTTTTTCTACTAGGCAGCTTTCAAGCCATTCCTCCCTAAGCCTGCAGCTCCACACAGGGTTGTTGTGTCCCAAGTGCAGGACTGTGCACTTGGTCTTATTAAACCTCATCTCATTGGCCTCAGCCTATTGATCCATCCTGTTCAGATCCCTCTGTAAAACCTACCAACTGTCCAACAGATTGACACTTCCTCCCAGTTTAGCGTTGTCTGCAAACTTGCTAAGGGTGCACTCAATCCCCTCAGTCAAGTCATTGATAAAGAGATTGAACGAGACTGGACCCAGCAACAAGCCCTGGGGGACACTACCTGTGACAGGCCTTGAATGGTACCTATATATAGTTTTCTTTTCATCCACTGTCCGATAATTTCTTTACAAAGATGCAATATCTTTAGCTGAGGTGCTTATTAAATATGGAGCATGTATCTTTTCAGCTTCCAACTTGCTTGGGAACTACAAACCCTAGAATTACATTCCTGCATTAAGTCAGTCAGATTTGAAGTAAGGGCTCTCACACACTGGTGAATGCTCTACATTATGCCACCTTAAGGAAAAATTTCATGCTGGACCTAAGTTTCATTGACATATATTTCTACAAAACTTTTTTTCCTTAATGACTTTCTTGAGAGGATTGTATCTGCATATTTGTAATCAGTTTGGTCACTGTTAACCCTCATCTATTCAAAGTAAAACCTCTGAGCTCACAACTGGTTTGTAAATACTTTTACCTCTATATTACTTCTAGAAGACTTTATTTTGTGGTCTTGTAATCACAAGTGAACTTCTCAGCTGATCATATAGTTATTATGAAAACAAGCCAGGCTGGGCACTGAAGTATGAAGATGTGAAGCACTGATTAACAAAACTAAGGCTAGTCTTTAAGCAGTTATTTCTATTTGGTCTTTGGTACTTTATGAGGGAAAAACCCCAATATTTTCTCTTTGTGAATAAACTTAAAGTGGAAAAGTAAGTCTTCAGCAAAACTTTCTTACTTTCTACCACATCTGGTCCTGAGACATGGAATATATTTTATATGCAGAATGTAGGAAATAATACAAGGTTGAAAGCATATAAATTTATTATTTTTAGAGAAGACAAGACAGAACAGCAAACTGTTTCTCCTATGTAACCTAGTTTCTAATTTTCTCTCGAGAACAGTGGGTACTAGAATAAAGATGTGATTTAGGCTACAGAAATTATGCTTAACTCTGTTTTGAGCAGTCCCAGAGAAAGAGCTTCTGCTCATTTTTCTTTTAAATATTGCAGAGCCCTAGAGCCTTTATGTTCCAGGAGGAATTAAAGAGATGACATCAGAATTGGTACGGTACATTTCTAATTGCCACCTTGCTTTGTGTCTGGTGAGGGACAACTTTTCATAACCATATCTACTGTATCCCAAAGTACTGAAAGAACTGGTAGTTTTTAATGTGACTCCTACAATATCCAACACAGCTCCCGAGAGCTGAAAAATAATTTTGTCATAAAAAGCTTGTTAGAACTTTTTTTTTTTTTTAAGCTGTCATTACTGGTGATTTTGCCCTCCTCAAACTTCTGCAGCTTCTAAGAAGTGATGCAGAGCCAAGGAAAACTATCTCTGCCCTATCACATGAGTCTGGCAGATGGAAGCCTGGGAATGTGGCATGGACTTCTCAGCAAAATCACAAGAGTTCAAAGGACAAAGATATTGATTTAAATTCTATTTTGTTTCTACCTTTCCCTCCCTGCAGGAATATGTGGAGGGAATATGTGTACAGAGAGCCCACTTAATTGACCCTTTAATTCAGCTCAGCTAGTCTCTTTCTTCTTTAGTCACAGTCCCAATACTTTCCTCAGGTTAGATACAATAAAATCATTTTGCTATTGATGAGTTTTGAGTATGGATTTTAATCCACTCCATGAAAAGTTTTTAGCATTGCCTGAGTGCCTTGTTTGCTCTTTTTCTGTTCCTGATATCTTAAAGGAAATGCTCTGAGTGTTTTTTATCTGCCACCCCAGAGCAAATACTTCTCTGCCTCAGGGAGAATGAGATTCAGCAAATGCAAAGCCTGGCCACTCTGTCAGTCTCTTTTGTGAGTCATTCTCACAATTTTCTTTTTCTGTGGTCATGATTTCTGTATTTAAACTTGTTTCCCTCTTGTGGTGGGTTGACCCTAGCTAGCAATGAAGCACCCACCAGCCTCTCACCCACTATCTCTGCAGTTAGATGAGGAGAGCATTAGAAAAATAGAAGCAGAAGTCTCATACATCAAGATAAGGACAGTTTAATAAGTGAATAAAAAAGCTGCATACAAATGCAAAGCAAAAGAAGAAATTAATCCACTACTTCCAATCAGTGACCAGATTCCAGCCTTGACAGGCCCACCTCTCAAGCCTGTCAAGGTCCCTCTTGATGGCAACCTTGCCCTCCAGCCATGAGGAACCATGTCACACAGTTTTGTATCACAGGCAAATTTGCTGAGGGTACACTCAATTCCACTGTCCGTATCTGTGAAAAAGATGTTAAACAACACTCATCCCAACACTGACCTCTGCATAATGCCCCTTCTCACTGGTTTCCACTTGGACATTAAACCACTGACCACCTCTCTTTGAGTGTGATCATCCAGCCAATTCCTTATCCACAGAGTGGTCCATCCATCAAATCTATTTCTCTTCAATTTAGAGACAAAGGTGTCATGCAGGACAGCATTGAATGCTTTGCACAAGTCCAGGTAGATTATGGTGGTCATTTTTCCCTTATCCACCAACACCGTAGCCCCATTGGAGAAAGCCACAAAATTCATCAGGCGTGCTTTGCCCTTAGTGAAGCCATGTTAGCGGTCACCAATCATCTTTTTATTTGTTATGTGACTCAGCAGATTTTCCAGAAGGATCTACTTATAATCTTGCTGGGCAGAGAGGTGAGACTTACCAGACTGTAGTTCCCCAGGACTTCCTTTTTTCCTCTTTAAAAATGCCTTGAAATGTCCCTTTAATCATTTGGGATCAGTTGTCCTGGCTGTGTCCCCTCCCACCCTCTTTTGCACCGGCAGCCTATTTGGTGGAGGGACTAGAGCAGGAATAAATAGAAAGCCTTGATACTGCTCAAGCACTGATCAGTAATAGCAAAAACTCTGGTGTGTTGCTAACAACTTTTTTAGTTGCAACTCCATCATAAAAGCTGCTATGAAGAAAATTAACTCCACCCCAGCCAGACCCAGTGCACTTTTTCATAAGTGGACATGGATTACAATGAAAGTTCTCCTTTTTAGTCATCTCTCTGTCATTTCTATTGAATAGATTTGACCACTAAGATTTCTTCTCTGTTTCTGTGAGGACAATAACTTTTCCTCACTCATTTGCTATGTTGAGTTGCCACTGCTGCTACTAAAATATGAAGTCTTTATTTGAGATCCTATTTTATCCGGAACTATGATATTTGAGTAAACTGATTATTTTTTAACAGATATCAGTGGACTATTTTAAGGAACTAAATCAGCACAGGGTTTAGTATTCTCTGCGAGTGCTTCCATACCTGTTAGAAAGTAGTATTCATACCCATTGTAGTAAGAAAGTTAAAATTACATGACTCCACAGGCATACATATTACTGAGTATCAAGATGAGATTACCTGTTGGAAGAACTCTGGTCTAAGGACAAAATCTGTGATCTTACGAAGAGATCACAGAAAAAAATTGCAGACAGATGGAATTTTCTCCTAACTATGTTTACTGGTGAAAATACATCTAGTACTAGCCTTTTTCAGAAACTATCCCTGCTACTTTATGCTGCAGGACTTTTTAAGCAAGTATTTTAAGTTCTAATTAAATATATTTGATAAATCAAAGCCACCCTCTATAACCACCTACTGTTATGAGCTGCTGTTCCAGTACATCACAGTTGCTTGCATAGTAACTTACTGTTAACCAGTAACTGTTACATTGTTACCTTGGTCCGTTCATTATGAGTTATCAGTAGTTGTGCTGATTATTGGCTAAACAACAGCTATGGAGTTGTGCACTCCTTCAATTCATAAAATGTGCTTTAATTGCACTGCTGATACTAATTGGACAGTTTGTTAGGATCAAGGGGATCTGAAGTCCTCTGCACTTCTGATAATCTCTTATCTGTAGGAACGGTCTGCAAAGTTGTGCTCATTGACTGCCCATAAATTGGGGCACAAAGTAACAGGAAGGAGAAAAATGTGAATCATTGCTGGACAGAAGAAAGTTTTGCATGTCCCATGCTGGTGTTCAGCACTGCAAGTGTATAATTCTTTTTTGTCATTCTGTGTTTACTGATTTTAGTACTTTTACCAAATTTTGTTTGTTAGTTAACAGTAGAAATCTGTAGAATGCTTAGTTAGAAAAGACAGGCTAAAACCGTTCAGATTCTACTGAAGGACCTCTAGGAACATTGTTACTGAGATAATTGCTTAAGTTACAGGGCTTAAGAGTGATAAGTTAACTCGCCAAGTACAGCAAACTCACAGATGTTGCTCCAGCAAACAATTTACTTCACCTGACAGTCAATAAAGACCAGATAATCAATAAAGGCTGATGCAGTAAACATCTCAAGATCATGAGACAGGCCTACATGGTACCGCATTTATGGTACAGATGTGTTGAAATCATCAAATCTTTGCTGTTGGAAATCTGCATGTGCAGTATCACTCTCTTTGGCATTTACTAGGGCATTTACTAGCTACTTTTAATTTCCACACTTAAATAAGGACAGTTAGAAAAGCTTGATTTGCCTATAAGTGGCTTGACTGTTTTGCCAGCTGTGATATCTATTGTTAGTATCATATAGAAAGTAACTGAAATGCTTCTTCCTTATTATTGCCATACTACACATACAGCTTAACTTTTAACGTGAAAGTCAACAGATGGGACTGTGAGAAAATCCTCTTTGACAATGACCATGGCAAAACTTCTGCACTTTCCCAGTCAACATAGTTACACTGATAGAGTGGAATGATGCTTATGAATCTCTTGCTGAGGATTTGTCTGGCCAATAGTTTATAATCAGTGATCTACTGTGGGAGAAGACAACTAAATAGTTCAGGAAACTAACAATGTCTAATGGATCCTTTAGTATGGCTTCCTTCTGCCATGAGAAGATCTAATTGAATAGCAGGAAAAAGCTGATGAGCTTCCATTGCAGTTCTCATCACAAAGTTTTCAGTTTCCTTACCTTTGAAATACAAAGAAAGTACTGAATTGGTGCAGACACTTTCCTATGCCTATTACAGGTTCTAATGAAGCTAACAAAGCACCAAGGATCAGCAGCAGAACAGAAGTTGTTTTGTTCATGTTTTGTGGTTAAAAACTTGATTCTAGTCTACTCCTTTATCAGTAGCACTCTTTTAAAAAGGGATGGGATGGGATCAAGCACCTTACTCCATGTCAGTACTCCTATTTTACCCTCTGCCATTTAGACACATGGTGTGGAATACAAGTAGTAATAGACAAATTTGGAGCAATTCCTTCCAAGCTGTTTTTAGTCTTGTAAATTGTTGCTTCAGAGTATGCCAGACCCCCAGGAAGGTTTATGTGCTTCTGTCTGTGCCTGTCTATTTTGCAGCAACATCATCTGGCATAGTAGAAGAAGTACTACCTTTCACACAGTAACAGATGCTGAAGTCTGACCTATTGCATATCATGGGGCATTAAATTCCCCCAGATACCCTGTAGCTGAGCACAATAACCTTTGTTTCAGCTGAAGCACACTGTGTTTGGGTAAACCATAACTTTCTGAAAGGCATGTGATGTTGTTCTTGAGACTGTAGGAGTTCAAGAATCTATTGATTCCTTTGGAGCTTGTTCCAGTGGTTTGCTTCCTTATAGTTAAGAAATTGCATGCTTTGTTTCACACTTAATTTTCCTGACTTCAGTTTTCCTCTCTCATTTTTTTTTTGTTATGTCTCTGTTAGATTAGAAAGTCCTTGTATTTTCTCCCTGTGAAGGTACCTGCATGCTGCAATCAAGCCACCTCTTAATCTTTTTGATAAGTAGCATAGATTGAGATCTTTAAGTCACTTACAGCAAGGGTCAAGGGTGTTGCTGCTAGCTCAGGTATTCAAGCCTATTGTGGTCAAAGATTACTAATTAATGTCATTAGAAATGAACAATTCTTTGTGAGAGAGTGAGTCTTACAAACAACTCTCAGCTGATAAGTTTAATAATGCTGACTGAAATACCTGTGAGCTAGTTATCTATAATTATGCATATACTCATGAAGACAGTGGATGCCACTTTTTCATTTTGAAGTGGGCTGTATAAGGGAAGGGTATTCAGTGAAAATAATGAGGATTAGCAGCTCTACAGTATCACTATTCCTCCTCCCCGCCCCCTTTTTTTATTTAAATGCTTGCTTCTGTCCTAGCACTTCATCCTCTCCTTAAGTTTCTAAGTTCTGCTTTCTGATAAGAACAAACTTATGGCATAATGACGAGGCATAAATTGTAGGTATCAAGCATCTTGAAATCACCTCCTCTCAGTTTCCTTGTAAACTAGACTAACTGTGAATGTATTTAAGATTGAGAGATTGTTCAGCTTTTCATGTTTCTGCACCCCTGCAAAATAGTTCGGTAGCAAAATATCCAAGGCTATATTTACACAGGAATGGATATACTTGTTTTACTGCTTCAGTAGCAATTGGCTGTGTCTGATTTTATTTCCACAGTAATTAGCAAACTACCCTTAAGGTATCATTCATCACAAGAAAATCCTAAAGGAATTTATTTCTATTTGCAGTCTGAAATCAAGACTGAGTTATTAGTTTCCTAAATTTTGGCTTTGTGAATACTTTAAAGCAAAAACTAACCCATCTATGGTCAATCTGTCGAAGTCTTTATGACTGATGTGTTATGGAAGTACAGAGAGTTGGTCTCAAATCTGTGTGCTGCTTGATTCTCTTCTCTGAGCTGAATGTATTCATTCAGAATTGATGATATGGGAAACAACTATTCACACCGGGGCTTATTTTTTCCCTTGTTCTAATTACTTGGGTTCATAGAGCCAAAAAATGTAGCATTTTCCTATCCTATCCTATCCTGTCCTATCCTATCCTATCCTATCCTATCCTGTCCTGTCCTGTCCTATCCTATCTTATCCTATCCTATCCTATCCTATCCTATCCTATCCTATCCTATCCTACTCCTATTCCTACTCCTACTCCTATTCCTACTCCTATTCCTACTCCTACTCCTACTCCTACCTGGAAAGTTTCTCTTTTCACTCTAGCCCATTGTTGTTGTCTATCAACACTGACATCTTCACTGCCAGTTTTGTCCAACCTGACAGCAACTGAAGCAGAGAAAGATGTGTACAGAACAGAATTTGAATGAAATGCCTTCTCATTCAGTTTTAGCCATGTAAGTTCCCGATCACACTTGGCATTTCAGGCTTGTTTGTTGCAAAGTCACCATTAATATTGGATATATATTCAAAGCAGAAGCCTATGAACCACTGGACTGTTTCAGTGTAGTTCCACCAACAGCAGAACACTATCTGTGTGGGTACACTCCACAAAACTTTATTCTGCCTGCATGTGTGGCAATAGCATGAAGCAAAATAGTGGGTAGGATTGCAGTATCAAACTGTGGTGGATTAGTGCCAAATTGTGGTGATGATGCCAGCATGCTTTTTGGCTCACTGCCCTGCAAAGGGCTAGTAGGAGGGTAAAAGCCCTTTTCGGTTTAATGCTAAGACCAAATTCAAGACAGAATTAGGATCAAGAATGATCTTTAGGTTGTAGTGACTAATGATAAGGAATGAATTTTTACTCTTAAGCAAAATGTTTGGAGAGGATGTAAATATCATACTATTTTTATCATTGCATTAAATGAGCTAGAGTGTGACTTGTTTGTGCTTTTGGGTGTCCATGCTGAGACAGCTTCTTATCCTCTGAGTTAGAGAACGGGATGCAGACTGAAGATGCAGTGTTAGCCCAGACCTGGCACCAGTGTGGTCCTGCGAGGGTGTTGGTTTCTGTTGGCAAATCCTCTCCCACCAGGCCAGGTCTGCAACAATCCCTCTCTCAGAAAGGCAATCAGACATATGGTAGCATATTTTTTATAAGACAGGCAACTCAAACTAGATACTACCTTGTTTTCTACAGTTTTATTTGGTATCTTGATTAAAGTCTCAGCTGCTGGAATCCTGTGATTAAATAAGCAACTTTATTCTCCCCATTTTTCTTCTGTTTCTCAAAGTATGCCAGTATAACATTGTGATTGCATCATCAATAAATTGTTTCTGTTTTTTTGTTTCAGTCTGCAGAGAAGTATGAGAATATGAGCAGAGTGTACCCTAAAGATACAAACCCACACACAAATAAAAAAGAAATATGATACATCATCATTAAAAAAAGATTTCCATAACTAGTCAAAATATCATCCTTTTTTAACTGGTTCTATGATTTCTGAACAACTGGGATTGCATTAGTTAATGTTGTAATAATAACAATTTGAACGGAATGTCTGATCTTTTATGAAGCGTGACACTTCTTTCCATTCTTTGTTACTCTTTTGAATCTCCTTGGTATTTCTCTGACAATTTGTGGAATACTTTCAGGGTCAAATCATTCATTGTGACTAAAGCAATTAATTCCCCACCTCCATCTATTAAGCTTGTTTTCTTGACATTTTGAAATATCTTTTGTCTATGGTATTGATATTCTGCATGAAGTTTGGAATAGTATGAGGAGTCTTTATATCTTCAAATCACTATTGGAAATGATGATACTATGTATTCTGTTTCTAAACTAGGCTTTAATATATGTGAACGCCCACTAAGAATAGTACTACTGGGACATGCCATATATGTTTACTTTTTCCCTTGGAGAAAAATATTCCCTGATGGCCAAGAAGTCAAAGAAAGGTATTTGGCAAAAAAAACCCAAACAAAAAAAACCAAACAACCAAACAAACGGATGAAAAATTCCTTGTGAGAAATGGTTTAACTTTGTTCCAGAAAGTATGTTGTTGAAATTATTGATGGAGTAGAGCAACGTTTTACTTGCATACTTGGAAACGAGCTAGGGAACAGGTTAATAACAAATTGGGAGGATCGTGTCTGTTTGTTTTCATGTCTATTTAGAGAGCATGAGTCCAAAGAGACATAATATTTGATCTGGAGAAATACTTTTGTCAGGCACACAGACAAATACTTCCTGACATGAATGATTTAGCAAGACAATGCAGTGATGAGCTCCCCAGAGGAAGGGAGTACATTCCATAGTTTTCTTGAGTTTTAGGGTAGGAAGAATGATGAAGCCGAGCATTTAGCCAGAGAGGCTCCTAATGAGAAAGAAGAGTACGTAAACGGATGGGAATTCAAGGAGTGTTAGCAGCACTGGACAAGCTTAGAAATGTTGTGGTAGAAAACAAATTTTCAGCAGACACCCACCTGCACCAGGGACCACAGGTGAGCAAAAACCTTAGACTTTAATATCAGTGGGAATATCTATTAACTAACTGTGGTCTCCACATAAAGTGACAAGTGACTACAAGAAAAGGTGGCGTCTACAGTGTATAGTCACCCTCCAGAGGAGTCTGGGCCAAGAAGGATTAACAACACCAAGGCGGAGAAGCCCAGTTAAAAATCTCCTTCATTAGACTTTCACAAAAGACTGATGATGGAATACAGTTTTGGTTATCTTTTCTTGCATTGGTTGTCGGTTCTCGAAAGGATTTATAACTTCTTTCAAATGTTAACCTCAGTTAAAGCCCTATCTTACTTAATATCTGGGTTAATAAGATCTTTTTCACCACATTGCCTGCATAGCATGCACAATACAATTTATAGGTTGCAAATGAAAATTTAAGAATCTTCAAGTTTTTTCTCATTGGTACCCATGGCACTTCTAAGGAAAATATATTTCATTCGCTTTTTAATTTTATCCAGGTTATACAGAAACTTTATGATTTTACCCACTGTTTTCCAGAACTAAGTACAGAATAGTTCACAGCAAGAAACTCCACCTACTGCAACATAGACATTTTACAAACTGGTAACTACCAGGTCTCTGTCTTTTGATTACTGAGCCAGACTGTGGTTTTGTAATCTTCTAGATATGGAGCTGCATCTTTGTTTCTTGTTAGGTGTATGGTGTAGGCTGTGGTGGGAAGGCGGTGTCTTATCCTCTTTCAAACTGATTGAGGATGAGGAGCGGGGATGGTGAAATCTGAACTGGTTACCAAAGGAGTTTCCGCAGGAAACGGGACCACAAAGACTGAATGGGTCCATGTTTGGAAGGAAGCAAGCTGCCCTCTGTTGGCCAGAACACGGAATTTGGCCCTTTCCTTTTTTTTTTTTTTTTTTTTTTTTTTCCCTGTTCACTGTAGATGAGGGATTAAGTATTTGAATCCAGTATTGTCTGTTTGTCAGAAAAAGAAGATAAGTGTCTTATTATAGGCTGCTACACTAAGAAGTGGTTGGCAAAAGATAAATAGACCTGGAGATGGCCACTTTCATGCTGTTTAAAACATTTCCCTGATTTTTCAGCCTTGTTACAAGACTGATTAAGAAACATAACATTTCAAATTTTCATTTAGGAGGATTTTCTATTGCATGCACTTTAGTACTAATTTTAGGAGTGGGGATAGAAACCCAGGAACATTAGCAAAGCTTAGGGACTAAACACTGTGCTGGCCCAGTGAATGCACACAAGTGTATGAGCTCTATTGGTAGTGATTGCATAGAGTGTGAGGGTAAACCCGAAAATAAAATGAGTTTGGGGACACCAGCAACTGGGACCTTTTCATGCTCTGAACTGTATATCAGTACTTTACTGTACTTGTTACTTCAAGTCACCTCCCTGTAAGTCAAACTTCCTCCTAAATCCAGACTAGGTGATAGCACGACTTGACACATCCATCGAACGCCACAGCAGTTGATACCTCTGGAAGTGCTGTGTGAACTGCTCACATTTATTGATCTTTGTAGATTAAGCTAAAATTTGCAGGAGTTTACAGAGCTTTGCTGAGCAAATAGAACAGCCATATTCAAGTGTTTATGTGTATGCCAAGTTCCAAGTCCAGTAAATATTGCTGCTTGATTCAGCTTTATGCTCCTATAAAATAGACTCTTTTCTTCTTATTTTAATGTATTGTGCTGGTGGAAAACCCAGACACTGAAGTGACTGAATAAATGAATCACATTATCATGTCAAAAGACATAATAAAGCTGGATTATCCCATTAAGCCCCACATTTGTCTCATGATTTGAGGTAATCTTTAGCAATGGGAAAAGGTCAGTTTGAATATGTTTCTATCTGTAACTGTCTGCACTTCTGTTCTGGATGACAGACAATAATCAGTCATCCTGGATTGACCAACACTGTTTTGGGATTTAGATTACTGTTTTGGCAGCTTGAGAAATAATTTAGGATTCTGAAAGGTTAAAATGTGCCCCCTGTAATATCTGAGGCAAAGGACAGGTTCCTGAACAAAGGAGGAACACTCCAGCTGCTTTGGTTTTGTTTAAGATGTTCGCCTAACCTTGACATCTATGCTTGCCTATCAGTAACTATCTGGGATAATTTTCTGCTTGCAAATATCTGTAAATTTTCTTTTGTTCATATTTGGTGTTAGGGTGAGGTTGTCTTTTGCTTCTAAATTTCTCTTGTGAACTGATATTGCCCAGGAAACTGGTGATTGGTGAGGAAGCTAGGAAAAAAAAAGAATTATAAAGGAGAGGTTCAGGGTTTATTGGCAAATGCTATGTTTCAAGTGTGTAACATCTAGTTCTCACAAAACTGTTGTTGTCTTATACACCTAAATTACTTGCAAGTATTGCACAGTTGGAAGCAGTTGTTGCTATAGAAGCACTGGAGCTACTGACAATGCTGGCAGCAGGAAGAGCAGCAACAGCAGAAGGTACATGATGATCTCATGGGTTTGGGAATGAGAGCTTGGAAGGAAATGGAAGGGAGGAAAGGAAAGTAAAGGAAAGGAAAGGCTCATTTATTTTTATTTATTAATTTTGGACTTTCAAATTTGGTCTGACCTCATCTCAAGTGGATCCAATTAGCTGGATTTGCAAAATGAGGACAGGGTGATATTCATAAAAGTTTGGTTTTCTTCAAAAATGTTTTCACAGAATCACAGATCACTAGATCACAGAGTCCAATCGTTTCCATCAGTCGCTAATCATGCCCCTCAACACCTCATCCATCCATCTTTTAAACACCTCCAGGGAAGGTGACTCAACCACCTCCCTGGGCAGCCTATTCCAGTTCCAGTTTTGCTAACAGCTGCCAAATAATTTGAAAAAAGATGTAAGTCAAGCAGTCCCAAGAGCAGCTATAAGAGGCAGTAACTCTGGTGGATCTCTGGGTGGGTGGTGGGAAGAAAGAAGAAAGAAACCTCTACACCATTAAGAACTGCCTTCAGTTGTAAAGGACTTTGGATGGATCTGTGCATAGACAAGAACTTGCACAGCAAATCACTGTTTAGTCCTGTCATGAGTTCTTGAAAATGGATGTCTGTTATGTGGAAGAAATCAATGTGCAATAGCTTTAAATGTTGCCCTTTGAGAAAGGTATACTTGCATGTTAGAAGGGATGGGTGGGAATAGTACTCTAAAGGAGCTGATGAGATCCTTTATTTCCTCTTCTGATTTCAATAACTTGTCCCAACAAGCTACTCTGTGCTCTGCTGCCACAAGGGAAGCAGGAAGGTACTCTCCTTCCCCCAAATTTTGTTATGGTCTTTAATTCCTGGCTGTTTGCCACTCCTTTTGATCTGCTTTATGCAACCAACCACCTCTCTGTGGCATATCCCTGGCCCACCTTTTCATGGCAGAGCTTCTGCCATGTGTGGCACTGCTTTCACTTTTCTTTCCATAGAATATAAGTAAAAGAGGGCAGTGGGGAGGACTCTCTTGTGTCCTGCTATCCACATCTGAAGGTCTTTTCCTTCTTTCTCTCCTGCGTAGGTGGGAAGCAGCTCCAGCCTGTGAGCAGTCCATGTGCACACTCAGTTTTGGGGCACTATGCACAGCAGGAGAAAGAAATTATACTTCCACAGTTCCTAATTTCTGATTTAACAATGTTTGAGAGGATGCAAAATCCTGTACATTTGCTCTTCATTAGTTTCAAACAGTGAAACATTACTGTCAGTCAGAATTTCATGATTCTTTTTTCTTGGTAAACATAATGTGAGGATGGAGGTACTGTGAATACTGAATCTGAATTAAAGCTCATCCAGAACATCAGTCTCAGTGTAAGCTCAGGGTAAGCAGATAACAATCATTCTGTTGTATGATCTCCTACCCTCAAGTCATCTGTGGCCCAGTAAAATTTTTAAATAGGGGGTGACAGTTTTGTGTTTAGTAGCCCCAGACTGAGTATTCTCCCATCTCCAGATGGTTTCCAAATCCATGTAAATGTTTGAATCCACAAAGCCCGTGCAGGTTCAAGGCTCCAATATGTGTCGTGGGACAAAATTATGCCTTCTGTTTGTCTACCCCTGATGACTGCAGGAAAGTATTTACATGATGCCTCCTAGTTTTTGTGGCAGAAAAGAAAAAAATGTTGCGATGTAAGTAATGACTTAGAAGCTGTTACAAAAAGTGAGGAAAAGATAATGATCTGAGGGTTTTGTGTGGTGGAAGAGGATTTAATAGTTGCATGCATCTTAACTCTATCTATACTGTGATATCTGAATTCTATATATCTGAACAGTGATGCACTTTGACATTACAAGATAACCTTGAAGGTGGCTGCAAATAAATCTAACCCCGTCTCTCAGAATACCTTAATCTTGCATCCTGAACAAATATTGCCATACATAGTTCCGTACAGATAAGATGGGAACTAAAGGCTAGTAAAGTTTACCCAACCTTTCCATTCATGGAATAATAAATAAGCTTAGTATAGAAAAGTGGTTTAAGATATCTTAGTTTTATTATTTGAGTGGCTTGCAAGGGTTAAATGACAACATTCTACCTTTTGAAAATACTTTTCATTAAGAGAAAAGATAGCTAAGATGAATCCCCACATGCCTTATATTTTCCCCATTTGAACCTCCCTGAACGAGTATTCATTATTGTTAATGGGATTTTATTTTTCTTTAGTGTCACTAAATAAGCTCTGCTTAGCTAGCAAGCACAACAAAAAAATGGAGCCAGAAGGGACAATCCTATTCTATATCTCTAATGTAAATAGTCTGCTTGAAAACATTATATATCTTTTTCAAACTGCTAAAAACACTGCAAGCATTTCAGATAATATCCCAAGCAGTTAACAAAATGCCTAGGAAAAGAATGCATTTGTTTAAAAAAGGTGTTTGCTAAAGCAGAAGAAAAAACCCTTATACATAATAATAAAAACGGAGCTTCTAAGTGAGCAGCACACAGCTCATTAGAAAGAATAAACTCCCAGAGTCCCTGAAGGTAAAATACAATAGAACGTAGCCTATTTTAAACTCCATTCAATGAATATGACTTTTGCATACTAAAGTAAGTCATATTTCATAACACAATGGACAATTTTAAATGACTCATTTTTTACTATTTAATGTTCTTATTATATAAACTGCATTTTCCACTAAACTGTCTTTGAGAAATCATATTTTTGTAAATGTGGTTTACTAAGGAGTGCATTTAAAAATGAATCATCTGGCAGCACTGAGACTTCTCTATTTTTTATTGAAAATATAAATATTTGGTGATGTATTTAAGGTATAACGTCTCCCTGTAATATGCTGTAGTTATTTATAGTTGTCATGTTAAAGACAAGTATTTCAAGATTATATATGGGAGTCATTGGCAAACAATGGGCTATGTGGAAAAATACTAACATACTAACATGCCAATAATTAACTGAATTTCTACAGTTTTACAAGATATTTTCTTTTTAACATTTATCCTGGACCAATTTGTTCAGCTTCACTTTCAAACCACCAATATGTTTAGAGGATGTATAAGAGGAGATGCCTCAAAGTCAAAGAATACCATTCGCATTTGAAATCAAGTAGAGGATTAGATGAATTTTGTAGCTAGTCTAGAACACAGAAGGAAGAGTCTCTTCATGTCTCTTGTAGCATGCATAAAAAGAAGGTCTTTCCTGCAAGTGGAGTGTTTGGTTGACCTATAGTTTGCACTCAGTTCAGAATTCTTATTCCTACAGCACTGTTGACATGATCATTGCAAAACAATGATCTTTACTGCTGCCAACCAGATATTATTAAAGATGTTCAAAGACACAGCCCCCACTGACAGGTGGGTAAGCAGTGCAAGGTAAGAGAGTAAGGTAGAGGCCCTCAGTTTGGAAAGTCTCCTCTGGCTGATGTACAGTAGTCAATGTTGACTGTGCCTGATGTGTGTATTTACTGATCATTTGATTTGCAGTTCAGACTAGTCCTCCTGAGGTGTGCCATAAGTGAGGGTTTATGACACATTTGGCGCTTCTGTGTAACCAAAAACGGTGTGCTGTGCGGCCAGACTTCAAGGTCAATTCCACTGTTCTTCTTGAAGACAGATGATATTGCGAACACATTTGGCTATCAAGAGAGGACACCATTCTCAATCAACCAAACAGAAGTTGACATGCATAGGAATAGTAGACTTACTATTTTTGGACTATTTAATGTTATTTTTACTCCTGTATTTCCATCTCATTTGATTTAACTTCTGATTGAAGTGTTCTTCAATAATTCTGACAAATTTTCCATGGTAAGAAAGCTGTGCCCTTTCTGGTTTAACATTATTAAAGTCCAAGTTATTTGCATATTGAATTACTTCAGAAAACTCTGGACTGTGTTAAGAACTTAAACAAACAATCATTTTCATCTAGCACAGGAGGAGCTGTGCACCTCATCAATGGCCACACATAGGCATGTGTTGTGTCAATGAATGGAAGATTTTTAGTTAGCAAATTCTTAAGTAGTATTAAAAGCATTGTACCTTCAAAGCACTATTGTATGTAATTATAGCTACCTCAAATATCATTCTTGTGTTTCCACTGTAAAGCACAGCCAACTTGAGATGAAAACATAAGACAATTATTGCTAATCCTGGGTGCTGGTTTTCCTATATTCTTTCCTTAATTTTGACTTATCAGAGCTTATGGTCAGCTTATTTCCACATACTCTGTCCCAGACAGCTTTATATGCTGCTAGATAGGAGGCTTGAGTCAAAAGTGTGATACAAGAATGTACTAAGAGAAGTGGTTTTCAGTCTGGAGAAAGTTACACTTTGAATGTGTGTTTTACTATTGTGTATATATGTATTAAAAAGCAAACTATTCATTTTAAAGTACAGTATTCTTCCCTATTGTATACATACCTAGAACTCAACAGTGGATGTTTGAAAGGCTTTGACTTAGATGCAGTTTCTTGAAAACAGCTTTGGTAAGTCAGTTGAATCCAAGGAAACTTGTGTCCCGTCTTTTTGCAGACAAGGCACATATTTTGTGGCTTTGACCATTCCTTCCCACTAGCAAACCAAAGATCACATTTGAACTCTCGCTTGCCTGGAAGCACATTGTATCTTCACACCAAGAGCTCAGATAGTTTTTTTCTCCAGAAACAGTGTCCATCTCTGGTAATAATAATGATAAGATTTGGAAGAAAATGCCTTTCCATTAGGCATTGGAGTAAGTTCTACTTAATACCATGAGACACACTTATAATATTGTCAGCTGCTATGTAGCCACCAGTACATCCTGCTCACTGGGGACATAAAGCTAGTATATATAACTTTTTATTTGTTCCTGAGCAAGTAGCATGATTTTCTAGCATTTTAAAATTTTCATTCTTAATATTTTTAATCAAAACAGGTTTGTAGGAATTGTAATAGTTTTATAGCAATATATATATCAGGACAATAAAAGAAAAAAATATTTTAAAAAAGAGACATTTGTGGAGATGTGTTCATTTGTTAATTTTTTATTACCAAAATTTTACTTAGAATGGGAATAGAATATATTCCTCTCAGTTTATGCTGGGAACAGCGAAAATATTCAAAAATAGGCAAAGACGGAAACAATATCTTAACAGGGTGAGAGAAGGAAATGTCATGGAAATTACGTGCTTTCATTTACATTTATTGTTTAAAACTGTCACTTATATGCTAAATGCACTCCTTAGGTAATTAGTATCCCTTTCTGGTAAGCTTGTATGCTATGCAATAAATATAATTTATTAGCATCATACATATCTTTAATTGTCCAAATCAATGGTCATCATCAGAGTGATGCTCTTTGGGCACTTCTTTGAGCTGTTTTCTAAGTAATTGTATTTTATTGCAAAATAAATGAGATTTTTTCCTGTGAGCATTCTGTGAGAGATATGACTAAAACCCAACTAAAATTCACAGCCATTTATTGCAATGCCTTGTAACTTATATGTTTAACACTGGATATTCTCAGTTCATCCCACGATCCAACAAGTAGTCATGTGCCACTGTAAGCTGATGTGTCTGGCCGGGTCAGAGGAAGGACGTGTGTGTTTGAACACAAAATTTTGTGGCTGTATTTAATGTGTCAAACATATATATGTCCATGCCACATGATTGAACTAGGTGACCACTAGAATTGCTATGAGATGTCAGACTAGTCCCACAGCTACAAGCAGGAGAGCCACATACCCATGTTACTCTGTCCAAGTTAATAAACCTAGTGTTGCATAACTCATTTGCGATTCCCTGTGTGTGACTAATGTAGCCATTATTTTCACACCACATTGCATACTACTTAAATTCTAACATGTAAATCTAGACATCTCTAACTGGCATATGTATATATTCAAAACCTTACTTACACAGACTGCACAGAGAGGGGCAAGGTAGACCTGTTGGAAGTGTCTGCTCCATTTAGGTATACTAGGGTGCAGTGTCGATTTTAGGAACCGGACATGTTAAGGTGGTAGAAACCAGCACAGCCCATGTGTTTGCCACCAATTTCATGGACTCTGTGCTTAGACTTCTAAGGTTTGAATTGATGAGCTGTAGTCAGCTCCTTGGAGTTGCCTTATCCTGCTAGACATTTTGTATAAAAGGGGTTTCAGACTAGAATGTTTAGTAAGCATATAATTAACTGAAATGTTATTAGAGTTCAATGAATAACTGCAACTTAACATCTAGTTTCCACTCCTGTCACTACCTTTGCAGTGTGGGAGATGCAAATTGGTAAGGAGCCATGTGAGTTTCATCAGCGAGACTAGCTGTGACTTATAAATATATTGTCTAACACCCTAAGGGGAGCCTATAAAAACTTGAATGTGAAATCATTACACTGTTTTGTCATGCCCAAATGACAATAACAACCATGAAACTTTTTCTGTAAAATATCTTTTCATAGGCTAACTCTATTTGCAATAATTTAAATACTGAAACAAATCCCTTCTAGTTCCATCTTCTATTTAAACAAAATGACAGCATATTGGCACCATCACTGCCTCATCTTACTATAAATCAGCAGAAATGAACAATCTGTCACGTTCTTTATCTGTGCTCTTTTTAGTCTTGTTCAGTATATGCATCTCCAGAAGAAAATTATAATAAATTCTTCCATGCTCCCTTGCTGCTTGCCTGTTTTTAATGTCCTTGTTACATCTAAAGCTCTAAAAAAACCTAGAAAATCCTGTGGGCAGATGAATGGTCTTACTGGTAAAGAAAAAACTGGAAAGGTAAAGTTGTAATGGTAATGCTCCACTGGAAGTACTGGAAATGAATAAGTGCCATATATTTGACTGAGCATACTTCCTGGAATAAATAGTGTTGTAAAACTCAGCTCACACCAGGAGAGAAGACAAAAGAGTTCTTCCGTGGGGTGACAACTGGCCAACTTTGCAAACAAGGAATGACTCTTTTGTCTGAATATTTCTGTTGTTTTCAACAGAGAATATGCAGGGAGCAAAGAAATAATGTGTAGTGCCAAGAATCTGGTGAAGTGAGAATATCTGATTCTCTCAAGAAACTCACTCATAAATTGAATTTCTATTTACCTGTATTCTTTAGATTTACTAAATTGCTTAGGCTGATTTAGATACAGATGGATCAAAAATGACTTGCACAACCTTTAGTAGTATATAAACCATATGTATTGATGGGTTGCTTCTATTAATAAATGGATGTAGGGTTTTGTTTTCCTTGATGATATTTGCATATGATTCAGTGCTTTAAATAGAAAATATGTAGTACCAAATATTGCACATAAATATACATGTAATCTCTATGTAAAATTAACTAAGAAATCTACTAATATGAAGTGGTCTATCACTTCTCCAACAATAAAATCTCCCATTGTCCTTGTTGAGATGTTCACAATGTGACTCTAAAGTGCCTGTTCAAATAATGATAAGGAAGAAGTATCATGTTTTCCAGGTAGCAAACAAGTATGATCAGCCTTCTTTTTTATTTATTTTTTTTAAGTCCAATGAAGAAGGACAACAGTATACATAAGGTGATCAAGGTGGTGGTTTTTATTCCTGAATTCGAATGGGAGGTGTAAAACTGATCCAGACTGTGTCTGTATCAGTGTGAAGGTGGCAGAATAGGGGTAAGCATGTTCCAGGAAGATAAAGAGAATATAGGGAGAAAATGAGAGAGATTTTGCAATTGATTTTATAATTTCTTCCCAAGAGGTTGCTCTTCTAAAATATTTTTGAAGTAATTATACTCTGATGTCTATATTTTTCACTTTTGTTCTTATTATTTATTCCCTGATAATCAGAGAGTATGGGTCTTAACGTATAACTTTTCTCTGTTTTATATGTAATATACTTCCCATCTCTTGCTGTATAGGAAGTCTACAAAGTAGCAGAGTTAAAATAATTGTGCTGTATGGAGTAACACTGTTGTAGAGGACTAGCCTGTGGGTGCTATGGAGAAGCAGGATAAGGAAGTTTATACTTCCAGGACACTGTAGGAAAAAGGGCTACATTAACTTAATTGTATAGACTTGTTGATAGAAAATATGGTGTTTGTTAGTCACAGCAAGAAGGAATACAGCAATTTCTCAGTTCCAGGGACACACAGGGGCACAGAAAGAGCCTGAATATTCAGACTAACCCTTAAAAATATGAATAGGCCAGTTTGGACTTCTAACAAGAAGAAAATATTCTTCTCTGTTGTAAAAAGCCAAATCACTAAAGTTGAAAATTTCAGCTTAGGATTGCAAGTAGTAGTCTAGCACATATGTACATAGAATGAACAAAGAAATGGTTGAAGAACCAACAATTATAATAATAAACTGTTGACAGATAAGGAAGCAATATCTTACCAGAAATGGTCAATCTAGTGAAATGATCACAGAATCACAGAACAACCAGGTTGGAAGGGACCCATCGGATCTTCTAGTCCAACCATTCCTATCTGACACTAAACCAAGTCCCTCAAGACCTCATCCACCCATGCCTTAAACACTTCCAGGGAAGGTGACTCAACCACCTCCCTGGGCAGCCTGTTCCAATGCCCAATGACCCTCTGCGTGAAAAACCTCCTCCTAATCTCCAACCTAAATCTCCCCTGGCGGAGCTTGAGGCCATTCCCTCTCGTCCTGTCCCCTGTCACTTGGGAGAAGAGGCCAGCTCCCTCCTCTCCACAACCACCTTTCAGGTACTTGTAGAGAGTAATGAGGTCTCCTCTCAGCCTCCTCTTCTCCAGGATAAACAACCCCAGCTCTCTCAGGCACTCCTCATAGGGTCTGTTCTCCAGCCCCTTCACCAGCCTCGTTGCTCTTCTCTGGACTTGCTCCAGAGCCTCAACATCCTTCTTGTGGTGAGGGGCCCAGAACTGGACACAATATTCAAGGAGCGGCCTCACCAGTGCTGAATACAGAGGGAGAATCACCTCCCTGGACCTGCTGGTCGCACCATTTCTGATACAAGCCAGGATGCCATTGGCCTTCTTGACCACCTGGGCACACTGCTGGCTCATGTTCAGTCGGCTGCAGGAACTCACTAATGTAAATAACACTTCATGATTATTTGTTGAAAGAAAATGGCATTTAAGGTTGTCACCAAGCATTAGGAGTTCATTCAATTACCTACTGTGCTAAAATGCAATGGTTATTGCTGCAAAAGGTTGAAAACATGCCTAAACTCAATATCTAATAGAAAGAAGTATGGAACGTACCAAATGGCTGCATGTCTCACATCTTGTGCAACTTACAGTGGAAAAGCTACAAGGATACTTGCTGTAATGTCAAGTATAATATACAGCATTCAAAAGCTGTAAGAGGAAAAAGCAATTCAGAAAAGTATACAGTGACGAAGCATTAAGATAAACCTATGAAGATCTTGACTGTCATGCAGCACATTTTTCAAATACTTGGAAGTCACAGAAAAACGTTTATTAATGGTTCATCATCCTGCCAACACTGCCTACATTTCTCATATGCAAACAATACTGTTTGGGGAAGGAGTGGGTGGGATTTTCCCTGCATCATATTGTAGCCATGAAAATTACAGTATTTTTAAAGAGTAATTGAAGCTTTACCAAGCAAGACAATGATTGATGGTGTCTTTAACAGTCTAAGAAAACTGCTTGCTTTTTTAACAAATATTTTGCCTGTATATAAAGAAGAAAATGTGGGCAGGAAAAGAGTGTAATGCACAAAAATGCTGCTCACACTATTCAGTTGATTTTATTCTTTATCTTTTTTCATGAACTACTTGTTTGATTTAATATATTTTTTAGTCATTATACCATTGCCATAAAGCAAAATTAGTGCTTTATAATATATGTGACATAATTAACTGGGTACATTGTTTGTGACAATGGCACTTAATTTTTTTAACATTCTGAGAGTTAAAAGAGGCTGCTCAAGTTGGCAAAACTAAAACTGATTTTCTATCAATGCAATCTGTATTCAGTTCTGGGCCCCTCACCACAAGAAGGATGCTGAGGCTCTGGAGCAGGTCCAGAGAAGAGCAACAAAGCTGGTGAAGGGACTGGAGAACAGGCCTTATGAGGAACGGCTGAGAGAGCTGGGATTGTTTAGCCTTGAGAAGAGGAGGTTGAGAGGAGACCTCATTGCTCTCTACAACTACCTGAAGGGAGGTTGTAGAGAGGAGGGAGCTGGGCTCTTCTCCCAAGTGACAGGGGACAGGACAAGAGGGAATGGCCTCAAGCTCCGCCAGGGGAGGTTCAGGCTCCACATAAGGAAAAAATTCTTCACTGAAAGGGTCATTAGGCAATGGAACGGTCTGCCCAAGGAGGTGGTTGACTTGCCTTCCCTGGAGGTGCTTAAGGTGTGGGTGGATGAGGTACTGAGGGGCATGGTTTAGAGACTGGTGGGAATGGTTGGACTCGATGATCTGGTGGGTCTCTTCCAACCTGGTGATTCTACGATTCTATGATTCAATAAAAAGGAGATTGCCTAGACTTCCTGTGTCTGATCAGATTCAAATAGCAGAGACATGCAGGTATAGCGATGCACAGAACCACTCAAAGACTGGTTCACCATTATAACTAATTTACAATCTTGAAATTAGAAGAGAGTAAAAAAATGACATATTACTTTTATGCTTTCTTCATCACAAGGTTAAATTTCCTAAGCAGAAAGGAGAGTTTTAGGGAAGAAAGAATAAGTCTGGGATTGATTAATTTTCTCAGACCTCCTAATGCCATTTACTTGGCATATGAATGTTTTATATGAAAATAAATATGTGTTCCATAGCAAATACTGCATTGTTTCTCACATGACTGACTAGGAAATCAAGGCCAAAAGATAGAGTCTTTCAAGGAATATATATAAATGTATGAGCTTAGCACATATATTTCCCTTCCAATTTGCGAATATATTTTAGAGAGACACTACTGAAATAGTATCTGGAATTAAAGAATGAGAGAATCACAGATTTTTTGAGGCTGGAAGGGATCTCTGAAACTTGTATGGTCCCACACCTCTGCACAGGTAAGGTGGCCTAGAGCTGGCTTCTCAGGACTATGTCCAGATGGCTTATAAATATCTTCAAGGAGGAAGAATCCAGCATCTCTCTGGACAACCTGTGACTGTCCTCAGTCACCCTCACAATAAAAATGTGTTTTCTAAGGTTCTGAGAGGACCTTCTGTCTTTCATTTTGAGCTCATTGTGTTTGGTTCTGTCAGTGGGCACCACTGAAAAGAACACATGTCCATCTTTTTGCACTCTCTTCACATCTTCCCTGAGCTTTCTCTTTTCCTGGCTGAATACTTCCAGCTCTCTCAGTTTCTTCTTGTATGATTGCATACAGTCCCTTAATATTCTTTGTGGACCTTTGCTGGACTGTCTCAGTATGTCTATGTTCCTCTTGTTTTGAGGAACCCAGAACTGAACACAGTACTCCAGATCTGGCCTTACTAGTGCTGATTAGAGAGGAAGAATCATATCCCTCAGCTAGCTGGCAGCACTCCTCCTTATGTAGCAGAGGATACCACTAGCCTTCCCTGTTGCAAGGGCACACTGCTGGCTCATGTTCAACTTGGTGTCCACCACAAGCCCCAGGTCCTTTTCAGCCAAGCTGCTTTCTGGCTAATCAGCCTCCACTGGTTCTTCTCCAGGTGCCAGTTTTGTACTTTCCCTTGCTGAACTTCATGAGGCTCCAGTCAGCCCCTTTCTCCAGTCTGTCAAAGACTCTCTGGATGGCAGCAGGACCCTCTGATGTAACAGCTACTCCTCACAGTTTTGTATAATCAGTAGACTTGCTAAGGATACTCTTTGCCCCGTCATCAAGATCATTAATGAAAGTATAAACTGGGATTAGGCTCAGTACTGACCTGTGCTGTACACCACTTGTCATTGGTCTCCAACTAGACTTCATGACACTGATCACCTGCTCTTGGCCCAATCATTCACATAATTTTTCGATCTATCTTGCTGTCTCCTCCAGCACATAGAGAATCTCTATAAAGATCTTATAGGAGAAAGCATTGAAGTCCTTATTGAAATACAAGGTAAGATGGATCAGCTGCATCTCAAAAGAGATGACCTTGATTAGTGGCAGCTTTAGAGGTGAGGATTCATCTGTGCATTGATGGAGAAGAGCTGTGCAGCAACATACCCTTTTTCGCTACAGAGGAGGGTGATCAGTCTTGTGGGCATTGCCAACCAAATGCAGGTGTGGGGTGGCAGGGAGTGCCTGGATAATCCACTGCAGAAAAATACCTCTTTCTTCTGCTCATGATTTTAACTTGCAAGTGTTGATTGTATGTCTTCTTGGCAGCCAGCATAGTAGTGCCTGAGCAATGTTAGTGCTGATTTACAAGGACCATAAAAGCAGAATAAAAATAATCCCCAAGATGGCAGTAATGCAGAGACAACTCCTAAAATCAAATTCTTCTTCTCACCTCCTGCACTTAATCTTCCTTTTAAAACAATTACAAATCAACAATATTTCTGTTTCCTCTCCTTGTCCTTCTCATCCTTTCTTCTTTATGCTGTTCTTCTCACTGTTATATATTTATTAACTTTTCCTCCTTTCAGTTCTCCATCAGTTAGTTGCTTCCATGGTCTCTTAGACTATAAATTTCCCCATATTCTATTTGACCTTTACGTCCAGTTCACCACTTTATTAAGGCCCTATTTTTTTTTTCAGCATCTACACCACTGTAAATCGTAAGTCATTCCTTTGGAGTCAGTGGAGTGACAGTACTGTAAAACAGGTTCAATTTGGAGCATTGGAGATCTTAACATTTACAAGAGACATTTGGTAAAAATTTAGATTTTGGATATTGATTGAGAGAGGTTAATAAGATTTACAAGATTAAGACACTAGGTCTGTCAGAGTGGTATTAGGATAATTCATTCATTGGAAAAGAAAAGAGTTGAGCAGACAGTTGAAAACACCAAAACAAATCAACAATTACTTTATCATTTACAGATATGTTAAAAATCTTATTTTTTCTAATCTTAGTGTGGATTCCCTGTATTTCAGTTGCCATAGGAGGGGGAATTCTGTGAGGAATCTGAGAATCAGAGTTAATAATGCCAACAAGGACTGAAAGCACTCTCCTTGCAGAAGTGTTTCAGATGCCATTTAGAAAAGCAGCTCATCTCATTCATGTAGACACTGCTTATGTCACATGCACATTTGATCTAAGACTTTTTAACAAACTCAGGACGTGAGCATCAGGATGAGGGTTGTGTCAATACTGAGGCTTACGCTGACTTCCTATTCTCAATATAAAATATTATAAATATATTTGTAAATATTAATAAATTTTATAAATAAATAAACCCATGAAATAATGGGTCAAAATGCTATTTTCTCCCTTTTCGTTTACTTAACTAAATTAAAACTTTCTATTAGCTTGCTAATTGTTTTCTTCCTCCCTGGAAGAAAGGCTGAAAACGCAGTCACAGAAACAAAAGAATATGGATACAGAAATACATACTCAGACAATTCTAAGAAATTACCTTTAGATGTTTTTTGCCAGCCACCTTAAATACATGTGTTATGCTATAGACCCAGCTTACCTACTAGACCACTGCACAGGTGGAAATATGTATTTGTGGCATACCGAAGAGTAAATTTCCCCAATATATCACAATTACAGAAACATCTGTGCAAAACAGCTTTGAAGCATTTCACTATGATAATATACATCATTCATGCTGGTCTAGTGACTGCAGATTTTCCTGCACTGAGAAGACAAAAACAATGGGAAATTGGTTCAAGCCACACCAATATGGAGATTTTTCTGGTACCTGTATATATCAGCTGTTGTTCCTTGCCTGTAATGTAAAGGCATAATTTCATTAAATGTTAGAAGAGAAACAAACACATTTTACATGCATTAATGAAATCACACAGACAGCATGTAAACATAGGCAGGAAGAGATCACTTGAATTAAAATAGGTTGGACATATGAACCAGTTGTGGTAAAAATAAAAATCACTTTAAGATTCTACTCAGCTCTTGAGCCAAACCTCAGTTGAACCTTGTTTGAAAAGTTTATGACAATTTACCACTCTTCCCTTGCTTTGTACAAATTGGTTCAGGCTGGGTAGGGAAACAGAATGACAACATATAATGAGTAAACTTAATTTAGCTAAAGAGAATCTGAGGTTTTTTTTGCGATTCCTATCTGTCTCTTTCTGCTCCTAGAAATTTTTATCTCTGCAGTTTCAGCCAAATCTGCTATTTTCAACCAAATTTGACAGATGAGTTCTAGGATTTACTATCATTGAACTTTCTCACTTTCATTGAAATATGTGACTTAGTAGACATGGAGGCTCTACTGATGTGCCTTCTAAGGGAAATCCTGTCACATGACCTCATCCCTTCCTAGATAATGGAGAATATACAACTGCAAGAAACTCAATAAATATCCCATATGTGGAAAATCTTGTTGGAGCACCAAGTAACTACTAGAAGATCAAGTCATGAAAGTAATAAGAAATCACACTTGATTAATTTTCCAAAATTGCAAGTCTTTATCATGAAATATCAAGTCTGCTTTCATAAGCCAAAACTTTTGTATTACTTTAAGATCCAGCTGAAGACACGTTAGCTGAAGATGTAATCCATTTAATTTTCTGTTGCAGGTAAAGAAAGCACATCAGTTGTAGGCTCTGGGCATTTCTTTCCTTCAAGCTTTATTTGTAAATCATATAAACAAAAGGACAAGCCAAAAGAGAATGGTGGACCTGAAGGGCAATGTTGATACATTATTCCCCGGATCAATAAGTTTATTAATAGCACTACACTGAAAGATATGGAATAGGGGTTGACAGTCACTAAAAGTATGAAATTGCTTTTCCTTCTATCTATTAATCTCTCAGTCTGTCAAAGTGAATAGAAGTTAACTGGTCTTCACATCAATACGGGTTTTGCAAGTTTTAGATTCCTCTGTTAGGGCATCTATTTTCTCTTCTCATATCCTGTCCTACGCTGATAGTAGCACTACTGTCTACAGAACAAAATTTGTTTGTCTTTGAGTACATGCTGCAGGCAGGTATAGTGCGCAAGGAGGCAGGCAAAGCTGACACCTTCAGCTGTCATTAGAACTCATTTACAGGGAAGGGTGAAGATCAATCAGTATGTCTCAAAATGCAACAGGCCAAACAACCCTGCAGAATTTCTCTTGTCAGAAGTGAGCTGCAAGTATGTATCTTACTGCTTAATTCATTCACTATATTATAACCGTTCTATTAGTAAACAGACCATTTTAAATTGTCCCCCAAATATTAATTTCAGAAAAGTGCAGCATGAGAGAGGTGAATGATTATATTGCTAATTAAACCACAAATACAGTAATTACAGTTTATATGTCATTATGCTGAAACTACACAGGATGACTTTAAACAGCAAAACAGCCATTAATTTTACTGTTCAAAGAAATACTCATAATCTTTTAGAAATGTCATATAAAATATTCATTTTGAAATGTCCTATGGTGATTTCTGAATTTATTTAAAGTGGGCTGTTGATAGTTCTTTTATAAATAAGCAATTACAGTACACTAAATATATCATGGCCCATCACATTATACATTCTATAATTTCATGGATGAAAAGCCTACAGCTGATATGCATAAATATGGTGCGCTTCACAGTAGGTGAAGAGTTTGATTACACAGGATAATCAGTGTTATTATTTATAGCAACCATTCATACCTGTTATTTACTAAAATCCAGTAAATCAGATATTGGTTTCTTTAAAGAAGTTGCTATATTATAGCTTGACCTAGGCATAAGACTACTAAATTTATGTCAAATGCACTGTTACATTAGTAGTTTTTGAAGTCAGCCAAGGTCAACAGGCAACAAGATTTGTTAGTACTCAGTAGCAGAAAAAAAAGTTATGTTGAGGTAGCACCTGTGTTCTATTCAGATTCCCTTGAATAAGTATCATCCCTGCAAACATCATTGCCCCACTAGCAATATTAGATATCTATGCTAGCACTTTAAGGGAAGAAGCCAATGGCTGATTAACTGCAGAAAGGTTGAAGCAACCTCAGATGCATAGTGATAGGATGAGGGTTAACAGTTTTGAGCTGAAAGAGGTTAGATTTAGATTAGATATTAGGAAGACATTTTTTATGGTGAGGGTGTTAAGGCACTGGAACAGGTTGCTCAGAGAAGTTGTGGATGCCCCATCCCTCCAAGTGTTCAAGACCAGGCTGGATGCGACTTTGGCAAACCCGATATAGTGGGAAGTGTCTCTGCCCGTGGCAGGGGGCTTGGAATCAGATGATATTTAAGGTCCCTTTAAACTCAAAACATTCTATGATTCCATGATTTTTTCAAGTGATCAGAGGTCCCTCAGAAGACAAAGCTCTGTTTGGAGGAAATACTAGGATAAATACCCTTACAACTGGATTACAATATGAGAAGATAAATTGTTATTAATTATCTGTTACTCGCATGTTACAAAGCAGCAAAACAGAAATTGTTTGACACTGACATGACGTGGAGAAGACTACTGGTTATTCTGAGACTGATGCTTAGAAGCAGCCTTTGGCACAGACAAGCTCTGAACTGGAACCATTTCCTCTATTCTTCCAATTCCCTGGGTTGAGAAAATGGTAAGTCTTAAGTCTTCTTTTCTTAAGACAAGAGTTTTCATTTGAAGTCTTTGGTTTCAATAGACAGATGTCAAATTAGGACCAATCTGAGTTTCAGTTCCAGACTGAAAACAATTCAAATGGGCTCTCAGCTCTTTTCTAAGGAAACATTTTAGAAGTCTGCTTCAGGAACAAATGTCTCAATTCTGAATAATAAATCATCTCAACCACATTTAATTACATATAATAAGGCCAAAGAGTTCGTCAGATTGTGTACTACCACCTCCTCTATTATCTAGCCCATACAAAGTTACATTTAACTGGTATGTCTTGCATAGGGCAGTCCATCCTGGTAGGCAGGTATAAACAACCCCTTGGCAGTTCATAGTTAGTCACGTTCACCAGTAACAATCTACGGCAGATTTAGATTTGGATCTGTCAGGTTTCAGTTCCCAACTGTTAACATTTCTTTTATATATTTCTGTTTTTAAATATTCCTCAACTATGCTTAGGGGAGTATGTCTAGGGCAGTAGAAATAGTCAATTTTTTGGTAAGTGGTAGCTGATGTTGAAAATGTAAAGAAAATAAGATTGGAAATGTTGTCAGATAAGGATTTATTTCCTGTCCAAATAAATATTTCACTTAAAAACAAAGTACATTCTTCCTGGAATAATGTAAGACAATCAGTGAAAATGATGGTTTTCATTCATAAACAACTCATGGTGTTTCGCCATAATCCAGTGAGTCATTCACAAAGGTTACAGGTGATTTGATTCAATTTCTACTTTTGTCTGGAGGGAAAATGAACACACAGCAAAGAAAGGATAGAAAGATGAGAGATCTTTTCCATATTCTCAACCTAAAGCAGGACCAACTGCACCTAAATCCCCAAAATATTTGCTATAAAAGAGTTAAATCAGAAAATTACCAGCTATGCTGGGACAGATAGACCTCGTTTTTATCTGTTGATGTTTTCTACTTTAAAAAATAACCAACCAACCAAATAGCCATTAAAAAATGTTTAAGGAAATATTTAGATATTTAATGCAAAGTGAAAGAGCTTGATGAAGAGGAACTTGCCTTTTACAATACCTTGTAGGCTGAAAAATTAAAGTATATGTTCTGGAGAGGTATTGGTGCAAATTCCCTTAGTTAGAAAAGACAAGAGAATCTTGGTCTCCTTAGGTCTATATAACTGCACTAGCTAACCTGGAAAACTGGGAATAAAATATATTAAAGAACTGACAAACTAAAAAAAAAAAAAAAAAGTACATTGCAGGAAATTTGTCATCCATCTTTATTACTTGCCAACCTAGTTTTTACCTGTAAAGAGAGACTATCTGTACATTGTAAAACCATATCTAGAGCTACTTTTTTTAGTCCTGTGTACATTGCTTTGTTTTTCTCCCTGTAAAATTTTTTGCTAATCAGAGTTTAAATGTCAAATTTTGCCATCTTCATAATATACAAAGAGGGTTTGTTCATTTAAATTTCATTGAAAAAAGCTGCTTATATATAATATATTATTTTCACCTTAATATATGAATATGAAAGCTTGAAATCCAGCAATGATGTAAACAAGTATCTAAATGTGTTTAAAAGCAAGTTCCTAAGGAAAATTCCATGTTTTGAAAGGAATGGAGTTACAGCAAATGTTCTTTTCTCCAAAAATATCCCAAAAAAAATGAAAATATCTTGGATTTTTTGAATGAAACCGGAACATCTGCCTCGTCTGACATGCCAGTGAACAAGAGCAGGATTATGTATAAAGGGCCAAAGAGAAGAATCTTGCAATAATACAGAAGTGAGAGAAGGTATACTTAAGTTTAGAAAAATAGAGATTACTGGGATAAAAAGAAAAATCTGTCTGTGCCAGTCTCTATGGTGAAGGGTAATTAAAATTCAGGTAAGAACTCTGCCTTTAACTGAAAATTAAAAAAATAATAAAAAAGTAATATCCATACCTTTCTGCTGTGATTTCCACCTCCCGCCACCCCCCAGACATCAGGTTCTGTTGAGCTAGGTTCTGCGCACAGATAAAAAAAAAAAAGACACCATTTTTTCAAAATAACAGATTAACAAAGAAGATGAGTAGGCCTGCGAAATAAAGTTAAGACATTTAGTTAAGATAAACCTGAAAACAATGACTATTGCTGCTTTGGTTAAACTTGCAGCTTGCTAGTCAGAAGATTTAGCAGTACCAAGAGAGAAATGTAGAGTAGGATACACAACTGTTAAGTGGAAAGACATTGAGATGGATGCACAGTAGAGAAGTCATGGAGCTCCTGAAAGATATGGAAGAACAATGCAAGAGTAAGAGGAAAAAGATGCATAAGTATCATACTGAGGGTGATGAAGCTGGAGTGAGATTCAAAATTCAGCTGTAGAGAGTACAACAGATACTTGTATGATCCAATATTGAAGGATAAATCATAAAGGGAATGCTAGGAGACAAGAAAAGTAATCCAGACCATGTTGATGTACTCAGTCTTTCAGATAAAATATGTTTCTCCTGTAGAGGACCCACAAAATATAAATTAATTTTCTTTAAAATTTTGTCTTAGCAGGAAGACTAGTGTCACAGTGAGTAAATGTTATGAGGAGCAGATCAGAAAACAAATAAGGAAAAGATCCCTCCTCTTCCTTGCAGGGCAGTAATTCTACGAACAATAACAAATTATAGGATATAGAAAGCACTGTGATGTAAGAATTCTCTGCAAAATTCCAGAATTAATCTGCTAAACAGGTTTTAATAAAAAGACAACGTTATATCAGTAAATTAAAAAAAAGAACCATAAACAAATAAGGCATTTTCATGTAGAATTGCAAAAAGAGAAACCAACCCACTAACATATCAAGATCATTCTTTCCAGAGAAGTGTCTAGAAAAATAAACTAGCCCTTTTTCTGGGAATTCTCTGAGCACTCATTATCACAAAGATGATGTGGATGATTTTCCTAGGGGTAAAAGGAGTGTTCTAGCACAAAAATTTTGCTTCTCTTCTGTACTACCTGGCACTTCATGGAGAGCAAAGAGAAAAGATTGGAGAAGAGGTGGGAGATTATTTATCAAGAGGGTTTTTGTAATAGACAAAAAGTAAGAGCTAGGTGAAAGGGGAATAATAACCAAATGGAAGATCAGATTCTCCCTGCTAAAAATAATGCTAAGTGGAAGCTGAAGACATAGAAAATGGAAAGTGAAGTTGAAGAATAATGACACCAGTAAAAATGAGATTTAAATGTTATTTCTAGAATTTTTATTTTCATTAAGCTGTAAGAAAAATGTAGCTTTCATTGAAAAAGCTTCCAGTTAATTTTATATGTATAATTTCTATGGAAAAGGTGTGAATTTTTTTTCCTCCCTGTACAAATTCCTCTATTTTCTCTCTCTCTCTTTCTTTATTCTCTCTCCCCTAAGCAAACAGAAAAGGGTTACTGTGAATTCTACTTGAATTGCCATGATCTTTCCTTGTTGGACAATTATAATGTATTTAGTAATTAAAAAAGGGAAAAAGTCCCACCAAATCCAATGATAATCTGCTGCAGGAAATGTGGTATCTAGTTACAGGTGTGAATATTTGTGACAAGTTAATGGTCACAGTTTTAATATAAAGTAAATAAGTAACATACAGCCTTACTTCAGCATCACATAGGAATCACCTGTTATACTGAATCCTTGGAAGACAGAAATATATATACTTTATTTTTCAAAATAGCAATTTTATTATTTCTATAGGAGATTCCCAAGTTATATGATATTATTTAATACTGAACAAATTTAGTAACTTGTACTTTCGGTTTTCCCCTTTTCTAGGAAAAAAATCCAAATCCTACAAAACTTTGTGTTTCTCTTCATCTTTTTTTTTTCTTAATCCATAACATTATACACTCTGTTAATTATAGTGTCCTGCTGGATAGAGTCAATTGAGTGTGTCTTTTGTGTGTTAACTCTTCATCGACAGCTGTCAGATTCACCTTTTCAGAACAAAGATAAAATATACAACATAAGCAGCAAGTTGACAAAGTTTATGCACATCAAAAACTCTTGGCTCAGATGATCTTCAAATCCATAGTGAGAGTGAGATAGTCTTCAGTCATGAAAAGATCCAGACAAATAAGACTGAAGTTCCCAGGAATTTCATAACTGAGAGACTAGGTGTCTCTAAATCTCCATTTATCTTTATTTGAAAATTTTCGATTCTGGTATTTTGTTTCAAGATCATCTCCACTGGAGTTTTTACAGCAAAGCAAAGAAGACAGGTTAGATCTCTCAAAGTAAAGCTAAAAGCAAAGCAGATTAGAATTATTTTCACATTATGAGGAAAATTGTTCTTCCTGTATTGACAGTTTACATCCTTTCTGTCAAATAAGTAGATGTTTTGAAGAGTAGATGTTGGAGATATTGAACTGTAAGAATCTAGGGGATTTCTTTGATAGATGTATACAATAAACTTTTTATTTGGCACTTTTAAGTCATCTATTTTCTGGGTAAAACCTTCTGTATGCCTCCCAAGTATTTGTAAACTGCCTTTTCTGTAACCTTCTAAATAACAGGGATCAGTTTCTTGAACAAATGTGAAGTTTTCCAGCAGTGACCACACATCCTACTATTTTTTTAACTTGGTGGTACTGCAAAAGATAGATTTGCAGCATTTGGCCCATGAGTCAAAAAACAGAGATCCTACATTATCATGGCAATGTAAGGATGAAATTAATATTTGTCCTTTTATAGCTGAAATGCAAATCAGTATTTGGGTTATGTGTGTGTGCACTTGCACACCTAGAATACATAGCAATTCCCTGTTAGTCCAGGAACCTCTCAGTTAATGCTCTGCAGACAGAGACAATGGGCTGACTTGAAACAAGGCTATGGATTGCACTGGCATTCAGCTTGACAGTAAAGCATTTCACTCATTCTTACAAGAACTCTCCAGGTGGGAATTTCAGACAGTTCAAGAGATTCTCCCAGGCAATTCCTTCTGCCCACAAGTGAACTGATAGGCACAGCTTTTGTGCTTAAGATGTGTTGATTAACTCCCTGGGTGAATAATCCAGCTATGGTAAGTACTCCCCTGTCAATCTCTGCTATAGAATTGGCCAAACTGCACAGAGGTAATTTGAAGTACTATAAATTGTTCCTGGAGATGCAGTAATGGTCACATAGGTTAATCTTTTCTACATATTTAAGACAGCTAGGAGATGTTTTGTACACGATTTAGGTTATCAATAAAAATGATTTATGTCTGCACTGAATTGCTTATAAAGGACCATGGGCCAGGTGGGGTCCAGCTCCTGATTTTGCTCGAGATGTTCTTGCAAGGACCTTTAAAATGGAGACCTCTGTCAACATCCCAACAGTACCTGGCTGTTCTGTATGAGGGATTACATTCCCTATATGAACATCACCCAATGGAAAAGTTGAATACACTCTGTGACTGTTGCTGCAACACCCATTCAGTTCTCTATTTTATAATCGTACTATGAGCAGGCTAACTCCTAAAACCCAAACTTTGACTGATATGAAAGGGACAGAGTGGGGTTTTTTACTTTTTTTTTGGGGGGTGGGAGGGTTGGGGGAGTGGGGGAATGGAGGGAGTGTAGTATTTCTCTTTTCAACACACATCTGAAGCTAAGTAGTCCAAACCATATAACTAAGGAAATGTGTGTTGCCCAGGCTAACAGAGAAATAAACTAGAACTAAAAAAATAATCAGGCAAAACCCAAAAAGGATGGAGTAGAAACTTAAGACCTTTGGACAGTATGAAAGTAATTGTGTTACAATTCCTTGCATATATTTCTGCCTGAGATGTTAAATATATTGCTTGGTAATCTGGAATTTAATTGGGAAGTTATAGAGCTAAGTGGACAGTTGAGGTTATTGATTTTATTGGGTTTGATTAACCACTTCACTTTTCATGAACTACTAGGATTTCATTCTGAGTTAGTTACTCATGAGCAAATGCCTACACTGAAGTTTCAGCTTCGTTTAGATTTTATGTTCTTTTCGCAAAGACATATGACAAAAAGATGGCTTCCTATGCAAATATTGGCAATTGTGTAAAGACATAGTGTAAGAGTAATAAATGTAGTAAGGAGAGCACATTACCATTTTGGAACAGTCTCTTCTTATTTTTTCCCTAGCTTTTCTAGCATTTTCAGATTATTCAGTCTTTTTAGACACAGCAATATTTTGTGCTCTTTCAGTATATTTTGATATCTCTTTCTCACCAATATATTACTCAAATACCACAAAAGGAAAAAAAAGAAACTTTAAGATGTCATTAGTATTTTTCATAAATTTACTTATAATTTCTAGTTAATTTACAAGGTACCTTGTCAAGGTCAAAATAAACTCTGGTCCACTTGCATCAAACTCCTCTGCAAGGAGAGCTTCCAGTTTGCTAGATGCACCACTGGGAAGTCAAATTCTCTACACCATCCCAATTTCTGTAGCAAAATAAAAAAATTCTATCATAATTGTTTAAGATGAACTGCTGGAGCTTAATTATCACTGATACATTTTTAACTCCCAGGAAAAAATAATGTTGAAAGCTGTTAATTTGAAATAATCATAGACTCATAGAATCATACAATGGTTTGTTTTGGAAGAGACCTTGAAGATCATCTAGTTCCAGCTCCCCTGCAATGGGTACAGACACCTTCCGTTAAATCTGGTTGCTCACAGTCTTGTTCAACCTGATCTTGAATACCTCCAGGGATGGGGCATCCATGAATTCTCTGGCAACCTGAGTACAGGGCATTAGAGGTAAAAGATTGAATGCCTCTGCAAATTTCTGGACACTTTCATAACCTTTCAGGGACTCACTTTACTCCATATAACATCATGGTCTGAAATGTTATCTTCTAGAGCAGTTTACTCATGAACGTACTAAAAGAAGGCTTTTTTTCCCCCCATAAACCTTAAGAAATGAATGAATAAAAAATTAACAAGTACAAATCTATTCAAAATCCAAACTGTAAACTTTTATTGCCATGTGTAGCTTTCTGGGAATATATTAAGTTAGAATAGGAAAGTAAGCATAATGAAGAGAGAAAATTAGTATCAGATAAGCGAGGAGCCCTAGGCCAAAATTTTTATGTGGAGTTAAGGCTTTTCTTCTAATGAAAGCACACAGTCACAAGCTATCAAGAATATTATTACTAAAGGGTCAAAATGGAGACATTCAGAAAAGAAATAAAAAGAAAAGAAAGTTCTTTATGATAATTTCCCACTCTAAAAATGTATGTCTCTATGTGCATGCATGTGTGCGCGCGCGTGTGTGTGTGTGTATCCACAAATCCAAAGTCCTTGCTTTTTTAGACTGATATGAAAACTACTATTTTTTATTCACTAAATTTCCTATTACATAGGACCAGAGTCCATCTGCTGCTGAGGTGACAATTTCTAAAGAGAAAAACTCCACATTTTACTGTCTCTCTCTCTCACCTCCTTTGTCCCAGTGTGGAAAGATGGTTAAGCTGCTCTGTGACTCATTTTCATTAAGTAGACCTCAGATGTTTAAATAGATGTCATTTCTTTCCACTTTCCCCAAAGTGATGTCCTCGTTTATCTGCCATTTAAGCACAAAGTAGTGACATTGAGTCAAGCAACCTCCATTGGCTTCACTGGGAATACTTACATGCATAAAATTTTTTTTGACTGTTTACAAGGCTGGTACTTGGAAGATATAACTTTTGTCCATCTCATTCCATGAATGAAAACCACTGAATTGAAATTAACAGGTTTGTTGTTTTTTTGTTTGTTTGTTTGGTTGGTTTTTTATGTAGCACCACTTTGTAGTGTAGTGTAGTGTATTGTTGCTGTGCATGTTGTTGATAGTCATAAAAAATATGTCTTTTCTCAATTGAAAGTAGCAAACCACTTGGCCCTTAGCGTTGGTGTGTTGGTATCAATGAAACAGCCTGAAAGGCCTGATACAACGAAGGATCCTCATTACAAATGATCTGTAACCTTTAGTGCCAGAGCAACTCCAAATCTGGTTGTGAAGGTAGTTTCCGTGAGAAAAATACGAAATATATGAGATCACGAAGAAGCAAGGATTTTGGAAGAAAATTCTCCAAACACTGCATAATTGCTAAAGTCTTATGGTATTTTTCAGGCTTCAGCGCACCTTAACTGTTGAAGCAATACAGACACAATGTATTTATGTTGCTTTTCTTTCCCTTTTCAGAGCATAATTTGTTAGTTCATCTTTTTTTTTTTTTTACAAAATTTCACTGATATAATTTGCTGTCCTCTATGCAGCAAAAACGTCTTTGATATAAACCTAATATGGAAGTCAAAACCTTGCTGAATTGTAGCATACTATATTGTGACACTTTTTACTGACATTATCATTTATTAACTAATAACAGCCATTGAATTATTATTATATTCTCTTCTAATGTACTAATATAAGGTACTACAAGTCAGAGAACCTAATACATCAGTAAACTGAAATGTGAGACTGATCATGACAAAGTGTATGATTAAGATCCCACCAGGTTAGTTGGGAGAATAAAAATGCTCACATAAATGAAGTGTAAAAGCCACGTTGGGTGAAAATGCCTTTAATTTTTAAAGGAAGCAGAATTAACTGAAATAATTTTGCTCTGATGGGGCTTGCAATACAAATGCTTTTCAGCAGTGTGCAGATAACATCTGCTCAGTCTACAAGTAATGTGTTATCAATTTGTATGGTGTTGCATTTCAGCAGCTTTAAATATTTTCTGAGATCTGAAAAGTAAGCTGTGCTGTGATCTGCATAAGCGTTAGTGGTGACTCAAGATCATTAAACACATAAAATCTTCTCTTGTACTTGTCTAATAATGAAACTTAGTAGAGGTAGAATGATGGAGATCATCCACTCAGGAATGTTGCTGGATTGATGCACAGATCCCAGGTGACTTTGTTGTTAGAAAAATATATTAAATCAATTTATATTAGTTAAAACAAAAGGAAAAGAAAAGCGAATAAAAATGCCTTCTGTATTCTTCAGCAGTATCACAGAAGCCCTAGATGTCATTTTTAGTAACAAGCAGAATTCATTGTAAAAGATTAATTATCCCTCCCAGTACAATTTAAAGGTAAGTAAAGTGCCACAAATTGAAAATGATACTCATTGATTTACTTTTGTATTGAGTCTTCATGAGAATTTTAAAAGAAAGGTCAGATTCTGGGAAATTCCAGTTGAGAATGTTATTTTGTTCACTTGCTTAGAAATGGGAAAAGTATTTATACTTTTGATTTGAATTACTGCAAAAGGTGTACCTAGATAGATAGATAAGAATACACATTTATATATATTTAGATAACCAATGCATAGGAAAAGAAAACATAATATGAATAGTCACATGCTTATATTGTATACTGACTTTATGAAAGTAAGATGCTTAAGGAAGTTATGAGAATCATGGTAAATGTAATTATTCCAAATTAGTGTATCAGAAAATTATTTGAGGAAAAGACCACAGAGGAAGCTAATATGCACTTCTCCATGCTCTGCATGTATTCTGAAGTTTGCATATGAATAACAAGGGGAAAACAATAAGTTTACTTTTTTTTTTTTTTTTTTTTTTTTTTTGCATAGGAAGATCAAGGGTACAATACTAGACTTGCTTAAGCCCACTGCAGTTTTGTTAGTGACACCACTTAGTCACAGGATTTCACCTTCAAAACAGGTTTTTTATAAAGTTCTTCATAAAGGCTTTTCATAAAGTTCTGAGTCAGAAGAACTTTGCTCCCAGTGAGGCAAAGGCAACTCCTGCCATTGCCAAGGAGTAGAAATTAACTGTCAATCTTTGATAATGCTGTAGAAAGTCCCACCTAAAACACTTATATTTTCTGACTTCATTCTCAATTTTAAATACATGTAGTGTTGGCACCATTTAGAGACTATGTCTGTCATACATTGACCAGCTCTTCTGTATCAGTATAATCTCTCTGTTCAGACTCGGGATTTTCAGCAGGAGGGTTTGTTTTGATGTGAACATCTGTGCCAGGCTGAGTAACACCAGTCTAACACTTCTCAGTATCCATTAAGTGGTAAAAATGGATTTTAGCCACTTCTGACCTTATCAAGATCAGCCTCTGCCAAGTGAAAGCTTTTACAGCTTTCCTCCAGTGTTTCACAAAGTCCACTCGCTAATTCATTCATAAAGGTTATCTATTATTTTTTAATTTACTATGCTCTCGGAGAGACTTTATTCCAGGCCATTTTTTCCCCCTGAGTAATTGCAACACTCTTGCGTGCATACTCTATAGGTTTTCTGAAATATTGTGTATAGTCTGTAAAGGATTTAAGAATGCCTAAGCCAAAATTTTCACCCTGAGAATAGAGGAATAATCCCTTCAAAATTTAAGCAACTTTAAACCCTTCAGTCTGACAGTGGTAAATGCAGCAGTAGACATGTTAACTATAGATTTGAAAATTGAGCTATTTTTCCCAAAAATTTATAGTTCAAGATTTGGAAATACATTACCATTTTCCTCCCAGAAGCTTCACTGTCAGTTACTAAGTAAAACCATCATTAATCACAAGTAGCTATAGTCATGTGCTGATTGTAATTTGGTCATACTAGACAAAAGACGAATGATATAGAATACTATTAGCAATGATGGTTTTACTGTAGACATTTATCATTGATTCAGGTTCACTTGATATGACTTTGGGATATAAAGTGGGAAAAATTGCCTTGCTGTTGAAAAATTTATTGCTATTAAATCACAATTTTGCCAAAGATGTGCAAATAAGACCAGCAGAGGTTCCCTTTTTTCCTCTTCTAAAAGACACAGGTACAGAGGACTCTGAAGAACCCAGATGCAGTGCAATTAGAAAGGTCAATGCTGATCAGTTGTCATCTATTTAATGTCTAATAATAGAAGTGCAGTTTTTGGCAAGCTATCTATTTTTAGGAACCATTCTGCTTACACTGCTCATCAGAACAGGTATGATCCTCTAGAAGAAAGATAGACCTATACCCACTTTGTGCAAAGGCTATATTATTCCTCTCACCTCAAAAAAACTATTCTGAACAGCCCTGCATAACAGTGTCAGTGGCACTGAAACAGACAATGAACTTAAGAAAACATTCGTTATTTAACTTTATTCCAAGGTATCAGACAGAGATTCAAGGTGATTTTCAGTTTGTGTGATAGAAGAAAAAAAAAAGATAAAAAAATTACTATATGCTTCTCTTACTAAGCAGTGTTTCTCTTCTCTGAGGTAACCTTATAATTGTAAAACTGACAGGAACAACGCAGTATATAAATGCATCTATATTTCAAACTTATCATTAAACCTTGAACTTGATCTAGACCTACCTGTCCTCAGAAATACATGCAGTCTTGGAACTGAATCTAAATTCTCCATCAAGAAATGAATATACCATCTAACATGTGAAAAGACAGAAAATCAAATGTATGTCATTCTTGTTTTGGCTTCAAGTCTGAGATATAATCCAGAAGGTCCATCTGGAGCTGCAGCAGGGCCAAAATGTGATGGCCTTGAGTCAATCCAGGCAGGAAATTGCATGCTAGGAAGAGGTTACTGTGAAATATAAACCGGAGGTTCATGATGGGACTTTCCAGAGAATTGTCTAAGGGAGACTTAAAACACTTTAGGGATATGGAGGATAGACAGAGAGAGACTTAGTGAGTTTGTAAATATCTCGGATCTGCCGGTCACAGACACAGTATAGATTCAAAGAATCACTTGCAACTAATACAGCCCATGAAAGTTCTTCCTGTTCCATGACTTTGTTCTGCTCTGTGTTGTTTTATGCAGTGAGTGAGTTGTCAGCAAATGCTATGACCTGAGATTAGAGGTCTGTGGAGACCATGTCCATAAGCCAGCATGTGTGAAAGAAACTGTAGCAATATTTACTCAGAATTAAAAACTTCACTATTCAGTAGCAAAGTAGGAATCATTCTGTAGTCTTTTTGAATAAACATGCTAGAAGAATTGTAATTCTTTTTGCATATGAGAAAGGTTTTTATCTCCAATATTAGGAATTATTTTCTAATAAATTCTTACAGTTTCTGGACATAAAGTTCTCTTTGTTAGAAACTTAGATAAATTCTTGAGGATTTTTTTCTGAAGACTGTGACCAGGTAGTGCTCTCATGATTAAGTAGTGCTCTTAGTTTCTCTTTGGTGTCTTAAAGTAGTTGTGCAGTTACTGAATGCTGAAGATGAACTTATCAACCAGTCTAATCAAAACTAATTAGCCTGGTTTTAGTAGACAGGTTTTCCCCATTTCAATACACACCACACATTTTTTTGTTCCTTTTATCAACACATTTGGAATGCATTTCTACATTTTGTAAAGAAAATTGCTTTGTAGGATCTTTGAAATCAACTGTGAGATGCACTACACAAATCATTATAATCTTTAGGCTTCCTATTAGCTTACACTTAAATGAATCTTCAGATTCACTGTTTTCAAGTTCCTGAAGGACTCCTTGAGGATAACATGGAAAACAACTCTGACTTGATGTCTAGCATGGTTAATATTATATCTCAAACCCATAGTGACGTTGGTGAACTCCAGCAATACAGAGCACTAGATATTATTAAGCCTTTGTATACAACTTTCTAGGATATCAAACTGTCTCAATGAGTGGGCAAATACTGCTAACCAGTGAGTGATGGCATAAGGCAGTATATGTTTTGGCAATACAGCATCTCTTGTCAGAAAATGGGGAGTGATCTGCTTCATTATACCTTACAAAATTGTAGGAAGTGTCCCTTAAGTCTAACCCTCCCATATGTAAAGGTGCCAACAAAAACCAAATCTCATCCAGAACTCTGGAATTTCTGAAGTAATGAAAACTGACTTCTACTTATTCTGTGAGAGATGGTGGTATGAATGGGTAATATAATTTTTGTTGTTATGTCTAATACATAGATAAAACAAATGTCTGAAAAAGTAAACTCTTCATCAGTCATTAGTTTAAATTTGTAATTCTCAAGATTTAATGCATGTCCTGCAAGTGTTATTCTGAAACTTGTTTCACTTTTTGAGATCTGGGTTTGTTGGAATTTTTCTTTTGATTAGTTGGTTTCTGTGTGGGAAAACACCATCATATTTCCCGTATTATTACCTAACCCACCTGACTCTGTTACATTAGACTGCTGTTGTGTTCGAGGAGTGATTCTCCTCTATTTGTGTCTGTATTCAATGTAGTTGGAAATGCAGTTAGAAGTATTCATTCTTAAAAATTTATGTTAGAACTGAATTTAAATTACTTTCCACAATTAACATTTCTGTTGTTGTATTCAGACAAGGACATCTTTTGATTTTCAGTGATGCAACTAGAGAATCATGATGATTTTGGTAGCTCCTTTGGAGAAAGAAAATTCCCTATAAAGCAAAAATATGCATGTAATTGGCCCAAGAAGAACCTACCCACAAGTATCCAGATACTAACTTAGTCCTGCACTGTTTATTTGATTACAGGAAAGTCAACAATCATTAACAGCACTGAGTTAAAGTCCCCAAGCAACTTCAAGACTCTAATGATTTACTAAAATCTTTAACAATGTTTATAGAATAGAATCATAGAATCACCAAGTTGGAAGAGACCCACCAAATCATCAAGTCCAACCATTCCCACCAGTCTCTAAACCATGCCCCTCAGTACCTCATCCACCCTCACCTTAAGCACCTCCAGGGAAGGCGAGACAACCACCTTCCTGGGCAGACCATTCCATTGCCTAATGACCCTTTCAGTGAAGAATTTTTTCCTTATGTGGAGCCTGAACCTCCCCTGGAGGAGCTTGAGGCCATTCCCTCTTGTCCTGTCCCCTGTCACTTGAGAGAAGAGGCCAGCTCCCTCATCTCTACAATCTCCTTCCAGGTAGTTGTAGAGAGCAATGAGGTCTCCTCTCACCCTCCTCTTCTGCAGGCAAAACAACCCCAGCTCTCTTAGCCTCTCCCCAGTCTCATAAGGCCTGTTCTCCAGCCCCTTCACCAGCTTCGTTGCTCTTCTCTGGACTTGCTCCAGAGCCTCATATATGCTTCTATATCATGCTTCTATATATTTTTTCCTGTCACTGCTGCAACCATGATTTATGTAAGAAATGCCCATGCCCATTTTGGAAATACACTCTACATTGCTCAGTCACTTCTGAGCTGTTCTTCTTGCTGTGTACTTTGGTTAATACTACTCACTTTACACAGAGACATTCCCAGCAGGCTTGGAATTTGGAAGGGAGTGGAAAAACCCATCCCTGCCTTCTAATTTTTTTTCTGTTGTCTGATGAAGGTAACCACCAATTTGTTTGTGGTGGATTGCTTCCATTGAAGACTTTAGAAAGGTTTTGACAGCTGTAGCCTAATGTTCTTTACCCTTTCCTAAACCCACAATGAAAGGACATGTTGCTGGCACCTATATATACATAATAATGAAGATTTTATTTAGATGCTAGATTAAAATACCCCTTGGGATAACATGAGTCTTACATTTATTTAAAGTCCCTGGAATGAGTTTAACTGAAAGAAGTTGGCAATGTGATTGACAGTCATTACTAGTAGGCTTAACTTATGCCAAAATTTCTGATTGAACGGAGAGTTGCCCGTACTAAACTGTCAGCTTGAAAACCATGGAAAAGTTTTATTAATGACCTATAGGTATTTTATCAGTGGCCATTGAGGCTAAGGATCCATGCACTTGGAGCTTTGTAAAAACTTTTTTCCTTCTTTTATTATCTTTCCAGGCTCCTCGTCTATATACAGACCGAATAAAATAATCCTGGCAAAGATGTAACTTAACCCCTGTAATCTCCAGACTCCTCTAATCTTCAAATACAATCTTAATAGTGTTTCTTCTTGTAATGGCTCTTCATTTGAAGATGCTGCTCACGTTCTCAACAGTTTCATACTCTTCTCTTACTTCCTGTTGAATTAATCTGTTCCCTAAACCATGTTACCTTCTTTTCTTCTTACTGTCTCCAAGTTAGTATCAGGAGTTGCTGTTCATAATTACTAATGGGGCTTATTATTATTATTGTTGTTGTTGTTGTTATCATCACCATCATTATCATCATCATCATCACCATCACCATCATCATCATTACTGCTACTACAATTTTTACAAAAGCTTTTGGTTTAATTTTCACCTTTTAAACAAAATCTGAATCTCAAATCAAGAGCAAAAAAGCTTTTCATTTTCCTGGGCTTTAAGGATTCTTTCATATTTGTTGTGACAGGGAAGTGACTAACTATTAGGCTGTTGCTGCTGACTTGTAATCCAGATGCAAGAATCTTTCCTAATGGGGGTGTTTGTTAGATTAAATATGACATCATATATTGTATGTGGTATTTAAGGCTGGCCAGAAAACAAGACTTTAGTTTTGCATATCATGTAAAGATTTCTGTGCATTTTTCTGTCCTACATGGGACAAATCCCAGACTTTTAAAAGCCATTAAGAGAACGTTGAGAAAGAAGACTGATTACCAGATGGAGAAAGTGAAACTGAATTTCCTGCATCCCTGTACTGTAAACATCAATCTTTAACGTCAGTCTTCTGAAATGTTAGTTTGGCACCAGCCTATCTCATTTAAGAACTAACTGGTCATTAGGTCCTCATTGGAGGAGCGATGACATCAAACTTCAGTGCTGGTCAAAGAAATTTTCTGGTGAGAGAAACGTCCTGTTTCAATTTTTCTGTGAAGCCAACTGGGAAGTGATTTAATTGATTAATCCTAGGAGAGTATTTTCATGACATCTTTGCCTTCCACCAAAATACTTACTGTGGAAGAACTGCAGACTAGTCTTGGTTTAACTACGGCTTAATCTTTCAATGATGGCAGTAAAGAATCTAGACAATAGCAGGCAACAAAGAGTGTGTTTTCACCATGACTGAGGGAAATACAGGCACATTAACATGTATTTTCTGCCATGTCAAGAATAAATTAGCCATCCTTCTTCATTCCTCCCCTGCCCCAGATTGTAAATTTGCCTCGTGGAAAACTTCCTTGTGATTTTATGGGAAAATGCTTCATCAAGTAGAGGTGATTCTGTCCTAAATGTACTCTTTCAGTAGAGTTTCAGACTAAATGGCAAGCTATGCCATCAAGAGAAAGTCAGCAGATTAAGCCCAGTTATGCTTCTGAAAAGAATGTCTATTTAGTGCTCCTCAGAATGAAAGCTGTGTGTAAACAAAATTACATGAAACACAAAAGGCAAGAAAGATCTTCAACATTGAAACTGCAGCTTCCTGAAAGCCAGCGGAATTTTGTGTGGGTGATAAAGTTTACATGGTTAGAGCTTTCTGAAAACAAATCCCTTGAGTCAATTTGCTGCTGTGACCATGAAGTACATTAAACAATTTTTAAAACCCTTGAATTCTAAAGATGTTATTGAATCAAATGGAATTATGTTTATTTCTGGCAGTACTATTTTTTTCTGTGTTACGCTTTTTTTAAGAAAAACCCTCTTGACTTCTCTCAACAGGATAAATATCTTTTATTAACCAGAAATTTCTTGTTTTGAGACATTTCAGGAATGATAGAACTGTTCTAATAATATTAAATAACATTGCATAAAACAATTCCACAAAAGACTAGTGAAAAAAAAGAAATCACCGATTAACCGCAAGAGGGAAAATGCCAGTGTACTTGCTGTGTGATAGTTACTGATAATGTGTCTGTCTTCTTATTATAACTCATATGATAGGAAAATGGATCAAGTACTAGTTGTGAAATTCTTTCATTTTCTCAATATCTAAAAATATATTAGAGGCTGCTTTTGCTCACTGATTCCTGATCTGTAAATTATGAAAAAGCTGGAAGAGTTTTCCCTAAAGGCCCCCGGATTAAGCATTTCTAAGTCTTTGGCTCTTTGCCATTCTCTGGCTTTATCAATCATTTGCACTTATATAGCCTTTTGCAAACACTATTAAATTTGTGCTTTGCCTCACTCCTGTGTGGAAGGTAAATATCATGCTATATTCATTAGAAAATGTAAATGGATTTATGTAGACACTAGAGAAAACACAGTGAATCATTAAATTTTCTGATAAATATTGGTCTGCGATTTTTCCCCTCATTTTGTATTTTTGTAGAGAATAGGATTGCTGTGTCATTTAACAGATGTGCACATATGCCCACAGATTGAATCTATTCTAAATTAATAGGAATATATATATATAGACACAGTATGATGACTCTTGATTTATATTGGTTTAACCTCTGAAATTATAATGACATGGTAGGCCAGGTTACTCATCTTCTGCCTGGGACATAATTAGCATCCCTGCAGTAACCTTCTAGGCTATCCTAATCACTGAAGCATATTAAAGTAGTGATATTGACTGCTGGAAAATGAAAGGTGGGAATCAAGACAGGGCTAAGACCTGGATTGGAACCTGTTACTTCCTTGTTTATGTATAGGCAGCTTATAGGGAATGTCAGAACTGCCCAGTGTTAATGTATGTAAAATATATACTAGTCTTTGTAAAGTATACATAGGCAGAAAGAGTGGTAGTGTGTGCTATAACCATGTAAATGTATATGTATATATAATGGAATATAGGGAATACATTTAACTTTTTTTTCCTTTGTGTATGCACAAGGAAGTTAATTAGGGAGTGCATTTTAGAATCGGGATATTACAAAAAGGAAGATTTATTTATGCATGTTTGTTCTTAACAAACTAGAAGAATTACTGAAGAAGTCTTCCCCGCCCCCTCCACCCCCCCAGTAATGCTATTTTCTGGGCTGCATTGAAAGTGGTAAGATATAAACTCTCCAGCTGAGAGAAGTGTCAAAAGAGAGAGATGGGAACATATAATTAATCTGGCAACACATTGCATCCCTGCATCTCATGCTAATCCCCACCAACACACAGGATCAGGCTTTTCCCTCCTGACCCCATGTGCAACCTGGCAGGCCCACAATTGTTCCTCATTAACCCCACTGGTCCCAGGTTGGGGCATGTGCTTCCATGGAAAAAGGGGGAAAGCATAGCCTAAGTACAAGGAAGGTTATTGAAGGAGTCCTCTCTGTGGTTTGCTTAGCTGCATATTTCTTGCTTTGATAAGGCTGAAGAAGCTCAGCCAAGAGCACTCACCTTCTGTAAGATATCGCTTTTTATGTTGCTGTGGGTTTCTCTCGTGTTCCAAGCATGTTTGCTGGAGTCACTTTACTATCAAGAATTTAAAAGAATAAGTAAGGTAATGGGAGAAGAGAAAACATCTGACACCAGACCAAAGCATTTTTGTTACAGTTCTGACTGCTATGTTTGACCTCCTCAATTGAATACTAAAATTCGGACAGAGAGGTCAGAAGTCCTGTTTTAGCTTCTGGTTTTTGATTTAAAAGAAATAAAGGTAACTCTCTCAGTCAAATTCGCAATAGCATTGCTGTTCAGTATAGGACCAGGACCTCTTTTCTTTAACCTGCTAGCAATTTGTCTTGGAATAGGTGGTAATTACTAGCAAATATTTGAAAAGCACTGCATAAAATTCCTTGTCTCTGCCCATCCCCCTCCTTTAGTATTTAAAAAGGTTTTTTTAATCTTTTCCCCATAGAGCTAACACTTTTAGTTATATAGATATGCATTTACTATTTTTATTGGTATACACTCAGTAGCAGACTATCCACTCACTACTGTCTGTCTACAAGGTTTTTAAAAATCTCTGTCAGTGTAGATAACAGTTATCTCAATGGCTATCTACAACATAATTAATACTCAGGCAGGAATAAAAGAGAGGGATATCTGGACCTAACATCATTTAAGTTAAATGCTGTGATTGAGTTTTAGTGCTTGATTTATTGAACATTAATATGAAATGTTCATTAATTTCACCAGGAATGAAACATTAAATGAGGAAACCCAAGATGTTTTACTTTTGAGTTGAGCGTTTTATTTTTCAGTTCTGCTAACAAACACCAAAGCAGTTATTCATTGAGATCTTGCAGTGAGTATCCTGATCTTACTTCAAAATCTGTTTTCCTTGCATATTTCTTGCAACATAATAAATTCTATTCCTCTCAGCCAATAATCTCTTTTTCCCATGCCCAGCTGCAAAGATGATATTTATGATTCAGGCTATTGTTCATGTTCTGCACACTTTCTGTTGGACAAGTGTGGTTTTCTTTTTTTATTTATTTATTTTTTTTAAATCCTGAGTGACTCTACAGAATAGACAATAGAAATTCCACAGCAAAGTTGTGCTATCTGTCTATGGTACAAGGGCTGGGTTGAGTAGACAGGTCTCAAATAAAACCCCATAAGAGAAAAATGCAAGCTACATAACACCTAACTGCTCCAGGGGAAGGGAAACACTTGGCTATTTGTTATGTACATTGTTATGACTGTGACCTGCCAATCAATACTTGTGTATCTCCAGCCTGTTATCAAACAAGCAAGACTGATGAGATGAAGCAGTGAGCAAAAAGGGGAGGTTTGTGTTATGTGTGAAGTACATTCAGAAGTAAAATGGTTGTGGAAGGGTTCAAAAAGTGCTCTTCAGGAGGTAGGAAATAAGGAAGTCTGTCCTTGCCTAATATCCCTATGGTAAGAACAGAAGGTACAAAATCACAAACTTCATGGCTTCAGCTGCCACCCTAATCTAACCAGCAAAAGTCTTTAATTCCAGATGTTAGAATTTGTTCTTAAATACACTGGTATATCCATCAATAATCATGTTCTGTATGAAAAAATATGTAGCAAAATAGGTTTTACATTTATTTAGTGTGTAGGTTGCATGTATTATGACATTATGTGAGGAATTACAAGGAGGAGATGACTCTAAAAGGAAACATGACAAGGCAGAAACACTTGCATATGTGTGTGGATCAGTTACTCTGTCAGGAATCAGATGAAGTACAATTTTGTATTTAATCATTTTATAGCTTCTCTTTGAGTAAACTCCTGGTACTACTTTCTTATGTATTCTTTCTGGCATATCACTTTCATTTATTTCCCTATCAATTTATTTCCATGTTGTTATCAATTTATTTCCATACAGTATTGCTAATCATCAACTAGTCTGAGAATTCCAATAGGATTTACATCTTCATAGTCCATTTGTAAATTTGACCCACAACATCCATTCAGCTGGGCATGGATAAATTTGCTATGAATAATAAAAAAAAATATTCCCCAAGTGCCTGACTAAGCTTTAAGAGTAAATTTGCAAGGCTGCATGGGGGATGTTCCAGGAATAAATCCTGCTATTGTTAACAAGATTTGATTGTTTATATCCACATACAACATTTAAAATCTCCCAATAATAATAATAAATTTAAAGGACCCACTAGTGGCATAAAAAGGACAAAGAACCTGTTTGCTAAATTACCTCCTCTTCTGCTTTCTATTTGGATTAACAGATAGTGGGTCATTTGTAGTATTTTCCAAATTCCGGTAACAAACTATCATATATTTACTGTATTCTATGATAATTGATAACTTTTAACTTGCTCTGTAGCTTTGGAGCAGATCAGAGACTGCCTAATTTCCATGATATCACCTAGGCCCTGATCTTGCCATCACATTTGCATAGAGGGACTCCTGTATCCAGACCAAGCCCACATATGCCAAAGAATCTCCATACTAGGAAGGTATTGGCTCATGGAAATCCAATTGCAAGATCAAGACCTTAATTCCCTTTAGTTTTGTCTCCTCTTAATGAGAACTGTCAATTACTTACAGTAATTAAGTGGGCAATGGATGTTAATGGGGTGAGATTTTAAATATGCTACTTCAAAATTATAGGAATAAATCACAAACTTCTTTGCCTGTCTTTTACCATATGCCCTCCTTCAAATTCATGTGATTTGTTTTATATCTGTTAAGAAAACATGTTAAAACAGCTGTTGATTTTCAAGGACTTTTATCAACTTTTCAATAATTGTCACAAAAGAGTTCTTCTAGTTAACAATGGAATTGTTGGACTTGAAAAAATGTTATAGATTTGCTAGTAAAGGTGCTTCATTCTGTTTCTTCTTTTTCACATTACCAGTTACTTGTGAAAGAAACTTTCTAAAGTCATTCGCTCTTAATTTGTATATCAGAGAGAATGAGACTGTAATGGTTATTTTGGTTATAACAGTATGATTCGCCTCTCCATTCCGTATGTTTGGTTGGTGTCATTTATTAACAGCAGTAGAAATCTGATTGGGTATGTATGATTTCCTCCCAAGGCAGATATCATGCAGATAGTTGCCTTTAAAGTGCAGATTTTAGTCAATTTTCCTGAATGTATTGCAACCTCATGCAAATGAAATAATATGTACCTTAGTATGCCAGGCACTGGATGTAACCTGTGGAGAAAACAAGCTTAATTTAAGCAGATATGCCTTTACATGGTGGAGTTCTTAGTTGCTGGATCTGGTCAGTGTTAGACAATTATGGGTTCTGCTATTTTAAACAGAGTTTTTGCAGAGAGCGTAATTAAATAACTGCACAGATATATTAATTTTTCCAAGCAGAGGCTATAACTAGTAACTGTTAGCATTATGTACAAATGCTGTTCCTCCAAGAATAGCCCAGTGTGATCAGCTCTCAGTAGATTGGCTGTTTGTTCATGAACTCTCGAGTGGCTTTTTGTAGATATACATTTACAGATAAAACCACTGTAACTGAGCACAGCTGATGAGTCATCTCGGTTCTGTACATCTGTTCTAAAACAGTTCATTGTTTTCTTGAAAACAGAGCAAACTTCTATTTTTGAGGAAGTCTGGGTTTGCAACATTGTTGTTAAGAAAAAGCTCAGGCAGACATCTTATAATCTTAGCCTGTGTCATGAAGAATGCTCCTGTTTCAGTCTAACAATAATACTTAGTACAAAAAATGCCTCTATAACATCGTTTTTCAATCTGTTGACTTTTTTTCTCTCTTGCCTAGACAGAGAATTCAAACTAAATTTTCCTCTCTAAATCACATTTTAGTTCCAGGGATTAGGAATGATTCAAAAGTAATTGGAAGCAGAATGCAGCCAGAGTGCTGATCTAGTTCATGTATAATAACTCTTAGCTTCTGTCCATTCACAATCTTTTGAAATGCAATTTTTCAGCAGGCTATTTAGTTCACACTTCTTTAAACAGTCATTAATACAGCTAGATGGTCTGGAGTTTCACCCCTTTATTTAAAAACAGACAACTATAGATGTCTGCACTACTGGGGAAAGTGGAACAATAATAAAAATGTTTACTGGAGCTATATTATTTACTGCATCTTAAAATTATTATCATTTACAATGCATAGATTTATGCCTGTGTCTACTGGTATACTGTAACAGAATACTTCAACTTGCAGCTCTGGTGGGTAGAACTTAAATGTTTCCAGCTTGTTTAATAATGACTTAAAAATTGTCAGAAGAACTTTAGTGTTTACAAATGAAATAATTTGTTTAAATATTTGTGTAACTCAGACATTTATGTCAACTTGATGATTATTAACTCAGTAGTTGAATAGGATCAAAATTTGTGAATTAAGGACATAAAGCTCATCACTGATAGTAAAACTGCAGTATAATTAATTGTGCCTTTGAACTGGAAAATACACTTCTTGAATTCACAAAGTTCCTTGTGCTGCTCTGCAAAGATCAGACCGTTAAACACTAAATCATAATACATTTGCGAGCAGCAACATTTTAATTTTCACAGAGAATATATTATGGATTTATTGGGATTTTTAGGATGGTAACTGGAGCAAACTTGCTTGATAAAATGACAAAAGTGAACATAAAGACAGAAGTGTTGGTATAATAATTAAACTGGAATAATAACTACAGCTACAGATGTTTTCTAACATCTAATCTAGGTTAAAGAGAAATTATAATAGTGAAATGGAGAAATGGTCTGAAGAGTTGGATGGAGACATATTTGCATTTCTTGAGTGGAGGAGTTAATAGTTTCTGACTGAATTACAGGCAGAGTGAGTAGGGGACTTTTTTTTCTTCTTCTTTGGAGCTTAAAGTATGAAACAGTATTCTCTTTACCTTGGTATGGCAAGAATTGGACAATTTTTTATTTTCTGAAAAAGTCCAATGGTCTTTCAGTTATATATTTGTTCTGCTGCGCCAGTAATGCAAGAGTCCATAAGATTTCACAGAAAGATAAGACTGATGAACACCTTTGCATTCACTCTCCTTCCATGCAAGGATGACATAAAATTTCATAAACAGATCAACTGCCAAGTAAAAGCTGACCTTTTAAAAACCACTGTCCACACAGGGGGACTACTGAGAATTTTAGTGTCCTTACAGTTGTAAAACGGCAAGTTTAATTTTCTTCATAGACAATTGTCCTTACATTGACATTGTCCTTTAACTTAAATTGCTGTCCATCTTGATGCAGTTATGTACTGCATCCATGGCCCTGCTCAGTATTGGCTTCATTAAGCTAAAGATCTCAAGCTTTTTTCCCCCTTATTTAAGTTTTCTTCTGACAGAGTTAGTCTTATTTCCTCTTTCTTCTGAGATTAGAGGATGCTACTCTAGCTGGCATCTTTGCAATGCCTCTCAAACCATTTTCAATTATTTCCCAGACCCCTTGTATGCTCAAAATGGTGAATGTAATATTCATGTTTCAACTGCTGAAAATAACAATATAGTGCAGGTTTATTTATTTCAGAAGGCACCTGTAGTATTTTCTTTCTACGTTATAAAACCTTCAGCAGTTAGGCACTGTTTTGAGATGTAAACCCTTGGCCAGCATGACACTCCCACACCTTTGCACAGTTGAGGGAAATAGACTGGAGTTTCCTCAGTAAAAATGAGATGTTACTTGTGCCCTTGTGACAGAAAAGGAGTCTTGAACCTTGGAATGTTTTCCCTGCCTGGGTTGTCTTTTAACCTTCACAGTCGAGATTTATTAACCTTGCACATTGCAAAGTTTGTATATTTAATCTGTCCAATCTCAGTAAAAACCACTTGTTGACAGGTACAGAAATATTAAGCCCAGTGGACATATATCCATTTACTTTACACTCTGGTTTCATAGGAAAACAAGGGCTTATATGTTTATGCTCTGTGTGTGGCTACATGTAACTGCATACATATATCAAAGCTGTCTGTTCATTTGTCTCAAACACCTATGGAACAATTTTTGAATTCATTTCCTGATTCAAACCAAACTTGACTGAAGGGTAAAGTTTAGATTATTAAGTTCCTGTAGGATTTTGTGAAAGTAGGTAGAAGGGTAAAAGAGGGATATCAATTGCTTTCTAAGCGTGGAAATGCACCCTGATTTCAGCTTTTACGAGACAACAAAGACTCCATGTTCAGGAGAAATACTTTATGAATATTGAACTTTGGAAAATTTTCGGAAAAAAGTTATGTCTTCTTAGACTTTGATATCTGCAAGAAACCTAGTTTCCTTTGTCTTGGAGCTCAGGAAGCCACTTTTGTCAACTGTGTTATCCTTAAGTAAAACTGTATGTCTTAAATATTTGAGTAAGCGTTCTACTATTCCATCATATAGGTATATCTCTCTTCCATTTTGTCTGAATTCTTGCTGTTTGTTAGTCTGAATAGTCAGTCACTGTATGTATAATAGTTGTAGAAAATGATGGCTTTCCCATTTGGTTGCATGCCTGTGCACTTGATGATTTCTCTGGAGGAATCATATAAATTAAAGTCAGAGAAATAAAAAATCTTGTAGGAGTAGAATGTCAGGCACAGAAGTTTGTTTGTTTTTACTGTTTAGCCTGCCATGGACCTGGTGCAAGTAGGGAGACATGTTCTATACATTCCATGATCTTGTCCTCATATGGAAAAGAAAGCCATTTATCCATATAAAGCACTACCCAGTCTAAAAATAGCTGGAGAGCAAAAGAAAGCTTTGCTTCCTCATTCATGCATAGATGAACCACTACCTGGCCCATATTGATGTTTTTAACAGACTTACCTTAACATGATTAGCTTTATGAACAAAGTCACCCGATGTCAATTTAAGATGAGAGAAAACTGACTTTTAGAGAAATTGTTCTTTCCCCTTTCAGTTTTGAAGACAAGTTCTTCAGCCTTAGCTGTCACATTTGGGGTAAAACTACTATATACTTTGTCTGAGATTCTGATGCCAAAAGTATTTGTTGACTGCTTGAACACTTCTACAGGCACTATTAGCATTCTGGTATCTGTTTGTAATGTCTTTGATTTGCATGCGAATCTCATCTTGTGATGAACTGTGAGTAGTCCTGTATGCCTTCTCACTGCTTGTGGCAAACCCATGGGAACGTGGTATTGGACTCCAAGTGCAATACTGAGACTCAGTAACTTGAGTACTGTTCTGTTACTGTTCCAATTCCATTTTATACCGAACAGTATCTATCAATGCATAGACTGTGAAAATTGCTGTTAAAGTGATACCTGCTATTTACAATAGCTTTACATTCAAAACCACATTTGAAAATGCTCCTGAGTATATTGGTTAGATGCACACCACTGTTAGAGTTTATTTGAAACAGTTGAGTTGGATGCAGAATATTATAACTCCTCTTTCTAGTGAGGTGCTGACAGGGAAGGCTGAGCTTTTTATGAGACAACAATGTTGGGATTTGTTTAGCTTCCAACTGGAGAAAGTATGTTTGCACACATTATTCATTGTAGGGATCTCCTAAAATAGCTGTATTTGAAAATCTGTCAATGGGCAGGCACTTATAGCAATTCCTTGTTTCCTTTACAAACCATGACCGGAATGGAACAGAGTGAGTAATCCATCAATTCAATTTGAACATTGACATTGGGCACTATTGTCAGGCTGCATTGAAAATACATCCTCAGCTATGGGAATGAAATGGATCATTTTAACATCTTGGGTGTGGAAAGCATAGTGACAATCTGAGGCTTAAACAAAATATTTTCCTTCAGAAAACTGAGAGTCTTGTAAAGAACAGGAGGCACAGTGAGAACACTCCCAGATTTACCATATCCTGTTGTTACTGCTGAATGTACAAACACATGTGCGAGCACACACACACACATACACAGACCTGGTGGCCACACTACTCTTTTGTATATCAAGACTTCAGAACTATCAGTTGGCCTTGACCTAGTGTCTGGCTGGTAGTTTGGCAATGTGAAGAAAAAGATTGTTAATATCTGATTAGAAGTTTACTGTAGATTGAAAAATTAATTTTAACTATTCCTTCTACAGCAAATTACTTCTCAGGGCACAGATTTCTTTTAATACTTAAAACATTGTGGAGAAAAAATATTCTGACCCTGAGACTATTTTCAAACATTTATTGAGAGTTTTGTTATCACTGAAAGTGCACAAACTTTATACTTAGGTAACTCAGTATTTTAAAGTACTTACATGACCTGGAAAACTCATTTTATGAAGAAACATAAGCTCCAGACTGTCCATTTTGCTTTAGAAACACACACTGATTTTAACTACAGTTTTTATTTTTGACTTTAACAATTCATGTAGGGATGAGTAATAAAAAGAAAGGTATTACTCCTTCCAGGTGTTCTATTTTGTCACAGCTCAGGCTGCTTCAAATGCTGCATTTGTTCACTTCTATCCCAAGCAGTGATTCATGCCTCAAACGCATGAAGTCCCCCCACTCAGTCCCTGTCTCAGCCCCCTTCTGTCGGCACTGTTTCCACATAACATTTGTCCCTCTTGAAGCTTTGCTGCTCTCAGGGGTTATTTTTCATTCACCAAGGCAGGTGAAGGAAGCTTATGGTGGGAAAGTAAGAGCAGGCTGCCTGTGGTGGACCTTTATTTTCCCTGCCAAGAATACCAGGTTGTGGTGAAGGACTGAGGGAAAAGGTCTGTATCTACCTTGGACAGACTTTAATATCTTAAAGATAATCATAGAATCATAGAAACGTTTAGGCTGGAAAAGATCTTTAATATCATCAAGTCCAACCATTAATCTAGAACTACCAAGTCCACCACTAAATTGCGTCCTGAAACATGACATCTACACGTCTTTTAAATATCTCCAGGGATGGTGACTCAACCACTTCCCTGGGTATCCTCTTCCAGTGCTCAATAATCCTTTCAGTGAAATAATTTTTCCTAATATCTAACTTAAACCTCCTCTGGAACAACTTGAGGACATTTCATCTTGTCCTATTGCTTGGGAAGAAGAGACTGACACGCACCTGACTACAAACTCTTTTCAGGTAGGTGTAGAGAGTGATAAGGTCTCCCGTCAACCTCCTTTTCTCCAAACTAAACAGCTCCATTTCCCTCAGCTACTCCTCATAAGCCTTGTGCTCTAGACCCCTCACCACCTCCATTAACCTTCTCTAGACATGCTCTAGCACCTCAATGCCTTTCTTGTAGAGAGAGACCCTAAACTGAACACATTATTATGGGGGCTCCATTCTGCTCTCCATCCCTGTACTCCACTTCAGGGGGCTGGGTGCCCAGAGAACAACTGGTCTTACTGCTGAAGACTGAGACAAAGAAAGCATTAAGTACCTCAGCGTTTTTATCATCCTTTGTCACTGTTTCCCTCCTTATCCAATAAAAGATGAAGATTCCTCTTAACCCTTCTTTTGTTGTTAATGCATACTTAGAAATACTTTTGTATTACTTTTTACAGCAGTAATTGGATTAAGCTATAGTTTGGCTTTGACCCTTTTAATTTTCTCCCTGCATAACCTCACACCACCCTTTAGTCCCAATGAGTTGCCTTCTCCTTTATTCAAAAGTCATAAGCTCTCCTTTTTTCTTAAGAGCCAAACCCCTCTTTTCAACCAAACCAGTCTTCTTCCCCACTGGCTTGTCTTTTAGTGCATAGCGATGGCCTGCTTCTTCACTTTTAAGACTTCATCCTCAAAGAATGCCCAGCCCTCCTAGATTCCCTTGCCCTTAAAGATTGCCTCCCAAGGGTTTCTGTCAGCCAGTCTCTTAAAGAGGTCAAAACCTGCTCTCCAGATATCCAAGTTGGCAGTTCTGCTGATACCTCTCCTTACTTCTCTAAGAAGTGAAAACTATAATTTTGTGGTTGCTGTGCCCAAGACAGCCTCCAATCATTGCATCACCCACAAGTCCATCTCTATTTGCAAACAAGCCCCAGTGTAACATCTTTCCCGGTTGGCTGACTCATCAGTCACACACTCTAGGAACATCCTAGACCTTCTCCTCAATTCTGTATCGTGTTTCCAGCAGACATCCAGTAGATTGGTGCCCCCTCGCCCCGCCCAGAGTACATGGAGTATTGATTGTGAGACTTCTTCCAGCTGCTTATAGAATTCATCTGCTTATCTATCCTGGTTAGGTGGTCTGTAACAGAATTCCAGCATTATATTTGCCTTATTGGCCTTATTCCTGATTCTTACTCATAAACACTCAATCCTATGTCACCATTATTAAGCTCTCGATAATGAAAACTTTCTGTAACATACAGAGCCATCCATACCACTGTCTCTTCTTCCTTTCCTATGCCTCCTGAAGAGTTTATAGCCATCCATAGGAGCACTCAAGTTATGAGAATCATCCCACCATGTATCTATGACAGCAATTATGTCATAGTTTTCTTGCTGCATAATGACTTCCAGCTTCTCCTGTTTGCTGCCCATGCTGTGTGCATTACTGTAGATACATTTCAGTTCATCTATTGATCCCATCACCTCTTTTGTTGAAGAAGCTCTAATTCTTATGTGACCATTCTCAAGATCTTCCACGGTTTCTAATGTATCAATAATCTACGTGTCTTTGCTGCTGCATGGATTTTCCTGCCTCCACTGATGTGGCAAACTGAAGGGCTTCACTAGCACATTGCCCCTCAGACACTCATGTGCTGACCCCAGATTTTTGCTTAGTGAACCTGGTTTTATCCCTTTCCACCTTCAAACCTAGTTTAAGGCCCTTTCGATAAGCTCTACTAACTCTTGTGAAAATATACTTTTCCCCTTTTGAGACAAGTTTACCTCACCTGTTGCCAACAGGCCTGATGTCATGTAAGCCAACCAATGATTAAAACATCCCAAAATCCTAACGGTGACACCAGGCTTAGAGACAGGTATTGATCTTCCTGTTTCTTCCCTCATCATTCCCTATGAGTGAAAGGATAGATGAGAACACTACTTGTGCTCCTGATCCCTTAACCAGTCATCCCAATGCCCCAAAGTCTCTCTTGATTGCCTTTGAACTTCATGTTGCAACTTCATCACTGTCTACCTGAAAAATCAATAAAAGATAATAATCTGAGGGCTACATCAGGGTAGGAAGCTTTCTCTTCACATCTCTAACCCAGGCCCCATGGAGGCAGTAGACTTTGCTAGGAATTTGGTCTGGTCAGCATATTGGGCTTTCTGTTCCCCTCAGAAGGGAGTTTTCTGTTACAATGACCCTCTTTTTGTTTTATTGGAGCAGTTTTGACACAAAGTGTAGGCTGACTTAACCTCGGTGACACCTCCAAACTTACACAGACTCATACCTCTTATGAAAGCACATCTGGGAAGATGGGGTAGTCACAGAGGAGACCTGCTGTGCTGGGCAAGAACTGTTACCCTCTATTCCTTAAGCCGCTATGTTTAGCCAGGCAGAGAGAGAACAGGGAACCCTCTGCATCATGTGTCCTGTATGCCTGTTGGATCTGTCTCGGGGAAGGTAGGGTGCAATTTCAGTACTCTGTCTCTCTCACACTTCCTAATCATCATTCTGATGTTTTTATGAGTTTGTTCCCTTCTGTTTTAAAGGATCTATCTACCAGTGTATGATGGTCCTTAACATTTAGCAAGTAGATATTTTGATTCCATTTATTGAGGTTTACAGTTTAACATATGCATTTTGCATACTGCTTTAAAGACGGCAGGAGGGAAGCACTTTTCATTTTATCAGTCTTAAGTTTTTGAGTTTATTTTCATCTCTTCCCACTGTGTTAAGATCCGCAGAAACATTAACATTTTTAATCCTGTAGTGTTAAAGAATCACATCAACATCATGCTGTAAATCACTGTTTCTCTCCCCCTTCTCCATAGTGCTGTGGCTTCCTCTACATCCTATTAGTTTTACTCACATCCCTAGAGTTGCACAGATTTTATCAGTGATGTTTTAATATGTTACCGTTACTGAGGGGTTAAGTAGGTAGGATGATTGCACTAATAAAAATTGATAAGTAGTCAGGTTATCCTTCCTAATTTATTGCCATGGCAACAGACAGCACATGTGGCTTGTTACTGAAGAACAGAATGCTAATAATCAAATGTGTCTTACCCAAATGAATATATAACACAGCTTACTAATACAGTGCCTTGACATTGTATACATTACTGAACAGCAGAATGTATTAATTTTGCATCTGAGTTACTTGATGCATATGCTCTGGAGAACAAGAAAAATGAAAAAGCACGTCCTTTACATCAAAGCTGTTCATTAACGTATTTTAAATAGTATATACAGTGAAAGAATCAATCCTCTAACACTTACCTTGTTTATTTCAGTAGGTGGTTTGTATAACAGGAAAATGCAGTATTGCATAGTCATTGTGAGATGGCATAAAAATAACCAAGACAGTATAGGAGTTCAATTAAGCAATAATCCGGGAAAAATGGTCATTACTAGCAGTTAATGGTCGGTTTGTTGGTTAATGGCCCAAGGAAAAGCTGAAAGCAGTTAAGCCTCTAACAAACTGGTAGTGAATTATGACAACAGTGGGTTTGCTGGGGATTTACCCCTTATTATATATTATGTGTAAGAGATTGTGGTAGAAATAATGTCTTTTTAAAGATGGTAGTTGTTAGGCAGGATGTTATTGGAAATGTCAGGTATGTCAAGGAAATAAACAATTGATTTTATGCCAACCAGGAATAAAACTATGCACTCTTCTGCATATTTATTTAGTATTTATTATACATAAATATTGTACATGTATTTAATATTAAATATAAAATATATGCTTACACACGATATATGATATATTGGAGACTATACATAACATATAAGACAAGTTGTAAATTTGGAAATTTCCTTATTCTGGAAAACCCACAGCATATATATGTGTGTAGATACACTGACATATAGACATATACACACATAGGAGCACATATGTGCATACATGCATGTACTTTATACAAACATACACACCCACACACCCATCCCCTTCAGTGTTTCTCCCAATGTTTTCTGCACATAATTCACAGAATGGGTAATGAGAAGAAAGGATATTAGAAAAATCTGAGTCATCTCATTCCACATGCCAGTGTTTTACAAATATAAATCCTCTGCTTCACCTGAAAACATCAATACCATTATTAAGTTTCTTAACCTGAGATCTTGTACCACACTGTTTGTTTTGCTCCATAATCTCAGAATTAATTTATTTATCATTCATGCTTACTTTTAGAGGCCACAGGTCTTGCTATAATCAGAACAGGCCAGGGACTCAAACTCATAATTCTTCAAACAGTTGTGCTGGAGAACGTAATGTTTTGTCTATTTTAACCCAAAACTTTGTTACATTGAAATAGAAACATTGCTCATGGAAATTGTGGAGACGTAAGTGTAGTCTACTTTAAGAAAGCAAAATTGTGATGGGGATTTAATCAATTTCCTGGAGATCTAAAAGTATCTTGATAAACTGCAGTCATTGGTGAAAATTGCCATGATGTTATATTAAAACAGCTTCACAATGAATCTGAAGTGAGTTAATTTCAGATAAGGCGGGGGACCATAAAACTGTCATGAACATAAAGCAAACTATGCTTACAGTATGAGTACCACATATTCATTCTGAAAATTTTCATGAGTACACTTCAGCTTTAGATCATTTATTTAGATGCAAGTATAAGTAGGATGGTAATTCTAGGAATGGCGACTTTGGACTAGATTGAGTTCCAATGTTAGCTTTATTCGTAAAATAACTTCATGTTAGATATGAAAAAACAGATGATCTTCTTCCAAGAATTTGCCAAGAGTGAAGTTTGAGAATGTCAAAGGATGGAAATTTTATATAAAAGAACTTCAACACTATTTTCACTTTTGAAAATTGCTCTTTGCCATGTTTGTATATATAAATACACATGTATATCCATGCATATGCATGCACACACGAAAACTCACAAAGCTACGTCAGAAAAATAATGCAAAGTTGTTAATTTTTTATGAAATCTGAGAAATGAATGACTGAACTTCAAATATGCATATGCACTGTCTCAGCTTTACCTTCTGTTTTTCAGTTTTTTACAGGACTCCTAGCACCATATAGCAAAACTAAGAACAACTGCACTGCATAGACTCCTTATAGTCAAGGCTCATTTCTGAAAACTGGCAATACTGTCTCCCTCCTGTGACAAGCTGTCCAGTATAGCTTTCAACTTAAATTTTATGACAGTTTTCTTCCTTTTTTATAAAGTGCTTGAGCCCCAGCAGTGAGATTTGCTTCTCTGAGGAAGAGTTACTCAGATTCTAAAGGAAGTTACTTTTGTGTAGGACCTCTCTCAAGTCTGAAAAATAAAGTACTTGAGCTATGAGAGACTGGAGGAAAAAGATTCCTTTTTTTTAAGCTACTGAATACTTATAGGCAGACAAGAATTCAAAGTTCCTCAAGATATTAAACAATTTCTATAGATCGACTTCAACTTGATGTACTGAGGAGTAAAAGGTAGGACTACTGGACTGAATCAAATAGTTGGGTAAGCACACTTAAAGAATAGGATCAAGGAGAGATTATTTCTAATGTTTCACAGAATCACAGGGTTGGAAAAGACCCACAGGATCATTGAGTCCAACCATTCCTATGAATCACTAAGCCATGTCTCTCAGCACATCATCCACCCATCCTTTAAACACCTCCAAGGAAGCTGATTCAAACACCTCCCTGGGCAACCTGTTCCAGTGCCCAATGACCCTTTCTGTGAAAAAAATTTCCTGATGTCAAGGCAGAACCTGCCCTGCTGGAACCTGAGGCCATTCCCTCTTGTCCTGTCCCCTGTCACTTGGGAGAAGAGGCCAGCTCCCTCCTCTCTACAACCTCTCCTCAGGCAGTTATAGAGAGTAATGAGGTCTCCCCTCAGACCCCTCTTCTCCAGGCTAAACAACCCCAGTTCTCTCAGCCGCTCCTCATAGGGTCTGTTCTCCAGCCCCTTCACCAGCTTCGTTGCTCTTCTCTGGACTCACTCCAGAGCCTCAACATCCTTCTTGAGGTGAGGGGCCCAGGACTGCACACAGGATTCAAGGAGTGGTCTCACCAGTGCCAAGTACAGAGGGAGAATAACTTCCCTGGACCTGCTGGTCACACCATTTCTGATACAAGCCAGGATGCCATTGGCCTTCTTGGCCACCTGGGCACACTGCTGGCTCATGTTCAGTCGGCTGTCGACCAACACTCCCAGGTCCTTCTCCTCCTGGTAGCTTTCTAGACAGACTTCTCCGAGTCTGTAGCTCTGCATAGGGTTGTTGTGCCCCAAGTGCAGGACCCAGCATTTGGCCGTGTTAAACCTCATGCCGCTGGTCTCAGCCCAGTGGTCCAGCCTGTTCAGATCCCTTTTAAGAGCCTCCCTACCCTATAGGAATGCCTGTACCACTACTTGTTCATGTAACATGAGGTTTTACATTTGGCTCAAAACATCAGAAACTGATTATTTAACTAAACTACTTGAAAATGTTAAAGGAAATACTGCCTGAAGGCCTAGTATTTTTTAACAAATATCCATACCAACAAAACTCCTCACCCCAAACCAGGGTAATTGTTAATTTTTTAAAAATCCTTGAGGTTAGGTCTGACTCACCTATAATTTTTCCATCTTATTTTTTTTCAGAAGAGCATTACCAACTCTAGTATCTCAAATTGTCACTGAATCCAGCTTTTATTTGAGATATTTATGGACTAAAAGGACAGATAATATTTAGTCTTAGTGACATGGCTGATAACACATTCAGAAGGGTCTGCAAAATATCTTCCTCAGCAGAATATCCTAGGGAACATCTTCCCATCTTCTCGATGTTTTTTGTACAGGAAATTGATAATATGAAATCTATAGATTTAGATAACTTCACTTAAGATTTCCCGACAGTGGTCTTCCAAATCATCACAGTCAAGAGCTGCAATTATAAAATGGCTGTTAACTACCTCAGGGCTGCCTATATCAACATGTCAGGATCAGACTGAAATGTTTGATCAGCTGTTAGTAATCTTTATAAATCCCTGCTTCACTTACGTGAAAAACCTTTCCTCTAAAATACTCAGGGAAATACAGCACTTTTCCAGAAACTGGACGTGGAATAAAAGAAATTTACATTATGTGGACTAACTGCCCCAGTTCCTACGTGAACTTTGGAATTAAGTGGCTAGTTAACTCCACTTAAGTGGTTTTTGGAGTTAGGAAGTTTGAGTTATTGATATTTTCTTTTTACAGTGTTATTTAGACATGAAGAGCCAAATTCATTAGGGATGTAGACATTACAAGGAAGAGTATCTAAACTAAGGTGTCTCTTCAGGTTCTCCACAGTATATAGGAAGAGCTCAGGATTTAAAAGGGGAGTATAGAAAGCCAATGAAATAAGGTGAGCACTGCTGAAGCTAGGCAGTAGGATATAATTAGAGGAACTTGGGGTATTACAGTAAGCATTATAACAGACTGCAAGTAGAAAAGGGAGCCTTTGTAAATGAATGTGTGAAACCTCTCCTGGTATAAGGAAAGCAAGCCAGAACACCCTCTTCTTTTCATGTAAAACAACATACAAGAAAATCAAACCCGGTCAGGAATGTTCCTGTAAAATTTTAAAAGACCTAGATTTAGCTCCTTCTTTTGAATGGGCTTCTTTACCTGTGAGGCTAAATGGTCATGTAAGTGTTTTCATTATACTGTCTGCTAGATGTTGAACCTCAAAAGTCAAATTAGAATAAGTGAGAATTTTCAAAATCCAGATGAGTACTCTAACCATTAATATATTGATTAAAACCAGACACTGGGTTTCATATTTTTCTTAGTTCTTTTCTGTGTAAGACTCAAAACCAACAACCAGTTCCAATTCTGCTATAAAAAAGGAATTGGAAGAAGTCTAGGTAACAATATCACCAGAAACTTAGATTTCAAGAAACTTTATGGACTTAGACAGATAACGTATCAGTTTGAAAGCAAAATCCTTTTCTGTATACAGCCCCAAGGCCTTGCTGTCCAAGCACAAAATAAAACAGGCAGTCCTATATCCAAGCTTGACACATGTGGTGCTCTTTACAGTTATGTTTTTGAATATATATAAAAAAATAGCTAGAATATTTGTTGGCAACATTTAAATACTAAATATTTGGGTCAACATTTTCAGAAGCATTGAACAATTGCAAAAAATAGGTAAAGCCACTGAGCTATGACTGCATAGCACCTCTGAAAAATCACTTCAGTAGTGATTGTAAAGCACTTTCATGGATAAAGATGTGCAAATGTTTGGTGTTATTAGTGCTATGTGTACATTCTGTCTCCACAGTTGATTCAGATCATGTCTAAGCAGGATTTTTGAAATAATTCCCTTTTGTGTCTGGAGAGGAAATTAAATCAGAAAGTCTGAAAAGTATTTTGTACATCTGAAAGTATTTTGTATTAGAGTTTGAGAGAAGGTAGAGTCAGACATGGGGACAGGGTGAGGAGGGGGGAATTGTACTTGTCAGAAGACAGCAGCCTTAGGCAGTGAACTGTTTGTTCAAACAGCAGGAAGAAACAGGGGCAGAGAGTGAGAACCATGTGTACAGAAAGTATCAAAACGGACAAAGGACAGAAACAGTGACATAAACAATTCTGTAATTGGGCAGGGATAAATAAGAAAGAGGATGCTGAGGAAACAGAATAATGGAGTCTGGGAGGGAGAATAGGACCTTCGGATGGGGAACGGGGTAAGTGCTGAGGAGAAATTAAGCAATCATAAATCGTTACAGAACTGTCTGCATGTTCTTAATTTTGCCATCTTGAGTGTGTATGTTATGAGTCTATCTTTCATTACATAATCTCATGCTATTTTTTCCCCAGGATGGACTGTGTCCTGGGGAGTACTCAGAGCTGTGTGGCAGAGGAGACAGCTGCCATGCAACATGGAGCTGAAGTGAGAGCTGCATTCCTGGGAGTGGGGCTGGACAGAGAGCTGTTTCTCTGCTACCAAAGCCTCTCTTAACCAAAGCAAAGCAGTATCTTTTGAATGCAATCATGACAGTGTCAGTGAAGAGAATTCCAAACTAAAACCTGTGTGTTCTTTCTCAGAATACAGTTCTCTGTGATGTGAGAGGTATGAATTAAAGACCCTGGACTCCTCAATGGAGAAAAAACATTCAGAAATTCACAGGTCAGAGATATTCAGGGATCAATACTCAGAGCTGGGTTTAAGTACACTTCAGAGTACAACAACATGACATTCAATGTCACACCTCAGCAGAAGATGATAGACAGGAATCTTAAATACCTGTCCATTCCGTAGATATAATATTCATATACCACACAAAGATGTTGTCCAATCTATTTTAAAGATTTTAGGAAACATGAGGATAAGCAGCAATTATAGGCATATGTTGTAGGAGTAGAGAAAGAAAGACAATACAGCTTTTCCCTCATCATGCAGGCAGGTTTTGTAACAAGTGATGATAATGGGGGCTCGAGCATCCCTAGTTCTTCTCCTAAGTTCAGTCCCTGAAAATGATAACTGAGGCACTGTGAGGGGCAAAATGGCTACACAGGCAGGCTAAGAGTTGGGAACTGGTGGGACAAAAAGTAGAAGATGGAAAGGGGAAACAGATCTAACTAAACAAATAATTTAATATGAAATATGTGTGGGAAAACGCAACCTTGAAGAACTATGGTTTCTGAGTGAGACCTCTCCATCCTGCTCTTTAGTCTTCTTTCTGTAATTGATGTCTTCTCTGCACAGATCAAGGTGTGCATGATGCAAAAATAACTATCAAGGCTCAGAGGTGATTTCAGTGATAATCCTCCTTCCTGCCTTCCTCATCTCTCTGTCTCAGTCTGCTCCCAGGGACTCCATTCCTTCTTATCTGCCAACCTTTTTCTTTCTTTCCTCAAGTTTTTCATAATCATATCAATTTCCTTCTTTTACTTCTCCTGTCTTTCTGCCTTACTAAGATACCTTTTTTTCCCAAATTACAGTAGATGACTTCCCACTTTCTTCCCACTGCCCAGTAGCAGCAGGTACAGTGTTATACTACCAACATGAGCAGGACATGTTCTCAATCCATCTGTTTGACAAAATGGCAGCTCTTGAGTTTTAGGCAGATAGAACTGGAAGGGAAACCCTGGACTCTGGATTGGAAAGTACATAGTATGAGTGGAGTTGTCAAATAATTTATCTGCCAGAATTGACTCTTTGAGTTAACTAAGTCTTAAATTGGTAGATTTGAGAAAAAACAGAAATGTTGCTCTCTATGAGTTTTAATTTCCCTGCTCCAAAGCCCATGTTTGTTAGAACTTAAGAGTGTGTATATGCCTGTGTGTATGCACAAATAGTTGTAGAAAGTGGTTGAAGTAATGAATTGAGAAAAACTGTAACCTCTTGAAGGCACCTACAATCACTAAAATTTAACAACTTTTAAGCAATTGAAGAAAATGTCTTATAGTGGGAAGATGGTGATATCTATACCACCTATAATTAAAGTTGCATAACAATAAGTTGATGTAAGCATACTGGTGAACATAATGTAAGTATCTACGGTATATAGGAAGACAGAAACAAACACACAAAGCAAGAAATTAATAGCTAATTTCTCCCAAAAGATGAACTGAGATTATTTGCTGAGATTTTTGAGAGGTTTTGACAACTTGTACAGTGTATATTTTTTTAACCGAGAAGAAAATCTCATTCACCTTTTGAAAATGCAGTATATATAAAGCTAATCTGTAATTAATAAATACATTGCTTTTGTAGGAGAAATCAGATGCTTCAAAACTGAAGCTGTAAGGTGAGACAGTGGAGAGGGTGGGACTTAGCAGAATGAAAATAGTTACGGTATGTATTAAATTTGGAGACAACATTGCTAGATGAGGGGAGAGACAAAAAGGTGATGAAACTTGGAGACCAGTTGGAATGAGGTGGTACTTGCTGGGTAAGTTTTGATATTGGCTGCATTAAAGTAGTGAAGTCACACACCAAAAATTTAGAAGATACAGAGTCAGAATTAACCTGTGCAGACACAATTTGTTGTGGAACTGACTCCATGGGAGCTCTACTGAGTGCAGAAAGCCTCCAGGACAGTGAGTGGGAGACCTGGGGGAATCACAGTCTTTGAGAGCAGATAATCTAAGTAGCCTGTACTCCTTATGGTTGGAGCAATGTATATATTTCACCTCTTGCCTTTATTTGACTGGATTCTAATATTTTGCCAAAGCCATGAAATTATACCAGTCTGTCATACATAAGAGAAAGAAAACAGAGATTCTCTAACACTTGTTTGCTTATCTTTAGTGAATGATGTGTGATAGTCTCAGTGCTTAAATTATTACTGTGTCAGTTGTATGATGCTGTGATGCTATACCTGCAACACTGGTCTACTTTTGTAAGGGAAATCATTGTTCCATTATCAACCTCCACTGAGATAGTTCAGATGATTTCAGCAGAGAATTAAGAACATAGCTGTGTGAGAATCTTATTTTGCAGATGCTTACAAATCTAGAAATAACAAATAGTAGTCTAAAGGAGAGATGTCTCTGTATCCAACTTTTATTCTGAAATATAAAATGATGGTTTTGTCTGACTCGGGGCAGGGAAGATGATATGTCTGTATTGCCATTTGAAGCTAACCAGTCTCTATTTGCAGGTGATTCAGTGAAATAAAGGAGTAACCCAAGACCATGCAGGATGCTAGGATGGCAATCAGTGTTGTTCCAATGGATTATATAGAAACTCTATGTGATACACCCAGGTGAAAAGGCACAAGAGGAGGACCAAAGCATTTTATGCATACAGGACTCATGCAGGCACTGCTCCAAAGGTGTTGCCTGGTCTGAAGAAGGAGGATCATTTGTGTTTGACAAATTTAAGTCACTGGTTTACAGAAACAATTTTTTTAGAAAGGAAGAAATTATTGCTATATTTGACTGAGAAAACTTAGAATGGGCTTGTGACAAAATGTGGTGGAAAGGGAGGCTTCAAGATTAATGGGAGTAGAGGAAAATCTGAACAGAAAAAGTAGTCCAAAGGACAAAGATATTCATGTGAAGAGGACTGTTGTTTTCACCTTCTGGCTTCATGAATTGTTAAATCTTTTGTCATTGGTAAGACTCTATAAAAGAGAATAAAAATAAGACCTATCCCACAGACTCATCCCTCCCTACTGCCTAAAATAACAATAAAATGAAAAAAAGAAAGAAAGGGAAAAGTAAAGCCTCTGAAGAGAAGAAATGCGGCCTTGTGCAAAGGTGTGCTCAGCAGCTCTGTTGTTTTTTCTTTGATTTTTCTGAGAGGGAATTCATCTTCTGGAATGCAAGTAAATCTTCAAAAGGCGATTTTTCCTTTGGAATGCAAATTATTATAGCGATGCTTCCCACTCCACTGAGGGAATATAGTAATGATACCATGCACTGATCCAGTTATTTCCATTTATAACTATCAAATACTCATAGCTTTATCTTCAAGACCTCCTGTGAAGCACGTAAACACTGCAATTGGAGCTTTAGTATTGAGGAAACCATCCATGTTCTTACTCTCATGGGTGAATGAGTTTATCTTTTGTGAAAATGTGCTCTTGGACAGCTAGTGGACTACTTAACAGATGTTTATATTTGCATTTCTGGTATCAGTAACTATATGAACTACACTTATGAGCATGCTTATGTTAGCCTAAACTTGTTATGAATATCAAATTTAGTAACAATTCACATTGCTTCTGTGGGTTGGTTGGCATTGGTCTTCCCTGTGGTCAGCAGCACTTTGGAGGAACAGAGCCTTAATGTGCATTTAGCACATCCCTAGGATATTTTGGAGTTAGGAGTTTCCTCCCTTACCTATTTGAAGGTATCTTGGGATGAGATTTTCCTTAAAACAATATTTTTGGGGAGTTTTTGACTTGGCTTCACACACCCCAGCAACATGAGTGGGAAGAACAGGGATCTCAAGTTCACCATGCTCAGGTTACAGGCTTGAACTCATGGTTTATTGGTGAAAACAGAGTCTTGTAATATTGGAACAAAATTTCAAATCTACCCATCTTCCAACTCCCCGTGACCTGCCTTTGCAACAGAACTTTATGCCCTTCCTTCTGCTGAACTTTTGGAAGACCAGAGACTATCCCTCTAGGAACACCCTTTCTCTGTGAATTTTATAAGTCTATGCCAAGTATTGAGGCCCTTCTGTCAATGATAAATATCTCCAGTTTGAAGTAAAAAGATGCAAGTGTATGAGCTGAGATATATGCATTTGTTGAGTGAAATGACTGCTATGGAAGGACTGCTTCATACATCAGATCTGTGTCTGTAGTTTAAACTGGGGAGAGTGCCCATTTAGCCAGTGCCTTTCATCACATTTTTTGTGCAGTGTGAGAAGAAATCAGACTTTGTAGGAGAAGATCATTACTCAGTAGAAGTGACAGTCTTCTTGCATTTAAATCTTCTCATTTATAACCAAAAATTAACTACTGGATCTTTTTCAAGCTAGAAAACATTCTGACCTTAGAAACAGAAATGTAACAATATTTTCCACAAGCTTAGTTTTTGGAATAACTGTTTTGTTAAACTTGAAACTGGGAGGAAAGTTCAAATTTTATTGATCTGTTGTTCACTCTGTTTTGAACTTAGTGGTTTGGTACCAACCCTTTATGCAGAGATTGATGTTTAGTAGGATGAGGTGAAAAAAAGGTACAGGGACAAGGGAGTGTCACAGGTAGGTCTTTTTAAAGAAGTTAAAATACTCACTGAGACAGTCTGAGATGCCCTATTCAATGGAAAGACCAAGGCATACTTACTTGGAAATTTCTATGATTGATTTGATACACTAACAATGTGTGAATGAGAATTTATTAGAAAGGGAAGATTTAGGGGCAAAAAAGATATAAAGTACAAGCAGAAATTTCTTTCAGTCTTAAAGACACAGTAAAGTATGCTAAATATTTTAAAGTATTTTAAGTACCATTTGAAGGGAGCCAATAAATAAAGGTTATTATCAACTTATCAACCTCTAGCAATAATTTCTTCTTTCTTTTTTTTCAGCTGTCCTGTCTTTAATTGTGTTGTTCTGAATAGCATCCAAGATAATGAGTTTTCAGGGCTAACCCTCAGATTTTTGTAGTGCTTTTACATGTGCAGAAGTATTGATTTCCTTATTTATTGTCTGATTTTATTAAAACGTAGAATAAGTCGACATAGAATGTATCTGTAGAATTCACTGCCACAAGATGCCTCAGGGGAGCAGAGTGATTACACATTTAAATAGATAATGAGAGCTTCCACAGTTTCACTAGCTCATTAGAATGACCATATGATCACAATTTATATTTTCCTTAAAAGATAACATGGAAACTAGGCTTCAGAACAAAGACCTGGTTTGCATTGTGAAAAGATTTTTCCTACAGGGAGAATAATCTTTCCCTTTATTTCTCACATTTTTCCTTGAAAGAACACAGATCTAATACTGAATTTTATATATAAGCAGTGTGATATAATTATGAAAATTCTAGTGTTGCTATCATATTACTGTGCTTACTCCTTTTTTTGAGATCAGTTTGGGTCTCTTTGTTTGGTCTTTGTTCCTGCTGTTCCTGTTCTGATAAGTGTTCATAGTGGCTTGTATTGAATCTTAATTCTGTCAATGTAATCTTATAACTCCAGACTCAACACGCTAGACTATACTAATTTTCAGAGTTGAATCATTCACACTGATCTTTTTCAGATTACATTATAGCACTTCATGAAAAATGCATCATGAAAAATATCAGGACATGCATTTATCATGGTATGAGGGAAGAATCTTGTCTAGTACACAGTATGGAGATCCAGCAGTAAAATCCTATATTGCCCATTTTTTTAGGTATGATTTTCTCTTCTGCTTAGTTTATATAGTTGAAGATTTACATGTGGGAGGTAAGACTTCAGATTTGATTGTAGATTATTCATACTGTATAAAAGCTTATTGAAAGAAAAATAACGTAGATGGTTGAACTTCATTGAACATAGTAGAACATACACTAACAATGACTTTAGAAGGAAAGCACTCTTGCCATTGTAGAAGTAAAACAATCTTTTTTACCTTTCTTTTTTCCCCCCCATATTGATAGGGTTTTCTTTATTGACCACATGATTTACTGTTTTCCTCCACGTAGTTGGATGTGTAATCAAATGATTGTTCTCATTCTTTTATTTGATGACACAAACATTGTCTAGAAAAGTTAGAGCTCCCAGCTGTACTTCTTAATAAACACATTTCTATTTTGCTTCTTTAATGTGTGTAAGTTTCCGTTGCTTCTTTGCCAATGAAGTGGATTTTCCTATATTTTATCTCTTGTTCTATCATGCCCAGGACAGAAACTCCTCTCTCTATAATATCTCTACAGCTCTTATGAAATTACCAAGAAAAAGAGATGTTAGTGTGCCGTTCCTGATGATTGTTATCACTATAGGCACAGGTGAGATGCGTTATGCCAGGGAAGGAGAACTTTGTTGGGGTGTATCATGCAGTTGGTTCATCCCATTCTTTAGTTTACAACTGGTCCATCCCTTCCTTTCTGCTTTGCACTCGTGTCAGTGCTCTATAGAAGAATGGGGCTGTACCATTCCCTACAGCTGTGTGGGGGGTTCTTTGATCTTCTCTCTTGGTCCATACTAAGGAATTCCTATGAATTGAGTCACTGGCTTCTTTCTGACTATCTAGAACAGACAAGCTCCTCGAGGTCATATCCTGATGAGGAAAGAATAGTTATGAAGCCGATGCTGAATTAAACAACAAATTTCAGACATCAAAAATCTATATTTTTCTCAAGCTGCCATCTGCAGGTGTTTAGCTGCAGATCGTTGATGAATATTACTTGTGAGATGCTGAGATGTTGCTGGGAATTAATCGGTGAATTAATTATAACAAAAAAAAATAGAAAATGTTCTAGAAATAGGTCTATCTGTGTGAATATTTTCACCATGACAGTTTCTCTTTTACCCTGCTGGGCTCATGGTGTCAACCTAGAACCCCTAGGTAAGAAAATTCAGAGCAGGTGGTCCTCTGAAATAGCTGCCCTCACTTTATGTAAACACAAAAGACTAGTATAATGGTATTCTTTGCTTGTAAGTCATGATTCAGGCACTCTGAATAAAGTTAATAGTCACTTACGTAAAGGAAGAAAGTTGTTCTATAAAGCATAAACACCTATAAATTCACTTGTTAAATTCCCTTGCAGCTGGTGTATGTTTCTCTGTAGAAGTCAAAAGTAAAAATGTATACTTTTATATCATGTTGCCAGTTATGTCTGAGAAATTGTGTCTGAGTATTACAACTGTATGTGTGCAGATGTTGATTATGTCTTTAGGAGAATAGATAAATATAAATATTTATTGCAGCTAAATTAAACTCATTTCTTTTCCAACCTAGTAATTCAAACTAGCAGGCATTTTAAGAGTTTGTGGAAAAGATAACTTCTTTCTGTTTGCTGTCATTCACATGGTTTGTCTTTCACTTCCTTTTCCTGTATCTGTTTGTCACCTTCACTAACCGGCCTCTGGGTTACATTTCTGACTGCTGATAGAGGGATTCAGCAACACTGTCATGCTTCCTTCAGTGTTGTGCTCTGTTCTGCCTCTTTCAGGATGTGCCTCATATCCTATAAGTAGGGAGCAATCAGCAGGGTAAGGTGAAGTTGATACTGAGGATCTGCTCTCAATAGATGGAAAAGTTTCACAATGCAGCAGTAGCTGAAATACTTTGAGCTTCTAGTATCCACACAAAAACTTGAAAAACAGTTTTTGGAGGTACCTTAAAAGCTTCTTACAACCAAATGACTGAAAGGTGTAGGTTGAAAGCATAACCTGAATAGGGAGAATGTGCTACTGCAGCACTGTAACAATAAACTTTGAACAATGCAGTTTAGAACAGCAGTGCCCAAGAACATTCTAGAAACGTAGAAAAAGTAGGGGAGTAGAGAAGGTGAAAATATAACAGGCCATTTGGCAAAATTATTAAAATTCCCAGCAATATTTCCAAAGATGTCTTTGCCCTTGTCCCTGAAAAGACAAAATCTCCTAGATACCCTAGCTGCCATCTGGACTAGAGAAAACCTTTCATTGGAGAGAAGACTCTAGTTACCTAACATTCAACACCAGAAAACAGAAGAAAGAGCAGCTTTATAGGAAGAGGGAAAAATAAACCAACAAATTATTTACAAGCAAAAAGTACTTAAAACGCATAATTCCTCCAATCATTCTTAGCTGTATTAGTAAGTGTAAACACACTTCTAGGACCTGTCATTAGTATACCCCTGCAGAGGAAATGTACCAGACATGTCAAAAACTGCGTGTAGGATAGGGACTTGGAAAAGAGATTTTTTACTGTCTTTAAAAATTGATTAACAGAAATGTTAGGCACATTAAGTCTACAATTTGATCTCAAAATGCTACTTTTCACTCAGTATTGGCTGTACGTCATGATAAATCTGATAAGTAATTAACTATTGTGGCCTCTAGATATCTACATTAGGTGTACATCATGTATGTATTTAAGTTTAACAACCTCTGTGAATGGCATGCAACTGCATAGAGTCTGCTGCTGCCGCCTCCAGTTCAGCAGTAAAATATTGGTTAGAAGGACTGGGCGTGGGACACCTAACAACCAATTTTCTCACGGGCCATTGTCTTGCCTTGAGGCAAGACTTTGTGAACAACCATGGGGAATTCTAGATCAACCTGGAAGAAAAATCTGAACTTGTGCAGCACTGATAGCATACAAACACCTCAGCAGGACTGGGACGGTTCTTCCCACAGAACATAGCTCAATGCAGGCTGATCCTTTCCCTCTACACCAATGCTCTTTATGTGAATCTCCTGGGATTGTCTGATTCTTTGCAACAGACTTTCCTTCTGTGTAATGTAGATGCCATTTTCCACAGAAGCTTGTTGACAAAAAAAGGTCTCTTCCCTTCAACCAAAGTACTCCTGATACTACTTTACTACCCCAAATTATTAGCTATAGTTGTCATATGGTAAGTACCTCAAAGCTGGCAAGAGCATTTAATAAATTGTGCCTTTTAAGACAGACTTATCTATGGTTTTGATTTATAACTTAGTGTATAGTTTTCTTAAGAAGTCTGTTGTTTTCCTCACTGTGCCTTTACAATGTTTACTCTGGATTCCTTCATAACATAATACTTTTTGTATTGCTGGTATCATGGAGCAGACATTACCTGAGCTATTTTCTGATCTGGGCTGTTCAGGCAATGCCCCATTAAACAGTCTTCTCAATACATGCCAGTAACAATTTGAGAATATTCTTTTTGGATTGTAACTGACCTACTTTCACATGTTTCAAGAGACCTTTCTCTACAGTAGGAACTACACAGGTATTGACACAACTACACTTTAAATACAATATTTAAGAGCTATTTCTATAATACATTTCTTACTTAAATCAATAAGCACTTTTGATTTCTGACAAGAGGAAATATTTCATTCCCAAACACAGCACAGAGACAAAGTTTTACTACTTATTACTCTGTTCTTTCCCTTTATCCTTTACCACCCATATTAAAAAAGATAAAGAGAGATGCCATCAGCCTTTTTTTTATGGAACCAACTTCCTTCCTTCCTTCCTTCCTTCCTTCCTTCCTTCCTTCCTTCCTTCCTTCCTTCCTTCCTTCCTTCCTTCCTTCCTTCCTTCCTTCCTTCCTTCCTTCCTTCCTTCCTTCCTTCCTTCCTTCCTTCCTTCCTTCCTTCTTTCTTTCTCAAATGGAGCCAGGAGTTGTTTGCAAAAGAAGCTCAAGAAAAGGAGGTAAAGCTTAAGATCAAACAATCACAGTGTTAAGTTCATTTCTCTAAATTTCCAATCTAGTAACTGTTCATAAAGCAGATTTTTGCTATGTGCTAAGTGACAAAAAAACAACCTCGCAAAACCTTAGCCTGTCAGTTACAACTTGTAAAATGATTAGGTAAAAATTACAATATAAGCATTCTATATCGATTTTCCTACTGATTTCCACCTCAAATTTGTTCAATTTGTCAGCTGGAATAAAAAAAAACATTGTTATTCCACCCCCTCCTCCATCCCCGGTAACCAGCCTGTTAACACCTCCTGGATTTGGTATTTGGGAATTAAGCCAAGATTTTGTTTTGGTTCTGGTTCAGATATTGCATTCAGAATTTTTAGTTATACAGGAGCTGTTGGACAGATTAGGTCTATTGGGACACCCATGCAGTCCTTGTATTTTTATTATGCTTGTAGTAACACCTCTGTAAATATATGAGCCCTTAGGGAGGAGATAAGCTGAAGACTGTGGATTTGTGTGAACCCAGACAATGATTCCATGCAGACATCTCTGTTCAAATGTTGTAAAGCAAACGATTAAATGGACCAATCTTGACCACTAGGTTCAGGGTTCATTGTAAACGGCATGATGTTTGACACGGCCAAATGCCGGGTCCTGCACTTGGGGCACAACAACCCTATGCAGAGCAACAGACTCGGAGAAGTCTGTCTAGAAAGCTGCCCGGAGGAGAAGGACGTGGGGGTGTTGTTTGACAGCTGACTCAACATGAGCCAGCAGTGTGCCCAGGTGGCCAAGAAGGCCAATGGCATCCTGGCTTGTATCAGAAAGTGTGACCAACAGGTCCAGGGATGTTCTTCTCCCTCTGTACTTGGCACTGGGGAGACTGCTCCTTGAATACTATGTTCAGTTCTGGGCCCCTCACCACAAGAAGGATGTTGAGGCTCTGGAGTGAGTCCAGAGAAGGGTGATGAAGCTGGTGAAGAGAACAAGTCTTATGAGGAGCGGCTGAGAGAGCTGGGGTTGTTTAGCCTGGAGAAGAGGGGTCTGAGGGGAGACCTTACTGCTCTCTACAACTACCTGAAAGGAGGTTGTGGAGAGGAGGGTAATGGGCTCTTCTCCCAAGTGCCAGGGGACAGGACAAGAGGGAATGGCCTCAAGCTCTGCCAGGGGAGATTTAGGCTGGACATCAGGAGGAAGTTTTTCACTAGAAAGGGTCATTGGGCATTGGAATAGGCTGCCCAGGGAGGTGGTTGAGTCACCTTCCCTGGAGGTGCTTAAGGCACGGGTGGATGAGGTCCTGAAGGAGATGGTTTAGTGTTAGATAGGAATGGTTGGACTCGATGATCCAATGGGTCTCTTCCAACCTGGTGATTCTGTGATTCTAAAGAAAAAAGAAATGGAAATATATTCACCTTGAAATAATAACTCAGCTGAGTCAAAACTAAAGAAATTTTGTCTTCCTTTCTATGAACTGTATTCTCCAGGTCAAAATACAGGTTGTATGAATGCCAAAAGATTATTTCTTGAGATCATTACTTGCTGCATGTAGTCTTTTCATTTTGCAGAAAATTAATGATTTTATTTTTTTATTTCTAGATCTTAACTTCCAAAGTTTTCTTAAAATCATCTTCAGACTACAAGCTATTACACTTCAGCATTTTCTAATTTTCTGATTAGAAATACTCAGGTTTTAAACGAATTTTGAAATATAACACTCAGCCACATCAGTTCATTTGTTTGTGACTATGGTCAGATTTATGTAAGTCTAGTGTCTGTAGTATCTGGTCACTTAAAACATCTAAAGACCTAGTCCTATGTTATGTGCATTGCTATGTGAATAACCATGACATTAGTCTTCCATTGGATGTAAAAAGATTTCTCCCAAAATTGAGTTAAACAGGTCTTGAATACGGGCATTGAGTACCTTTAGCCAAACAGTAGAGTCTTGTAAAGTGTAATCTGAAAGTTTTACTGTTTTGTGTTGATCATGTAAAATATTTTATAAACATATCTGTGTGTACTAAAGACTTAAGTCACTCAAGGTAGTAATGCCCTTTGTTTGCCTCTAAACTTCTCAAGCTCCAACATTTCTGAAAAACTTTAGTCTTAATTATTCAAAGCATTCTGCTTAAGACCACTGAGCCAAGACACTGAATTAACTGCCCATGTGTCATGAGCAGTTAAATTCAGATATTTCTCAGTTTTTATTTGTTTAAGTGCAGAAGGTTTTATCCACAATCTCTGAATGTTTTCTGAATAAAAGAGTCTTAATTCAAAAGATTGTTGACAGAACTGACATGAGTAGATCATGTCAAGCACAATATGCTGTTCCTTATTTGGGACAGTTCATACTGTTTTTCTTCCTCTGTGGATGTTTGTTTGAAGGATGAATAGGTCATTCTTAGCAGGAGAGCTCATCACATGAGTGCCAGATACAGAAGACAGATGAGTCAGTTCCACACAGACTACAAATTATGCATGCAGAATAAAACTATATTCATATTTGCATTTGACCTAAGATTCAACTTTCAAAAATAGTTTTAAGAGAATTTATTCTGAAATTCAGAAATTGTTTTGCAGAAACGAAGCAGTTTAAGCAACACAGCTGAAGAACAAAGAAGTCTGCTGGTAGGAAAATGAAGAGAGAATGAAATACTATATGTCAGTCTGCATGAGCTCAAGTCTGCATTTAATATACACTTTGAAATGTGTTTATCTGATACATGATTGATTGATACTGCTGCAATGTTCAGATCTCAGCCACTGTCCAGTCATTGCTTGTCATTGTAAAATATGGCTTAGTGTAGAAAAAAACCAATCTTTTTGTGTTTAATACTGTACCAAACCTCTCTGTCTTCCCAGTATTTTTCTTTCTTTTTTCATTTTTTTTTTAACCTGCATGATTTGAATGCAGGATTGTTACTGACTGCATTTTTCAATGTGTACAAATGAACATGAGGTGGGAAAGTCACACAGCTCCTTACAGGAACTGCAGCAAAGTCTAAAAAAAGAAAGCTGCAGTGAACAGAAGCACAATGCTGAAAACGACAGTCATATTTGTATTCTCTCTTCACTGTCTTGAGAAATGGGAGCTACTGGACATGTGACCCAAAATGCCTCTGTCTGGGGCTGCTGTTTTGCCATAATAGGGACATTATATTATTTACAACATGTGCACAGATTTCAGAAGTGTAACATATCATGAATAGTATAGCAAATAAACATCATGAAAATAGGCAAGGCATATTTGCAGCAGAATTGCAGGTTGACAGGGATTCTAATGCGCACATCTTAACCAATTAAAATGGAGCCACATGTACTAATAATCTCAGGAGAAAGGCTAGTGATCTTACAAACAGCCTCATGAAACAAAAATATGTGCTTGAATGTTGGGGGAGGGAGTCTAGGAGAGCGAGGGAAGTGGAGAAAGTATTAGTCAGCCTACTAGGTCAGCTAATTATACCCATTCTTATCCCATTCAAATGTAATTGAGATCAGGAATGTGGGTTCCCTGAATGACCTACATTAACAGCAGATTTCTATATTCCTCCTAGGCAGTGAGCACTGTAATGCCTGCAAAAGTCAAAACAGTACTGTGACTTCATTAAGTCCAGAGCTGTGATGGGAGGTACCCCAACAGGCTGACAGTTACCATAACCTCACGTAAGCATACAAGGTTCTTTCTTCTGACCCACTTGCCTAGTGGGAGTCAGAGTGCTTCATCAGCATGCTATGTATATGGTCCTAGCTCACCACGCTGGCTTTTAATAACCCAGAATATAGGGGAGATGATGTGACCTTCTGGTCAGTGATAATTAGGTGCAACTTAGAAATGCTAGTACATTCAGGAAAGAACATTTAGACCAAACACCATGGGTTTTTTTGAGTTGCTAATAAAGCCAGTTCTATGCTTTAAATACGTATGGTTGATTTTATGAAGCATCTATAATCTTTGTTCAAAGCAGGATGAGAACAACAGCTGCCAATTATAGTTGTGGTACTTCGGGAAAATGTATTCCCTGATCCTTTTTGAAAGCAGTAATGGAACTAGCTACCATTCCAGAAAACAATTTATAAAGCAGAGAAACACTCCTAGTGAGAGTTTTGGAAGAGGAGGTGTTGCTCAGAAAAACACAAGTGAGAAAAGGAATGCATCCAGAATGATTACTCTTGGACTGAGGGTGCTGTAACAGCAAGGAAACCTTCCTGAATCCCATCTCCTTCTACTCCTGTTTCTAAAAAAACCAACGAAGTCAAAGATTATGACTTCCCAGAAGATTGTAGATTCTTCTCCAGCAGATAATACTGCTTAAATTGTTGTGTAAGCCAAAGTTTGGATGCCTTGTCTGCACTGAGGTCAGCAGTCTCTATAATGTGCTCTGACTTGGCTGTTTCCTTCTTCTTTCATTCACGCTCACACTCCTAGAGTAGTGTCATCTCTGTACACATTATTTGTTTGTAAATGGTGACTATCTCTGTGCTGCCAGATAGTGCACCCACAGTGTGTTCATCACCATCTAGGTTGCTTTAGTGATTCTATCACTTTAAAAGGAAAACTGAACAAACCAGTGGGAAAATTTCTGCCTTTCCTTTCTTTCATACTTTTTCTCAACTGAGTAACTTAAACTCTATTATGTGTTCTAATTTTAAGCATGTATGGGCATGACAGATTTTTAATGAAAATCTCAGTGCCTGAATACCTGTTTCTGACTCTTTCGTACAACACCCCATAGAGAAGAAATAGACCTTATCATATGTCAAAATCTGTGTAACACAAAGAGTATATGTGAAGACATTCTAAGTGATATAGCTCTCTTTTCCACAACCTTAAACAAGTTGAATGTAGCTTTGAAGCAAAATATTCCTATTTCCTGCTTATTCTTTGCCTCACTTGCTGGTAAGATGGCAGAAAACAAGACTGCTCACTGCCAAGCAGGCTTCTTTTCATATAAACTGTCTCTGCCCCAGTTGTTCCCAGAATTATTGTGAAAAAAAATAAAAATAATAAGGTAAACATTTTTTTTCTAGTTCTGTGTGGGCTAAGAACTGAGGTGTGGAGTAAGAAATCCATGAGCTTTTTCAGTTTCAGTACATGTGCAAATTTTTCTATGCTTCAAGATCCTTTTGGTATGAGACTCTAAACATTAGCTGTTTCTGTGAGTGTATGTAGGACTGTCTGGTTTCACAGTCCTTGAAACTATAGGAAAAGTAGTCCTCTTAAGTCTCTGTTTACAATAAATCTGAACTGTCTGCTTAACTTGAGTGTCTGGTTAAATGTGATTAGTAGCAGAGACATCTAAAGTGAATAATCTACAGGACTGATTGGTATTCACACTTGTTGGTCATTTCTGCCACATAGTCCCTAAATAACAATAGGTAATAGAATGATTTAGCACAGAACTATCATTACTTTCCCAGCATTTAAATGATTTTATTGGGAAGAAATTACTATAACCCCTTTTTACAGAACAGAGAATGCACCAAAGCAGAAAGAGAACATCCCTTTTACTGCTTACTTTTCTTACCTTGGGTGACAATAATGATGAAAAGCACAGAGATGAGTAAAGTTTACACAGTTATAGAGACTGTATATGACTGAAACAGGAACAATTTCAGCATTTGTTAGGAAGGCACAGCATGCATAGCTTACAAGGGGGCTGCTTAAATGGCATGATTTAGAGCTACTTAAATGGCTAAAAATATCTTTGTGTGGTTCAAATGTGTTAGGTTCTGTATAACCTCCCATGAATAGTCCACATTCTCTGTGAAGGCCTCCCCATCTTACCTCCCTGCGCAAATCTGGTATGAATGACAATTTAATAAGACCATGTAAGGAAACCCTATGTAGTGAACATGGAGGTGGTTTTTCTCCAGCTTTTTTCAACATATGGATGGATCCTACATTTGGTCTGACCAATGTGGTCACAGGGTCTTTGGAATCTCATTCTTATAACATAAAGATACCCCTTCTTTGTCTGTCACTATTGGGCACCATCTGCAGCACCTCTGCAAAGCTAACCTGGTAGAAACACTATTATATTCAGCACTGGTGAGGCCACTCCTTGAATATTGTGTCCAGTTCTGGGCCCCTTACCACAAGAAGGATGTTGAGGCTCTGGAGCAAGTCCAGAGAAGAGCAACGAGGCTGGTGAAGGGGCTGGAGAACAGACCTTATGAGGAGTGCCTGAGAGAGCTGGGGTTGTTTAGCCTGGAGAAGAGGAGGCTGAGAGGAGACATCATTACTCTCTACAAGTACCTGAAAGGTGGTTGTGGAGAGGAGGGAGCTGGCCTCATCTCTCAAGCGACAGGGGACAGGACAAGAGGGAATGGCCTCAAGCTCCGCCAGGGTAGGTTTAGGCTGGAGATTAGGAGGAAGTTTTTCACGCAGAGGGTCATTGGGCATTGGAATAGGCTGCCCAGGGAGGTGGTTGATTCACCTTCCCTGGAGGTGTTTAAGACATGGGTGGATGAGGTATTGAGGGACTTGGTTTAGTGTTACATAGGAATGGTTGGACTAGAAGATCCGATGGGTCCCTTCCAACCTGGTTGTTCTGTGAAACAGATTGATGAGTATTCAGTTCAGCAACACAAAACACTTGGAATAAGACTCTACCATGATTTTATATCCACACTAACATTAAAGTAGAACAAAGCTTAAACTATTAGTATATCTGTAGTAAACAAGTCTTTCAAAGTGTTTAAGCTAACTGCTGTTAGTTCAATAGTTTGGTTTATATTGTTAGGCTCATGACAACTAGTGAGCATAAAGCAAGCAAGCAAAGAAACAAAATATTGTTCCCTAATCTGGTAATGAGCTCCCATACTCTGCTCTTGGCTACATTGTTCAGTGTATAAAGTAATATCAGTTATGAGATCAATGAACTTGCTAATACTGGCAGTGCACTCATAACTTTTAAAGCCCTATATCGAGTTTTTCTATTTTCTAGGCTTCGAGACATCTAGACACACTGCAGTGTTATTTCAGGCCTCCTGAGGTGAATTTGCATTGAAATGCAGCATCATGGTGTGATGATGTGTATCAGAAATGTGACTACATGATGCAAAAATGCAAGGTCATCACCTGATTTGATGCTATGGGGCAAATATACAAACGCTATGGTGCAGTAGTGCAGAGCTACTGTGCTTCCCCTCTCCCCATAAAATAAATCCAAAAGGTATCACTCATATCTCATGCTGAGCCCATTGCCTGAAGGATGATGTGGTGATATTGACAGAAAACAGAGTGGAAAAAAGAGCAGAGGACCCATAACAGGTGGCTGATATGTGTACAAACATGTGTTGAAATGACTCACAATGACTGTTCAGTGTTGAAGAATGTATTTGAGATAGATGAGATGGTATTTTAAAAAATGCTGAAACAGCTATGCCCCTTTTCCACTGGGTTCTTAATCCAAGTACATCTAGCTTGCAGTCACTGCTGCCAGTGAACTATACTTATGCTGCTACAGTGCAAAGCAGATATCTGTAAGGCTGTCTACCTAAAGCCTTTGGAGTATTGTTAGCAAAACAGCAGTAACCAAGCTGCTTTAAGTCTAGTTTGGATATAATGAGTGTAACTGAATATGACTACTACTCTGTAGGTGTAAAGTACATAGAGTAGTTCATAATCTCAGTCATTTTGGCAAACAGAACTACAGCCTGTTGGTAAAACACTACAGTAATATTTTCATTAAGATCCATATTCATAATGCTGTGAACTGACCTGTGGCACTCTTTGCAGATTACAAAAAAATAATTCTGATGGAAAAGTTTTGTATATGTACTAAAGTCTACTCTAGAAGTTAAGAAAAGAAAATCTGTGAAATAAGAATGTTTAAACATTTTGTGAATGCTAATGCTGGTAAAACAAGATCTTTAAAGTGTATAGCCCTTTTGAATATATACTTAAATACAGTTTTCGAAGAACTGCAAAAATGAGTTCACAAATGAATTTGCTTTCTGGTATTACAACTCTAGTCATCTTGGAGGATATTTTCTTTCATTCAGAGAAATCTGTCTATTCGATAGCTTCCCCAAGGTCACCAGTTCTAATCAACATGCAGTTTTCATAGTTGGTTGATATAACTGTGAGTCATTAAAGTCTGAAAATGTCTAATATCATCCTTAGTAACTCTTGCCTTTTTACATATCTCAAGAATATGTCTTTCCCTTTCTCCTGCTGGAAAAAAATAAGTATGAACATTATGATAAGCAAAGTGGATATCTGTGGGTAGGGTTTTTTCCTGTCATTTAATTCCTGCCAAGCTATTGAATTAGACTGATTATTTTCTTCTTGGCATTAACATTCTGAACTAGCTGCTTCTTCCAACCAAGCTTATGGAATATCAATCACAGCCAAAGTTCACAAAGAACATAGCAGCTTTTACCCCCAAAAGGGTACAGTTAGTTAAAAATGTTACCTGCTCACATTCCATAGGCCCTATAATGTTGAGATGAATCAACTGGAACAAGTTTATCTTTTTTCCTTATCAGCTGTGGCCACAAGGATTTGGTCTGCTTTGACCAGCTATTTTAATGTCTTATGTTTTGTCTTGTTCTTTTGTTCATTTCTTGATCTTTTTTTCATTTTAGTGTTTTCCAGAAGAAAATATGATTGCAAATTGGTTACAGTAAGTACTGTAGAGAATATAAATTTCTTCCTGATTGGGAACAGTGCGTCATATGTGCTCAGGTAGAGGAAAGGCATTTTCAATTCTCAGGCATAATGATGGTCAAGAGTGCTTGCTGATTCACTCTGAGGAAGGTGAGTCAGGGGAGCTAAATTAGGTTTCTACTCTGAATCATCATCTATAGGAGACTATTTTACGCCACTAACTAAAGACAGAGTCTAAAGAGATTTCCTGTACTAGGTTAAAATTATGCTTTGTCAATGCCCATTCCCTTGCTGTCCTTTCTTGAAGTCCATTCTACTCTGAACAATGAGACCTAATGGATGGGTATAGGTTAGTTGATACATGACATTCTTTTGGTTGTTCTTGAAGAGGGAATAAAGGTGGAATTTATACAATCCTGAAAGAGTCCTTCTCCCATATTTTTGGTGGATTAACAAGATTACTGTTCTGGTAGATGCACTGACAGTATTGACTTCTAGTACTTGTATGGTTAGGAAAAAAAGTAGTATAGCAATAACAGATTCAGAAAATGTGTGCATGTTTTGCAACACAAAATATTTTCCGAAGTTATAGGTATATTTGTAATGCCTACCATTTATTTTTTAAAAAATTATCTACCTTGCTAACTAGATTTTTTTAAGTGGAGTTAAATAAACAGACCTACTCTCAAAATATGAATGCAACATCCTTAACAAATGGACAAATATTCCCTCTGACTCTGGTAATAATGCCTTGATATTCATGGCAATTCTCTTTGGTTATTTTTCTTGATTGTGTAGTTTGGATGCTAATAAATCACCAAAGCTGACAGCACTGGAGGTGAACTACAGGTGTTTATTAGTACACAGAACAAATATTTCATGAAAAGTGTCTCTATAAATCATAGATTGGTTGTGCAGTGATACAACAGTTTTTGTTCCACTTGAACTTCATTTAGAGCAGCTTATATTTATATCTATATTTTTCTATATTTATCTGTATGTACCTTTATATGTACCTTGTAAAATTAAACTTTAAAATGATTAGTAAAATCATCATAATTAACAAATCTTACCACTCCAACATTATGACTTTATTTTTTTGGTGAAATACCTCACCTTTTCCAGATAATGCATTTCTAGTCTTTCTGCCTAACTTGGAGTTTTAGTGTTGTTGGCATACTCCTTTTTATTTTTCCTTAAAGCATTTTCAAGCAGTGCCTTTTCACCCTCATCTAGGGGAACCCATTGAGTTCCTTTGTCCTGTTTTCAAAAACACAAGCACAAGAACAAGGCAGAACTATATGAAAGGGGCATAAAGAAATAGCCTTCATTAGCCCTGACTCTATGGAGTACATTTTTAATTCTCTGTACCAGCTGTGTCACTTCTCAGCCCCCTTCTCCCCATTAACACTGCAGTTGCATCCAGCTTCGACAACTTCCGTGTATTACCAGAGTTTTGATGTGTGGCACCATTTTCAGGACTTCTTTCAGTTTGATTAGCTTTGATTTCATAGCTCTTATCCTCCAGAGATTTCAATTGCAATTGAAAATACAGTCCAAACATTTTTCACATGGTTGATACAGAACACATTTGCAACCTGCCTTTCCAAGAGTATATTGTATTTAATAAAGCCAGAAAACAAATGGTGTCTTCCTCTGCAAAATGTGAAGGAGGACTTAGGAAGGCTAGTTCCATTTTAAATTAGTAGCTGATGAAGTTTGATTTGTGCCACTGACAATAACTGTTCGTTTTAATATGGTTAATGCATTCAAACTTCGCAATGATGTTGTTTTATAAATGCAGCATGAAGAAGTGCTGCTTTACTCATTATCCAAGTTGCAAAGTCAAGCATTTAAACATTAGAAACTACTGGAATCCAAGAGGCCTATGTGTCATTAATTTGGTCCTTCTCAACCTGGATGGGTTTGGTAACCCCCATGCAATTATCAAGGAGATGAGCCTTCTTTGTCCATAGCATTGTTGCTCCATTTGTAACAGCAGGGCTCACCTCAGTTGAATTGCACCAGGAAAGGGTCTGAGAAATGTCATTAAAATAGGTTGTTTGGTAAAATGAGGGAAAGATTGAAGCTCAACTCAGATTAGAGGCTTTACATCCAGAACTAAAGCATCTCCAGCTACTCCAGTTACCAGGCAATTGGGAACAAACACTGCTCCCTCTAAGAGGTCTGAAGGCTCGGCAGCTCAGCTGAAGTACATTTACACCAATGCACACAGCATGGGGAATAAGAAGGAAGAGCTGGAAGCTGTCATAGGACAAGGAGGCTATGATGTTGTTGACATCATGGAAACATGGTGGGATGACTCATATAACTGGAGCACAACTATGTTGGGGTACAAACTCTTCAGGAGGGATAGGAAGGGTAGGAGAGGAGGCGGGATAGCCCCCTTTGTAAGGGAGGACTTGAACACCATTGAGATGGATTGTGGTGATGAGAAGATTGAATGCCTGTGGGTTAGAATCAGAGGGGCCCATAAGAAGGTAGATTTTGCGATGGGAGTCTGTAACAGACCACCCAGCCAAGGAAAAACAGCTGATGAGCTCTTCTATAAACAGCTGGGGTTAATCTCTAGATCAATGCCTCTTGTTCTTGTGGGAGACTTCAATCTTCCAGATATCTGCTGGAAGTACAACAGAGCAGAAAGGAAGCAGTCTAGGAGGTTCCTGGAGTGTGTGGAAGACAACTTCCTTGCACAGCTGGTGAATGAACCAACAAGGGAAGGTGCCCTCCTGGACTTGCTGTTTGCCAACAGAGAGGGCCTTGTGGGGGATGTGGCAGCAGGAGGACACCTGGGACTAAGTGATCATGAGATGATAGGGTTTTCTGTTCTAGGTGCTTAGCAGGACAGTAGTATTAAATTTCCAGAGGGCAGACTTCAAACTCTTCAGAAGGCTGGTTGGCAAAGTCTCCTGGGAGACAGTACTTAAGGGCAAGGGAGCCCATGAGGGCTGGGAGCTCTTCAAAAAGGAGATCCTGGCAGCTCAGGAGAAAGCCATCCCCATGTTCTGGAAAAAAAGCCGGCAGGGGTTAAAAACAGCTTGGTTGAGTAGAGAGATCTTGAGTGACATCAAGAAGAGGAATGTTTATGGGCTCTGGAAGAGGGGACAGGCCTCTTGGGTTGACTACAGGAGGGAAGTGAGGTTGTGTAGAGAAAAAATCAGAGGGGCTAAGGCTCAACTAGAAATTAGATTGGCTAAGTCTGTGAAAGATAACAAAAAATCTTTCTATAAATATATAAATAATAAAAGGAGGACTAGGGAGACCATACAGTCCCTATTGGATGCAGAGGGAACAACAGTGACAGGGGATGAGGAAAAGGCTGAGGTACTTAATACCTTCTTTGCCTCAGTCTTTAATTGTAAAGAAAGTTGTTCCCTCTGTGTACAAACCCCGGAACTAGAGGAGCAAAACGATGGTCCAAGAGGAGGTGGTCAGAGCCTTACTAGCTCAACTAGACGCCCACAAGTCTATGGGGCCAGATGGGCTTCACCCTACGGTAATGAGGGAGCTGGCATATGCACTGGCCAAAACCCTTTCCATCATCTTCCAATAGTCCAATAGTTCCACTGGACTGGAAACTGGTTGATGTTGTACCCATCTACAGGAAGGGTTGCAGGGAAGATCCAGGGAACTACAGGCCAGTCAGTCTGGCCTCAGTGTCAAGGAAAGTCATGGAACCGGTGAGACTGCTTCTTGAATCCTGTGTTCAGTTTTGGGCCCCTCACCACAAGAAGGATGTTGAGGGTCTGGAACGAATCCAGAGAAGAGCAACAAAGCTGGTGAAGGAGCTGGAGAATAGGCCCTTTGAGGAATGGCTGAGAGAGCTGGGGTTGTTTAGCCTGGAGAAGAGGAGGCTGAGAGGAGACCTCATTGCTCTCTACAACCTCCTTTCAGGTAATGATCTCTTCTCCCAAGTGGAAGGGGTCAGGACAAGAGGGAATGGCCTCAAGCTCCACCAGGGGAGATTTAGGCTAGACATTAGGAGGAAGTTTTTCACACAAAGGGTCATTGGGCATCGGAACAGGCTGCCCAGGGAGGTGGTTGACCCACCTTCCCTGGAGGTGTTTAAGGCATGGATGGACAAGGTCCTGAGGGACATGGTTTAGTGTTTGCTAGGAATAGTTGGACTTGATGATCCGGTGGGTCTCTTCCAACCTGGTGATTCTATGATTCTATGAATCATAAAAGGCCAGTTTTTACTCATCTCATAACTTGTTTCTACAAGACTCACTATGTCATTGCATAGAATAGATCTTCCCTGAGAATGCACATAGGTTATTGCTTTGGTCTCCTTCTTCCTTCATCCTCACCAAGTCTGGCTAAGCTTTCTCTTTGGGATCTGCATCCCTGTGTGAGCTCAGTGTCCTGTGTCAACTAGAGCCCTCTGTTGCTATGTGCCCACTTTAAGTCTGCACCAACTCTTTGTAGCCCATCCTGCTTCAGGAGGTCTGGCTGGTTGCTCTGAGTGTTAGGCATACACAATCTCAACACCACCAGGGACTTGATAAAGTTAAGGGAGAATAACTTCCTCAGAGATGTATAACTGTTAAAATTAAAAATGCCTCCAATAACATAAGGTCTTATCAGACCTGCATGAATTTTCCAGGGCATGGCACAAAGCACTTGAAAGATTTTTAAACAAAATCATGTTTTGAAAAATTGTCCACATCATCAGGTCATCTAAAGCTGGAAAAAGAACAGTTACTGGGATTTACTGAAAAATAACTCAACACTCATCTTAATATTCAAACAAAATGGCTCACGCTGTTCTGGAGCATCTCCCAGAATAGTTAGCCTGGGAAGATATATAGCATGAGAAATTTAACTGCTAGTAGGTAAGCAAAATTAGAATAAACAAGGTTGTGACACTGGAATTTTTGTGCAAGTTTCTTATCAGGCTTATATAAATGATAATCCTTCATCTCCAGCAATTAGATATTAGAGATGATTCCTTTAAATGTTATTTTAAAGATGCCTGCAACTATATATATGCATTAATTTTACATTTTGTTTTCTCCACTGATGACAGATGTCATTACTTCTGCTTTTTAGAGCAGTGTGAGTGCTAAAAGAGGCATTTAGTCACCTGGAATGCAGTAATTTAAAAATAGTATAAATATTCCACATGTAGTCTATTGTCCTTTTTTTATTACCGGAGAAAGTGCAGGTAAAGATAATCATCTTGCCCTAAATATCTTAAAAAAACAGACAATTTACAAACACAAAAATAAAAAAATAATTTGGTTTAACACAAAAAATACAAGTATTTACCATATTTTTTTATATATGTTACTGTTATTGCCTTTTAAAAATCAATCTGTTTTGCTTACTTAAAGGACAGAATTAATATTAATATAATTTTGAAATAAACAATTCTTATGAGACTGAGGTTCACTGAGACAAGACCTCAATGCCTGTAAGATAAGAAATGCAGAGAAAGATTTTTAGCTCTTATTGAAAAAAGCATTGTCATTGGTGTTTATTGCTGGGAAAGTGACATAGGGTGAAAATATGCAAGGAAATTTAGGACTTTGCTGGATTTTCCCATCTCACCGTAAACCCATAAAAATAGTAATTTCAATACATGTAGCCTACATAACAGAAAATTTAATTGCATTCAGTTGTAACTACTCAGTGGTAGAACATTAAAATCCAAAAGCAAGCCTATAATTGTTTCAGTTGCATTGACTGACTTTAATTAACATTGAGTTATACTGTATGTGTACAAAACTATGAGTGAGTATGAGTGGACCTTTTTAGATGATATGCATTGAACATTCCTATAGTAGTAGAACAGAAGAGCTTCAATGGTGTTAAAATTCCTGAAAAAATAAAACTTTACTGTTTTTTAGGTTAATTCAAGTACTTAGGATGTAAGCTTTCCTTACATTCCTTTTTATTTACTTTCTCATAACAGAGATGAATGAATTTTTAAAGGATGTATGCTGCTGAGTTTAATGTTTATATGCAACGGTTGAAAGAAACTCCTTTAATTCAGAAATGCATTCAAACTACTTATGTTTTCTTATCTATCTGTGTTTAGACTCAGATTTGAAATCCACTAAGTCAACTGAAAAATCTCTCACTGAGTTTAATGGACAAGGACTCAGACCTTTATTACATGGTCCATACCAGAGTCTCTGATTCTGCAACTGACACCTCATGGGAGTCAATTGAAGTCAATGAGGCTTCAAGAGGGCAGCTGAATCTGTCCATGCAAAGTCAATTACAGAATTTTTACCTTTGTAAGTAAGCATTGTGTTTGCATCAAAAATGCATTGATCTACTCTGTGAAGAACATAATAGAGGCCTCTCCTGTCAGAGCAGTATTTCCTTTCTCCTGTCATGTTTCATCTTGATTTTTCCTAATTCGTATGTGTATATACTCTGGTTTTTAAGATGTTTTTAATGTGATGTGAGTTACTAAGCTAATTATTGTCAGTACTTTGAAGATGATGTGCCTATTTACTGAGATTTTTAAAAGAAATAATATGAAAAGGATATTTGTAAGTATATTAGTAGTCAAAAACTCTGTTACATATACTAATAATTTAAAAGGTAAATTCATTGCATTTTACCTAATCTGTTGAGGTAACTGAAATGCAAAAGTCTTTGACTTATTCCCCTAGTTTTCTCCCTTCTGAGTAGGAGAGGAAGAAATCATTAAATCAATGTTTGTATTTTTAATGGTCACTTTTCAGGCAGGCAGACATACTGCTTATGCTGCTGAAAAAGCATCCCAGCAGACTGTCCTGGATGCACCATAACAGGTTAGGAAGAAAACAGCTTTTGGGTGATTGGTGAATTATGAAACTTTATGATGGGATAACACAGAAGAAACACTTCTTCCAAACCTTACCACAGAATCTATGGGGAATCTACAGAGGAGGAATGAGGTGGCAACAGCAGATACTACTAGTGAAGAGAAATTTCAGCTTCACTTTGTGGATGTGAAAAAGCTAGACTCACTTGCTTACTAAACATTGTTTTGTAGGCACGCAAAAATCTTTCACTTATACTTTGAATCTGGTCTGTCCTAAAACACATGTTAAACTATTTTCATATTGAAATTGAATCTCTAGATGTTCATTATTCCAACTTAACTATACAACTGTGACCAAATGAAGATTTGCAGTATTTTTTAAAACATTCTGTAGAATTTTCTTAAAAATGATGAGACTATGTTTTGATGTGGTTCCCAGTAATTAGGAAGACTGAATTACCAATTTAATAATTGTGGATATTCTATACCCAGATGCATTTTTTAGAAACATTTCAAGGAGAAATATGAGAACCCTGTTTATTTTTTGGTAAAGTTGTCCTAAAATTTCAAGTTAATTTCCAGATGTTATATAGGGAGTTTTCTGTTTACCACAGGTCACTAACAGATTTTTTTCCTCTGTCCTTCCAGAGCAAACCATGCAATTCCTATATCAGGAAACCTATTCTACTCTGGGTGCTTTGGTGTATGTGCTGAGGGTGGCAATTTTGTAGAATTATATTTTGATTCATTGTACATTTTGTTGACAAATCCCTTAATGTTACCCATTTATCATTAGATCTCCAGAAATTCAAACCGAGGTTAACAACTTCCCAAAGTATGTGTTTTTTCTGAATTTTCAAAAGTGTGTGCATAATTTTGAGTCTGTACAAGGTCCTAAAATAAAATAAAAATATTCATAAAAGGTCTAGTGAAGTAAATAGACAATCACACCTCATTTACTTATAGATGTCATGTGATGGTTGGATAACATTAGTTGAAAAGGTAACCAACCATTCTGGGAGGACAACAAGTGTTGAAAACTTGAGGAACTTGAATGTTGTTGAAAACATTTAATCTTGTTTGATATTACCAGCTTTACTTAGTCAGGTTGGGAACAGGATAACAATGTTTAACCATGTCCCATTTAGAGCAGGGGACATGTCTCAGGGAAGGCATGAGCACTCTGACCTAAGCCTGAATGAAGCCCCTCTTAGTTCATGGGCTGAGAGGACCTGGCTGAAAGTCACAGAGGGGACAGTCAGGGCAGTGGTACCCATGGGCACTCTCAGGCTTCCGACAGTTGCCATGATAGTTTCCTTTTCTTTTAAACAGGAAGGGAAAAAGTAACCATTTTGCTAAAATCTGCTGCTCACTGTTTTCTGTGTCTAGGGCTGCTAGGATGCTGAGAAATCTGACTTGTGCCTCATCCATTTAATTTTGCCTCGGTAGTTGGCAGTCCATCACCAGGCTGTAATTTTATGTCCTTCTGCTCAATTATCCTTATAATGCAACCTTCAGACAAACTCTTGCAACTACAACAGCAGCTAGCAAAGCACTAAACAACGTAATTCAACAATTCTTTTAGCAGAACAAGGGTTGGTTCCTTCTTTAGGACAAGTCTCTCACAAACTCTTATCTCACTGTCGCATCTTATTTGTCAGGTTGTTTGTGTGCTAACAAAGAAACTTTCTTTTTCCCAGTTCCTTTATTGATGTCTTTCATGTAAGGTTAACATTGACAAATGCTGCAAGAAATGTGTAATGATTGTCCCTGCTGCTCGTTCAGCTTCTGCTCCACTAACTAGGGTGACAATATTCTTTCTGTATTTGAGAAAATTTTGCTTTGGATGTTTCCATTGATATATGCAGTTTTCTTTGTGTGCAATTGACAGCTGTTTGTGGGCTTTCAAGGAAAAGAGATAATGTAATCAGCATTGCAAAAGGACAGAGAAAATGTTTTATTAGTTGTAACTCACTGGTGTACCCAGATACATGTGGTATAGCCTCTAATGTGACACTTTTAGCTGAGCTAAATTGAGCTTTTAGATATGTCTTTGCCTGGAAGTATGTTTTCCCGAATTCGAATGGATGAAATTACAGGAAACTGGATGTCATATATCAAAATCCAGTTGAACTGACATGAACGGATTCTTTAAATGATTTGGGTAACAGAGTATGGCCTATGAGTAGCAGCAAACATCAAGCTCTTTATCTGCCTTCAGTCTACTGGCAGTTGCCTGCTGAGATACAAAGTATTGGGGTGCTGAAGTATTGAGTATTCTCAGATAGGAGAGCAGAATCCTTTTTGGTTCATTTCAAAGCAGACATTGAATTCGATTTTGAGGACAGCCTCCAAATGGTTTAGAAAACAGTACTGGCTTATACACTCAGATCCAAAGCATTATTCCCTTTAGGCCTTCCTGGATATGAGATACAAAAAAAAAGGAATGGTCTAAAGCACCAGGGTCTATTTCATGGAAATGCCTATTTCCTGCTGTCTCTATAGAAAAGTCACTTGAATAAAAATCTACTTTCTGCATCAAGTGACTTCATCAGTATATTGTTGGTCCATAAATACTAGTTCCTTTACCAGGTCGCGCCTAAAAATCTGCTACATTAACTGGTCAAATTGGTTTGCCTGTTGATAATTTCATTTCAAAAGACTGATTAAATCACTGGAAAATTCTGGACTTGTTTCTCAGTTTGTCACCGAGTGATATGCCTGCACTAAAATGAGGATGCATTTGTCAGTACATCTCTACCACAGACACACTCTTCTTTTATCATGTCTTACTCCCTCTTTCTCTTCTTTTGCAGCTTGTAAGTGCTGTTTCCTTTTTCTTTCTTTTTTTTTTGATACCTCCTGTGTTTCCTTATTGCTAATAATACCTATGTTACTTTTCATGACAGTTAAGAGGATATCTCAGCTTGCTAACTGGCAGAGAACAAAACATCTGCTTATTTACAGACTCAGATAATCAGATTTGTTTTGTTGCATAAGAACATCCTTTTTTAAAGTGCATTATCAAATTACGCTGTTTCCCCTTTATCATTGATTGAATTGGTTATATAGTGACAAATGTCATAATGTTTCTTCTGATGTTTATGGAGCTGCAAAGGAGTACACATTTTTTTTTCTGCCTTTGAAAAACACCTTATTTTAGTTTCACTCTCTATACACTTTTCTTGGCAAACTGAACAAGAAGAGAAAACGGTAGGAAATCATTACCTAGTACTGGCAGGTCAATGTGGTTAGATTATTCCTGTGGACTCTAAACTTGCTGCGTGTTTAAAAATAAAAGGTAACATAATTGCACGGGTATTTTTCATGGCCTTACTGTCCAGAAAGCATGTATTTTTGTAAATAGTGTAATTTTTTGCTAAATGGGACTGCAAGTGTTCTCAGAAATTGCAGCCGTTAAAAATTTCAGGTACTGGCAATAAGGTTTTGTATGGATTTTCCAAAAACTGAAAGTCAACTCACCACTCTGTCACAAAAATCATTATGACAATCTATATATTTTTATTTCATCTCAATTTTCAGATCATTGGAGTATCTACCAACAAGATACCTCTTTCTAGCAGGTAGAAAATTATTCTCTGAATAAAGCAACATCATGCTGTAACATACATGGAATCCTTTGACAGAGAGAGAAAACTGTAATATTGCCATTAAAACTATTCCCACAATTCAGCGGTGGATTTACCAGTTTCCACTTAATTTTCTAAAACTGTGGCCTCACTGAAAATTACATTTGGATTGCCAAGATGTGTCAAACATCAAATGACATGCAGTTGTGGTGTTCAGGTGTAGATATTAGGATGTTTTTTTTTTTTTTTTTGAACAGTCTTCTCTGAAAAATTATAGCATTTGCCAATGAAAATATGCATTTTGTTGTTTCCTTGCATGGGGTCTGATGCAATAATTTTAGAGAACAGTAAGCTTTACTAGAGATTTTAATACAATTTGGATTAGGTCCTTCATTTGTGAGTGTCCTGTATATTTGCAGATGAAAAAATATTTTTCCTTGACCTATCATTTTGTTGCAGATTGTCCTATGAAAAACCACTGCAAAACAAATCTGGTAGTGGAAACAGTGATGTTATAGCATTTCTTCTGAACAGAAGCATGTTTAATGGACAATAAAATGAGATCTTGGCAGACATTCAATTTGATGATTAAAGAATTCCTGCCTTTACATAAACAATGTTACAGTAGAAAATAGCATTAGGAAACTGACTGCACTGATGGGTTTACAATGGGTCATAGCTATGCAATTATGGTTCTGTAATTGTCCAGGCATGACATCATAAAGCAAATGGTCAAAATACAGACTTAAAAATTGTTTTAAAAATTGTGCTTGCTTACTTAAAGAAAGGCCAGTATTCTATAAGGATGCATGTTGCATGTTTTTTTCATGTTTAGACATGAAGGGGAGGTTCCCATTATAAGCCTTTGTGGGTAATTATGCTGAATATACTTTTATTGAAGTGAAAAGTAAAATAAAATTTAAAATATAACTGGATGGGAGACCTGTGTGGTCCTCTCTGAAGGCAGAATATTTTCTGCTTTTACCTGCTTTCCAACAAAGGCTGTAAAAGCCTAAAGTGTGTGGCTGGTTGTAGCTGTCTGCTTTTGTCATTGTTCCATAATGTGAGTGTTCAGAGAACTGGAAGATTTAATATTTGATCCATCTTCCAATGTATTTCTTAATTCCCTCATTGGACTTCTAATTGCCAAACTATGGTCCTCAAAATTCCTACTCTCCTGTTGACTAAATCCAAAGGTTCTAAATGGCATCAGTAGCAGCATCCTTCACCAGCTTTCAAGTGTTTAACTGAATATGTCCTATGACATTATAAAGATGAAAAGAGTTTATTTTTTCACAAATGAAAAAACCCACATTAGCATAAAGGAAGACACCACTATCTTTTAACCAACCTGTCCACCTTCAATGCAGAGCTTCTGTTTGACCCACTTCAGTTGGAGAAGTAGTAGTGTTCAGTTTAGACCAAGCATAGAAGTGAATCTGATGGAGTTTTTTTTTTCAGAAAAATATGAGATGGACAGGCAGATTAGCATAAAAATCACACTGAAATATTAACATTCTACTTTAAAATCTCAGTACTATGAGGGTAAAGTATACTTAATCTAATATTATTGAATCATAGTATAGAATTGCTTTGTTGGAGAAGACCTTTGAGATCATTGAGTCTAACTGTACCTGTCCACTACCAAATCATGTCCCCAAGCACCTCATCAACCTGTCTTTTAAATAAACCCAGGGATGATGACTCAACCACCTCCCTCAACAGCCTGTTCCAGTGCCAGATAACCCTCTTGGTGAAGAAATTTTTTGTGATGTCTAACCCGAACCTCTTCCACTGCAACTTTGGGCCATTTTCTCTCATATATGCATATCATGCATGAATGTCTTAACCATCTTAACCACCTTAACCACCAGGCTATGGACACTGTATATCTTTTTAATCACTTTTTAAACCACTACTACAATTCAGCAAAAGCTGGGACAGAGCTTGTGCTGCTCATGTTCTCTAGTTTTGACCTTTGTACTGAAACAGATTTCCAACAGTGGTTCATTAACACATAGCACAGTCCTACAGAAGAAAAACAAAACTTGAAAAAATTTTGCTGTCCCTCATCAGCAACTTTTTCAATGCCTCTCTAGCATCCAAACTTCTGATCAAACAGTAGTGATTTCTTCACTCCTCTTGGTTCAAGAATAAAGGTGGTGCAACATGTTGCTCTAGATTTTTTGCGATTAAAGGATAGGACAGTAAAAGGAGTCAGATAGTTTATTTTTCTGGAAAAAGCACAAGACTGGGGTCCATATACTGGGTGTAAGGTAGGGTCCAAGCCTTACTTCCTGATTACTATTGGGCAGAGCAAACCTTAAATGCTGAGACCAGTGGACATGTGTCTTTCAACTCAATGAGAGATCAGGGGTTGGTGAGATGAGACAGGAGGAGAGCAGTATATCATGCTAGTGAGGTAGATTTCACAGAGCTAGTGAGCCTCAGAGCCCCACATCTCTTGCTTTCAGTCCTAATTAACAGCCTAGGCTTCTGCCTTCTGGCATTTTTCTCTAGAAACTATAGTTCTGATAGTAAATCCTTTACCTCAGGCTTCATGGACCAGTCAAAAGGCTGCAGTCAAATATCTCCAGGTAAAGAGGTATCTGTGTGCAGATACTTACACTGTTGAGATTACCATTTTCTGGTTGGAACAGCATATCATCACAGTGCATACTCTGCTTTTTCAGTACATTTTTCCTTCCTCCTTTTTCTGGTTAGTGAGATGCTTGCTCTGGAGCATGAAAGTTCACCCCTGATCTACCTGGATGATATTTTTATCACAGCCTTCCTAGTAACCTATCCCTTTTTTATGCTTTAGCCTCGGTTCATTAACTTTTCACCTGGGGAATGTAGTAAACAAAGAAAAATCAATTCTGACTCAATCCAGCTCTCTAAACTTTCTGGAGTTCTTGTTCAACACTGAAACCATGACCCTAGAGACTCCTCTTTCATAGAGTATATATATTACCTTTGTCAGTCAGTCTGATTAAATCTCTCTCTCTTCCTCTCTTACTCTCTCATGTCTTCTAGGCTCTTTTTTGCCCTTTTTAAGCCAACCCTTACTGAAATGAGGCATAAAAGAACCACACCAGTTTTACCCTTAGGGGGTAGCTGCAGATATTACTTGATTGATGGCTACTCTATTTTCCTTCTGAATTCATTTTAACTCCCACCACCTTCTCTTCTTTCCCTGAAACCAGCTCTATGCCCTAGTAAGAAAAGGGAGACGGTGAGTAGGTCCCATTAAAAATTCACATTGTGCTACTCTGCAGCAGTAAAAGCTAAAGTATCCTTTTATTCTAAAGTATAAACTACCCCGGGCAGTAAGTGCAATGGTTTCAAGGGAAGTCTGAAGAAGATAATATATAGGACCTTCAAGAACAGATGTAATTAAAGCTTCTTCCAGATAAAGCACATAGGAATGGAATTTCTGAAACCCTCAAAGCAGAGCAATAATCTTTTCTTGCATGGCTCCACATAAAAAATACACAAGACATAACTCCCAAAAAATAATTTTCTCAACTAATATCTAAACTTGTTTAAACTTTCAGGCAAAAAAAGTCTTGAAATACTAATTCCCTATACAGAATAAGTTATCTTCCAAATAGCAATAGCCTGTTTTCTGACATAAGGTATACTTTACATTGTGTTGAAATACATATGTATTACAGTTCTACTCCATATTCCTAATTTTGTTTCTAGATGACAGACAAGATGCAAATACCCTAGTTTGGATATCAGTATAGCATAGCTTAGATTAATTAATCCTTGCAGAGCTTTACCATTAAAGAGCTTTTTTTCTCCTAGAACTTTATCTAGCTATGTGTTTTTTACATGGCAGTGTAATGCACTGTGTGAGCATACCCCTAACAAAGAGATGCTAGTTTGAAATTGTCCATAATTATTGCATAGCAAGCTCCTAAGAGTTCCATACTGATCAAAACAGTATTGGGTTTTGACCTCATGTAGAAATGGCCAAACTTTGCAAATTATTTATGAATCCCCTCTATTATAAGTTCAATGAATGGGTAAATAGTGTCTCTTAACAATAGCTTAGATGTTAGAAAATCCTTGTAAATGTTAATATAGGCAAGCTGCAGAATGTGTTTGGCTTTTTCTTCTAAGAGGTTTTCTATGCTCCAAATACTGATCTTAATCTGAATTCAATGCTCTGTTTTGAGATCTATTCTATAAACCAATGCATTTACATAAGACAGATCCTACCAACTTCACTCTTCTCTATTCATTTTTATGTTTAGCTTACTGATACCTTAAAATGTAAAAAATATATCAAAATGAAGAGGGTAGATTAGGAGGGCCAAAATGTCTAAGCTTATCCAATAACAATTACTGGTCTGGAAGTATAATGGGAGACTGCATTTTCTCTGAACGGATTGGAATAATATTGGCAATGCAAAAGAGGAAATTTGGTCAATGGGTCATGCATCGTTATCAAACCTGCATTAGAGGGCAGGGTGATGGCCATTTTGCTAGAGATTATATTTCTGCACCCTATATCGTTCTATGAGCAGATACACACAACAGCAGCTACAGATACAGCAGAAGAGGTCAGTAGGTCCATCCGGTTGACCCTATTTCTACCAGAAGTCAACACCAAAAGCTTTGGAGGAGCAAATAAGACCTCCATTATGCAACTGATTTTGTAATAATATATTATAGGGATAAATTTCTTCCTTCCAGCTCTGTCTTGTGACTAGTTTATATCCTGAAACTATGCCTGTGATTGCATTTAAGATTTTATTATTATTATTATTCATAACATCTATTAATTAGAAAGAAAACACATCCAGTAACATTAAAACACCTCTGAAACATTAGACAGCTCGTCTTGGAAAATTGTTGTGTTGTTTAGGTTTGTTTTGTGTGTTTTTCTTTAAATATAATATTACAGATGGCACTAGTGTAGAATTTTCACAATGTAAAGTCTGTTGTAATAAACATCTAATGTCAAAGTCAACACTGGAAAGAACAGGTGTAGCTTTTTATTTGTTGCTCCTATATGTTAATTATGATTCTCAGTCAGAGATAGGAGCCATAGTGTGTAATACTGTGAAGGAGGAAAGATAAAATACTGTGAATTATAGTTGATAAACCTGTATTTACTATAAAATACGATTTATTTACTCTCCACTTGCAGGATGGAAATGTTAACTTCATGGAACGCTGTATAGAATTGATGTTTCTTAATGAAGGCACTATTTTTATGATTTAGTTGTGTGGTGTGTCATGAGTTCTCAGTAAATTCGTTATGTCACCATTGTATTCATTAGTCTTATGAACTAGTACTTGATTCCATTGTAATTTAGCTTCAATTATTTCCTAAATGACCAAAAAAAAAAAAAAAAAAAGTGATGTTTTACAGAACTATTTATTAAACAAAAGAGGAGCCAAATAGTACTGGAAATTTGGAGGCACTTTAAGATTGGTACTGTCTCCTGGAAGCAATAACAGCTGCATATTTATTTTTCTCCTCACAAACATGTATTGTACACCTTCTCCTGAGGGAATTGACATGCATTTACGTAGGACTTTATATGACATACAGAACACGCAACAAAAGTTATAGGTGAAATATTCAGAAGAAGAACTAATGTATCAGTCCATATGCTCAAAACTGGAAAGGCAGTGACAGGTGCAGTGTTTATGCTGATGAATTTGCACTCTCCTTTCTACCATTGCTCTGTTTCTTGGTATTTTTCCATATTATTTGCTTAGTATATTAAATAAAATGTGGTACTAATGGGCAGTATGGTGAGACACACACAAGAAAACAGGATTAACAGGGAAAGTCTTCACAGGAAAATGTAACAGTCTATACATAGCACAAGTGGATGTGTGTTAGCATTTACTTTCTAGGTTTGTATAGGGGTTGCAGATCTCAGCCTGAACAATAAGCCCTCCAAAATGGAGGCAAAAAGTTCATTTTATCTTGTGAATGGTCAGTGAAAGGTAGGACAGATAATGACATCAGAAGTTTTGGCAACTGACAAATCTATTTTGATTACTTTGATTTAGATCAAGAGGGATTTTCTTTTTACTATTAAACAATCTAATGTTAAGATGAGAAATAGAAGGTGAAACAGTCTATGTTATTGATCTGAATAATCTACCACTAATTTATAACTCATGAATCTGACAAAATATTCCTTTCAGTTTCAGACATCTGGGATGTTTTAACCACAGAAATAGATTTGAGCACAGGAATATGTTTTCAGTTAGCAAGATTAGAGAATCTGCTCAGACTCTAGGACAAAAATCCCCCCTAAGAACTCAGAATGAGAGTTAACAGTCGTATATGTGAACTAGAAAATGGCATAATCTTCTATGATAATGTTGTAGTTGCCTTACATTTACACATAAAGTTTTTATGTCTGCATTGAAGAAAAAAATCCTCCATAAGCTCTGAATACACTCATACTTTAGAGGCTGACATCTTTTCACTGGTTGTGTTTACAAATCTGCAATAGATTCATATATATATAGATGAAATATTTCATTCGAGTTGGATTGTGGAAAGCTGTAATGAAATTCTAACAATATTAATAGCCCTTTTGGACTGGAAAAATAGTTAATAAATGCTGATATTTTACAATAAAATTTTGAGATCATATATTCGAGGGGATATACAGACTGCCAAGAGATTTAAAAACCAATATATTATCTTCAGAGTTTATAATACAAAAATTAGGAGCAAAACATAAACCTTTGGCAATAATGAATGACAGGAGAACATGAACTGCAGGCCCAACACTCTATTGTAACCAAGTAAGGATTTATGACAAGGAGACAGTCTAATGTTAAATAAGCACTCCCACCCATTTATTCTGGAGGAGTTTATGAGAAAAAAATGTCTTAGTAGCCCCCCCAAAACTCCAACATTTTGAAATCAGCACACCTTAGAAAGGACAAGAAAAGCTTTCATCTGACATAAGAACTTGTGTAAGTTTGAATGTAGGATTCAAACAACTAGACATTCGGAAGATTAGCATTGAAATGGAAGCTGTAAAAGTAAAGTGTTAACAAGAATGCAGCAACCTAAGTTTACAAAATGGAAATCTTCATTTCTTCTGTAGTAGCATCTGACTATGTCCAAGAAGAGTCAGTCCAGGACCAAGAATGTAAAGATGCTGGTTTGTGACAACTCATAGATGAGTTTTTGGGACTAGAACTCAAGGTGAAATATAGTCAAACTGAAATTGTCCAGAGAAGAGCAATGAAGCTAGTGAAGGGGCTGTAGAACAAGAGGAGCGGCTCAGAGAGCTGTGGGTGTTTAGTCTGGAGAAGAGGAGGCTCAGGGGAGACCTCATTGCTCTCTCCAACTCCCTGAAAGGAGGTTGTGGAGAGGAGGGAGTTGGGTTCTTCTCCCAGGGGACAGGGGACAAGACAGGAGGGAGTGGCCTCAGGTTCCACCAGGGGAGGTTCGGGCTGGACATTGGGAAAGAATTCTTCACAGGGGGTAGGGGCGGGGGGTCGTTGGGCACTGGCAGGGGCTGCCTGGGGAGGGGGTTGAGTCACCTTCCCTGGAGGGGCTTGGGGGATGGGTGGCCGAGGTGCTGAAGGACATGGGTTGGTGGGAATGGTTGGACTCAATGAATTTGTGGGTCTCTTCCAACCTGGTTATTCTATGATTCTATTTTATTGTTATTGTTAGAACATGCCTGTTCATTGCAATCCATTATTTCCTTGGAGACATGGTCTTTAACTAGCCCTGAGAGCCTCTCCTGGCTCTCATGCAGTGAGACTGAGACTTTACTCACTGCGCTTTCATGTAGGTCTCCCCACACCCCAGCCTTAGATAGAAACCATCCATCACAGATAGCTCACTTGAGGGCCAAGGGTAAAACCTTGGTTTAAATGCAACTCCCAACAGAAGTGGCAATCTCTTTGAGGTGGTCTGGAACCTGCAGCCAAACCCCTAGATGTGGGCTGTGGTGAATTTTCTATGCAGGGCCTTGATATGTGTCCCGCTGTAGTGCAGGAAACTATTTTAAGCAAAACAGAGGTTTGAACCTATATTTTCTTAGAAAAGCCTCTTAATGTCCAGACTTTTCATGATTGTGGAATCAGTATACCTCTTTATCAAAAACTTCATGAAAGTCTACAACATTATGCTAAAATAAAGAAGGTCTCTTGTAGGACATATAAGTCTGTAATGAAAAACTAAATACTGTAGAACTCAGCCTTAACTGAACCTTAACACACAAATTGTGTTGGTATACTGCTCATCAATTCAAGAGTCATCATTTGAGGGAGTAAAGAATAAGAAATACCTTCAGAGAACAGAGATGCTACAACCAGGCTGTAATGCTTTAGAAGGAAACCCAGAAAGAGTTATGCAGTAAAGAAAGAGTTATGCATTTGGTAAGCAGTCTAACAGGTAAGGAAATTTAATAAGCTTAGATAAAAAAGGTATTGGCTTTGGTGTGGGAACGGAACAACAGGACAATGCAATGTACACCATTGAATAAAAGACATATATGAAGATCAACAAGTTAAACTTGTTAAAACTTGTTGAAAGAAGTCTTGTTGGAAGAAGTCACATGCATCTCCAAAACTCTAAAACCTACTGACAGTCTAGTGCTATGATGTGAGTAAGAGAACAAATCTTCTGATAGGCCACTGCTGAAAGCAGATACACTTAGTAGAGCACACCTTTTGGAGTGTAATATTAGTATTTTCTGAGAACTGGGAAAGGAGTCCATAAGCATGCTATAGTCCATTCCTGTTTACAAAAAATGAGGTCCAACACAGTCAGTTGATACATGAAGTGGGAATGGCTGTCTTCCAAGAAGCAGCTAATGCTCTGAGCTACGTCAGGTTTAAAGAATCATAGAAACATAGAATCATAGAATATTTGGTTGAAAAGGGACCTTAAAGATCATCTACTCCAACCTCCTTGCCATGTCCCATGAGATTAGGTTGCCCAAGGCCCCATCCAACCTGGCCTTGGACACCTCCAGGGATGGGGCATCCACAGTTTCCCTGGACAACCTGTGCCAGTTCCTCACCACCCTCACAGTGAAGAAATTATTCCTTATGTCTAATCTAAGTCTACCCCTCTCCGATTTATACCCATTTTCCCTAGTCATATCACCACAAGTCTTTGTAAACAGTCCCTCCTCAGCTTTCATGTAGGCCACTCTAAGGTACTGGAAGGCTGCTATAAAGTCTCCTCAGAGCCTTCTCTTCTCCAGGCCAAATAAGCCCAGCTCTCTCAACCTATACTCAGCCTGTGCTTGAGCCCTCAGATCACCTTTGTCACCCTCCTTTGGACCCATTCCATATCCTTCTTATGTTGAGGATTACAGAACTGGACACAATATTCCAGATGAGGTCTCACAAGAGAGGAATAGAGGAGCAGGATCACCTCGTTTGATCTGCAGGCCACGCTTCTTTTTATGCAACCTAGGATGTGGTTGGCCCTCTGGGCTGCAAGGGTACACTACAGGCCCATGTCAAGTTTCTCATCAACCAGTAAAAAGAAGTAAGTACTGAAAGTACTGTTAGAGGACTGTAGACTCTACATGCAAGTGCTAAGTGTCAAAAAGCTTGGTGAACTCAAAACAGTGAGTGACTCAGGTCTGTTTATTTTAATAACAGGATAGTCACAATCAATTGCTACTTTCATTTCTGGGAAGACGATTTGGCAAGGACTGTGATCAGGAAATTGAAGGCATGCTATCTTCAAACAATGAGGGACAGTGCACTTTAGGACACTTCAGACAATTGACTACCAAATAACAGGGGAGAAGATCCAGCACTGAAAAAACTTGAGAAACTGATGGAAAAGTTGAAACAAGGAGGGATGATGTTACCCGGCAATGCTTAACCATTGCAACACTCATTTCCATGCTCCTTCTGGGCATGGAACTTTAAAGACTGATGAGATGGAAGACTAAATCATACTTCTTATATAGACTGTCTCACATATATTTGCTTCTGTTCAACACAAAAATAAAGAACAGAAGAGGCAACTGAGGGAATACTTGTAAACAGGCTACCTAGTGCTGCAGAAGACCTAGCTGTCCACATTTAGGGTTTACAAGTAAGAAACCTTCAGCACAGTTAAAAACAACTTCAAAAACAATTTCAAAAAGCAAAGCTCCACATCACAGAGATGATTGACCATTGAAGATCTTTGCCATCAGAGCTCAGATCAGTTATGAAAAATATTCTGGACAGTCATGTAGAACATACAGATATGCAGCATGCCCACATCAACAGGCAGGCAGCCCATGAACTAAAGATGACATATATATTGTCTCAGGTATCGTCGTCAAGTCCAAGATAAGAAAGTTGGGAACTATGTAAAAAACAGGTAAGCCACCATGTAACTCTGTTTCACAACTTGTGAAATTTCCATCCAGTGAATTTTGCATTCACATTATTGCTTGGAAACAAGAAAAACTGAAAATTTCAATGCTTTCCAGACCCTAGTTCCTATATGAGCTATATATTGAAATCTTTAAATGCCCTTTGAAAATCTGGAGCCTTTCCCCTGAAGTAACCATGGTGCCACTGAAGTTGGAAAATGCTATCATAAAAGATACAACAGGAGGAAAAATACCTAGAAGTGAAAAGTGAAAAAGACAACTGGAAGGGCTTCAGGAAATCTGGCAGGTGTGACACAAAGCTCAGGGGTTATCTGCAACCACCTAGAGACACAGATGAAGACAGATCAAAACAGAAAACTGAAAACACCAACATGATCCTGTTTATTGATGATCAAGGCAACTCAGTAAAAAGCAATATTAATTAAATGTTCCTAAATCTTGCTTCCAGCATCAGGTCTGTCTCCTCAGAGAGATGACGAGCATGTTAGAGTCTTGGAAGGACACAGAAAGGCAGAGGTTCAGTGCCAAATGATCTTTTTTATTAAATTTGTATGTGTTGCCAGAAAGTTTTCATTACAAAAAAGAAATAGACCAGAAAGCTTACTTTGAGAAGTTTTTAACCACTTTTAAAATTAATTTTAACAGTCTTAAATACAGGTAGTCATTATTGTTATTTTGAAAATATAAAGTCCTGTAGAGGACTAAAGAAGGCATTGAATTCAGGATTGTGGAAAAGCATATGGTAATACAGGCTGAGGATGGTCACTATTGCATTTGATATTTTCTTTAGCAATTTTATGAAAATTTTACAATATTTCTGCTTTTATTGCCTTTGTTTCCTCTTCAGTATATTGACATTTATAGATTATTGTTTCTCAGTGCAAAACAGAAGTTGATGTGATTTTTGCTTTAGTTGCCCAGTATTAGTTCATTAAATTGTTTTCCACTTTAAAGACTTATAAGTGGCAAGGTAACAGAAGCACTCCTATGCTGCTGACTAATTGACCAAATGCAAAACCAAAAATGTTGTCAGAACTCCTTTTTGGTCAAAATGGGAAACTTATTGCCGTTATCCAACAATATGAAGGAAGAAAACCTGTGTTCTCTTACTACGGAAGTTCTTGGTCTCTTCTATATTGTGGAAACAATAAGTTAGTAAAAGAGCTGTTCTGCATTTTAGGGTTCTGCTAAAACAATTTGTAGCTTTAAGTAGACTATTATGTAAGTACCCCTATTGGTTCCATGTCTGTTTTGCTGTCTTTCCTTTTTTTATCTCAGGAACACCTCAGCATGTGTATGCGTGGCTGGGTAGCACATGCCAACTGTCTATCTTAGCAATGCAAAGGAAGGTCCACTTTGGGTAGATGTCAACAATGGTCCAGAAGGTAGATGCTTGCAAAAGCCTAGGATGTCAAAGTGTCCTCTGAGATGTATAGTGTAATTCACATATTCCTCAGAATTTCAGGTAGAATGTTGTATGTTTCACTGGTAGAAAACATTGCACACACACAAACATGCCAGAAAAATTACTCTTTGGTAAAAAAAATGAATAATAAATTCTTCATTGAAAATCAAAATATTAATTTTGGAATCTTTCTCCTCCCTCTGTTCACCCCCAAGTTTTAAATTAAACGCCTCTCAAACCTATTGTCGTCCAGTGGTTTGGTATACTGTTTGTATTGCACTTCTTGTGAAGCATTCTGTTAATCTTGCTGAAGTTGTGGTTACCAAAGTAGGAAAAACAATCTATTTTTTCTCCATGGCTGAATGCACTATGCTCAGTTTATGGTTCCAACTGGTTTTTACTTTCTTTCATTCTAGGTCATTTGACTATTAATAAATAATAGTGTTTTTCTAAATGAAAACTTAAAACTGTTAACATAGATTGTTTTACAAAATAGAGTCTGAGATATGGAGTCTTAGTGCAGATAAAAAATGAGTTTAACTTTTGACAGATTTTTCATAGACTGAAGTTCCTTTGGTTTTAAGTTGTAGGAAAAAATACTTCCACCTCCAAATTTAAAATTGACTTCATGTCCAATTTAGATTTTGTGACAGTATGGATTGGTTCATGACTGATTAGAAATTTAAGGAGCTATCAGTTAGCTGTCTTGTATAAAATAAGACTTGATATCTTTTTATTTTTTTTTTCCCTCTGATCAATGGTCAAAGCAGAATTCATGTTGATATTGAAGTGGATGCATGAAAAAAATGTCTTGTACAACCCACTTTCTACTGACTCCAGCTCTTTTCCCTTGGAAAAAGAAAACATGTTTGAACTGAGGTTGCCAACCTTTCCATCCCCTTAAGCCTGGCAGAAAAAATGCTCTCAGTAGTGGATGCATCACCCTCCTCTTCTCTGCAGAAGGTGAAATTAATCTCATTCAAAAATGCAACCATGCCTGCTACTGTTGCTGTTCTATTGACTGTTAACACACCTTTGAGGATGGTTGAGAAAGTGAGGGGAAAAAATAGAAACATTATTGTGTAATCAATTTAGTGTGTTGCAAGGTGATAATAGAATTGTAACTTACAGCAACATTTTGTTCTCAAAAATCATAAATGTCTCTTAAGGGAACAAATAGTCCATAGACACTTTCATGATTCAAAATACTACTTTTAAATTCCTTGGTGCTTCATTTTAGATATATTTACTTCACTGTTAGCTCAGGATGACTGCCAGTTCTAACTACTTTGACTGCTTGTCCTCAATATATACTCTTTACTGGGGCTAACATCCTTCCTGATACACCCTGTCAAGTTTTGGGTTAGAACAACTTGGGATACGGATCTCTTGTTCACTTTTCTCTGCCTATCAGATCATTAATTAACCTCTCCAGTAAGCTTCTGTTCTTTTCAGTGTTTGATGGATCTTACATTTTATCAGAATTACAATTAATTAATATTGCAAACCCTTTAGTTAAGATTGTCTCCTCAGGACTCTAACATTTTTTCTTGCAGAGTGTATGCAAGAAAAGGAATAAAATCCTGCTTTTCAAATCAGCAAGTAGTGAATCAATGTTCTTGTCCTTTCTTACATGTTTGCTCCTTAATTTCCTTTTCTCTTTACTGCAACTACTGATGCCTGTTACTTCATTATAGCTGCCTATTTTTGCCCTACTGTTCTTTTTAGTTTGTATCTTGTGTCGAAAACATACTCAGAACATTAGCTATTTTTATATAATTTTGTTAGCTTTTTATCCTCTCCCTAGGATGTAAAAGCCTGAACCGCTGTTGTCTTTTGGATGCATGCCTATTGCAGGCTGGAATTTAAGTATGTGTACTGACAAGACTGAGGTGACAATTGAGACAAATTTTCCAGTAGAGATTAATGACTCTTAAAACACCAGCTTTACCATTACTGTTTAATGGTTTGAAGTCAGCTTAGGGATGATTCTTAGACTTGAAACCCTGTTCTGCCAGGTCTTTTCTCACATGAATTTATGTTTACATAGTGGTAGGAATAGATATAAATATCAGATGCTTTTCTCTGAAAGACAAGAGTGCAGCGTCTACCAGTTTGGAAAAACAAGCTACTGACTGTTACTTGAAAGAAGCCTAAAATTTCTTTGATGCAAAAAAAGGTGATGCTTTTTTTTTTATGTATTAGTAACTTGTGTTCACTTTTTCAGTTTTATAACAAGAAAGTTGTCATCTTATGAGATAAGCTAGTATAAGATACTTCCACCTCAACAGGAACTAGAAAGACCTTTGAATGGTATCAGTGACATTCTGTCTGGGTTGAAATTGGTGATTGAATAAGTCCCAGTGGTTGTCATTGGAGTTAGCATTTCCACTAAACCAAAGTCCAATGGTCCATACCCATCTCTGAGAACTATTTCAGACCAAGCTGAATTTTTTTTTTTTTTTTTGTACTACAGGAATGGCAGCAGAAACTTTGCTAAAAGCTTAAAAACTTCTCTCTACTTAGTGTGTCTTTATTTTAGCTAATGCCAAAACCTTGATTCACACTACTTAATTTACCAGCTAGACAGAGTTTCTAAACCATCTATAGGTATGTAGTGATATCAGTAGATGACCAGGAATTTCAATAACCACGAATATCTACAATTGCAGCCCAATTAATATTCTCTCTATTCTTATGGGGAGTGTTCTCAATTAAGTTTAGCATTTATACACACTGTCTAATATAGCCTACTATTCAGATTCAGAGTTCTTTAAATGTAATAAACCTATATTGGACATTAAAATGTGATATGACTCCCAGTTGTATGCTGCCTATTTTTTTGACACTTGGCATAAGACATTATTTTCCATTGGTTCAGATGACAGGCAGGGCCAATCTTGAGGCAAAATGAAACAATTTCCAACTGGTGGGTTTGATAGCACAGGTGACATTAAATAATTAACAAGTTCTCTTTCAGAACCATGCCTTGTGCTTTAATTAATATCAGTTCTTAAAATAAGAAGTTGTTTACCATTGCTGCTTCTGCAAGCTGACTGCTGCTTGCAAAAAACATCTGAGACATGACTATGCCCAGGGGATTGCTTTCACTTCACTGTTTATAATAACTACAAACAAAGAGCTGCAAAAGCTCATCTCGCCATGAGGCGTCCTGACAATCTGCCAGTTTAGTCACCAATAATAATGAGACTGGCACAAGCAATAAGCTCAGCGTTAATCTAATGAGGGCCTGTTTCAATCGCCCATTGATATTACAGCAGCTGCTAGCTCCCGATGTTTAGGCCACACAAACAAGATGTATACCTCCAACCAGTTGAAGGGTAATTACTGCCTCAATATGACTTTATTCCTATTCAGACTGTGTGTCACCTTTCTTTTTTTAAATATCCATCTCCCCTTTCAGAGACCTGACTCGGACCAGCCCTACGCAGGCAAGAGGTGTAAATCAAGTGGTTCCCCAGGCCATGGAGAAAGCTGGAGAAGAGGCTGAGCTAGAGCTGGAGCAGGAACCCGAGCAGAGCAGAAGGTATGTGTGATTTACTAATCTGCCTATGCTGAGCCTGGGTGATGTCACTTCCGTCGCTTAGTTCCCGTGGTGAATGTAATTATGAACAGATGGGTAAATGACATGATTCCACTGCTAATGAACTTCCCTGCTGGGGAAGAGGACAGTGTATTATCCCTTTGTACTTTAGACTCTTAATTATAATTCTTACAGCTTGGTGTGGTGTTTTTGGAAGGAGGTGTTTTGATTTGGTTTGTATCATTGTTTTCTTTTATTTGCCCTAAGCATAATTATTACACATCGTTGAATTTTAAATTCTTCAGGAGATAGCCTACCTGGTCAGAAAAGTTCTCAGGAAGCAGAAGAAAAAAAGGGGTTTCTTTCTAAATGGGAACAACAACATTTAAATGCACTTCTTAAGAGAACAAGAAATATGTGTTAGCCTGAGTTCTTAAATGCTTTTTTTCTTTTTTCCTCAGTTCCTATTTCCCTCCTTTCCAATGAGATTTCTCAAACAAGCTTTTGCTAATGAAGAACTCATAGTAGTGCGGTTCATACATCTGTTTAGCCATGTATGGAAGAATGAGTAGGAAGCAATTGATTTGGAAAGGGTTAATTAGCATTTCAACTAAGCCAAAGAACAAGCAGAATGAAACTCAAGAAAGGTTTATGGTCAGGTTCTAAGTTTTATATTTCACAGAACTCAACTGATAAAAACGCATTCTGTTCACCACTAGAATATGCATTTCACCAACAACAAATCATGAAAGGAGTGATGCTAAGTATCTAATTATAGATCTATTTTCCTTCATCTGTTGAAATAGTGTTGAGGGAGAAGGGACAACTTACACTTCTAAGGAGAAAAAATGTCAATAGTTCCATTATCCCAGTTTGTATTTATTTTTCATTTTGAAAAGTTATGATCATCTTCTGAGCAAGTAGTGTGGATGAAGTGGACCTATAGTCTGGTGTGAGATATAACCCTAATGCAAATTTGAAAAGAGAATACTAACACTATAGAGAATACTGGCTTCAGATATTCAGACAGTAGGCTGTTGAGTCCCTGCATTGCTTTTTTGTCAGTATTGTGAATTATATAATCATATTTCTAAATTTTTCACTATTGACATGGCAGCACTAATGTATAAATCTCTTCTCTATGACATCTTTTAATCATGCGCTATTATTATGCAGCTAGCATCTAACTTCAATAATTTATATGAGGCATCTAATTAAGAAAGTTGATCTCTCCAGATTATCCCTCTTAGTCATAGTAATCTGCCACAAAGTACTTCAGAGCATTTAAGGTAGCCATCCTAAAGGTAAACACTATCAGTGACTTCATAAGAAAGGAATAAAAAGGTTTGTTATATTTTAACAGAGGATGTGAATGACACTTTAATAGTGAGAGGCAATTGGAAGAGTTAATGCACTGATACATTATACAATGGCAGTAACTTTTAAAAGCTTAAAAAAAAAAGCTGGGAGAGGAGGGAAGAGTATTAATCATTGAGCTGTAGGTGCTAACATTGGACTCACTTTTGTGAAAACCTTGACTGTAACTTTCCAAGAGCACAAAGAGCTTATATATTCAAAGAACAACAAACTGTTAATGGTTTCCACTGAAACAGATGGCAACATTATGATCATTTTTGCAATTAATGCTGACTGCAGATTGTTCTTGAGGCTACAGGCATAGTTCTCCATCTCTTGTGTTACTACAGCATTCAGTAACAGAATTTATTTTATAAATTTCTGATCACTCCTTCTTCCTGAAGCAACTGAGAATTTGTAATATATTTGGAAATGGTAAGAATTGCCTTCTGCTACTTGCATGACAAGGGTCTTGAAACTTAAGACATGTCTTTCTCCTGTGACCCTGAAATTCACAGTAGGATGTGATCTTCTATTTGTCCCGAATAATAAAAGTACTGATTAAAAAACTAAGCACATCTTAAAGATACTCTTTCTGGAACAAACTATATGGTTGCATGTGTCTGGCATAATTATAGTTCTGATTTATTGAATAAGTGAATAATTTCTGTGAGCTTATTTGGGTTTCTCACCCCTCTCTTCATTACCAGCTAACCTGAATAGGCATTTTTGTTGTTTTTTATCTTTAGCTGAGCATGATGCTCTCAAATGCTCACAAGCATTGTGCAGACTGAAACTGTCTTCTTTGCAACCCTTTTTTCATAAGTCCAGCAAACTGTATGGACAATAGTTGTGCAGCAAAGGAGTCAGCAGCGCCCTTGAAAATAAATAAAGTGATGCTGAAAGTGGCAGTCGCCTTTTCCCTCTTTGAAGCAGGATGGTGTAAGATGAAAAGAAGATGGATTATTTTGCAATGAATCTAGGTGGAAACAGAACAAGTGTCACTGTCCTCTAAATAACAATGAAATGCCTTGTGCTGTTAATGGGAGACATGGCGAAAGCAGGCAGGACTGTTCTGCTGGTTGGTAGCACAATTTAACTTCTGCCATTACAATTAATGAGTTGTAGAGAAAGCCACTCAAAACAGGTTTTCCAAAATATCTCGAGAATGATCAGCTATAGTTAAGAACCAAATAAAGAGCAAAGGTATTGTAGAGCACATCTGCACTGGCCCAGCTAGGGTTATTTAGCTGTGTTAGTAAGCTGTGATACCTCATCCTCATCCCCACATCTCCTGCTAAAACACACATGTGTGAATCCACACTAGTGGGCAGTGGGAAAAGCTGGACTCCTCCCCCTGAAGGAGATGAGCTCAGGTGTCAAGGAGCTCTTGAGATCGCCAGGTGCTGGAATCATAAGCTGACCAAGGGGGAACATCTTGCTGCAGAGACTGGAAGCTGGTCCTACTCCATGAGTATTGTGCGGGCTGTCTCTTGCCAGGAGATTAGTTAGTTTGCCCTGAGCTCCACATTCAGAGGAGTCAGACATTGATGTACAACAGGCCTTATGAGGAATGGCTGAGAGAACTGGGGTTGTTTAGCCTGGAGAAGAGGAGGTTGAGGGGAGACCTCATTGCTATCTATAACTACCTGAGAGGAGCTGACAGGGGACAGGACAAGAGGAAATGTCCTGAAGCTCCACAAGGGGAGGTTTAGGCTTGACATCAGGAAAAAATTTTTCACAGAAAGGGTCATTGGGCATTGGAACAGGCTGCCCAGGGAGGTGGTTGATTCACCTTCCCTGGAGGTGTTTAAGACAAGGGTGGATGGGGTCCTGAGGGTCATGGTTTAGTATTTGATAGGAATGGTTGGACTTGATGATCCAGTGGGTCTCTTCCAACCTGGTGATTCTATGATTCTATGATTCTATGATTTTATGACCCTCTACCTCAGCAAAATGTATATTCTGTCATTTGATTCACAGTGTTTCTCAGCTCAGTATTTAGTGGGATTTTGAACCTAGGATTGAGGCCTTCCAAAGAAAGAGAATAGTGCTGCACCTTGCCACTGTGAAAAGCAACTGATCCTCCCACTGTCTGCTTTGTTTTGGAAGGCATACGTTCCAAGTGCAGCATGGAAAATAGCACAGAGCTGAAAATCTGGCAGAAATCTGAGATGTCTCATTAAAAAGTGAAGAAGCTTTGTGACATAGAGTTTGTTAGAAAACCTGAGGTTAAGGACTTATTTCTACTTTCAGGTTTTATGAAAGTAAAAAGTTTGAAGTGACAGGTTCACAGAGTTCAGATGTTTGTTTTTTGAAAGTTGGCATTGTACAAAGTTAATTGGAATTAGGAATCCTTTGTAGAGTCATATCACAATAATAAGCTGATAATTGTACAATTTTTCTTGGTATGTAGCCTCTGTTATTGAGAAGATACTCTTCCCCTCCAGTATTAGTGTTAATTGTTTAATTACTTTGCTATGTAGGTGAAGTCTTGGTTTCCTGTGAATTGCTATAATAAAATATATAGTTTGTAACGATGTTAGAAAATTATTTTACAATTCATGATTCGTAATAAGAGGCAATCACGCAGTATGTTTGTAAACACTGGACATTTTAATAACAGGAGAGTAGTTTTAAGAGGATTTTATTACTACTGTAAGAGAACAATTGAGATTTAATCTCCAGTAGTGAATATGAAATGCTGTAAATTTCAGAGCGAAACAAAGGTCAAAGATAAACTCTTTCCAATTGAGCATACCGAAACGATAAAAGATATAATGCATTGAACTCTATCATTTACCTTGAAGCCATCTGTTGAAAGATTTTTGTTGATGTTTCAAAGTTAACGGTTTCTGGTTTTCAGGAAACACTTATCTGGGGCTAAAAAATGATGATATTTTCAGGCGGGTTTTTTTGTCCATTAAAAGGTATATTAGCTAAAACAAAGTCAATAAAAATATTTCACAGCCAGAAATCTCATATGGGCCATGAATACATAATGTGACAACCATAGAAAATGCCAGCAGAGGTTTGTCTTAGTTTCTAACTTCAGGAATTCAAGTTTAAATCAAACTTTAGATCATAGATTTAAGAAGTGAGACAAATAGAGTATTTGGAAAGATAGATCAAAATATGCAGAGGAAATTTGTTTAGCTTAATACATTAATAAATATTTAAATGTTCATATGAGTTCTCGAAAAAATGTTTGGGGGATGCACAAGAAATCTCATTAACTTCTGCCTTTTTTCTCTTAGGGGAACTGGCTAAAACTCCCTTTGTTTAGTCTTGATGTGATCTGATCACTGATACTGTGCATAGGGAGTCTATGTACTGTGTACAGCATACTTAGAATCATATGTATTTATACAACATATGCCCTACTAAAGTGTTACATTTAGATAAAACCGACAAAATAAATCTGGAGTTGGTTTACGAGAAGAGGAAATGCAAATGCAAATGAGGAAAAAGGACTCTAGAAAAACATTATTCAATCACTTCTCATAAAGTTCATTTATCTGTGCAATGGGTGGATTTATATCTACCACATAACATTGTGATTCTCTTTTTATTAATATTTATAAAAAGCTGTTACTTTCTCTAATTAAAGAGGTATGCAGTTATCTGGTGCTGTTATTTGTATGCCAACAATTGTTGACAGTGAGGATTCTGTTTTCCCCTCTCTCCTTAAAATGATGTCTTATCAATGACAGAAAAAATAAAGTTGCATGCTAGGAAGTAATCTAGCTTACCTCTCCAGGTGATAAAACAATCTGCTTTTTCCATGTCCAACAAGACAAATGTTTGCCTGATTTATTGTTATAAATGATACAATCTGTCCAGCAAATCTGCTACAGTAATTTTATCTAACCTTAGCAGCAGAAACTTATTCTTAATATCTGAATAGTCATTTTCTTTTTCCTACCTTTTTCTCACCCTTCTTCTACATTATCCATCCCCTGTTTCTTCAGTCTTCCCTCGTGGACCATCCTTTCAAACCCTCTAATAATTCTAACTTTTCTCCATCGTTTTCTATCCAGTTGCTCAGCATCTTTCTTGAAGTGCAGTCTCCAAAGCTGGAGGAGACATTTTAGTAGGTGCTTTATTTACTTGTTTGTTTGTTTGTTTGTTTATTAACTAACTCATAATTGACCATAAGTCCCAGAATCTTTTACATATCTTCTACACAGCCAGTTGATATACACAAAGTATTTGCAGCTGATTATTCCTGTCTAAGAGTAGTATCTTGCATTTGAACCTCAGTATTTCTTAATAAGAAAACACTGCAAGGCATAAAATGTCAGTTCTGAGTAAAGGTCAGATATCCTTTTTCTTTTATAATAGGATTTTCTGTCAATTAGCACATACTGCTGGCTTTCGTTACTTTTGCCAATGGAATCATTATTATATATACAATTATTAACTCAAAAAAAGAATCAGCTAAATGAAAATACTGAGTAGCAATGTCATTATTCAATAGCCAGTTAGCTTGAGATTTCTCAAAGAAGAAAGCCTGACCAAAAGTGAGCAGTGTAGGTAGAGGCATTTGTGTGTTCTTGTACTTGTATCCTGATTTAATATGTTCTTCAGTGAGCAAATTACTTTTTGTGGACTGCTTTCCACTTCTTTTGACTTTTCCAACCAGGTGGACTCAGTCTTATGCATATATAGCTTGAAATGCTACTTACCCTTCCTTAAGACTGAATCATCTAAGTAGAGTGTTGTAGAATTATAGAAATAATCTGATTGTAAAAGACAGTCATTCTATTGTCTTTAAAACAACAGCTCTTGTATGATAAATTGTACACTACAGTTTTATTTAGTGTTAGTGGATAGAGGGAGACTAATAGTGCTAAGGAGAAAAACATTGTGTATATTTTTAAAGGAACATTTTTAACTATTTGGCCTATTTTTAGGGTTAGTTGGCAACAAAACACAGGAACATGACACTGGTTAGCTACATTTATATGGAAAAAACACCCATTAAGGCTTCCATGTGAGACACAGACGTAACCAGAGCAGTCAATCAAGGATGAAACGAAGCTCTAAAATGAGAGAATTAATTCAGACACTAACAGATAGAGGAGAAAAACCTCACATTCTGAAGTAGGAGATTACTAGCCATAGCAACATAAATAAACACTTCTTGCATTTATTTTTCAGTAATATGTGATTATTTACCAAACAGTGAAGCACATGAGTATATATATTACCTTGTATTTGGCTTATGTTCAAAACCAATTGTTCTTGATTTCTCTTCCAAACGGCATTTTTTTCTTCTAAAAGAAATGGTCTACAATATAATCATGCACATACACACAGTTAGCAGACTCCTCACTGCTGGTCCTTTGTTCTGTCATAAATACAGAGCACTTGAAAAAAACTAGGGTGAGGAAAAGAAACCTGATGCAATGCTTTCACTCTGAATAATGATGTCAATATAATGAAACAAATTTCTGCTCTGTATTCTTTACCTTTTTTAATCTGGCCATCTCCTGCAAGAACTCTGTTCTTAAATTTCACGAAGAGCTGGAGAGAGGAAGCAGCAATCAAACTTGTGTGCACTTGTCAAATGCAGTTATATGTTTCGCTAAGTTTGAAAAATGACATTTAATTTTGCAAAAACTGTTCCTCAGTGAATGGAAAGAATCCATGGTGATTAAGAAGCAACTAAAGGAACATTACTTTTCAAAGAGAGATGACACTTCTTAGAGAAATCAAGAAACATAATGGTGTTGTCATTAACTGGTTTACAGAAGAATGGGCTTGTCACTGGACTAGGAGGAATTCTGGAGATGTGATATCTGCCAGAATGTGGTGGAAATTAATGTCTCAGAAGATACATTCACAACAGTAAGCATTCAAGATCATGACAAAAACTTCTAAGCTTTTATTTGTAAGCTATACATCTTGGACTATTTATGAAAAGCAAGTTGGCTATTTAACATATGTATAAGGTCTTGATTTTTTTTCTTTTCTTTTTTTTTTCTTTTTTTTTTAAATTTTTAACTCGCCATAGCCTTGTTTCTGTGATACTAATTTTCTAAAGCAAACAGAACCATAATTATCAGCTGCAGTTGGTGTATGGCCACATGAATGTAAGATTCTGGTTTTAAATAAAAATATACTCTAGAGAACTTTAGAAAAAGTTTTAACTTATTAATCTGCACTTTTTGTAATATTACATGTCTTGTGCTTCTTTTTTTTAATATTAAAGAAACTATAACTGTCTTGGAATGTGTGATGGTAAGCAGTTTTTTTCTCCATGATCTTGAACAGGAAAAGCATTAAGTATATGCATGGGTTCATCTTCAAGCAAGCTCCTTTATACTCTTTTTCTCACTTTGTGTCTTTATTAATTTATCATCCTAAAAGCTGCACTTGTCATCTCAGAAACTCTAGTTCTATCTTTACATGTGGCAGGACTTCATAACCATCATAATATGAAGTCTTTCCTCTTTTCCAGTTAATCCAGTGTCACTCAATTTGTGTTTGTCCATGGGCACAATAGAATAACTCATGGATTTTGAAGTTGGAATGCTGTCATATTAGTAATGTAATATTTTCAACTTATCTAATATAACTGGCGAATAAAGACTTATTTGTTCCAGTTTATAATTTCCCAAAATATCTTACCCATTCTATATATGGGTAGATAATGATAATGCAAGGCTTGTAGTGTAGCTATAATATGGCATCAACAGAAATAATATCCTTGGAAAAGCAAGTACCATATGAGTTCAATATGCTTGCTTTTCTTAATGGTCAAGTTTACTATTTTTAAAAATGTAGTTGTAAGTTGCCTGTATACATGTTTATGCATTAAATACCCATATACACTCTTCACACACTATACCTACACAGATCAAACACATACGCACATTTATGTACTTTATATGCATACTGAGTGTGTATGATTATATGTGAGTCCAACACAAATAAACCCTCTGAGACTGTGTTTGTAAAATTGCGTTATTATTAGCTAAAGACTGCCTCCCAGACAAAGTATTATGGGTCGGCACAGTGTCTTGATGTTAAATTGCCATTTACTCTAGTACACCAACATTTTCCAACTGAGGGTAAAAAAGCAAATATATTTGAACAGGTGTCCAGTCGTTCTGAGGGAGGTGTTTGGGTTGGGCCTTGTTTTGTTGTGACAGGTTAGAACATTATCTATAACCATCTTTCTGCCTCTCGCCTCCCACTCCTGGTTCCCAAGATGTAAGGTTAGTCTTTTTTTCGTGTCAGACTTTGAATATAGGGGCTGGAGAACAAGAGGAACGGCTGAGAGAGCTGGGGGTGTTTATCCTGGAGAAGAGGAGGCTGAAGGGAGACCTCATTGCTCTCTACAACTACCTGAAAGGAGGTTGTGGAGAGGAGGGAGCTGGGCTCTTCTCCCAAGTGACAGGGGACAGGATGAGAGGGAATGGCCTCAAGCTCCACCAAGGGGAGATTTAGGCTGGACATTAGGAAAAAAATTTTCCCAGAAAGGGTCATAGGACACTGGCAGAGGCTGCCCAAGGAAGTGGTTGATTCACCTTCCCTGGAGGGGTTTAAGGACAGGTGGATGAGGTGCTGAGAGACATGGTTTAGTGTTTGATAGGAATGGTTGGTCTTGATGATCCGGTTGGTCTCTGCCAACCTGGTTATTCTATGATTCTATGATTCTATATTTATATATAATATATGTGTGTGTGTGTGTGTGTGTGTGTGTGTGTGTGTGTTTAAGCCTGTTTTTCATTTCATTAAATCTTTTCAATTTTGTTAATAACTATTATTCCTTGCCAGTCAGTATATCATAGTGTCATAGAACAAATTGTTAAGATTTTTATTACTTTTTAGCATTGAGAAACACATTGTGTTAAGTAAGACTTGAGACAGATCTAGAGCTAGCACTCTGTATCATCATTTCATTGTAGAACACTAGTATAATTTTGCAGGTCTCTGAAAGGATTTTGTGAAAATGTTACTTCCAGACTCTGCAGGATGTTTATGGTGTTATGTTGGGCAAGGCATGTAAACGTGGGCAGTTTGCCTGTTTCTGAGATAAGTGTAATTTTCCTTCTTGCAGTTCTGAAATCCTCTTCAGATGTGACGGGAACCATTTCTTTCCTCAGATCACTCACTCAATGCACTATGGCAGCAGTACATCTCTTTCATGCAGGAGGCTTAGGAGAAATACACAAATGAGGTTGCCATGGCAAGAGGCAGTCCCTGCCCTGTAGTGTTTACACTGTGCTGTGAGTGCCATCCACTTTTCATCTTCATTTGTATAAGCAGTGATTAATTTACTGTCACCTAATTCTCAACAATGTATTTAGGCTTTGCGCTCATAATTTAAAGGCTACACCTTCATTGTCTTCAAATCCATGTAAAGATATCTGCAGGGAAACGGAAAATTTAAAAGCATCTTTCTCAGTAATAACAGGGGCATAGAAAGAGCAGGATTTACTTATTTTTCTGTGGGTATTAAATCTCTCTATAAAGAGAGCATATGCTACACATCTGCACTATGTAGCATAAGGCAAAATTTAACCACATGATTGGGAGTCAAAGACAACTGCAGCTACAATAAGTCCTGATAGACTGCTGTTTTGTACCAATGGATTTGAGACCCTTCCCATTGCCTGATAGAGGGTCTGACCTTCTGTGGCACAGAAGAAAAGAGGACAGAGGAAAAGGAAATAGGCTGCATCAGTAGGCAGAGGGGCCTGTCTTTCAGCTGATGATGCAGCACCGACAGCTCTACAGGGATTTCTTTGCTACTTTTGTACATGAAGGTGAACTACCAGAGGACTGTTGATGACAGGAATGGGGTCAAGGGGGATTTTTCATGTACGTAATACTAGTTGCAGAGGCTACCCTCAATATCTAGGGAAACTTAAATTTAGCAGAGCTCAGTGAAGCCAACATCACTGCATAGCAAAAAAAAGACTAAAGAAAATAGATTTTAGCATTCATACTGAATTATTTGAAAAGGAGGAAATCTAAGAATCAAGCATTTTGTTTAATAATCAGTAAACAGAAAACCAACCCAACTACCTCATTAGCTCATCTGTTGGATCAGCATACTATTTCACTTCTGTTCTTTCTGGTCCATGCACTAGACTTTACAATGCATGGAGCAAAGGTTTCTTGACTAGAGGTGGCTTGAAGTCTTCTGGCAACAGGAGAGAGTCTAACATGATTTCACTTGGGAGAGGGTAACTTACTGCTTGCTTACATTCCCCACTTAGTCAGATAACACTAGCAAGTATTGGACATTAGAATAATAAATTTTTTTAGTTCTTTTGCAATTTTTTGCTAGCTAACAGTTTTATGTTAAGATCTTTATCAAATAGTAGTACTTAACAGTCTTACTGAATTAAAAAGGACTTTTTTCCTTCATGAAACAGCACAGAGTAAAATGAACCAGTAAAATGAACATTTCTGAAGGCAATATTTTATAGTATATGTTATAGCTATTCACATCTCTCTATCCGTACAAAGGGAGTAGCTTTTGGATATACTGAATTGGATGAGGATATACAGAATTGGATTTGCTATTGTGACTATAGGGTTACTAGAAACCACATGCAGAACTCAGCACTAGAGAAAGAGAGAGACAATTTTGTTAGTATCAAAACAACAATAGACAGTATGGTATCTTAACTTAGGTATTTAGTACATCTGGTTAATATTTTCCTTTCCTCTCTCTTCTGAATCTGAGATTCTCAGAGTGGAAGAAAATACCATATCTGCAAAAGCAAATATGAGGTAAAGAATAGCGAAACGCTTAAAAATCCTGTTGGATTTCTTGCCCATTTCTTCTTTTATTCATTTTCATGAATAAAAACTGCAATGCTGTAATTCTGAGTTTTTCAGCGTGTACTGGTTTAAGCTGATCCTTTTGGATTTATCTACTTATGGGCATGGCTTATTGGTGAACTTGGCAGTGTAAGGTTAAGGGTTGGACTTGACAATCATAAAAGTCTTTTCCAACATAAAAAATTCTGTGATTTTGATTCTGTGGTTCCTGTGCTCTCCAAGCATATGCTAGTCAGAAATGTCTTGGGTTTTGGAGGCAGAAGTTTTGGATTAAAAATACAGCTGTGTTTAACAGTGATCTCTGAATCTTATCGTCTTTTCTACCAGAAGTTCTAATTGGCAGCACAGTTTCATACATTGAGATATCAATCACCTACATTGTGAACAAGGTGGCTAACTCACTCATTCGGCAGCTACATCTGAAAACAAGGAACTTTGCTGTAGAGTGGACCTTGCTCAGACTATGTTAAAGGAAAGACAGAGTAACTAGAACAAAGCAACCATAGAGGAGGTGGAGGTGGCATTCCTGCCTTTTCAGCCATGCATCAGCTAAGCCTGTGCTGAAAGCCTCACACAACCTTGCACTAGTCCCAACTCTCTAAGAGTTAATAGCCTTTATGTGCAACTTTGCAATTTTAATGCAGACACAGTCTGTACAATAAAGATGGAGATCTGCAAAGGTTGTTTAAATTTGAAATTCTAGTTGAGAGCTCATGTCTAGTTACACTAATTGTTACAAGAACTTGGAACTTAGTGAAAGCTAAAGTCTTTATTATTCTCTGCTCTCTAACGTTTAAGCAGTTCCAGCACTGCACATCTGTCAAGTAAGAATCATTCCAGCCTGCAGAACAGTGAAAGGAGAAAATTCATTCTGTATAATATATGACCAGTTCCTGTTATGACATTTATTGTGTCTTCACTTATGAGGAGATATTGGATAGTCCTTGTGTGTTATAACAGAAGGATTATCCATCACCTATCTTCCTCCATATATAGCTGTGAAGTATTTAGGTGTGTATTTGCATATCCACATCCATACAAAGACTTGATTCACAAGGGACTTCTCAAGACAACCCCACAACTCCTTACAATGTAGCAAGACTGAACATTATCCCCCAAACCTTGTTGACTGATATTATCTATTTAACTCTGAAGACCTCCAGTGAAGATGATCAAACAGCCTCTCCCTGTGACTTATTCCCCAAAGCTTAGCCTTTTCTTAGAAAGATTTTTTATCTAAAACCTACTTATAACCTCCTAGTAAACCTACTGTTTGTCAGTCAATAAATACTAGGCAATTTCTCACTGTCCCTTTTGTTACATTCCGTAGCATATTTTGTCAGTTACCATGTCTCCCCTCAACCTTTTATTTTTTTCTAGATGATGTCTTATGGGGCCTATTTTCTAAATGCATAATAATTTTTTTTCTCTGAACTCCCTAATTTGCCTGTTATTTTTCGAATGTTAAAAGTGCATGTTGGACTCTAACTGATGCTCAACAAACACCAAGTAGAACAGGATAATTAACTCATTTGGGGTTAACTTTATTAATCTTAATGTAGTTTAACATATTATAGCATTTGTTTCCCCCCTACCTTACCTTTTTTTTCCTTTTTTTTTTTTGTTGTGATGAACGTGCTGTTTGACTCATAAGTACTTTGTCACCCAGCACCAAATCCTGTCCTGGTGCATTTATCTTGTGACTTGCTTTGTCTTCTGTGTTTGAACACAGGATAGTTATTTCAGCTGTATACTTCAGTTACACATTGTCCCTATTAGAGAGGATTTTTTTTTTTAATTCTGGTTATTAAATACTTAAGATTTTATTAATACCAGTTACAACATATTAAGCTGCTTCTGTATGTACCCACTAAAGGATTTATTATATTCCAGCTTCGAATCAGCTGTGAATTGGCTTAGTATGCATTCTACCGTATCCCAAACAGGGTTTAATCAAAGTATTGAATGGTATAGGGTGGACTCCACACAGAAACTTGCTTGACAGTCATGTCAATATATCACCAGAGGGGTTGATATTTACTTTCAACATTTGACTTGCTTTGACTGACCAAGGAACATTTCATTCCTTCAATCTTCCTGTTGACTTCAGCTGAACAACTTGTTATTTACTTCTTTGCTGTTGCTGATCAGTTAAACAAGTGAAACTGTTGAAACCTTAAGGGTACTATTTCATCAAAGCATTCAAACCATTCCTGACAGGTAGAATTCTGAGTCACACTGATATCTAAGCAGAACCAAAAGCTTCATGGACTCTCAGGCTTGTGAAAACAAGGCATGAGATGGGATTTCTGATTATTTTGTGTGTGTATGTGACAGGGAGAAAGAGTGGCTGGGCCAGGTAGAAACTTTGAAGAATGTGGGAAAAAATGTACACACTGGCAAGTTTTCAATCGTCTGTGTGTTCAGAGGTAACAGGGGTGTTACTTGGGAATTTCCATGTGGCCCAAAGGTGAAAAATCTATTGATTTCACTAATTTGTGCTCATTTTATTTTTATCTGAGGGGTTAAAAACTTTAATCCCTGTGAGAAGTGATAGATCATTCATCCCGTTGACAGATTTTTTAATTTCTTTTGAAGGAATTCTAGGAGGATAGTGGGTTTCTCCCTTGGCCACCCAACAAAATATGTTATATTCTACTATTGCTACTAAATATTTTTAGTCGTCCCCACAAAAAACAGAAGAAGAAAATATGTCACAGGCATTTTTAGAATTCATTCAGTCTTCAGAAGCCTTTGCAGTCTCTGTGCTCTGATATCTAAAATTTTACGGCTATTTTAAAGGCTTTAGATTCAAATCCTTGCCATTCCAACCTTCTGTTCTGTAATGTATGTAAGTACTATCAGATAAACTTCTACAAAAAGGAAGGAAAAGTACAGGCATGGAAAGGATACTAGGGAAGCTCACTCCATTCTTCTGTCATATGTTTATATTAGATTATGCCTTCTGATCAAAGCCACAAAAACTTAATATCATATTTACAAACAATAAAGTCTTAACTGCTTATACTTTCAACAGCTATAAAAGACAATTAACTAGTGACCAACAGTCATTATTTGATAATATAAATGTTAATTCATGTTTTTGATTTTAAATATCTATATTAAATTTGATTCCCTCAACATCTTGTTGTGAGACAATTATTGAACATGAATTTAATCTTTTATTCCTTCAGGACCATATTTCAGTAATTCTGGAGAGAAATAAAGTATGATATCATTCTTTGAGATGTGAATGTATACTTACCACTACAGTACTACTTGTCTGCATAGTGCTGACTTTCTGTGCAAGTCTTACACAGTAAACCAAATATAAAACCTCCTTATAAAGCAGATGGACGAAATACTGTCTTCTGTTTGGAGAAAAGATCAAAAACCCAAAAGAGTAATTCTTTTATCATATTTTCCAATGAGTTTTTTTTCCAGGCACAGAATTTTAAAGGCAGGTCAAAAGGCACGTCTTGCCAGACTAACCTGATCGCCTTTTATGACAAATTGTCTCAGCTGCTGGATAAGGGAAAGGCTGTGGATGTGGTCTTCCTGGACTTCAGCAAAGCCTTTGACACAGTTTCTCACAGTATTCTGCTATGAAAACTGTCAGCCTCTGGCCTGGACAGGCACACACTCTCCTGGGTAGAAAACTGGTTGTATGGTCAGGCCCAGAGAGTGGTGGTAAATGGTGTTAAATCCAGCTGGAGGCCAGTGACAAGTGGGGTTCCCCAGGGCTCAGTGCTGGGTCCAGCCCTATTCAATGTCTTCATCAATGACCTGGATTAAGGCATCAAGTGCACCCTTAGCAAGTTTGCAGATGACACAAAGCTGGGTGGAAGTGTGGATCTGTTGGAGGGTAGGGAGGCTCTGCAAAGGGATCTGAACAGGCTGGCCTCTTCTCCCAAGTGACCAGGCTCAGGACAATGACCTCATGCTCTGCCAGGGAAGATTTAGGCTGAACATTAGAAAACTATTTGATACCCTGTAAATCTTTCATCTTACACTGTTGTGGTGGTTTTTTTATTATTTTTGTTTTGATTTTGGGGTTTTGGGGATTTTTGCATTTTTTTTTCTTTTTATTAATAGTTACTCTAAAAATCTATAGGTCAGAAGAGAAATGTTAAATTATTTTCTGTCTTTGCAGTCTGTCTGATATCATTTTTCACTCATTTTTGCACACAGTGTTTAATCCTCTGTCCCACTGAGCTGGTGTTGTTGAGATTGTCTTGAAAAGTAGTTCAAGGGAGATGGTACGCCTGTGAAATTTAATTACCAGTTTCAAATTAGGGACTAGCAGGTAGAAAGATTCAAGAAGCGAAGTCAAAGAAAGGCAGACACTTTATCATGCCCAAGTGTTTAGTTATACTTCCTCTAAGACTCAGTGGAAATGATACTATAAATCCAGACTCCTTCTGTCATGCCTAGTTAAACTGTGAGCACTGGCACTCAGTCTGTAAAGCAGCACCTAACACTGTGAGATTTTCATGTTTAGTGGAGGCCTTTCAATCTGTTACTGTATTCTGAACAGCTACAGTATCTTATGCTGCTGTTTATTACTCTTTTCTGATTTTAAAGAACAACAACAACAAAAAAAATCTTTAGTGCTATTATTATGGTATGTTTTTTTTAATAATATAAAATTGTAACCACCGAAAATTGAAAAGTATATCCGATTCATCCAAGACTGCTTGAATTTCCAGACTGGAAGGTTTGTCAATTTCCATGAATTCTGTTGACTTTCCAAAAATATCAATAATCTGATTGCTTCATCCTGAGAGAATTGCATTATGTTTTACATAAATCTATTTGGTTTTATGAGTGTCAATAATAAATTATAAAAGAAAGTCTCCTAAGTCAGCTTACCAAGAAGGTCCAAATCAGACTTTAGGAAAAGAAAGCACTGGTGCTCAATATAAGAGATGAGAAGACAAATGTTGAGTTCAGCAGACACTAATCATATCATTGCTACTCTCTGAGCATGAAATTGTCTCAGTAGAACCAGATTTACTAGAATGAAAAAAAAAAAAACAAATCAGGATATATTCTGCTAAAGTATGTACACAATTTTCAGATATTGGAAAACAGTATTTTGGCTTCTGGAATAAAATAAAAAATAAATTTGAAAATGTAATTCCCAATTCTTAAACTGTTGAACACATCCATATTGCTAGTTGAATATAAGATGCACTCCAAAAGAAGAACTTTTATGGTTTGTTACACAAAAGTAGCCTTGAAGCCAACATTAAAATCTTAAATATTCTTAAACACAAATTCTTTAACATAAACTGTCCTCCACATTCCTAGCCAGTTCTTTTATTAAAATACACATACCTATATAAAACCTGTGGTTTGTATTCTCTGGTATTGACAGGATTTTTGTGTTTCTAGTTAGCAGTCAAATAGCCAAGCCTAGTCAGCATCAATCCCCTTAATTGCAGATATTTGCTAATGCTTGAATTTGATTAGATCACTTCTTACATAGTTTAAAATGATCCATATTCTAGTTCCTAAGTCTTGTTGAAGCTTGCAGCACAGTCTTCAAAGAGTGAAATAACATTAGAAAGAAACCAAGTACAGAAGTATTTGAAAGTTTCTCTGGATAGAAAAAAAAATCCAAATGTCATTTCTTACTGTGAAGATTAACTTTTCTCTGAGCAACAATTTCAAATTATTTACTAGTTTATCTGTAATTGATGTAAAATACTGCCAAGTATTCATTTCTTCTCTGCCTTCTTGGTATCCCCAGGCAGAGGTTTCTGTGACCAAGAGGCCTTTTCCCATCTTAAAAAACTACTTCTGAAAATGTTAACAGTCAAATTAAAATAGTATTGATTATTAATTATATTTTTTTACATAAATGAAAGCTTTCCAAGTCCTTCGTTTCACAACTTTTCTAGTAAGCTGCCATGTTATTTTTGCAGATATGACAGTTATATTCAGTACTGAACATAGCTGCTGTCAAATGTACTGATAATTCCTCTGATGTCAGTGACAGAAAGATTGTGTCTTGTCAATAAGGAAAGCAGATGCCATGGGTATGTTAAGACTGAGAAATTAGATTCTCCTAGGAGACTATCCATGTGAGAACTCTGAGCAGTTACCTCCCAAGTAGGAACTGGTGAACGGATTTATATAAAATGAAAGCCAACACCTTTTCTTAAAACTATAATCAAGCATGCCACACAGTTTGCAGAAGTATAAGTCCATTTTTTCAGTTGTTTTCTATTTATTTTCCTCTTGATGGATTTAGCATGGACATGTATCAAGGGAGATGATCATAGTATGCAGTTCATGCTTGTGTTTTTCTTTCAAGAAATTTAATTAAATATGCAAGCGTTTACTGCTTTGTTAACCCACCTAACTTTCTTGGATGCCTTTCAGAATTTTTGTAAAATACGCTTAATGTTTCAGGAATTGCTTGAAGACACTGAATATTCTGATTCTGATCCAGCAAAGTCCAGAAGGTAGATATAACTTTCAACTGTCCCTGAGATAACTTTCAATTGTCCCCTGGGATAACTTTCAAAACAGTGCTGAGTGTGTGCTGAGAGTTTTTGTTGGAGCAGATGCCGGGGTGCTTGGCAGAATGAGGCTACCAGGGTCATCAATCCATTTGTGCAAGAGGGAAACAGCTAGTAGAGGGTGTGCATCCTCTTCACGTATTGCATGGTCTATAATCAGATTAATTTCAGATTCTTCCTCCATTACCTACCTTGTGAACTTCCAGTTTTCCTGCCAAGTCTACCCATTTCCAAATCAAGGCATATTTACTTGAATAGAATTAATTTAATTTAAACTTATCGACATTTGGGGTTTTTTTTTCATAGTAGAGTGACTCAGCATTATAAAAGATGGAAATACACATATTTCTTGTCTTAATTTAATTAACATGATGTAGTAGGGATGATTGGGCCTTAGAGGCCAAAGGATGGTTCTAGTTTAGATGTAAACATTTTAATAAAAACACCACTCCTGGCCAGATACAGTATATTTACTGGAGTGGATCAACATTGTAAGCACTTTCAGAAAAGTGAGGAGTCTTTATTTAAAGGTAGAATCCAAAAGCGGAGGTGAAATTGCATGCCAGATATAGTCTGGTGTTCGAGACTAGGGACAGATTAGGAAAAATGTAAAGAGTTGGTAAAGGGAAGACATTAAGCTCATAGAGAAGGCATACATGAACAATGGGAAGAATATTAAAAGCAAGAGAATGTAAGAATGAATTTTCCAGTGAAAATAGTATATTTAGGAGATAGCATTATGCTGGATAAGATACTAGCTAGAAATAAATCTGTTCTGGTGATGAATAATAATTTGCTATTATTACTCTATTTTTTTTTAGGATAGATGTAGTTTGTTATGTTCTGTTTCTCAGATTTTAAAAATGAACATAAGAATAATTTTCCATGTCTTGATGTGTTTCTACATACCTGTGCAGTACTTGACCCAAAGAACATCTGCTTTATCTGCCACAGAACAGGACTGTATGTTCTCATAAAAAAACGTGGCTTTAGAAATGACTCCATAAGCAACTGCTGAATTCAACTATAGCAAGTGTCTCTGTCATGGTTTAGCCCCAGTAGGCATCTAAGCCTCAATCCCCCTCAGTGAGATGGTGAAGAGGACTATAAGGGTCAAAGTGAGAAAACTCATGGGTTGGAACAAATACATGTTAATAGGTAAAGTAAAAGCTGTGTAAGCAAGCAAAGAAAAATAAGGAATTCGCTACTTTCCATCAGTACGCAGAGATGTTCAGCCATTTCTGGGAAAGCAGGGTTTCATCATGCCTAATATTACTTTGGAAGACAAATGCCCTAAATCTGAATGGCCCCTTTTTCTTCCTTCTTCTTCCTCCACCTTTTATCGCTGAGCATGATGTCATATGGTATGGAATAACCCTTTGGTCACTTCGGGTCTTCTGTCCTGGCTGTGTCCCCTCCCAACTTCTTGTGCCTTCCTACCTATTCTCTGGTGGGGAAGTGGGAATAAAAAAGGTCTTCAGGCTATGTAAGCATTGCTCAGCAGTAGTTAAAGCATTCCTGTTACCAATGCTATTTTCATCAACAATCCAAAACATAGGCCCAAACAAGCTCTTTGAATTCAGGGGAAAAGAATAGTTAGGGAGAGAAACCATAATTCAACAATACAAGAGTGTTCAGTTTCAGACATGAATAAAAATTATAATGAAAGAATCTTGAACATTGAGCTTGGAAAAAGGGAGGAATTGAAAGATTAGTGCAGTATGAATCTTTTTCCAAACTGATAAGTCTAGGATTCCTGTGTATATTATTGGGCACAGTCTGTCAAAGAGTGTAATGCAAAGCAAAATGTCATGTGCAGTGAGGACTAACAAATAAGGAAAAAAATTAGAATTATGGCCATATCTGTAACCCATAGAAGTAGATAGAATTATTTTCTTGATCTGCAGAGTATAAAGGATTTAGTCCTTTGTCCACAAAGGACAATGTTTTTAAATGTAACCTGGGAAGTTATGGCTGCAAATGTACAAACTGAATGGTTCTTATCTCAGGAAATGGAAACTCAGTTTAGAAAACATTTTAAAAATGTAAGATTTTAATCTTCATAAATCTAGTTGTGTTTTGACAAAATAATAGGGAAAAAATATTTCACTGCTTGTACAGAATTTAGCTGCATATCTCTGATTTTTAAATTTCTTTTAATTTGTGTTTTTTCAGAGAAACTGCTTTGATTTTATATCTTGCATGCTCTTACTTCTCAAACAGCAGCTAAAAATTATACAGTCCTGTCAAAGAGATTATTTGGGCAAGATTATTTTTCATCATGTTTATTCCTTCCTTTAGGTTTTGAAAGTATTTAAAAAATGAAACATAAAGATTTGATTTATTCATCTGAGAGAAAATTTCAAATAGTACAGTTGGATTCTGAATGTAACTCTTCATATTTTAACCACTTAATTATCATCTTCTTGTTAGATGTAATGAATATCATAATAAGGTGAACCAATACAAAACTACAGAATGACAGAAAATTAGGGATCAGAAGGGATCTATGGAGATAATTTAGTCCAAATTCTCTGCTAAAACAGGTTGCACGGGTATGCATCCAGGCAGGTTTTGAACACTTCTGAAGTAGGAGATGCCAGTCTCCCCGGGCAGCCTGTTCTCATACTCTGTTACTCTCAAAGTCAAGAAGATTTTCCTCATGTTCAGGTGAAACATTCTTTGTTCCATTTTGTGGCTATTGCTCCTTTCCACCTGTGCTGCTACAGGAAATAATTATCCCTAAAATAAGCATGGTTCCTGTGATATGGGTCAATAGTTTTTTTCTCTGGATCTATGCTAATCTAAACTGGCTGTAGCTAGGAACCAGTTTTGAGGAGCTCATTTTACTACTGAGTCCTGTCAGCTTAAGTTGTGATAGACAATAGCCAGTTTCTAGGTGCAGCTTCAGTTGTGCATGAAAAGGTGAAACACATCCCTGTTGACTTCTTTCTTCATGGTCTCTTGTCTGGAGTCACAGGAGTCTTGGCTGAATCTCCTTTGCCAACAGTTCAGTTTTTCCTTAATGTCTGACCTATCTTCAAGCCTATTTCCTCTCTGTTTGCCCTTGTAACCAGGTTTTCAGGAACGTTATGTGCTATGAAACAGAGGCTGCTTTAGTTCAGTTCATATCACAGTCTCAATTGCCCCCCCTGAAGACAGACATGATTCCCTTTTCTGTTAGCTGCTGTAATTGGGTATCTAATGACCACAGGGAAAATCCCTTAGGCAAACAGGGTAAAAGTCGATCTCAGTCAGGAAGTAACTCACCTTTTTTACTGTTATTCACCATAACTGCCTTAGCCTGTTGTTACTGTCTCTTCCTTTGTGACAACCTGTTCCAGAATCAACATCAGGGCATGTGGATTTCTTACTCAGTTTTAGTCTGGGGAAAAAATGTTTTGTGAATTGTATAATGGGTTTGGTTTTTATTTTTTAAGTTTTGCTTTTAAGTGCAGGTCATCACATGCGTGGGAGCCTCTTAGCTGTCTACAGTCTCACAGATTTTGCCACTGGCTCAGATACAGCAGTATTAAACTTTGCCAAATGGCAAAAGGCCCAAATATGACAGAATAAGGGAGAAGAATATTGATTTGTCTTATACATTTTGTCTAAACTCCTACAGTAAGTAGTACTTAGAGTATTTGAGGATTTTAAGTGTTATCATTCAAAATATAGTGTATTTGGACTTCATCATGAGGAATAAAGGATTCTTTTTTTGTGGCTTTTATTCTGCAGGGGAAGGGAAGGATACGAGAGATCTGCACGCTGTAAAGTTTGTTTCAAAATTATCTCTAGAAGATCTTATTACCAAGGAATTGGTTGTAAGGTCACATCCACAGGGTAGCAATCAAAGGCTCAAAGCCCAAATGGAGATCAGTGATGAGTGATGTCTCTCAGGGATCTGTATTAGGACCAGTGCTCTTTAATATATTCATCAAGAATATAGACAGCAATACTTAGTGTACGTCCAGCAAGTTTGCAGATGACACCAAGATGAGTGTGGCTGACACTCCTAAAGGATGGGATGTCATCCAGAGGGACCTGAACAAGCTGGGGAAGTGGACCCATGTCAAGAACATGAAGCTCAACAAAGCCAAGTACAAGGTCCTTCATGTCTACTTTTCCTTGGTCTTTAATAGTCAGACCAATTGTCTCCAGGGTACTCAGACCCTTGAGCTGGAAGACAGTGTCAGAGAGCAGAATAACCTCCCCATAAGTCAGGAGGGTGCAGTTAACAAGTTGCTAAGCCACCTGGACACTCACAAGTCTGTGTGGCCAGATGAAATTCCAAGAGTAGTGAGGGAGCTGGTGAAGGAGTTTAGTAAGCCACTCTCTGTCATCATTAGCAGCCCTGGTTAACAGGGGAAGTCACAGAAGACTGAAGGTTTGCCAATGAGATGTCCACATACAAGAAGGGTTGGAAGGAAGATCCAGCAAATAATAGCCTTGTCAGCCTGACGTCAGTCCCTTGGAAAGTTATAGAGTAGTTAATTCTGAATACACTCACATGACAACAAGGTGATCAGAGCCAGCCAGCGTGGGCTTCTAAAAATCTTGCTTGACTGACCTGATTTCCTTATATGATTAGGTGACCTGCATAGTGGATGAAGAAAAGGCTGTGGCTGTTGTTTACCCAGATTTTAGTAAAGCCTTTGATACTATCTCCCACATCACTCTCTTAAAGAAGCCAGCAGCTCATGGCTTAGATAGGTGTACTCTTTGGTGGGTAAAACATCAGCTGGATGACCAAGCCCAGAGAGTTGTAGTGAATGGAGTTAAACTCAGTTGGTGGCTGGTCACAAGTAGTGTTTCCAGACCTCAGTCTTATTTGATACCTTTATCAATGATCCAGATGAAGAAATTATGGTTGGACTTGATGATCCTGGAGGTCTTTTCCAAACTAGTGGTTCTGTAATTGAATGCTCCCTCAGTAAATTTGCAGAGGAAACCAAATTGAGAGGGAGTGTCAATCTGCTGGAGGGCAGGAAGGCTCTACAGAGGTATCTGGACAGGCTGGATTGATGGACTGCACTTGTTTGCATAAGGTTTAAAAAGGCCAGGTGCTGGGTCCAAAACTTAATACAACTTAGTGGCTGTATCAATTGTACCAGGTGTCAAACTTGTGCTATATTCAATATCTTGCAAAGGTTTGATAGTAAATATACTGGTTAGTGGTGCCAGTGGTCCTATTGACAATAACACTTAACCTCCCCCCAAAAATGATGACAAACATTTTTTATGGAAGTGGTAGAATTCTAAAATTCCTAAAATTCACAGGAGTAAACAGTTTGTTTGGTAGTAAATGCAGGATCAAGCAGAAAAATAATGGTCTTGTTTCTGTCTCTCTAAAAATGTTACTTCAAAAAAACACTTTAACTTCCCTGTGGAAATAAAATGTTACAGCCTCAATACTGACAAGTTTCTTAAAGACATGCTGCATTAGATACAGCAAAATAAGCTTGTTTCTTATAAGAAAAAGTAAAAGTTTTTCTCTTAAAGAGAATTGCCTTCTTTCTACAGAAAACATGTTTTGGCTTAGACATTACTAATAGTATTTGAACTGGCCTTCAGGCACTTTATAGTTTAGTAGTGCCACGAAGGACTGTCTAATTTAACAAAAATGTTAACCATAATTCTCTGTTGTTTGTGATAATAAAGTGGAATTTTCTCTTTACTCTGGTTTCAGGTCTACCTAAGTTAGACATACTTGGGAAGAAGCAGGGAGGAGAGGATAAACATACCAAATTCCTACTTACAATATTAGAATCATAGAATCATTAGGTTGGAAAGACGTTAGAGATTATTGACTCCAGCTGTACCTGTCTACTACTAAATAATGTCCCCAAACACCTCATCAGTGTGCTTTTTAAGCACCTCAAGGGATGGCGACTCAACCACCTTCCTGGGTAACCTGTTTCAGTGCTTGATAATCCTTTCTGTGAAGAAATTTTTACTTATGTCCAGCCTCAAGCTCCGCCAGGGGAGATTTAGGCTGGAGATTAGGAGGAGGTTTTTCACAGAAAGGGTCATTGGGCGTTGGAATAGGCTGCCCAGGGAGGTGGCTGATTCACCTTCCCTGGAGGTGTTTAAGGCACGGGTGGATGAGGTCTTGAGGGACTTGGTTTAGTGTTAGATAGGAATGGTTGGACTAGAAGACCAGATGGGTCCCTTCCAACCTGGTTGTTCTGGGATTCTGTGATTCTGTAAACTTCCCCTGATGCAGTTTGACGTCATTCCCCCTTGTCCTATCACCTGTCACTTGAGAAAAGAGACCAACACTCGCCTCTCTGCAACTCTTTTTAGGTAGTTGTAGAGAGCAAAAAGATCTCCGCTCAGCTTCCTCTTCTCCAGGCTGAACAACTCCAGTTCCCTCAGTTGTTCCTCGTAAGATTTGTTTTCCAGTCCTTTCACCAGTTTTGTTGCTCTTCTCTGGGCATGCTCCAGGAACAAAATGTCTTTCTTCTAGACAGGGGCCCAAACCTGAACACAGTATTCAAGGTGTGGCCTCACCAGTTCAGAACACAGGGAGTGAATCACTTCCCTGAACATGCTGGCCAGTTTATTTCTGATACAAGCCAAGATGCTGTTGGCTTTCTTGGCCACCTGAGCACACTCTGCTGACCTATGTTCACTCAGCTGTTGACCAAAACCCTCAGGTGTTGCTCTTTCTCTACCAGGAAGGTTTCAAGCCAATCCTCCCCAAGCCTGTAGTGCTGCACGAAGGTTTTGTGTACCAAGTGTAGGACTCTGCACTTGCCCTTGTTAAACCTCTCCCTATTTGCCTCAGCCCATCGATCCATCATCATGTTCCCTCTGTAGGGCCTCCCTACCCTCCAACAGGTCAACAATTCCTCCAAGTTTAGTGTTGTCCACAGACTTGTTAAGGGTACATTAGATCTCCTCATCCAGGTCATTGATAAAGATATTTGTCACAAACCAGACCCATGAGCCACATGCTCATGTCTGGCCCAGATGGGGGGAAAGTGAATTCGTTTGTCTGTGTGGTGATCCAGAGGCCAATAAGGTCACTCCCAGGGTGAATATCAAACCAGCATTTATTTCTGGCTCCAGCAAACCTAAACACACCAAGATACTGGAGTGCACAACAAAGACACGAGGGGGTGAAACCATCCAAAGTTACAGACATGGGTCCTTGAAGTCCCTAGGATCCGATCCAACACACAAACCATGAGGTAATGGGGGGTGGGGGCGTGGGGGGGTGGCAGGGTGGGGTGGGTAGAGAGAGAAAGAGAGAGAAAGGAGGAAAGAAATCACCACATCACCACATTGAAGGCAGCAGATGATCTCAGGAACACGTGGTCCAGGCTGTGTGGTCCAGGCTGCTCCAATTGACGCCTGTGAGTCCATGCCAACACAGAGGTGAGACCCAAACTCCTCCCTTCTCAGTCCTTTTATTTCCATGTTTTTGGCAGGTTCCAGAAGCCAGCAGATTGGGGGGTAGTAGGGGCAGCAGCAACGACTGCATCTCCTCCACCCACCAAAACCAGCTCTGGGACCTGACTTCTCCCCAGCAAGGGAGAGCTGTGCCTACTCCTGAACTGCCTGCCGCTGAACCATGGCATGACAGACAAGCTGGTGCCATTAATGGGTAGTCCTCAGACAAAATGTTTAAGGCAAATAGATAAACGTAGTTTGACTTCATGATATTGAACAGGATGGGTCCCTGCAACGAGCCCTGGGGGAGACCACTTTTGACTACCCTCCAGCTTGATTTAACTCTATTTACCACCAGCCTTTGGACCCTGCTGTCATACCAGTTTCTTTGTCCTACAGAATTTAAGTACCAGTAGTGACTGCTTCCTATGAGGTGAACTTCTGCATGTGTCCCAGTCTGAATGATTCTGTAACTGCTAGCTCCCAAGGATTAGAATTGGTCTGGAAGTGCGATGAGAGAAATGTGGGTGAATATATATTTGCATATGATTTCTAAACTACTGGTTAAGATGTAACAGGAAGAGCAAACAGTACGTTTAGCTACTATTCTCCCAAGTGACAGGGGACAGGACAAGAGGGAATGGTCTCAAGCTCCACCAGGGGAGATTTAGGCTAGACATCAGGAGGAAGATTTTCACAGAAAGGGTCATTGGGCATTGGAACAGGCTGCCCAGGGAGGTGATTGATTCACCTTCCCTGGAGGTGTTTAAGGCATGGGTAGAAGAGATCCTGAGGGTCATGGTTTAGTGTTTGATGGGAATGGTTGGACTCGATGATCCGATGGGTCTCTTCCAACCTGGTTGTTCTGTGATTCTATTGTAAGCAGGTGGGCAAAGAATATTATCTATATAAAGGAAAGTGTGTGTCTAACTGTTCTTTTGTTCTTTCCTTCTGCCACAGACCAGAAGGATGTGGTCACGCAGTGGAGCATAGTTGCTGATGGTTCAATAGGACACAATTGCTCCATCCTTGTTTGTCCTAAGCTACAGACCTGGGAAGTTAGTCCAATAAAGAGACCACACAGCAGTGTCGTGGCAAAAGGAACATCACACCAGAGCTGCCTGACTTTTAATATATATATCACAGCTTTTTTTAGTGCATAAGACAGATTGGGAGGTAGGGAGAGAGAGAAAGCAAGAGAGATCAAACCAAACATAGCAGTTCTGGGAAGTATCTCTAGTAAGTTATAGATTTAGTGTTATTGTGTCATACAGAGTAGAATAGAATGGGAAGTGGCTATTAGAAAATGTTCTGAAATACATGGAAGAAACAAGTGTACACAGCAAAAGATTATGTTTCAAAATGCTGCTAACGTAGGAAAGGGAAAATGGGAAAGGAGATTAGGTGGGAATTACATTAATAATATCCTGTAGCAGCTAGTTGAGATGGCACAGGAATAATAACTGAGAAGACACTGAGATAGAAGCACCACAGTGCCACAGTAATTTGTTAAAATATGGAAGAGAATTTGCCGGAGCTATTAAGTTCCATTTGTAGTAAATTCCAAGGGCAGTGTATCCTCAATTAATTTTTCCACACAGCTTTGGAGGTACTTCAGGGCTTATCCAGACGATTAGGATTGCTTTACGGTCCCATAACAAAAAAAAAGATTGTGAAGAAGACAATTTTCCAAGTAATCCAAGACAAATTCAGTGCTAAATCAGGCAACAGTTGAATATTAATTGCTCCAAAGTACCAAAAGAATTCATTTACTCCTTCCATCTCAGAAACAGGTCCAACATAATAAATGCTTTAAAACCATGGGTTTTTCTTTTCTGACCATAAAAAGTAACATGTTTAAGTATGAACCCTTTCATGTGCAGCAATAATAATGCATGGCTAACAGACAATTGAACGTTTAAATATATTGCTACATGTATAATAGTTGTGTAAGTGTTCACCACAGACTGATTCCTAGGTTATGGATGGTATTGTTTATCTGCTTTCTTATAAAGTGAAAGAACAATTATTACTTTGACCAGACCTGGAACACCTAGTGTGCCACGACTAATGACATGAAAACACAAGTGAGACTTGTAGGAATACTCTGCATTATTATCATAGGTTACAGTACAGAGGAAAGACTTCAGAAGAATTTAAGTTTTGTCTGAGGTGACATAAAGTAGTAAACTTTATTAAAAATGGAGACCATTCACAGTTTTCCAGTACTTTCTCTTCTATTTAAAACACAAGCATGCCTTTCACACAGTTCTAGGATACCCTGCAAATGTTTCAGGTTCAATGATTTCAATGATTCTCTTGTCAATGGATGTTCTCTTTTTATTTTTTGTTATAAATAACACCTATATAATTGTGATAATTCTCTTGATGTATTCTTGTTTTGCAAGACTAGGTATTGTGAATATATTTTCACCTTCCTCAGTCCTTAGAGAAGACATAATGAACTCTGTTGGTATTTTGTGGTGAAGAGAATGCAGTTAAATACGGATGCCAGGATAGTAAGAGTTTGTGTTGTGTTCCTTTAACACATGGAAACATGTTTAGCTAATAGGACACCTTTCCAGACATCACCTCCCCGTGATATATATTCAAATCTCTATAGTCTGAAAATTGTTAGCAGCCTACGCCTAGCTCCTTGGTTGGAAGATTACTGACATGTAGGATCATTTTCCTCAGCCCCACTCTTCCACTCCTTTTTCACTAGAGTTCCCTCTCATTTCAAATTAGCAAATCAGAGGGAAAAAAAGTATGTAACTGTTGTTTTAGCAGATATTGTTCTTAATGAGTGATATTGCTGCTTGTCTTGGTTTTTCTTACAATGGAGTAAGGCTGCATTTGTTTTCTATCTACAGCAAAAGTAAAACAGACTTCACAGAGCTGCTCTCCATTGTGCATTGGAAAAGAGGGTAAACAGCGCCTTCTACTCATGCCTTCTCCTTCTTCACTTGGTCCTCCTGGAAAATGATTGTCTGCAAGGCAGAAAGAAGGAAGGAGAAAGGTAAGCTTTTGATTTCCAGAGATTATTCACATCTGTACCATTTGCTCAGGGCTTATAGCAAAGTTACAACTGCAGCCTGACTTACAAAGATCTTCCTATATGTCAGTCAGAACATGGTACTAAAAGTTAAAGCAGGAGTGGAAAAAGTAAGCTAATTGGCTATATGATGTGCAGATGGAAGTTAGAATTACCCAAGAAATCAGATTTTCAGTTTTGCAGAGTTATAAGCTGATATACAATGAATGAAGTTTTCAGTATCATATTGCAGTTTTATCTCACAGTATAGTTTCCACAGAGTATAAGTATCTATAAACACCTCTCTAGATGAATAGTACCATCAACAAATAGTACTGTTGAATATTCCAGAAAACCAAACAAAAGTAATCAGAAGATAAAGGAATATTCAAAGAAAAAGTGCATATATCATTAATCACAGAAGTTGTTGGACGTTTTCTACTGAAATTTATCAAATTCTTCATAACTGTACTCCCTTTAACTTCTTTATCATAGCAATATTTAATTACCAGCTGAACCTGGGCAAGGGTCAGTGGACTCCTGGAGAAAATGGAATATTTATTTTTAAGCTCTTTTAGTTCACAGAATACAGGATGAATTTCTAGATATTTATTTTTGTTCCGAAATAAGAGAAATTTTTTTTTAAACTTATAGAAATGTTAGAAAGAGATGCTATATTTTCCTCCCCCAGCTTCCTTGTTATTCAATAAGAAACAAAAGCACTGTACCTCTGAAAATGAAGCATATTAGTTTATAGTAAATTGTTTTTTATATAACAGAAAACAAGCAAAATACATAACACATGTACTACATTTTAATGTATTTGCTGTTTTCACCAACAGTAAAAATTATATTCACTGTTTTCTAATTGTATTGTACCTAAACCAAGTGTAATCTGCCTTTTTCTTCCCAGTGTATTTAAGAAATGGCAATTTTGAACTTTGAACTCTTTTGTCTCACCTAAAATAGGCATGTAGAGAGCGAATTAATGAAAGCATTATTTTCCTTTTATGCATGAATATAACCTTCAAGTATATATACGTTTGTCCTCAGGTCAGATTCATAGTTATCTTCTTGATACCTACAAAGCATACATGATATCACATTAACTTCTGCTGCAATGGATCCTGGTTTTAGGTCCTGTTATCCTTATTTGTACCCATAGGCCCAAACTTTTATAAAGAATCTTATAGACTACTTGCTTATACAACCCACTGAGAAAGGCACATGAACTGGGAAGAAATAAATCATTCCTCTCCACAAGCCAGTTGACATTACTGCATCCAGATCCTGCAGCTGCTGTAGAAAATAGGCATTTACTCTGTGTAGATGTGGACTTCCATGTCGATACTACTCTGAAAATATACCTACTTGCCTCCTACTTGCACCAGAAAACTAGAAGCCCCTTTAGTTTTGAAAGTGGGGCAGGTTTTGACCACAATCTCTCAGTAAGGAAGGTCAGCATTTTCACTGAAAAATAGGATGAAATGCTGTTGCCAAAATCAATTCTTCTAACTATTTCTTCTTGAAGACTCTGAGCTACTGTGTTGTCACTGGTTTTGGAGGCTACAAACTCCGAAAAACAATGTTAAGGAAAACAGAAACCCAAACCCAAGTCAGGCACTTAAATTGTTCTCTAGATTTCATGGGTAGCCTTTCATGTGTAGAGGGTTTTGTTGGTGCACACAAACATGTGTTTTCTTTGTTTGATTTTATTTATGTATTTGTGTTCATACATAAACATACGTCTGTACATACATACATCTGTAGTAATCAGCAAGCTGACCCATAGAAGGGTATAAATAATACCAGCACTTATTTAGAAATGCACAACTGAAGCTTTTACGGTCTCATTTTGACTACACAGTTGAAGAATACTGAGATATTGACTCCATGTTATTTACTATAACCACAAGACAAGTTTATATATGACAGTAAAATATGCTGTGGGATGTTAAAATGTTGCTGAGCATTTTTCAGAAATGAAAAAAAAAAAAAAAGATTAACGAGCAGCAAATACTGAAAAAGGGAAGCTGTACTTTGATTCCAAATCTCAGTTTACACTTAGGATACACTGTAATAGCCTAAACTTGTCAGGCAGCCCCAAAAGTGCTAACAGCATTCAAAAATAAACATATCCACATGACAGAAGCCACTTTATCCTCAGGGTGTGGATCTCTGTAATAAATACAGTAACACATGTATAATAAAACATATGGAATATGATACTTACAGAACCATTTAAAGAGTACTGTGTACAGGTGTATAAGGGAGATAGAAATACTTCGGTCTTGATAGATGAACTCTTTTGGAATTGAGGTCATAATTATTGCCTGTGCTGTGTGTCTGTTTGTATGTGTAAACACACTGGGGAAGGAGGATATTCACATATGAACTAATTGTAAGCTTGCCAAAAATGTTCTTTGGGAATTCAGATTTAATTGCTTGCTTGAACTCTCCTATAAGGAGTTGTTCTCACCTTGTTCCCTGTGTATTGTTGCCGTTAACTATTAATGGGAGTCCTGCACTTTGAGTGCAAGGGGAGCTTCAGTACAACTCTCTTTAGTCACCTTCTTCTCCTACTGGAGGTGCCATTCCTTTGGATACTGATTCCCAGCTTCTTTCTGGGTATTTGCTCATCTCTTGCCCAAGCAAAGCCATGCTCAGAGAGTTCTGGTGATTTTAATTTCTCATTCTTCACATTGCTATGAGTGCATCATAGTTATAGTTGAACCGCTGTATTTCTGTCTTAAATGGCTGTGCAAAAATAGCACTGCCTAACACAGCTCTGCTGCCTCTAGGTATTTGGAATTGCTGACCAACATAAAGGTATTTTTAGTTTTACTCCTTTTAGTCCTGCAGAATCAACACAAGTAAAGCTGTGCTCTGAGAGAATCTTTTTCTGTAATAAATGTAAGACCGTATAAGAGATAATGTCTTAGTCCAGCTGATAGAGACCCCCACTCGAGGGGATGCAATACTGGAACTTATGGTCACCAGTACAAGCAAACTCGTCAGTATTATTAGGATTGGAGGCAGCCTGAGCTGAAGTGACCATGCAGCAGTGGAGTTCAAGGTGCAGAGGATCATGGAACAGGTGAGGAGTGCAGTTAGGACACTAAATTTCAGAAAAGCAGACTTCCAGCTCTTCAAGGAATTACTCAGTAGGATCCTCTGGGACGTGGTTCTTTGAGACAAGGGAGTGGAACAGACCTGGAAAATATTCAAAGATGCTTCCCATAAATCACAAGAGTGCTCAGTCCCTGTATGTAGAAAATCAGGCAGAAAAGGGAAGAGACCAGCGTGGCTGAGCTGAGACCTGCTGGTTAAATGAAAGACAGAGAGGGAACTGCACAGGCAGCACAAGCAGGGACAGGTAACCAGGGACACATATAGGGACGCTGCCCATTTGTGTAACACAGTCCCCCCAAACATCTTCCTCTCGGAATTGGAGAGATATGGATTTGATGAGCAGATGGCACAGTGGATAAGACACTGGATGGAGGGTAGTATTCAGAGAGTAGCGTTTAATGGCTCAAGGTCCAGGCTTTGGACTGGGACCAGTGCTGTTTAATATAGTCATCAATGATATTGACAGCAAGATTTAGTGCACCTTCAGTGAATTGGCAGATGACACCAAGCTGAGTGGTCCAGTTGCCATACTGGAAGGACAGGATGTCATCTAGACAGATCTGGACAGGCTAGAGTAGCGGGCCTGTTGAGAACCTCATGATGTTCAACAAGGCCAAGTGCAAGGTCCTACACCTGGGTCAGGGCAATCCCCATTTTCAGTACACAATGGGGGATGACATGATTGAGAGCAGTCCTATAGAGAAGGACTTGGGTTTGCTGGTTGATGAGAAGTTCGATATGAGCCGGCAGTGTGTGCTCATCCGTTGTATTCTGGGCTGCATCAAAAGAAGAGTGACCAGCAAGTCAAGGGAAGTGGTTCTACCCCTATTCCTCTATTGTGAGATTTCACCTGGAGTCCTGTGTCCAGTTCTGGAATCATCAACTCAAGAAGTATATAGAAGTGTTGGAATGGGTCCAGAGAAGGGTTACAAAGATGATCCAAGGGCTGGAGAACCTTTTCTGTGAGGATAGGCTGAGAGAGTTTGGCTTGTTCAGCCTAGAGAAAAGAAGGCTCAGAGTAGATCTTGTAGCCACCTTTCAATACCTGAAAGGAGCCTAAAAGATAGCTGGAGAGGAACTGTTCATAAGGGCTTGTGGTGGCAGTACAAGGGGGAATTGGTATCAAATGGAGGGGGACAGATTTAGACTAGACATTAGGAAGAATTTCTTCACCATTAGGGTGATGAGACACTGGAACAAGGGAAGTTGTAGATGCCCCATCCCTGGAAGTGTTGAAGGCTAGGTTGGATGAGGACTTGGGTAACTTGATCTTGTGGGATGTCCCTGCCCATGGCAGGGAGGTTGGAACTAAATGATCTTTAAGGTCCCTTACAAGTCTATTTTATAATTCTATGATTCTATGATTTATTCCACAGATCCATGGGAAAATTTCATGTTTCTCACATAATCTCAAGTGGAAAGAAACTGTCAGTCTTCTTGGATCAAGTATGGAGTATGGAAATACTCTGAACAAGTATACATTAATATACTGTACCATAGTTCTTGCTCCCATCTACATTGTTATATACAGGTTGATGAATCAGATAATGTTTATAACCTTTAGGTTTATTATTGGGTGTGTTTTCCTTTGGGGTTAGATTCTTGCTTTTGCTGGTTCTGAATCAAAATATATAAAAAAAAAAGTTTTACAAAGTTTCCATTTCTTCCCATCTGTGTTACAAATAGGTGCCTTTGTCAACCTTTTGCGTATACCCTATTTGAAAAGTGTTCCCCTCTGAGCAGCTGGATACTCTGTTTGGCATATCTGTTTTGCAGTAAGAATTGTGCTTTAGGATCCTTGGTCATGTCCTTAATTAAGGTAAATTGAGAATTCCATCTTGATATCACTGAAGAATCTGACACAGAGATTTGATACTCTTGTGTAATTGTTATTATGTCACTGAGTCAAATAATATTAAATAATGTCTGGATGTCACGGGAGAGAAACATTCTGCCATGAAGTAGATTTCAACAATATGACTTGGCCAAATTCATGTAAATTTCAGAAGCACTTGCTCTTTAATATTAAGCTTTCAGTTGCAGAATCCACTTTTGCTCAGATCATCTTAACTCCCACTGACCTTGGCAATAGTTTATTTTTATGAGCTATTTTTGAATAAGCACACCAGTGCATTTAGCACACGATTTTTAATAGCACACTTACTGCTATACCTGACATTTCTCTTTCTGCAATGTAGTCTTTAAAAAATTAGCCACAGTTATTGTGGAAAATTGTGTGTGCGCATATATATACATATAAAAATAAATGTATATATTTATAAATATATATAATAACATTTTTATTTCTACCCTTGATTTGTGAGTAAACAAAATACCTTTCAGTTTTTCCTGATGTCCTGGAGCTCTGTGATATCATAGGTCATGGAGGCTGCAGAAATGTCCAGGCATCAAGTATGGTGGAGGATCATGAGCAAGTCCAGTTAGCAATCTCCTGTACATATAAATGAGATTCCTTTTGCCCTGCTGTCACTGAGACAAAGACACTTGTCTGGGAAAATAATGAAAAAAATTTCTCCCTGCCCACAGATGTGGATGAGGATCTTACTGTTCTCCTCTTCTGTGGGTGGATGGTTCACAATGCTACCTCTCAAGGCATATACCGAAAACCTTACTGCACCAGAACCCTTAAAAGTACCAATATGTTTCTAGGCAAGTGCAGTATGTGTGTCAAGAAAATCCACTGCAGAGGTAGTGATTAGAATTATATTTACAGATTGGAATGAATTTTGAATGACTATCTTAGCACTTCTCTCAGATGTTTTATAGGATCCTCTTTGGAAATTTGTACTGTTCAAGAACACAGAGTATTGTATTTTAGATCACTAGTGCACACGAAATCTTAGATCTGACATCTCCTTGCACCCCAGTATTACAGAAAATAACTCAAGTTTTGGCAATCACAGCTGATGATACAGCAGAGCAGGAAAAATATATATGGTATGGAAAAGAAGAAGGAGAAGTACTAGAAAATATAGAATCAGGCTTTGAAGAAAACCAAAGAGTGAAAAAAAAAACCATGACAGAGATAAATTTAGAAAACTGACAGGTCATCAACACAACAGCATGGAAAAGAAGAGTGAAAAATTACACTTCCAAGATATGGCCACAACAGCCATAATAAAATGCACAAATGGGCATTCTTCCCATATATTCTTTCTCCTTCCTACGCTCTAGCTCTCTCTGTCAAGGCCATGTAATTATGGTAGTTTAAAAAAACAAAGAAGAAAGCCTAGTTAAATAAAGCCTACTCAAGTATATTATATATCTCTCTCAAATGGGGAACTGCACTGCGTAGCAATTTCATCTGAGTGAGTGAGAGTCAAAAGGGAAAAAATGAAATGAGAAGGAAATGAAGCTAAGTAATTGGAGGAAAAAGAGATGTCATGAATTGGAAATGAGTTTTGCTTTGAGGTGCTGACTCAGATGCATAGCTTTCCATAAAATCCACAGTAAGAATAAAAATAGACCAGAATTTTACTTATGAATAATAATAAAAAAGACTTTTACTTGCTTCATGTGCTTCGGAAATGCCCAATTCTTCTGCTTATGAATAGGAAAATTGAAAATCTGTCCTATCCTTATTTCAGAGTTTGATCCTTAATATCAAATCTGAAACCTGGAAATAGAAAATGAAACATAAAATATCAAGCTTGCTTAAATTCTTTATTTATAATAATTCAGATGGATGGCAAAAAATTGAAATTTAGACAGAAAAAGGGACACCACCTACAAAACATTTTGTATAAATGATAAACAGATAAGTTCCAGTCCCTTTCTTCTGGTTTCATTTAATAAATTTGTTAAAAAAAGAGCAGTGCACACAGATGGTAAAGAAAATAACCAAATGTATTGTTAAGGAAAAGAGCTGGGGGTTGGTACTTGGTACTTTCTGTTACTGTTTTTGCTATATCAGGATTTCTAATAATGTCTTTATCTCCAGAATAAGTTTCCAGACTTTAGTTTCTTTGTCCGTGTTTCCTGAATCTTCTCTCCTATAAGTTTATTACTATTTCTACATTGTCTGATATTTTATCTCGAGCTTTTTCTCCATTACTGTTCAAAATTCTTATTAGTATATCTTTTGCCTAGTAGCCAGTCAGGAAGTGCAGTGATGGAGTCCTCTGGCACAGTAGGGATGAACATGCTTATCTGCATCTGGGTGTACTTTCCGTCACAGCAGGTGATGATGGTTAAAGAAGTGGAGTACCCAGGAACTTTCACAACAGTCCTTGGTCATTCTTACCAAAATATTTAAACCATTTATTGTCAATGGCTTTGGTCTTTCTCACAACTACTCAGCCAAAGAGTTAATTTCTCCAAGAGATATAAATTTGTCCTTGTGGTTACCAGAAAGGCTTGACTTCGGGAGACTGCAACGATCTATAATAATCCTACTGATTAAAAACTCTAAGGTTATGTTATCTTTCCTTATTTCTGGTGGTTAAAGCAGAGATGTTTCAAGGTTGCTTTACTCCAGAGTTTTGTCCCAGAGATTAGAGAATGAGATCCACTGTAGCAACATATCTCTCTTATGCTAGGTGCAACACAAACGCAAATGCAGACAATTTCCTTGAATTATATAGAAACATTTGTTATACTGCCAAAATACGCATACCTTGGAAATTTTCTTAAAGCTGTATTCCTCAAATACTGCTTCAGACCTTTTCTGCAGATACTTTTGGAATAATCTTTTCCTTTGAAATGGAATCAGTGTTGGATGTGATCATGAGAAAATTTTCTTCCCATTTCTTTAAAATATGAAGTAGGGGGAAAGAAGAAAAAAGTAAACTAGAGTACTAACTGACTGGATCTAGAAATATTTTAGTATTCTCAAGTTATAATGTTGTCTGGTAAGTGAGGGTAGCTTCTTCACTGGCTGATCTCCTTTTCTTTTTAGTATGTATGTTTTGTAATAGATATCCAGTATAACTGGGTATTAAATTGTCAACAACTCAGTCATTCACTGAAAAATGCAACTCAGAGACAAATCTATTGAATTGTTATTGTCCCACATAAGAGTGACAGAGCATTCTGAAATGTGAAGACAGCTTATAAGCATTTGCCATAAAATCCAGTTAGTCAAACTCACTTTTCCCCACAAGTGAGGTGCTGGAACACTGCGGACTTGCAGTTCTATTTTTGGTTGACTCAGAGGAGGGATTTGAATTAATGTATCCTGCCCATAAGAACACCTGAAAAAGCAGGCCATGTACTCATTTTTATGCTTTCCACTTGCCTGATGAATATTTAAATAGTCTGTGCAGAATATTGTGGGTCAGACAGAAAAGACTGAGGGAGAGTTACCTCTATCAAAATTGAAACTGCTTTAGTAACCTCTATGTACTGTAACTGGTCAGATACCTCCATCAAGAAAGGTCTTGATGCTGTGCATTCATACCTTTACATTAATTCCCTGAGCACTAGCGTATTAGATGAAAATGTAAGATCAGGATATATTTTGCTTATCTAAAATATGGGTTTTCTTGCCTTTTGCTTCAAGTGTGCCAAAATAAAATATTCTGTTTCAGACTGAACAAAATGTTTTGCATGAACCTCAAGTGACTTTTTCCTTTAAAGAAAAATGAAAAAGAACTATACCCGCCAGAATGAAAAAAATGATCCCAAATGAAATATTTATATTTCAATCCAGCCTTGAGATAAAAGGTTAAATTTTTTTAATGTCTCTAATACATAGATCTTATATGAAGAGGTGCTGAATATCTCTAATTGACTTTAACTTAGGTGCATCAGTAAAAGCTGAGATACACTGCAGCTCTGAGAATCACCTCTGGAACATTAAAAAGCTAGAGGCACAAAATGTCAGCAACTTTAAGTAAACAAACTGAGAGTTAAGCTAATTTACACTAGAGAGAACTCAGCAGTGTGTTTTTGCCAGTCCTAGGGAAGTGCAACAAGGTTTTGTTACCTCTTGTTTTCATTTTATATAGCAAAGGAGCAAGGTTAATAATATCCAAGCTAGCCCATGGCTGGTATGTTTAGTAAAGTGAAAGTGAAAAAGGCACTGTGACTTTTGAAATTCTGAAGTGATTACTCAGTACTAGTAATCCTACAGGTGCCTGAGACAGGTGCCTTATATAGAAAAATATAAAGTATTGTAGCTATCACAGGGGAAATTGAACGTTCATATCAATACACAGTAGAATAAACGCTGTCTTCAGTTATAACTAAGTCAAAATTTGAAGATATTGCTTTTAATCTATACTTGTACAGAACAGAAATAAATTACTGTGTCAATACAGTTTATTGCCATTTAGTTAGCCTGATTAGAGGGAGAAAATTATCTACCCAAGTCTAATCTGGACCTCTTAAAATCACAACAATGGTATGAATGACATTGAAGAATACGACGCAAATTAGCACTGAAATATGGAGAAATTCATGTAATGGGATAATTAATAATACTGACACAGGAGGTGCTGCAGGAGGTTGAGGGAGCAGACAGAAGTGCTAGGCAAGATATTAAAATTTGGGTTGTTTTATGCAGGCTCATATACTTATATACTTACTCATTATACAGAGAGGAAGAGTCACCTACTTGTATTTTAGTATGAAGAAAGATTGAAGGAAACGCAGGATAGTAGCTAAGATCTAGTTCTGAAAGCACTAATCTACCTGATTATCTAATGAAAAATTGTTGATCTATGGAGAGCACTGGGAAGTTCCTGAAAAAGACAGTGGAATTTAGGAACAGAAGAGAATTGACACTAATGAAGATGACAACTTAAGTGTCTGGCTGCTACATAAAAGCAGAACACAACTGTTTAAACGTAGTTGGTTGAAGCCTTGTCTTATAAAATGTATTGGACAAATATGAGACAGACTTTGCATGTGATGTGATGTTGGCATCCACAGAAAATAAAGTCTGAATAATTGAATCTAAAACATCAGAAGAGAGATACTTTAAAGCACTCATGACTTCGTGAATGACTTTGAAATGCAATCTGTTAGGACACACAGTTGCATAAATACTTCTAATCAAATAGAATCTGTGTATCTCTTCCTTGATTTTTCTTAATTAACAAAGGAAAATTAAATCAGGATTTTAATAAACCCCAGACCATCTGAGCTCTTTCCTTGATCCCCAAAAGGCAATTGAGAATAAATGGAGAAAGTCAAGACCTTTGCCTTCCTAGTATTATTTTCAATAGCAAAAAGAAGGAAAATGTGGGCCCCCTGTGGAATGAGGTGGGTGCCCTGGTGATGGATGCAGATAAGGCAGAGTTACTAAATGTCTTCCTTGATTCAGTCTGTACTGTTAAGACCAACCCCCAGGAATCCCAGACCCTGGAGAAAAGAGAGAAAGTCTTGAGGAAGGAAGATCCCCCTTGACCAAGAAGGTTGGGTTAGCCCAAGAAGGTTAACCGCTCTGCTTGGGTTAGGGATGATCTAGACAAACCAGACACCCATAACTCCATGGGCCCTGATAGGATGCACCCATGAGTGCTGAGAGAGCTGGCAGATGTTATTGCTAAGCCACTTTCCATTATCTTTGAAAGATCAGAGAGAACAGGAAAGCTGCCTAAGACGTGGGGGAAAAAGCCAGTTTCATTTCAATTTTCAAAAACAGCAAGAAAGAGGATCCAAGAAACTATGGGCACGAAACCTCATGTCCATCCTTGGAAAAATGATGGAATAGATCATTCTTGATGCCATCTCACATCACCTGGAAGAAAAGAAGGTTGTCAGGAGTGGTCAACATGGGTTCACCAAGGGGAGACCATACTTGACTAATCTGATAGCCTTCTACAGTGTCACACCTGTCTGGGTAAGTGAAGGGAGAGTGGTGGATGTCTTCTATCTATCTCAACTGCAACAAGGCTTTTGACACTGTTTCCCAGAACGTCCCCATAGGTAAGTTTAGGAAATGTGTGTCAAATGAGTGGTCAATGAGGTGGATTGAGATCTGGTTGGATGACAGAGCTCAGAGTGTTGTCATCAGTGGCACAAAGTTTAATTAGAAGCCCATGGCCAGCGATGTTCCCCAGAGGTAGGTATTTGATGCAGTTTTGTTCAATATATTCATCAATGATCTGGATGAGAGGAGAGTGTATCCTCAGCAAGTTTGCTGATGACAGAAAGGAGGACAGAGGAATGACTGATACACTAGAAACCTGTCCTTCTATTCAGCGAGACCTGGACAGGCTGAAAAGTAGGCAGAGATGAAGCTAATGAAGTTCAACAAAGGTATATATAGGGTTCTGCACCTCAGGAGGGATAATTCCCTGAACCAATCCAATCTAGGGTCTGACAAGCTGGAAAACAGCTCTGCAGAAAAGGAAGGGGGAGTTCTGGTGAGCAAGAAGTTAATCATGAGCCAGCAATGTGCCCAAGAAGGCCAATGGTATCCTGGTCTTCATTAAGAAGACTATGTCTACCAGGCTGAGCTCTTCTCTGCACCAGTGAGGCCACACCTGGAGTACTGCGTCCAGTTCTGGGCTTTCCAGCTCAAGAAAGACGAAGAACTACTGGAGAGAGTCTAGCAGATGTCCACAAAGATATTAGAGAACTGGAGCATCACTCTTATGAGGAGAAGTTGAGAGACCAGGGTCTGTTTAGCCTGCAGAAGAGAAGACTGAGAGGGGATCTTATCATTGCTTACTAATATCTAAAGGGCAAGTGTCAAGAGGATGAGGCCAGACTGTTTTTAGTGATGCCTGGTGACAGAACAAAGGGTAAAGGACACAAACTGGAACACAATAAGTTCCACCTGAACGTGAGGAAAAATTTCTTAACTTTAAATGTAACAGAGCACTGGAACATGCTACCCAGGGAGGCTGTGGAATCCTGTTTCTGGAGATATTAAAAATCTACCTTTACACAATCCTATACAACCTATTCTAGGTGAACCTACTTTAAAAGGGGGAGGCACAGGGACTGGAGTAGATTACCTCCAGAGGCTTCTTCTAACCCTTACCATTCCATGATTCAGGGATTCCGTGATTCTGTGATTTTCTTCATCATATATTGTTTAGTTCCAAATGCTTGTGTATGGATATTTTTCCAGTGCCCTGTGTTACATTTTTGCTTGTTATTTATTTAATTCATTTTACCTTTTCCACCAGAGAGATTCTTGAAGGCACACCTGAACAGGAAAGCTATTTATTGCTAGCTGCAATTTGCAATAGAGTTTAAGTTAATTCATATAGAAAAAAATACCTCTAGCAGCCTAGCACTACAGATATTAGGCATCAACTGAGGCATTACTGGTCCTCAGACTCACTTGTTGTGAAAGATGGTAGCAAAACACGACCTGAATCCAGAAACTATCAAATGATGTTTAGAGTGTAGGGGTCACTGGGAAGATTATGGCAGAACATAGCTCTATGCATTTGCTCCTCAGTTAGTAACAAAATATTCAATTTCTGTGAGATCTCCTTTGAAATGCTCATTACCAAGCAAAAGTAACAATGAAAGTTATGTACTGTTAGTCTGGAGAATTACGTTATTGACTGCAAGATGGTAAACTTAGAGTGAAAAAACAAAGTTAATCTTTAAAAAGCCCACAATCTTTGATAATGTTTCCATGGGAGGTACACATATCTCCTATAACGTCCTCTCATCTTTCTAAAGGGTAGGGCAACCTAAGTGAGTTAATTTAAATTCTGTTTCTTTTTCTTTAATTAATATTTTCTTTCTTATCTCTTTTATTGCCCACACATGTACAATTGAAGTATCATTTGATCTGAGGAGTATTATCTTTTTTATTAAAGCTGCATGCTCTTGAGGCTGTCTCTTCTTTCTAGATTGAGTTGAAATCAGAGTATCTCCTGGTTTCCCTCATGATTTCTCATCGGACATCCTATTCCCATTTCTCTCTCTCTTTCTCATACTAGGAACTTCATTTTAGATTTTAGAGCAGGTATGACTTTCATAACTCTTCCTTTCTCCCTTCACTTGGAGTAGCTGGATTATCAATTCCATTCCCTTATTTATTCCATCTTTTTTTTTTTCCTTCAAAAAGGAAAGGAAGGGAGGAAGAAATGAAATATCTGGAGTTTACATTACCACAACAGGTTTTAATTATCTTATTTTTATAGTTCCATATTTTCTTACTATCACAATATTTTCAAGAGTATAAGAGGATGAATCACATGCATTCTTTAGGAGTATCAACTTTACACATATGTTTGCCTGTCCTGGGAATTCTGCATTTTTATACAAGGCAAACTCTAAACTTTGGAACTTGGAAATTTCTTTCAGAAATTGGACAAGACTTGGAAATCACTTTTTGAGCTGCATTCATGTCCCAGATCCTTATTGACTACATATGAGAATGACGTGCTTAGTTATGTACCATTCCAAATATTTTTCTTTTCCCCCTCCCCATGTAGTCTCTCCTCTGCAACACAGTTTCTCTCAGTGTGCAGAGAACTACAGCATTGTCTGCTTGATCCCCTAGATGGAGGACTGGGGATTTCCGAGAACATTTAGGAATAACCAGAGAAACCATAGTCAATTTATTCATAACAAAGATGACACTGTTACCATTTTGTGTGCTTTTAGTAGAATTTTTAACTTTATTTGCTCTTTTGGAGATCTATACAAAATGGTCATGCTAGCCTAGTTTTTTCCTGTTGCCATAATATTTTCTCCCTTTTCAGGTTTTCTGAAATAATCCGATTTTTGAAAAGAAAATCACTACAATTTTTTGTAGGACATGAGTTGTCAGTTTCAGCTGCCAACTAGGCATACAATTACTGTTGAGTATGCTTCTGTTGCAATATTGTTTATTTTAGATTTATGGGTTTTTTCTTCATTGGAAACTTTAAAAAGTCAGCTTTTGAGGGGTCAGCAAAGGGGGAACTTTTTAAATCACACCCTGGAATTTTTTTTTTTTTAATTTTTACATAACATTTCTTCCTTTCTTAAGGTTTTGAAGGCAACTAATCTGAGGACAAAGGCTCACATAACCCATTGACATAACTATCACTGGCTGCCTCTTCTGCTAAGCCTGCCAGATGTGCAGCTGAAACCACATGAGTGAAGATCCAAGTTAAGATTTGTATACTAAGTTAATATTAGAAAAAAAATGTCCAATTCACAAATCTGGATTATGCGATGTTCAGCTTGTCTTCCTCTTCCTCAGAGGTGAGGTGATTAATCATAATAGTTCAAGGAGCCCATCACAATAAGTGAAAAAGCCTGAAGTCTTTCATGATCACGAAAAAGTGATGAAAAAGTTTTAGTTGAACAACTGAAACAAGAAGTTAATGACAGTGCATAACTGATATATATGGTAAATAGTTTACTATGGCAGTATATATAAACCAAAATCATTATGATTTCATGTAGTTTATGTAGATAGAGAATGAAATAAATAACTTACTACACATGAAATGCTTTTAGGTAATATCAAAAGTAAAATTCATAAAACCACTAACGAGGACATTTCTATTAAGACAGGAACTTCACCTATTTTACTGAAGTTCATCAATGAACTTTTAAGAACAATTCAGACATGTTTAGGTGGGTAGCTGTGCCTCATCTGTTCTGGTTTGTCTTTCAATCCAGGTATGACTACGATTTAAAGATTTTATCATCATGTGATTAAGGGAAAAAATATATTGGCTACTTCCACTATTTCTTTTAACCTTTTGCCCTTGGAAGGTGCTGACTGCTCTAATTTCTGCCTAGCCTAACTAAAGTTCATATATTAAAGCAGCTTATAATAGTGATTCATACACTAAATTGCTGCTCATATTCAATACTTATTCTATTGCTAATGGTCATCTTATATTATCTTACAGTAAGTGTAGTAATACCTAGACATACTGAAAGAGTATTATTGCTGACCAAGAAAAGCAAAGATAGTCATACAAAAGGTGTATCTGGACTGCCGAGATATGAATTCACTGCAGAATTACTTCACACAATTTCAGAGAAGAAAACCAGCCCTTTCACTTGGAGGTGAGAAAGGGAGGGCCAGATGGAACATAAGAGTAGAAACCTGGAACCTGTCTAGATTTGATAGAAGTGTTTCATCTCTGTACTAAAAATATATAGAGAAGAGTGAGTACTTAAATTCAGCTCATCCTTTATTGGTGAAACCTTCCCTAAGTAGTTCCAGGCCTCTGAGACAAGTAAGGAAGCCTGTCAAGGAAGATTCTGTCTCAGCGGAGTATTGTTTCAGGGAACACTTAAACAAACTGGATATACATGAGCCCATGGGACTTAATAGGATGCACACCTGAGAACTGAGGAAACTGACCATTTTCATTACAAGACCATAATAGGTTATCTTTGAAAGGGCTGAGGAACTACAGGCTGGTTAGCGTTATTTCAATCCCTAGGAAGGTGGCAGAGGAAATCTTCCCAGAAGCCATTTCCAAACATATGAAGGACAAAAAAGAAATTGAGAGCAGTCAGCATGAATTTAGGAACTATTGGCCAACTCCATAGCTTTCTCTGATGAAATAACTGGCTCTGCGGACAAGGGGTGAATAGCTGACATTGCTTATCTCTATTTCAGCAAAGTCTTCAATGTTGACTTCTGACTTCTGATGAAGCGCAGACTGGATACATGGACAGAGATGGACTCAAATTTACCGGAATTAGAGAATAAAAACAAACCCAGCTACCAAAGTGTGCAAGATGATAAGGTGGTTAAATGACACTTCTATAGACCATGTCTTTAAACAGAGAAGCTATCACTAAACTGTCAGGCTCAAAGGCATTTAGCAGCACAGAGTCTAGCTGTAAGCCAGTCACTAGTGGTGTGCCCCAGGGATCCATAGTGGAGAAATGCTGTTTAAACTGGATCAGCAAGTTTGCAGACGATACAAATCTGGGAGGAGTTGTAGATAAATCAGATGGCTGTATAGCCTGAACTGTATGGAAAACCAGGGAGAAAGGAACTTCACAATGTCTGTAAAGGGAAGTGCAAAATCCTGCACCTGAAGAGGGATAATTCCTTGCAGCACTACAGATTTGACCCTCTGTGGCTAGAAATCAGCTTTGCAAAAGAAACCCAGTGGTCTGAATGGACCAAAAGCCAGTGATGCGTCCTTACAGCAAAGAAGGTCAATAGCCTCCTTGGCTTCCTTAAGAGGAGTCTTGCCAGCAAGTCAATGAAAATGGTCATTCCCCTTTGCTTAGCCCACTGAGACCCACCTGGAGTTCTGGGTCTAATTCTGAGCTCCTCAGTGCAAGAAAAACATGGATATGTACTGGAGTGAGTCCAGCAAAGGGTCACAAAAAATAAGGAACTAGAACAGCTGACACACAAAGCAAAACAGAGATCTGGTACTGTTCATCTTGAAGAAGAAAAGGCAAGGGCGATTATGTCAATGTGTATAAATACCTGACTGAAGGAAGTAAAAGAGAACCAGACTCTTCTCAGTGGCGTCCAGTGTGAGTCAAGAGGTAATGAGCCTAAATGAAAATAAAGGAACCTCCCCTTAAGCATTAGAAAAAGTTTACTGAGATTCAAATTAGAAAATATTTAATGAAGGGATGGTCAAATACAGGTTTCTTAGAGATTTTAAAGACTCTGTGATAAAGATGGAGCTAGAGTTGTTTAGCCTGGAGAAGAGGAGGCTGAGGCAAGACATTATTGCTCTGCAACTACCTGAAAGGACGTTGTGGAGAGGAGGGAGCTGGCCTCTTCTCCCAAGTGACAGGGGACAGGACAAGAAGGAATGGCCTCAAGCTCCACCAGGAAAGGTTCAGGTTTGACATCAGGAAAAAACTTTTCATGTAAAGGGTCAATGGGCACTGGAATAGACTGACCAGGGAGGTGGTTGAATGACCTTCCCTGGAGGTGTTTAAAAGATGGGTGGATGAGGTGCTGAGGGACGTGGTTTAGTGATAGGAATGGTTGGACTCGATGATCCTGTGGGTCTTTTACAACCTGGTGATTCTCTGATTCTGAGATATTAAATATCAGCTAGACATGGTCCTGAGATCCTTTGAAAGTAGTTTGGACTAGATAATCTCCAGAGGTTCCTTCCTATCTTAGCTATTTTGTGATTCTATAATACACTTTTAAACCGGACCCCGACTCTTGTAAGTTTGTATGGGCACATATATTAGGCTTCCATCTCAGTTAGAAAAACAGTTGCAATCTAAACCTTATTCAGTCTGAATTTTAAAAACAAGCATTTCTCAGGAGGTTTTTAGAATGTGGTACAAGTACTTTGCAAGTTCTGGGGTCAGATTAGCAAAATTGTGCAGTAAATTCAGAGAAACAATGCAACAGACACTGGTCTATGATGTTGCCATTTCTTAATTTGGTATTAGGCGTTGTTTAAGATTTGTTCGATACATGTTAGGAGACTATATTCATCTTCTGTTTTCCTTTAGCTAACAATACCAGCTTTAAAATTTTTGAAGCTGTGAGACTTTCTTCATTTCTTCAAGGAAATGTCCTTCCCCATGTCCTAGGCTTAGTAATCTTTACCAAATTTCCACAACACAGAAAAGCTCTTACCACTCATTTATAAGTTATATGTAGTCCTCCCCCTCACATTTTTTCGTGATTTCCCTGAATGAATTTCCTTTATATATAAAGCATAATATATAATCCAGTCTATTCCATACAAACACACTCTGACACACACAGAGTATAGCCTTGTTTCCTTTCTTTTGCATTTGAAAGCCAAAAGTTATGTATTCATCTGAACAGTCTGATAACTTTCATGATCATGCAAATCAGTTTAAAAAATAACAATCATCAGGAAAATAGAGAAAACCGCACAATAGCTCAAATTGTAGAAACAATACAAATCTCTCACTTTTCAGAACATTGTGATAATTACCTTTTATTTTTAGAAAATTCATTTCAAGAACTTAAAAAGGAGATGGATTCCATTTATTAGTTTCAAGAAAGACATATTTGCCTTCTTCTCTCAGAAAGTAGCATGAGGAATTCTGAATGAGAAATCAAGATAATACAGACTTGGAGATCACTATCCAAACACATACCCAGGAGTGTAAATTAAATGGTGAGCTGCTTCCGTTTTTCTCTAATCAGCAAGATAACTAACACTCGCAAATGGGGCACTGCTCATCCATGTAGATCTGTTCATCTAGCTACCCTTAAAAATGCAGCACATTTCTGTTGTTTTTATTAGGATCACTAAACAGTAGTGGTTAGAATGAGGAATTGAACATGCTTAGGTTTTTTGAAGTATGGTTAGCTGTTATTTGAAGAAATGTGTGGTTTTAAGTTTGATGAAGAAATATTTTTATCAGTGTCATAGGTTTCAGCAGATCTATAGGCATGAAACTAAAAGCTTCTTCCTTTTCATTTATCCTGCTAAAATGATCATCTGTAACATCTCCAGGACTATAACTGTTCAAAAATCTCAAACTTTACCTAGGAATCCAGCTAAAATAAAGGGGTAGAGTAGAGTAGAACTGGGATATTTGTAAGATTTTTTTTATTAAAATTGGAATAATTATTTAAAAATTAGGTTAATTTTTATCACTTTTGCTGAGTATGGTGTTCTGTCCAGTAGAACTGGATTAATAAATACTCAATGTGCAGGCTATGAGCTTTATACCAAAGTGATACAGCATTTGAGTTATAAAACTGCAGAACTATACTATTTTTTCAATCATAAGCAACAGAAACTTCTGAATTATATTGTGTTATTGCAAAATATTTTTTTTCAAGATTAGTTTTTTCAATAGACTAAATTTAGTGGAAAACATAATATTTAGTTTTTATAGATGGGGTAGAAGCATTTCAAGAATTATACCTGCAGTTGATTGCTCTTTACATTGCTTCGATTTTACAATCAGTACCTGTTACCTCAGTGTGTCTGAAGTGGTTTTGATTACATGCTACCTCTCATTTCTCTTTAAGACTGACAGTCTGACTTTCACAGCTGCCAAACACAGGTAGAGGCTTTAATTCCAAGTCTTATTCTCATGCAGATAGGTTTAACATTGACCTTATCAGCACTAATATCAACACATCACATCTTCAGGGTCACACATCCCACACATTTAGGAAGTTACCCTGAGTTAACACTGCTGATTTCCCCGTGAAGAATTTTTGTTAGGGGTCAAGTCCCTAACAGAGTGCTGTCATAGATTGACATCCTCTGTGGAGCATAGAGAGTTCCATAACATGTACACAAACTCAAGCTAGCGGAAACAGCAGTGGGTTTTTTTCACAAAATCCAAGACAGTGGAAGAAATCTTGTTCAATTTTCAGGACTTGCACTATAGTTTAATGACAGTATAATTTTTTAAAAGTCTTGTTCATGTAATTCTCGTTTAATGATTTTGCTGTCTTAAACACATTGGTAGCTGGCCTTGTTTTTCTTGTCCGATTCCTGAGGTGGTCACTCAGCTTAGATCCACACTATCCAAGTTCCAGTATTTTACTAAACTCTATTAGGAACATAGGTACCCCCCAGTTTTGTGACTCATCCATCTTATTCAGTAGCGTATCAAAAGGTATGACATTTTTAGACAGTGATTCAAGTCTCCAGAGGTACTATTTTATTACCTTAAGTCAGGCTAAAAAGGATCAGGTTAGTTGATTAAGCTGCAGGAGTGGAGGTCCTTTAACAATGAGTCATTGGTGAGTGACTAACCATATACTTATATAGCATATAATAGAAAAATACATAATTAGTCAGAAGTAGAAACATGATACAGTTCTGCAAAATATTTTGGTTTGGAAAAGAATAATATTTTCACAAGAATCGCCTTTATTATACTAACTCTGCCATTTACCCTTCATTGTGGAGCAGTTTCTAGCTAAAAATTTATTGTTGAGGCGGATTTTATTTGTATGTATTTTTAAGTGGCTCTTGCATTTCTGTATACACAAATCATTCACAGTTCATCCTAGCAAGAAGAAAGGAGGAAAAGTGTAAGCATATTCTCTCTGAAAACTGCTGAGACGAGTCTGCTGAGAGAACCTATTGCTGTGGAGCAGAAGCAGCAACCTGTGATTAGGATTAATTTTGAGGGTCATTCTGTATGATGAGGAGAGTTTAGGTGACTGGATAAATGAATGAAATCTTCATTCTGATGGAAAAACAAACCAAAAACTCGGCATTTATTTGGAGTCGAAATAATTCTGTAGGAATGTCTATTTCCAAGCAGAAAAGCATTCTGGTTCAATTAATGCTTTTTTCATTGCACTTATGTACTGAAGGAAATTAATAAATCGGTTTCATTTTGTCTCAAGATATTTCAAACTGATGTTTAACTTGTTTCCCATTTTGAACATAAAATAACCAGGTGCATGCAACAATCATATTTATGACAGCAATAACAACCACTCCTCTTGGCTTTCTGATTCCAGAGTAATGTGGTAACTTGGAAACAAATAATAGATAAAAATGAGGGGTTTTTTTCCAACAAAATGAATTTATATCCTTGAAAAATAGGAAAAAATCAAACTACAACTAAATAAGAGAAATTAGCCATATATCAGAAACTTCATTAAGAAATCAATAAAAAATATGTATATCCTGATAGGAGTGATAATGGATTAATAATTTAATTAGTAAGGAATTTGAGTTAGAAGACAGAGGTATATTTAGATGAGTGCTGACAATCATTAAACTAATCAATTGATTTTAATAAATATCCAGGAATCCCATAAAAGTCCAGAAAGCTGGTATAGTCTTTGACTATCTTTGGCTATATCATTGACTGTCTTGGCTATGGTATATTAATAAACATAGAATCTTTCTGTTCTGAATCTGAAGAGAAGAAGTTCACATGAATGCTGGCAGTGGCTCCTGCTGATTCTTTGGACACTAAAACATTTAGAGTTAGGTCAACCTCCCTGCTGCTTTGCAATGCAAACTGAATGGGAAAATTGAGGGTAAATTACCACCAGCACACATGATATTGTAGGCAGTCTCAAAATCTGCTCCCAGATGCAAGATCAAAGCATTTTACTTTCAGCAGATGTAACAGGAGGCCATTATGAACACTTGCCTAATGAACCATGTCCAGCTCCATGAACCGTATCCAATCATAGTGGTTTTGAAAATACTGTGCAGAAGAGTCTGCCACAAAGACATGTTCAAGATGGGATTTTTCTCCCAGTAATTTTCCTTTTTATTTCTGAAATCCTTGCCAGCCCAAACCTTGCTGAATGACTCCAACAAACTGTATAAAGTTTGCCAGCTCTGAGTTTGGGGATATTCTGTGACACACAGTGTTGTTGCACAAGTGGATGTCTTTATTTGAAATGCTGTGTTTCTGCTCCCCATTCCTCCTCAGGGGATGGCATCTCCAATTTATCAAAATTGTGATGGCAATGAGGGGGACCCTGGTTGGTCCCTAGATTGAGTTTGGCTGAATATTTTTTTTGGCATGATGTGTGATGTGATGCAATACCCTGTTTCTGCAGTAGGCACTTGTTAAAACTTACCTCCTTTATAAAGCAGATAAAATAGTTTTGAAATGTGCAGCTATACTTTCATAGAAAGTCTTTACATAAATAACAAATGCAAGACTGTATGTTGTGGATTGTGCTGCTCTCTGAGGCTACATCAGACATATTTGATTTTTTTACCCCAGCAGGGAGGACTGCTAAGCAGTTTTTCTTCCCAAAGAAATACGATCAAAGTTCAGAGTTAATTTCTCTAAACAGATGAATGGGTAAGGCTAGTTCTTCTGAAAGGGGCCCACATTTGCTCTCCTTGTACCAATTTCAGGTTCACTGCACACTGGCAGGCCCAAATCTGCATGAGAATGTGGCTGCTGTGGCATCATCTCAGCTCTGCAGCCAGGATATTGTTCAGGGCTGGAAAATTCCTCCCTCCTGCTGAGGAGGGGCTCCATGGCAGCCCATGAATACCTTCCACCAGCCAAGCTCCATCTGCAAATTACATCCTCTGCCACTGGGCTTTCTGAAAGTCCACAATCCCCAAGAGGTGCATCTGCATACCCATGGAAACTGTTCCAGGCTGAGTGTCACTCTTGGCAAGGCCAGCTACTGTCAGATGCTGGTTTTCTTATAAGTGATGGGACTCTATTAAAAGTTGCACATTTCTTCTACTGAAGTGCCATAGACTGGAGAGGTTTTCAGACATTGCTGTTGGATGTTAAGCCATAAAAATCTTCTCCTCTGTGACAATAAAACTTCATTTTTAATCACATAGCTATTTGTTTCTTGCAGGGAAGTCTAAGGTACTACAACAGCAGCCTGTTGAACTCTTTGTAGATTTGAGCCTAAAGAGAGGCAGATATTGACAAATTTCAAGAAAACATTGCCATTTTTAATGGATTTGTCATGCAGTGGATTTCATATGGAACAAAATTGGGAGTATTACCTCATAATTTTATTACAGTTCTGTTGCTAGTTTCACTCTAAACCAATGCTTTGTAGTTCAAGCATAGACCCCTATTTAGTCCTGTAGGAGAGATCAATGTTTCTGCAAAGGGACCCTGTTTCTTAGGTAGAAAAACATATGAGGCATATGTATACTATAGGAACTGAAGGGGAAAAAAAAGTCTTTAACATTTCTGGTGTGGTTTTTTTTTAATTTTTTAATTGTATTATTAATTTACCTAAGTTTTGGGGAATTCTGATCCAGTATTAGAGTACTTTTTAAAATAGTCTGGTGTTGTGTGAAGCAATTCTTCAGCCATGGTCAGGTGGTGACAATAAGAGGAGGAAAGGGAGAAATGAATTGAGTTATTTTAAGTTTGGGGTTCTTTGAGAATTACTCTTTTAGGACACAGAAAAATCTGTAATGCTATAATATACTACATTATGTGTATACATGTATGCACTTATGCAAGTTATATATGTGCATATGTAGGTATATGAACATCTGTGTCAATGTATGATATTTAATATGTTTTTTCTTTTGCAATGTAAATAAGGATGCATAACATGAGTATATGATACATTCTGGTACGATCTGTGCTCATATCAGTTAAAAAGGTGTACTTTGGGTATTTTCCTAATTAATTAAATGTGGGGGTTTTTAGAAATTAAAAAAATCTAAATGCAAACATTTAATTGTATTTTGAATTTAATTTATTTCAATCTTAAAAGGATGGAAAACACCCAGATATCAAATGTCCTCCAAACAAAACTATGTGAGTAATTTGCTATCAATCAAGAATAGCTTGCAGAAATAACAGTTTTTCATTTTGAAAAGTAATAAAATGCATAATTTTCTTGCAGGGTGAAGATTGAGCAGGTCATAAAGGTGATATTGACATGAAAGTCCCTTTGTCCACTCTGATATTTCTGTAGAAAAAAATACATTACTCCTTTGTTCGAGGTGCTTTCTTTTCCATCTTTGCATTCAGAATCTGGAATAGAGAACTGACTTTTTGCTAATGTCCAAGACACAACTTTCAAAAATTGAAATACCTAAATACTCATATGGGAATGATAGAGAATGTACTAAGTTATGAATATTTAGAAAATCATAGCTATACAATGTCTTGGAAGTCACCTACATATATATTAACATTTTAAATTAAACATCTCTCTGTTAAATTTAAGATAAGCTCCTGCCAGAACATTTAACTCGGATGCCCTTAACATTTGGATCTTCAGGAGGTCAAATTTTAATTTCCATCTCAAAATGTGACATGACACCATGAATCTCTCTGTGCAGAATTTTTTTTATTTCTGTTTGGTACTAGAAATGCTCCATGAGTGTGTCTGGTAAACTGCACTTTTTAGTGCAGGATCAGTAGCACACTTTATCATCCTTTCATCTTTTTGGAGATTTTTCCTGGCTACGGTTTCAAAAGAGGGTGATCCAGGATGACATAAGAGGGATTTTAAATCTTGATGATCCTCTTTTCAGCCTGAAGCCCCTTTGGACAAAATGTTGACTTTTGTTCAGGACAGAGCAGTTTGTCAAGTCATAAATCCAGGAAGCTGGTAACTAAGCAACAGATTGACTGTTGGAAAACTTTGATCTGCTAGTGATGCTCATTTGGGAACCTTCTGACTGGGAATTCTCTGAGGGCTAGTGAGTCTAGAAGGAAGAATCTAGCATTAAAAAACTTAAAATAAAGACTAGCAGAAGAGATAAGAGGACGGGAGATTCTGTGCAGGTGTTTTGTTTGGATTGGTTTTTTTGGGGAGGTATATTTTGTTTGTTTGATTTTTTTGTTTGATGCCTTGGGGTTTGTTTTGCTTATTTCATACTAAAGATAACCTTTTAAATTGTAAGATCAAGTAAGGAAGAGAAAAATTATTTACAGATACTGTAGATAGACTCCACTTTTCAAAAGAAGTAGATGTGTAGGATAATTAATAACTGGAGGAGCCTGATCCATGTGTGATAGTTATAATTCTTAAGGACTTGAAAGAAACAGATATTGAATCTATTTCATTCCTCTCTGTCAATTTAACTCAGCTGCCTCAATACAGATAATTAATGCCACTTGAGACATACCAGCTTATGAGAAACATCTACATGGGGCTGGCACGTATGACACAGAATCTAAAGGACACTATTGTGTTCCCCTTTTTTGGGAACAGCAACTGGACATCTGTCACAACCCAGACACACGAGCCATATGCTCACATCCAGGCGTGACTGGGAGGGGGTGGATTTGTTTATCAGTGCAGCTATCCGAAGTCTGACAAGGTCACTCCCAGGGTAAAAATCAAAAGCAATATCTATTCTGTCTCTGGCAAACATAAACAGACCAAAATACTCGGGTGCACAGCCAAGTCATGGTGTGGCTTCCCAAAGTTATGGAAACGAGTCCCAATCTGTTCAGATCACAATCTGATCCCTGAACACAACCCAGGTCATGCACACCGTTAAGGTAACGGGACAGAAAGAGAGAGAAAGAGAAGGAAAGAAATCCCCACATCAATGGCAGCAGCAGTTGTCAGTTACACATGGTTGCAGCAGCAGCTGCTTCTAGGCTGTGTGGTCCAGGCTGGTCTGATCGAAGTGATGGTTGAGAAACAGAGAGCATGAGAGTGTGTGAGTGAGAGCCACCGTGTCCTTAGGGAGATTTGCTACTGCACCACCTCCACTATTTGTTGCTGGCACCACAAAACAAACACGCAAATGGGCAGTTTTCAGACAAAATGTTTAAGGCAAAGGAAGAAGCATAGTCGGGCTTTAAAACATCTCACAGGATGTGCAAGGATGTTTTAAATTAATTTAAACACTTATTTAGGTAATTGAATCCTGTCTGGTACTTCATGGTCTGGTTCAAGCAAAATGAGATAAGTTTTAGCTCCAAAAAACTTGTGAATTTGTCTGCCTCTGCTACTGTACAAGTTCTGTTCTACCTCCTTGAGGAGATTGCCTGTACAAAAGTGTCCCTCAAAGGGATGGATCTTAGTGGAAAATCATGTTTAAATTTTGTCTTTGGTTCAGTACACCAGAATACCGTGACCTCACAGTCTTGCTTCTATAAAAGAGAAAAGGACCTGAGAATTGTGCCAAATAAGCCACTAATGAAGCCTAGCGCTGTGAAATCTAGATATTTCACACAACTCTAATTAAGTCTAATTGCACTGTTAATTTAAACCCAATGCAGATATATATATATATATATATATATATATGTACCAACTTATTGAGTTATTTAATCTATTTTTCTTTTGCATGTATATATGTATATATTCTACAGTTTGGAGGATCAAGTCAAATTCTTATATTTTTCCACCATGAACGTCCAAGTTATATTTTATAAAATACATTTTATACTTTTATAAAAATAAATGCCTGAAAAGTCTATTAGGGAAATGAGTCTCATTTTTAGAACAGTATCAGTTGGTTAACTTTACTGAATGAATTTTGAAACATGTCTATAACCTGAGAATAAAATATTTTTATCAAGACACACAGTCCTGATTTAAAATTAGAGAGACACCATTACATTTTTGATAGGTTATGTCAGACTTAATTATCTTCCAGGTGGAAAAATGCATCTCTTTCCACTCAGTCTGACTGTGTGCAGGTATGAATATTTGATCTTATTTGCCTTTCTGTTTCATATAAAAAACCTCTCTCATATCATAAAACCTTTTGAGGTAAAATTTTTTTGGAGGGGGTAAGTAGAATAGCTTGGGTTTTTTTTAATTTTTACCCTTGAAGTCTTGTTTTATTTGAGTTCTATTATTTTTCTTGCCAAGTTCTATTGAGTGTTGTATCATATTTTTTCTGGTTTTACTGCATTTTTTCCTAGTTTCTGTTTTGAAATAAATTGTCAAACTGTCCAAACCTATGGTAGCTGTGTAAATGCTTCTAACAATAGTCTCACTAATTTCTTTTCAGAACTAAATGAAAGAATTAGGTACACTACCTAAATATGGAAGGTCTCATTTGCTTTGTAGCAAAAGATTTGCTTTGAAAGTCTCCTGACTATAGGCAATGCCTATTCTGCCCACTAAAGCAGATTTTCCTTTTCTGCTTTCAATGTATGACACTGGCTGCACAAGAGCCTATTGTTCACAAAGCCTAAGCCATTCAGTTTGGTCTATCAAAATGATCCAAATTCATCATTACTTATCAGTCTCTTCTCCTGTCATATGTGTTAAACAACAATATAGCCTATTATTCATCACTAGAGAGTACTGGGCAATTTGACAAAAGAAAGATAGCTGAAAATTCACTTCAGGAAGCAATATTTCCAAAACTTTCTTACTGATTTCATAGAATATAAATGTCTTTGGTAGATGATCAGATCATCAGGTAATCAGAAAGTGTAAATTAAATACAGAAAGATGGATTATATTTCTTCTTGAATGAGTACAATGCAAGGGGGTGTCATATGAGACTGATTTTTTTGCTCCTGGAGGAACAGAAGCATCATGTAGGAAGCAAAGAACACAGTGAGCCTTGACTCCATTGCATTATGTATTAATAAATGTCTTTGGGAAACACAGAATAATTGGTAGTGAACAAAGGCTGCTTGGCTCTTTATGACTGAATTGCTCCAGGAAATGTTTCTCTGTCTCAGCTCAGCCTCAGATAGTTCTATCTGGTAGAGTGTAACCTTGCTAATTTATTATTTTTTCTGTTCAGAATTGACTAACCTGTAAAATACAGTAAACCAGTCTAGCCTCAACTGTGGCATGCTGCTTTAAAATTGATGTTTGCTTGATGAAATAATACATATGTAAAAAAAAGGAGAGCATTCTGCTCCAGAAAATGCAAGAAAATGAGAAGGATGACAAATATTTTTTTTTATAAAAATGAGAATAGGAAGTTTAGTCTACATGTCTTGAAATGTCTGCAAACTGTGCGTGAAAGAAGAGCAGTCATGGAAAACAAAGGGCAAAAAATGCTCTTCTGCAAAGAAACTAGTATTAGAAAAATTCCTTTCTCTGTCTTTTTTACAGATAAGTGACGTCTATTCTATTCCAAATGAACACACTAATTCAGCTTGCTGATGGCAGTATCATGAAGTGATTGCCCATGAAAACAGAAGAGGTCATCAGCAGGAGACAAATCTAGGTGATTGAATAGTAGCAAAGCCCTATCTGAACCTCAAAGGGCTGCAGACGCTTCTGGTTTTGTCTAATATCACCAGCATAGGTAGGCTCAGTAGCTCTGAACAACTGTTTGCTGGTCTACTACTCTGAAACAGAAAAAGAACACCACCCAGAACCAAAACCAGTCCCGCCAAGACACACTAATCCTTCCAGCAAGGCAGCGCAATGCATCCACGGATTTTCAGCTGTGACACAAGGAATGACTAAATTGCTGTTGTACAGCTGTCTCACTCTTTCCCCGTGAGTGCATAACTCAAATTTACCTGGATGTCTAGCAATGCTTCCCCGTGGGATTTTTTAATGATTTGTTTCCCAGCAGTTCTCCAGCTATGACAGAAATTACTAACTAAATCTTCAGAGGTCTGGAGTATGCTCAAAGTATTATTTTTTTAATATGTTAAAAAAATATATTAAAGATCTCCATGAATAAATAGTTCCACAACTGCATCATATTCTCAGCTACATTTTGGTTACAAAAAATGCTCTTGCTTCTAGATCTTGCTGAATTTGGACTAAACACTGCTTATATCTTCAGCAGCATGCTGCTTTTTCATTGTTATCTTTGTGTACCTTACTGTTATATTTGCTTGTTTTGATGAAGAACTGCATTGCATTGCTGTTGTATATTGTAAGTCTTCTCTATTTTATTGCTAACCCCGGCACTGCACATAAAGGACTACTGCACAATGAATAATTAATCTGACAAATTTAGCCTCTTCAGATAGATTTGCGTTAATGCTTTTGTTTCACAAATTTATTTTTGGAACATGACTGAATTTTACTATGTATGAATCCTGCATCTATGTGAATATTTGCTATTTGTAATTAGAACATGTTGGTTACTAATGAGAACCTAGCTAACTTATTTGTCATTGATTACATTCTGCATTTCATGGAATCATGGAATTGTTTGGATTAGAAGGGACTCTAAAGATCATCTAGTTCCAGCCCCTCTGCCATGGGCAGCAACATCTTCACCTAGATCAGGTTGCTTAAAGCAAACAGAACTTGTACACTTCCAGGGATCCACAACGTTTCAGAGCAACCTGTTCCAGTGCTTCACCATCCTCATTGGGAAGACATTCTTCCTTATATCTGATCTAAATCTAGACTTTTTTCAGCTTAAAACCATTACTCTTTGTCCTATAACTACATGCCCTTATAAATAGTCACTCTCTAGCTTTCTTGTAGCTCTCCTTCAAATGCTGGAATCCTGCTATATGGTGTCCCTGGAACCTGCTCTTCTCTGCACCAAACAACCCTTACTGTCTTTGCCTGTCTTCATAACACAGTGTGGGCATGAAGGATTTCACTGTGGCATGTGTGCTGGGACAAGCAGCTGATGCCTTGGCATACCTGTGATACTAGCAGCAAGCATAGAGCAAATAGCCGGTGTTCTTATGCTTCCTAGCTTGTTGAGACCTTGGAATCTTTTCTAACACCCATGAGTTAATAAGAAAAGAATGTATTAGATGGAAAACATGAAGGTAAGTGCCCCATCTGTGGTAAATAGTGAGTTGCACTGTAACTGCAGGCTTCTCACAGGTGGAAATTCACTGGGGTAGCTGCTGTCTGGATACAGAAACACTATATAAGGTTTGCATCAATCAAGGTGATCTCACCTGTTGCCTCATCAATGAGGTCCATACCTTAATAACTACAGGACATGTTCTCCAGCCTTCTAATGATCCCCTTGGATGTTCTCTGGACTCATTGCAACAGATAACAGATAAAGGCTTCACCATAACTTCTGCCAACTATTTCTGCACTCATATGTCCATGAATTTGTAGGTTCCGAGTTTGACCAAATGATCTCTAATGAAATCTTCTGGACCAAGGGGAGTTCTCCTTTTTACAGACTTTCTTTCTTTCCTTTGGGACCTGAGATCCTGAAGGTTAGCCTTAGCAGTAAAGGCTGAAGCCTTTTCTCTATCCTCCGTCACCAGAGCATCCACCTCATTCGGCAGCAGGCCTACATTTTCCCAAATCTTCCTTTTGCTACTGATGTACTTAAACAAGCACTTCTTGCTGGTCTTTAAATCCCCTGCCAGGTTTAATTCCAAGTGGGCTTTAGACATAAGATGAGTGCATGTCCTTTCTATGTCAGTGACCCCAGAGCTGAGCACAGTACTCCAGGTGGGATGTCATGAGAAGCATAGTAGAGGGGGAGAATCACTTCCCTCAACCTGCTGATCATGCTTTTCATGCAGCTCTGGGTATAGTTGGCTTTCTGGGCTGCAAGTGCATGTCGTTGGGTCGTGTTGAGCTTCTTATCAACAAACATCCCCAAGTCCTTATTCTCAGGGTTGTTGTCATTATGTTCTCTACCCAGCCTTAGGATTACACTGACCTTGCACTTGGCATTGCTGAGCTTCTTGAGGTTTACATGGGCCTACCTCTCATACTTATCAAGATCCCTCTGGTTGGCATCCCTTCCCTCCAGCATATTGACCATATCACACAGTTTGTTGGCAAAATTCGTGAGGGTGCACTGAATCTCACTATCCATGTCACTGACAAAGAAGTTTAAAAGTGCTTGTCCTAATATGAGCCTCTGAGGCTCATATTGTCACCAGTCTCCACTTGGACATTGAGCCACTGAGTGAATCTCTTTGGGTGCAACCATCCAGCCAATTCCCACATGATCCATCCATCAAATCCCTGTCTCTCCAATTTAGAGATAAGAGTGTTGTGTGGTACAACGTCAAATGCTTTGCACAAGTCCATGTGGATTATCTCAGTTGCTCTTCTCTTATGCAACTCCATCACAGAAGGCCAACAAGCTTGTCAGGCACAATTTGCCCTTAGTGAAACCATATTGGCTGTTACTAATCACCTCCTTATTTTTCATGTGCTTTAGCATAGTTTCCTGGAGGATCTGCTCCATGATCTTGCTGGGCACAGAGGTGAGGCTGACTGGCCTGTAGTTTCTTGTGCCATTTTATTTTTTTAACTTTTAAAAAATGGGAGTTATTTACCTCTTCTCCCATAAGTGGGAACTTCACTGGACCGCCATGACTTCTGTTATGATGCAATTTCATCCACCAGTTCCCACAAGAACCATGTATTGTCAGGTTCCATGGCCTTGTACATTTTTATGTTCCTTAGATGGTCTCAAACCTGATTTTCTGTGACAGTGGGCAGCTCTTCATTCTCCCAGTCCCTGCTTAGCCTTCTCTGTCCTGGGTGCTGTGGCTAGGGCACCTGCCAGTAAAGACTGAGGCAAAAAACTCACTGGTTACCTCAACCTTCTCCATATCCCTGGTAATCAGGTCTACTATTTTCTTCTGAGGAGGGGTCATGTTTTCCATTGTCTTCCTTTTATCACCACTGTAGTTGTATAAGCTTTTCTTGTTGCCTGTGATGTCCCTGGACAGATTTAATTCTATCTGGCCTTTAGCTTTCCTAACATCATCCCTGGCTACTCAGAAAATTTCTCCACATTCCTCTCAGTCTACCTGTCCTCCCACCCTCTGTAGGTTTCCTTCTTGTGTTTGAGTTTGTCCAGGAACTTCTTGTTCATCTATGTGAGCCTCCAGGTGGTTTTGCCTGACTTCCTATTTGTTGAGGTGTATCACTCCTGAGCTTGGAGGAGTAATCAGTTCCTTGAATTTTGACCAGTTTTTTTGGGCCCTTCTTCAATCCAGGACTTTGTCCAATTATACTCTACCAAGCAGATAACCTGAAGAGGCAAAAATCTGATATCCTGAATTCCACTGCAGTGAGGTTGTTGTGCACCCTCCTTGCTGCCCTAAGGATCTTGAACTCCATTTTATGGTCACTGCAGCCAAGGCTTCTCTCAAGCTTCGCATTCCCCACCAGATCTTCCTACCACCATTCATTGCTATTTCCTGTGTCACTAGAAGAAAGAAGTTATCATCAACACTTTCCAGGATCCTCCTGGATTGCTTAATCCCAGCTGTGTTTTCTCTTCAAGAGATAATCAGTGTGATTGAAGTCTGCGATGAGGAACGGGGCTTGTGAACATGAGGAGGCTCCTATGTGTCTATAGAAGGCTTCATTTATTCATTTTGTCATGGTCAGGTAGCCTGTAGGAGACCCCAATTTCTACTACTTATGTCACCTGTCCCTACCCTCCATTTAATCCTGGCCCATAATTTTTCTTTTGGTTCCTTAACCATTCTCAGTTGGAGCTCCATGAACCCCAGCTGGTCATTGACATTGACAGCAATGCTCTCTCCTCATCTCCCCTGCCTGTTCTTCCTAAAAAGCTTGTATCCATCCACTCCAACAATCGTGTCATGGGAGCCATCTCATGTCTCATGACGTCAATAAGGTCACCACCCTGCAGCCATGCACGTATCTCTAACTCCTCTTGCCTATGCCCCATTCTACACATTAAGTCCTCATTTGGAAGTATTCACAAAATCAAGCAACCAACTGTTTGTGTGCATGTGTGTAGAGAGAAATTTCTGTGCTGGCAAAATTCTACAGTTGCACCACCAGAGAATTAGGCCCTTTGTATTCAGTTTTTGTGACTCTTTCTGCAGGCATTAGTACTTACTCTCTGTTAATGTTCATGTCATGTCATCTGGAGTGGAAAGGTAGAAGTTGAGCTATATACATTTGTCTAAAAATTTGCTTAAGTAGTACTGCTTACATTACAAGTATTTAAAGTATTGCTTGATTATATATCACCATATATAATGAGTGATCATTAGTAGTATTGATATTAGAATATTTACTCTTTCTTTTGCCAGGGATTTATTGCATAGGGAGGTTTCTTAACTTTTATTGTATTGTTAATGTGTAAAGCGGTGTTTAAAATCTGTATTTTTCCCTTTAGATCTGGTGTTCTTTTAAAGATAATGACTGACTGTGGATGTGTACTTGAGTTCAACAATAATTATTAAAGCTTTCAGAGAGCTCTAGAGCTGTAACTGATTTTCTTTTAATAATGAGACATACCATTTTATGTTAGTGGTTTTTATGTTCGTCAGTCTTTCCAAACACTAATTACTCCATAAAAACAGCCTTGCCAGATGGATCAATCATTAACCCTACCTTTGAGGTAAGAATAGAAAGAAATCTTCAGGAGAACCTTTGACTGCCTCAATTTGGAGTTCATTTCAAAAAAACTGTGTGTCCTCATGGGGTGTCAAACCATCTCTTCATCCTCAAATGGAAGCTTTCCATACATACAGGATCTTCCGTGGTTTGTGACTCTGAAGTGATGGATGCGAGTCAGTTGGAAAAGCTGACTTGGGGCACCTGCCCTTAGGATCATCATAAGAAATCAATACTTAGGTGTTGATATTTCCCACTTCTGTACTCAGCTTTAGCTTTACCGTGCTTGTCACATAATGTGATCTATTCAGTTTTTATGCAATGTTTGTTCTGTTGAGTATACAACAAAATTACATAGTGCATGTATGTATCAAAGAATTTTCAAACCTTGTACAGTATTTCCAAATTTACACATGACATGACATATGGTTGCTCTGTTCTAAGCACATGCCTTCCTATAATTTCAGTGACTATTTATATTCAAATATCTCATTGATGGTAGGTAACATACGTGCTAATGCATATAAAAACAGGAAAAACCATGGGCAATATATTAAAAAGTTACTAGTGACTTCAGATATGGAGTTGGAGGGGCTTGGTTCTCACTGAGTGAAAGCTTAGCATTTCCTAAAGATCTTATGAAGTTCCTTTAAATGAATACCCAGAAGAAAAGCAGTTCTCTTACTCACAACTTCTGGCCATTTTAGAAAACTGTGGTATTGAGCTATGTTTTTTTATCTATTGACATACCTGCCTGGGTTCTACAGATACTGTCCCAATCATCTTTGACTGACTGCTCTGACATGGACACAGTAAGACCTACCAATATGAGGACTGATAAAGCTCTAACTATGTCAGGTTTCATGTCATTTGTCTGTCTTCATAAAAATGCTGTGCTTGAGGCAAGGCACACAAGTTACCTGAAGTCGTCTCTTTTTTTTTTTTTTTTTTTTTCTGTAGGGAATAAGTCCACTCTGGGCCTCAAGGCAGGGAACAAAGTCTCTGGCACTAGTTGAATGTTTCTGATACCACCTGAGGAGCTGTAAGAACTGATCTGCATTCAAGCCAGTAGATTTTCCAGCTACCAAATTTTTAAGACAGATATTAGGGAGATTTACATGAATATTCCTAATAGAGATGCGGAGTGGATTACAGTCTAAGAGTCTATTGCAAGTGTACAGTGTCTATATGCAGAATTTTTTGCTTTCAGTTTTCGTTCAATGAATTTGTAGGTTTATAAAACATTCCTCATTTACTGTTTAATATCAGTATAAAATAAGTTATTCACTGTAGTAGCATAATCTCAGATCCTGCATACAGTTCATGGAATATATATATTTTCTCAGATAATTAATTGTCATGCTAGACTGGAAATACATGTGTAAGTTGTTCTTCAAACTCACTGATCTATATTTGCCAGTTGTGTTACTCATACAGCATACAGTTTCTCTGCAGAAGTGTAATTGACACTCAAGGATTTTTGTGTTTCTGGCCTGTTTTTTTAGACATTCCTAAAAACTGTTGAGTGTTATTAAAAGCAGTAGGATGGCAAATTGGTGTTAAATTGATAGCTGTAAATAATAATGCTGTAAGTGAGAATGATTTAAACAAAGAATTTCTTCATAGTTTCTCTGTATTACTTCCCTCTGTAAAGAATTAGACAAAAGTATAGTCCTAGTGGAAAATAAATCCCTTTTCCAACTCTCAAAATTTCCGGAGGTAATTTCTGAATTATTTTTAGAATTTATTTTAGGACTCTTAAAAAGGAAAAAAAGAAAGAAGTCATAGAGCCTCAAACTGCAGATTGTATTTTATATCCATTTTTCCATCAACCATGCCTTCTTTCTTTAAAACATGAAAACATACAGCCTATTTCTATTTACTGAAAAAATACTGCAAACATGCCATCACCTTCCAACTGAAAGTTAGCCTTGTCTCCCCTTCCCCTGTCACTTTTTTTAGAAAAGTATCTTGACATATATCTAACTAGAAAGCCAGAAGACCTATATTTTTTAAAAAAATAATTATTTTATCAAGAGAAAAATATCAAAGAATAATTTTGACAAAATAACAAAGAATATTCTTAATGTGTGTATGTATATATATACAAGGAAAAACAACAACACAACAAGATCCAGTGAGCTGGAAAAAGAAGCTAGATATGTTCAGTAGCACACAGCAGAAATAGTTAAGTTGTAGAACAACTTGTCATGGCCTGAAATTGGTTATTCCCATCACTGAAAATGTTTATATGAAGACAGGGGGTATTTTTTTTCTTTAACTATGGGCTGTTGTTCAATTTAAAGGATAAATTTATTCAGAAAACTTCTCTATAAGGAACAAAATAGAAAGTCATAATAAATAGGTTCAGAAGTGCCTTCTCAGCTTTTAAATCAATGAACCTTGATTGTTCCCAAATTCATTGCTTTATGCTATCTCCTCTTTCATTCACAGTATCATCAATGGATGACTGTTTATGCCTATGTATATATGTGAAGTGTGATACCAGGTGCACAGGACCAGGAGAGCCGATGAATTTGAGGTGGATAGGTACAGAGTTCCTTAATTAGACTCTGAGTAAATGTTTGTACCTTAAGTGTATACAGACCCCAATGCACACATGGCTGTGTCCAGTCCCACAAGCACAGGTGGAAGCCCCAAGCTGTCAGCAGCCCATGAAGTACAGTGCCTAATTCTACTAAGCTCTTATTGCATCATCTAGACACTTCAGTCTATACTGTCAGGTCTCATTCATGATCATACAGTAGTCCTGCATGTAAGTGCTTTTCCTGTTTGGAAAAACAGCCTCTTTGTAACATCAGCTAGTTAACCTTTAGGAAGTGTTAAAAATACCTACACGCATTGTTTTAGCAATCTAAGTATTTCCTGCTGCTTCCTCTCAGTAAAATATCAAATTCTCTTCTGAATTCCTTAAATATGTATAAAGGTACTAAATTCTACCATGCTCTATAGTCTACCTTTAACATATTTTATTGAGGTCATACACTGGCTTCATAATTTCATGGTACACCGCAAATAGTCCATGCCTCAATCATAATACTTTTCTTGTCTTCCTTTTCTTCTTAAGGTTTCTAAATAGCAACATCAAAACTTCATGGTCTGTCACTACCCAGAAGTAAGCTCCATTAAGTGAAATTTAAAGGAGTTCTCATGTTCCAAGTTGGTCCTTTTATTTCTCCAGTAGCTGTTGCTCACTAGCAATATGAAATATGTTTGTCAAAACTGTCCCTATCATATAGGCCAGGAATTATCTTTAAGTTTCTTATGGATGAGCTGAATTCAAGATATACTTTTCTGTTTTTCTTCTGCAGGACATATGTCATTGTTATCACAATGTGTCTGTATATTACAGCAACCATCTTTATTGGATATGAGGAAGTGCTAACTCAAAATTTTAACCAACAAACAAATGTAATTTTATTCTTGCTTATCTTCCTTCTTTCACCTCCCTGAGGACAGTTCACATACCCCATGATCCTTCTCTTACTAGTTTCAGATATTGATGTGTAAGTTTTCTTCTTCCATTTTCAGCCAAGTTAGAGATTATTTGTTCCATTGCACTTTCACCATAAAATATATGTGAACTTTGCTTAGCCCAACAGACTTTATCAACTGCATGGAAGGCAAGAGCAAAAAGTCAAGCACAAATATATGTAATTTTAATACTGAATGGTAATCAGTTATCTTAAATTTATCAATTCATTCTCATGTTAATGTTCTATAAATAAGCTCTGGTGATACAAAATCTACATTTGTTTTACTATGATATGTGTTAAAACCAAGAAAACTGACTCATAACTGAACGTCTTTGAAATAGCTTTTGCTTTGTACTCATTTAATGTAATTAATTTTGCTTTCTACTATAATCCATATGTGCTCTGTTGTGTCAAGTATAAAATAACTTCTCAGATAATACAATGACCCTAGGTCATCAGTTGGAAAAGGTTCTTTAGTGACATGCAGCAGAAAAGAGGTTGTGTAGGACAATTGTGTATAAGAAGTAGGCCTTGAATCATCAGCTGAAGATGAATGAAACATATTAGTCTTAGTCTGATATACCCTGGAACTGACTAAGTTTGTCTCTTTCTATCAATGTAAAATTCCATGCAGTAGCCACTCAGAAAAAAAGGTATGTTGTAAGTGACAGATTTATCACTTCATCCAAATTTTTATTAGTGGCAAGATTACAGTGGGAAAAAACTCCTTACAACTTGTTCAGTCTCCAGTTCCTTAAAATTTAAGGTCAAGTGAAGGTAGGTATAACTATGATTTTCAAACTTAAGACATGTACAATAAGTTTTCAGGATCATAATTTTCTTTTAATTTACCTGTAGCAAAATATAGCAATGAGAAACTACCCAATAAAAGCTGTTCCCACTTACAGAAATTTTACTGTAAATCATAATATATTTATTTATGTGTAAAATGTTCATACTTCAACCTGAAACACCTGAAAAGAATGTTCGAGGAATATTTTAATTTGTCACAATGTTCTATAACATTCCTAAGGAAAAAGAGATTAATTTTTAAAGAAAAAAACATGAAATTGCACAAGGTTTTGTGACATCACATAAGAAGAATACAGCTTTCATTGATACATTTTGCAACACAAAATAATTAAAACTCAATTTAGAAATTTCAGAAAAGCATTTGGAAAAATCATAGAGTTGTACTTGCCATGTCATAATGTTCTCCGCTGTAAAATATTACTTTTTAATGCACAGTACTCTCCTGTTTTGTTCACACAATTTAGGCCTCTAGTTCTGCAAAGATTAATGAATGTGTACAATTTTTGTACAGTCTGAGGAGATTCATTGATGCCAATAGAGCTGGGTTAAACATTCAAAGTTGAGACAGGCATTAGTCTTTTCAGGATACACCTTTAAACCTATTAGATCAGGGCACAAAAATAGGTTAGATTGCCTCTTAGTAAGGCTAGTGAAACCCTGTTGCCTTAAACCATTGTGATGTAGCTGAAAAGAATAGTAGAATTTGACACAAAGGATAAAATACTTAAAGGGAAAAGTGCTCCAAGAAGGCTTACAGTGTTCGTATGTAGTATAATGCAGGTTAGGAAATTAAATAATCTTTTTGGTGAAAGTCATTATTCTTTTGCTTGATCATGTACTAGAATCAAATCTTAATGGTTTTTACTGCATACTTGAAAATTATCTGATTCATTTCATCCAAGAACGTTCTGTTTATTGTTTTAGTTCTAACATTATGTGATACTGAAAAAATGACCTTTAAGTGTTCCCCGGTGCATTCATACTCTTTGTTCTAGGAATACAAGGAATCTTGAGTATTGTCAGCCTAAAAGGGGTTTTTATATACTTTATTTTTAGCAACACCTAAAGTTCATCATTCTCTAACTGAGAGCATTGAGACTACAGGAAGATCAAAAGCTGAGGCAGAGAAGACTTAGGAGAGAATAAAAATTTGAAATCTAGCATTATATATATATATATATATATATATATTAAGCTGCCATTCCAGTTGCACTTATTTATATTGTGGCTTCTAGGCATGATTATTGTGGAAAGAATAATGCATTTCATTTTATTACAAATTATCTTATAGTGCATCTTATCTCTGCAAAGTCTGAAAAATCAGAGAGGATATTAGTTATTCTTAAATAAATAAATAGATAAAATTAAATTAAATAAATAAAAAGCCACTTTCCTATAGAGTTTAAAATAGGAAAGTTTTCCCCAAAATGTACTGATCAAAGTAAAACTATGGATACACTTGACAAAATTAGTTTCTCTGTCATCTGTCATCTTCTCCAAAAATATCAGTGTTGACTGGTGGTATAGACAGTATGAGCTGTTGTGGGCCTGGTTTTGTCTCTGGCTGTTGCATCTATCTTGGGTACATGATTTTTCTTGTCCAAGGGTCAGTTTTCCCAGACAAAACAGAGAGTAAAAACCTCAGACTTTGTGTTCTAAATGCTTTTAAATCAAACTATTAAGTATGTTATACAGTAATTAGGTGATATTATACAATTTAAGTCTCACCCACTGTCATTACAAAACCCCTATGGTAGCAATGTTCTTATTTCATATAAAGGGAGCTGGTTCAGTCAATTCATCCATTTCATTTTAGAGATACACCTTGGGTTCAGACAAACCTGGGAGAACTTTTCTTTTAATTGACTCCAAAGGGAGTGTAGATAACCACCTCAGACAGAAATATCTACAGTGTTTGTCAGTCGGTAGACCGTCTATTGGTAGACAGCATCGGTGTTGTTTTTCAAACTAGGACCAGGAAATGAAAGAATAGCACTACTGGAGTACATCTGGGGGAAAAAAACACCAAACAGTGGCAGTATTTTACTTACAGGGGGAATGTAAAGGAGATAAAGAATGCAGCTTTTTCAGGCCTTTCTCATCACTCACAAAACTATCCTTCATCAGCCTTGTTCCTTTCAGTTTGGTTATAAAATAAAGGCTGGTGGTTGCATTGTTTGTTCTGATTTTGTTTCATAAAACAGATTTACTTTTTCTCTGCTTAAACAAAGTTTTGCCCTCTCACAAGGGAAATCCACAGATAGAATAGACACCACACTGTTGTTCTGTGCCATGCACTTTCACTGTTTTGTTCAATACTTGGATTCAGAGTGAAATTTGCTACAGTATTTTAACTTCCACAAAGCAACTCCTTTGAAATAGTTATTATCCATGTAGAGGTATCTTGGGGTCTATCAATCAGTCCCTAAGAGATAGCTACTAGATAACAAAGATCTGATTAAATCCCTTTTAATCCTAATAGACTGTTTTAAATATAATAAATTTGTTTTACATTAACTGGATGTAACCTTTAAGCTTAACATAATTCAATAACAACTTTCTCCTTGTGTGTTGCATGAGATATATATTATTTTATTAACAGTGGAGAAACTAGTAAGTAATACGTGCAATGTCTTTACATGTAGAAGCTGAAAATAATGGTTTTCTGCATTTATGCTTTATTTTACAGTCTTGCTCTAACTATCTAGTTTTAAGATTCCTGTAAATCAGATTTCTATATTATGCATGGTAGAATAAGATAAAAAGTCAAGGTTAATAGCCAATTGTTCTTTAATTCTGTGCGTATCCTTCTCCTTATAGCCAATAACTAAAATGCAAAATGTTATGAAAAATATTGTAAAACCAGCAAAACTGAGTATTTAAATGTTTAATACCTGGCTCTTAGTAGGGATTTCATTGAACTTTACTATTGAACTTTACATTTTTGTTGGCATGTTGCCCATCTCTGCCATTTATCACATCCTTAAAGTATAATTTATTATACTCTGAAGTGCATTCACTTCAAGTAAAGAGGGTAATAACATTGTTAAGGTGGCAGAAGGTGTCCAAATTTAATGGGTGAAAAGGTTCAATGAATTTCTGAAGTGCGTTAGGCAGATGCAAATAGAATTTTATAGCAATTTAAAGTATTTCAGATACAAAAAATTCTGTTCCTAAATTTAAATTCTCAAGTAGATGTGATATGATTCAGGTAATTGATTAACTTATACCAGTATATGTATAAGATATTTGTATTGTCAAAGTAGGAATCTTTTCTGCAAGTAGTTTATGAGGTATGTGTGCTGGGATAAAACTGCTCATGTTTTTTCTGTATAAGAAAAATACTTCTGGTCAATACTTTGCAAAACTCTGTGCATTTGTAAATATTTTGATCAGTAATAGATTGGTAAAATTATGAGATTTTTTTTATAATTAAAGATATGATAGTCTATTCCTCTTCAGAAAGTCACCCATAATAAATTCAATTCCATATCTAATTGCATACAACATATAATACAGATTTTATTCTGTGATAACTACAGTAAACATTCTCAGTTTTCATTTGAGACTTCCCACTTCAATCTCCTTTCATGGTGTAGTGTCTATTGCCTATTTTTTGTTGTTGCACATATTTGGATCTGCTCGTATGAAGCTTATTATATTGCTTATTATTTAAGAGTTTATTGAGAGATGTTGATAGAAATATTGGCATTTTAAATTATTGCTGGACATACAGTTAAATATGGATATTGAAATAATTTGCTAAATGCCGGTTTGCCCTGATCCCACCAGAGGTCATCACAAATACTGAATTAGGTACCAAAGTCTGGTATTTCACCTAGTGTCTGCTGAGTGTTGACTGGATAGTCTATTTAAATTTCATAATGATATATCAATTATTTAATTAATAATTATTATATTTAATTAATAATTATTAAATATTACTGTAAACTTTTCTAATTTTGTATACACTTTTACACTAATTTTTGTATACACAGGTACACAGTGATCTGTTAATTAATACATATCATGCCATAACTGTTTTATTAAATTTGAATTAACTGCATCAATGTAATGCGTAATTAGTTTAAAAGCTATCCAACTTATTTTCCATATTATCTAAATTGTATACACTTTTAAAATAAGAATTCTTACTCTGTGGCTAAGTGAAATTGGGTTTATCTATTCCATAATCACAGTTTAAATCTATGAAAAGCATAACCAGAGTACATTAATTTAATGTAGTTAAAGTACAGTAGAAGCACTGTGGTTTCAAAGTAGTTTCATGCTTATTGAGTCAAAGGGAAAACCTACTATATCCACTAAGCTTGAGGTTTAGTTTCTGATATGACTAAATAGAATTGATTTCTCCCCTTGTTTGGTGGTTTTTTTTTCATTTTTGTACTTCTCCCTTCATCTAATGTTATTACCAACACTGACATGAAATCATCTTTTTTGATCATTATTTTAATAATAATAATTCTGTTTGGTTTTTACAAATGGAAATGGTTGTCCTTTATTTTTGCTTCTGTAGGTACATAGGCATAGGGGAAACAATAATTATTTTTCACTCTTAAGTGAAAGCAAAAAAGGGAAAAAGCCACAATTCGTACCATTTAGTTCTTAAACTTCCGATTCCAGTTTTCACGTCAGTCTCTTAACATATGTTTCATTTAAATGGAAAACATTCTTGCAGCCAGTATTCATTTCTTTCAATTTTAATTGCTATTAATTTGAAATCCCATAGGATAAAACTCTGAAAATTGACTTGTGACTTTGAAATACAGTAGGCTTAATCCTGTTCAAATAACAATGACATATTGCTTCACTGTGTGGTGGCAGAAGGAGAAGGATCACATCTTAGAAATTATGTCACTGTGATTTTGTAGCTATCATTCTGGACTCTTTAGTCATGCCGCATTTCTACTGTTATAAAAAAACCTACATCTTATGTCTCCAATGTCACAGTCCCATGTACTTAGAAACACAGTGTAAATATTAACTACTCACAATTCAATAACAGAACTTAGAGATACTTCACTGATTAAAAAAAATCCTGAAAATTTCTAGGAATTATTTTTTTTTTAGATTTTTCTATAAGATTGTCATTAACTGTCTTCTATCTTTAAATATTGCCATTCTCTAGTGCAATTTCTAAATAAGTCTTTTAGCTTCTATAGCAGCTCATTCCTTTGTTTTGTCCTTATTAAGCTCTACAAGGTCTTCAAGAACATCATCTAACATGAGCACAATATTGCAGAAGTAAACATGTACCAGGACAGATGTTTTGCATATGACTTTTAATTAAGAAATATTTGAGCAACTCTATGACCTCCTCAATGTCAATAAAGAAAATTTTGCCTGAGGGTTAATTAACATTCTAGAGTCTTTATGACATTACAGCTATGCACTGTGTTGGATCCTTGGTAACAGTAAGAACTATTTCATATTTAGGTTTATAATTAATTTATTAGTTTAAAAATTCTAATGTATTGTCTTTTGCTCTACTATTCATAGAAAGTCATACAAGGCACAAAAATACAATAGAGTTAGAGTTACATAAGAACTTTCACTCTATGTTTTATTTATTTATAGTAGTAATTTTTCATTCTGGTAATCTGTTACATGTTTGTGTGTTATTCTTCATACAATATTTTCTAAATATAATTTTGCACATTGGTGTGCTATTATTACTATACCAGAAAAAAATTCTTGTATCATCTGAATAAAATAATTTTATAAGACTAAATAATATCAAGCTGTATACATACAAAAGAAGAAAAATATATATATTCAGAGCAGTAACAGTGTTATTAAAGTTATTTGAATTTATCTATTTATTTGTTATACACAATTTAGAAACTGTTTTATAATCAGACTTTTTTTTCTCTTTCGTGGTGATAACAAATCATATTGAATAAAAACATAAGCACGATTTGAAAAAATTTCCCACAGCTACATGCTTCTTTTTGAAAGTCATATTTCTTTAAATATGCACATTGTTCATTCAACATTAAGTAATATGCATGTAGAAACACACATAAATTATGGCATAAATGTTTCCTTCATATAATAATGTACTATATTTTATATATATATATATAGTTTATAGTTTATAGTTTATAGTTTTATATATAATATATATAGTTGCTTATATAATGATATACTGTATGTGGTGAGTTGACCCTGAGTGGCCACTGGGTGCCCACCAAAGCCACTCTATCACTTCTCTCCTCAGTTAGGCAGGGGAGAGAAAATACAACTAAATGTTCGTGGGTCAAGATAAGAACAGGGCATTCACTCACTAATTGCTGTCATGGGTGGCAATAAAAATTGGAGTAGAGTAATAAGAAATAAAAATAAATCTTGAAACATCTTCTGCCTACCCCTCCTTTCTTCCTGAGCTCAAATTCACCCCCAGTTTTCTCTATTTCTTCCTTACCAGTGGCACATGGGAACAGAGAATGTGGGTTGTGGTCAGGTCATCACACATTTTATCTTCCTCTCCTTCGTTTTCACTGTCTTCCTTTGCTCCAGGGCAGGGTCCTATCCACAGTAGACAATTCTCCACAATATTCCCCAACATGAGTCTTTCTCATGGGCTGCCATTCTTCTTGAGCTTTTCCAGAACAAGTCATTTCCACAGGACACCTCATTTCCATGCAGACTACTGGATTGAGATGATCTCAAATTAAGTTCTACTTCAGCTGCCAAAGGATGGGGCTTAGTGTGATTTTTAAAGTTCTAGGTTGGGCCATGAAACCTCCATCTGCTTCTTCAGAAGCTGTGAATCCTCCCTATGTCTGTGTCATGTCCATTGGCTTTTTGGAGATACTCCAGAAGTGCTCGAAATGGTGCTAGATCCTAGGCAGGAGCAAGGAGGTCCTGCTTTTTTTCGCAGACTGATGACTGAGCTGCTTGCTGGTTTCAGCAAGCCTTTTAACTCCAGCATTTGCAGAGAGACATTTATAACACCACGATCTAGTCAGAAAAAAGCATCAGATAAATATTCTAATTTCTTTAATGTAAACCTCAAGGAACTGCCATGTGATAAGATGCTTTTAATAATCCAGACTTGGCTAGGAGACTGAATTAGATATCCAGACAACAACAACAATATTCTTTTGAGGAAAACACCAATAATACCTATAATTCTATATTTGACATGCCTCTTCATGGAACTCCATCCCTGGAGGAGTTCAAGGCCAGGCTGGATGAGACGTTGAGTGACCTGATCTAGTGGAAGGTGTACCTCTCCATGGCAGGGAGGTTGGAACTAAATGATTTTTACGTTCCCTTCTAATCCTACTCATTCTATGATGCTTGGATTCTACATTATATCTCTACATATAATAATATGTTTGTCTATATATGTATGTATGTTTGTATGTATAATCTCTAATATAGAGATTGCTCAAAGGTTTTTCAATTCCAAGCTAGGTAACAAAGCCAGTAAATTAACTTGGAAGCAAAGGTCAATTTTAATTGAGAAAATTGTGAGTGTCGTCTTCTACAGGCATCCAGGCTGTGTGAGGGTTAAGATGGATTGAGTCAAAGGAGGATGAGGCTTGCTTACAAAATTATCACTTTTATAACTGCTCATAAAAAAGCTTAGTCCAAAAAATCAGGTAGAAGATCACTCACAGAGCCAAAAGCATTTGCATTTTACCTGACCTTCAAATCATAATCTTTGCTACCTTTGGGACAGGAGACAGGTCAGTATTTCATGCCACCATTTGACCTCAATGTTGAGACTGAAAAGTTTCTGATATTCCCTAGCAATGTTTATTATCATATTGATGCTCACTAATGAAAAAGGGATATAAGGTCAATTTATTTTATGCAGATCAGAAAACAGTTACTAACGATAACTACTTTTGATTATGTACTCTAGATTTTATAGCTACCTCCTCGCAGTCAATGATTCTTTATTCATGGCTCATAAAAAATATCATCGTCCTTAACACAGCTGGAGAGGTCAGGTGAACTGTACTTAAGAATGTTTCTCACGTATGTATTCAAGTATGCTAATCACTCAACACTGATTAAAATCAGAAAAGCTGTCCACTCTGGAAAAATAGTATATCCTGAAGCTTTAAATATACATGCAAAATAGTTGCACTAAGATGAAGCATTGTTAACTACAAGTGAGATCAAACCATTTTCTACTAGGTTTTACCTCCTTTAAGCCCATTTTATACAAATATTGTGTAAATATATTTATAAGCCTCTCACATTATATGACTCAGTCCTTAAAAATTACAAAAGGACGAAATAGAAGATCCAAATTGTTCTTTCATTTAGGCATTTATTATCTGATAATGCATTACATTTTTGGTTAAAATTTTGCCTTCAGGCATAAGGTCACTTTATCTTTTCTTTCAGTAAAGTCATGAGAAACCCACAATCTCAGTGCAGGATAGTATTCTCTATCCTTACCTTTTTTCATACTGCTCCCTAGGACTTCTTTTCAACTGAGTGACACCACATAGTGCATTTCATGGTGGCCCCATGTCAGCGCCCTGAAGACAATAATAGGTCTGAATGGTCCTGGCCAGCCCCACTGAGGATTTCCCACCCAATAATGCCACTTCAGGTCAGCCCAGGACCTTCAATCCCTGCCTGAGATAACCTGAAAGGGGATCTAACTCTCTTTCCATCTCCTGGATGGATCACTGGGATGTATGCTGTGGTCTTGTGTCCAGCACTGTCTCCTGTCTGGTTCCTCACCAGATGCCCTAGACCTGTTTTATGGCTTACTGTTGATGGACCCTGCTACCAGCACCTGGCTCTTCCTGCCATGCTCGGATCTTGTAGGGTGATGCCCTACTGCTGTGGGTACAGTCTCTGCTGGGGTCAATTTCAGCTCAGTGGGTGTTGCTGATTATTCTCAGATCTGGGAAAAATGGAAAGGAATGAAGAGGACAGTCAACAGAATTCAGAATAAAACTAGAGGAGTGTTTGCTTCTGTCCACAGCAAGGACATCTGAGCACCATGATGGCAGCATTTCTCCAGACTTGGTTCTGAATGGTTTCTTTATCAAAATAAGATTTAACATCCTCTGTCATACAAAGCCGTAGCTACATATTTCCAATTTGCTGCTTGAAATTCATACCATTTGTTTGAGAGGGAAGGCAATGGAAGAAGGAATACTTAAGAAAGCTAAAACCAAACAAACCAACAGAAAAATTAAGCCTACAAAAGTCTTGAATTAATGAGTCAGTTGGATGATATACAGGGACGTTTTTCTCCTCTGCTTTGCAGCCAGTGTATAAATAATCTTCCTTGGGACATAAAAGTGGTAAATTTTGGTTAGCTACCAAAAAGAATTTTTAGGCATGTATCAAGTCATGCAGCAAAGAAGCAGTGTGTAAGCTGACACTTTTCTAGCTAAAAAATTATTTTTATATTTTCATTTTTTAAATAGATGAGAGTCCGCACTGTACTGTGTACATATCATTCTTGTATTTTCTTTTCAGACTCTTGCTGTCTGTCACTACTGATGCTGTTTTAACTTGCAGGTGTGCTATTACTTGACTAAGGTGCGTGCCAAGTAGCTGAGGCATTGTACGGCTTGAGTTTCCTTGCTTACTTTTGAATAAAATTTGTTACAAAATTAGGGGATAAAATTACTGCAGTATTAGCACTATTGAGTGTATTAAGTAGACATGATCTTAACTGTGTGACTTACAGTTTTAGAAAGCACAAATTAAAATTGGATATTTGATGACAATCTCCAAACACAGCTTGCATATCAAAATAACTTAGCTCCAGATACTATAGAAGGAAAACCACAAAAAATTTCTGGTTATTTAATTTTCTTATCATTCAACATGCATTTGAAACCAAACAAGATGCTGAACTTGGAGTTTCAATTATTTGAATTATCTTTCCTAGCCATTAATAGTCTGCAAACTTGCAGATCTTCAGAACACAAATTCTAGATACTGTCATACAAAATTTGGGGTAATACTGAGAATATTAAATAAAAAAAATCAAGAGGTTACAATAAAAGTAATGCAGAGATTTAAGTCTGGGCAGAAAGTATGCAAAGACAAGGAAGAACAAATGTTAACAGAAGAGTGGGAAGAGTTTGGACCATTGTGTTCATATGCAGGCTAGTGGGCCAGGAACAGGAGACAAATATGCCATAAAGATGGAGCCGAAGGAGGAGTGTGAAGGAAACATTAAAAATATGATATAATGTATCTTAGTCATCTAAACCTTCCTGACTTAACTTTGAGATTACTATGTTACATCTAATACAGATTATCTTAATTTGAGCAGTTTATTGACAATAAAAGACTAAGTCTTGTCATCTTTGTTCATGTATGTGTGGAGAACCTACAGGGAGCTTGGTCCATAATAAAAGAAAATTCATAACACCTTTCCCCCTCTTTTTAAAGAAATTAATTTAACGTGTATATCATGTAGGATATTATTATAAGACATTATATAGAAGTGTAACTTCAGGTTGCTTAATTCCCTTGCTAGCAGGCACAGAGCTCCTGATTTGAATACTCTTGTGACTGTTACAAATAAAAAGTTTTGACTAACTGCCTATCTACCGTGGAGACATGGAACATTCCCTCAGGCTCTTAGCATGTTTCGAATCATTAATTAGTGAATGTTACTCAAAAATGAATCCCAAATCAGTGTTATTTCCTGGTTTTGCACAATCATTTTTTTTTTAAATAGTGTCTGAAATGAAAGAGCTGCAGTTTCAATTCTCACTTGGTAAATGAACATTTTTGTTTACTGGTAGGTTGATGCTTCAAAAGAGAACATGAACTGACTAAGGAGTTACCTAAGCCAGCATAATGTGCATAGCAGAAAACAATAAAAATATTTTAAAAGAGGCCCTGTGAAGAAAGGCTTCATTAAGATACCAGAGGAGCTATTAGTCAGAGGGGACAGTTCCCATGAGACAAAGAGAAAGCTCAGACATTTAAATTCTTTTCACAGCTTTAGATGTGGATAAGACCCTTTTAAAAACCCTTTAGTTATAGCGTGTTTTGCAGTGTTTTCTGAAAGCAAATGCATAAAGAGTGTTCTGAAGTTTGCTATATTTAGAGTGGGGGTTCAAAGTGTATTTTAAATGTTACATATTTTTTTAAATATACTTTTGTGTCACTGTGATCCTGTGTTATTTATTTCTTAGATTTTTGCTGCTATGTATTTTACAGCTGCAAACTAAGCATGACCGGTTCTAAGCCAGGGTCTCAACTGTGGACATAGTGAGCTATGCCTTGGTAAATCTAGTTTTCAAGGATTACCATGAATCCATAGCTTTCTAGAACTACTTGTTCATACCTTATCGAAAGAGACAAGTCAGTAAACAGATTACAGGTGGACTTTAGGGAGAAAAGTAAGAACTTATATTTAACACACAAGAAGCTAGAGTTGCCTAATGATTGCAACAGAAAACAAGAACAGAAACGCTTTGAAATATGTCCAGTTCAACTGAGACAGACAGAAAGTCATCTAACTTTCCATTGTACATTACTTTTCTCTAGTACTGAACTTGGAAATGGCACTTAGCTCAAGAAATAAGATCTTAGACTGACAACTGCCTGAAATAACTTTCTTGACATGCAGATGTAACCAAAGAAATAAAAACAAAATAGAAAAAAAAAAACAACTCAAAGGAGCTTAACATCATCAAGGTTATTAGGAGGAAGATAGAGAGAGACAGTTTACCACATAAGACTAATGTGCCTATGTTTTGAAATGATGGGCTGTTCTGATCTATGCATCCCAAGAAGGACAGTGGAGAAGGCAAAGGGACAATTGAAATGATGGAGAGCATGTAACAGCTGGCTTATGAGATGAGAGAATAAAATGTCAGGGACTTTCAAGCTAGGAGCAAGGTGTGAATAAAGTTTATAAAATCATTAAGGTGACATGAAAGAGGAAAGAAGAATCTTAGTATAAGAGCCTGCAATAATAAAACTAGGTGGTATCTGAAGAAAATTGTAGGAAAAAAAGAACAGAATAAAGAGCATACTTCTGCTTGCTGACAGTGAGGTTCTGTAATCTTTTTCGTAGGAAGTTGTACTTGTAGATGATATAGACAACTGCAAAAAGGAAGCAGATAAAACATTGGATAGCAGGTCCATGAAAATACACTGAATAAAAGAGGCAGGGATGTACCCTCTAGCATCCTTAATGCTGCTGATATGGGTGATGGGGGCATAGGTATGGAAATTACAGCAGAATGTGACCAGGCTTGTATGTGTTCCTTAAACAGCTTATCTTACAGCCGCGCTCTATTGAATTCAACTTAGATAATAGTCCAAAAAGGTCTGCAAGCCCTCTCAAGGAAGGGATGGAGAAAGGTTACAGAAAAAGAGCAGGGGAGCATCAGGTGACTATGCGTTCCAAGAAATGAAGAAGGGGAGGGAGTGTGAGCTAAAAAGGATCACAAATGGAAAGAAAATAAGAAAGAGTAAGTGGAGGCACACCAACAAGTACTTTCATTTTTCCTTGGAGCATCCAAGTTGCAGGCAGACTTTGTCTACTAGAGCTCTGCCCAGAGGTGCAAGAAAACAATGTAATGGAAAAAGGTACCATGGCCATTGATACCCTCCCTGTCAGGCCTCTACTACCTGGTGCTGGGAGCAGCCAGTTTAACCACAGCCAGAAGGCTATTGAGAATGTGTCACACTACTTACAGGGTCCTTGGATGGGGAGGAAGTTAAAAAGAGTATGACAACTTAACCTTTCATGACATATTTATAGAAAACAGGATAGGGAAAAGAAGTGCTATAGCTCTATAGAAGATGAACAACAGATTGGAAGAGCACTGTCATGGTTTAGCCCTGACTTGGCTAATTCTGGCAGCTGTTAGTAATACAGCTTAAAATTGAGCATTCTCACTGTGGGTTGGATTTCCTCGAGGTACGCATTGAACTTCATCTTTCAGCATTTCCCACTCAGTATGTCCAGACCCTCAAGAAAAAATAACCCCATGAATGGGTTTGCCTTTGCCCAAAGCAGAAAAAAAAATATAGTTCTTCCCACCATAAGGACTGTATTTGCTTCCACCATATGTAGAAGGTCTGACTGAGCAGGACCAGCTGGACTGGTAGAAGAGGAAGGTGTTGACTAACCTGACAGTTTCTGAGAAATGCTTCTCCCAGTTTTTAAATATACCATCCCCTGGTTGCTTTCAAGTTTACAGATGACACTAAGCTGGGTGGAAGTGTTGATCTGCTGGAGTATAGGGAGGCTCTGCAAAGGGATCTGAACAGGTTGGACCACTAGGTAGAGTCCAAAAGCATGAGGTTTAACACGACCAAATGCCGCGTCCTGCACTTGGGGCACAACAACCCTATGCAGAGCTATAGACTAGGAGAAGTCTGTCTAGAAAGCTGCCTGGAGGAGTGGGAACTGGGGTTGTTGATTGACAGACGACCGAACATGAGCCAGCAGTGTGCCCAGGTGGCCAAGAAGGCCAATGGCATCTTGGCTTGTATCAGAAATGGTGTGACCAGCAGGTCCAGGAAGGTTATTCTCCTTCTGTAATAGGCACCAGTGAGACCACTCCTTGAATCCTGTGTTCAGTTCTGGGCCCCTCACCACAAGAAGGATGTTGAGGCTCTGGAGAGAGTCCAGAGAAGAGCAACAAAGCTGGTGAAGGGGCTGGAGAACAGGTCTTATGAGGAACAGCTGAGAGAACTGGGATTGTTTAGCCTGGAGAAGAGGAGGCTGATGGGAGTCCTCATTGCTCTCTACAACTACCTGAAAGGAGTTTGTGGAGAGGAGGAAGTTGGCCTCTTTTCCCTAGTGACAGGGCACAGGACAAGAGGGAATGGCCTCAAGCTCCACCAGGGGAGGTTTAGGCTAGACATCAGGAAAAAAATTTTCACAGAAAGGGTCATTGGGTACTGGAACAGGCTACCCAGGAAGGTGGTTGATTCACCATCCCTGGAGATGTTTAAGGCACAGGTGGATGAGGGCAAGGGGCATGGTTTAGTGTTTGATAGGAATGGTTAGACTTGATGATCCAGTGGGTCTCTTCCAACCTTGTTATTCTATGATTCTATGATTCTTCTCTATAGTGGGAGGAGGTTTACGCCGGTCACCATCTTGCCGTCCTATGACCCAGGAGGGGTGAGGAGAGTGGTTATCAGTGAAGACTGAAGCAAAAATGTTGCTAAGTATCTCAGCCTTCTCCTTGCCTGTTAGCACTTGATCACCATTTCCAACCATCAGTGGGGCTACATTCTCTATGACCTTCCTCTTTTGATTGACATAGCTGTAGAAGCCCTTCTTGCTAGTCTTTACTTCCCTAGCCAAGTTTAGCTCCAGCTGTGTCTTAGCCTTCCTGACTTCATCCCTACACAACTGGACAGTGTCCCTATATGTTTCCCAAGTTACCTGTCCCTGCTTGCACTACCTGTGGAGTTTCTTCTTCTTCTTTAGTTTAACCAGTAGGTCTCAACTCAACCACCTTGGTCTCTTCCCTTCCCTGCCTGATTTTCTATATATGGGGACTGAGCACTCTTGTGCTTTATGGAAAGCATCCTTGAATACTTTCCAGCTCTGTTCCTCTCCCTTGTTTAGGAGGACCATGTCCCAGGGGATCCTACTGAGTAATTCCTTAAAGAGCTGGTAGTCTGCTTTCCTGAAATTTAGGGTCCTGACTATAATCCTCACCTGTTCCATATCCCTTTGGACCTTGAACTCCACCACTGCATGATCACTGCAGCCCAGGCTTCCTCCAATCCTAATATCACTGATGAATTTATTTGTATTGGTGGCCATAAGGTCCAGTATCGCATCTCCTCGGGTGGGATTCTCTATCAGCTGGACTACGAAGTTACCATTAATGCACTCCAGGAGTCCTCTGGAACGCCTACAGCTTGCTGTGTTACTTTTCCAGCAAATGTCAGGGTGGTTAAAGTCACCGAGTACAAAGACAGCTTGCCAGTGTGAAGCCTCCTGTAACTGGAGGAAGAAGACTTTATCAGTTGGATCTCCTTGAATTAGGTGTCCTGTAGTGTACACCAACCACAAGGTTTCTGTTGGTTCTTCTGTCCACAGAAGACCCACAAGGCCCACAAGGCTTCAGCCTGCTCATGGCTACTCTTCAACTACAACTCTTCACATTCTATCCCTTTCCTGGGATAAAGGGCAATACCTTCACCTGTCCTTCCTGGTCTGTCCCTTCTGAACAGCCTGTAGCCATCAATTGCCATACTCCAGTCAGGGGATTTGTCCCACCACGTTTCCATGATGGCCAATAGACCATAGCTTTCTAGCATCATGGTAGCTTCCAGTTCCTCCTGCTTGTTACCCAAACTTCATATATTAGTGTAAAGGCACATCAGCTGTAGGTTTTCCATCACTTCTCCTCATGTCCTCTCCATGGTCTTGCAGGAAAAAAACACAGGATGTGGATCTGCTGTATCATATGCCACACTGAGAAAACCAACTGTAAACAAAATTTCACAGGAGCAACATCAGGGAAACAGACTAATATAAATATTACCAAATAAATCAGGCTTAGGGCATTCATGATGTTAATTGCCTTTTCTCAAGCCTCAAATCAATAACATACAAAATAACACAGAGGGCCACTGTGCAGCTGACCACAAGTTGTATGATCCATTTGTTGGAGATTATCATCTGCGGGATTACTGATTATGTAATAATTTTAACCAACGGTAAGAAAAAAATTACAATAATACCACATAATCAAAAGTAGCATAAACCAGTTGTCTCTTTTCTAATTCACAGCCCTTCAATTTTCAAGGATAAAAAAAATCAAAACCTCAAAACTGTATTACTTTCTAGTTCTGCTTTTCAAATCTCATCCTGATAAGCTTTGAAACAGTAGTCTCAGGTCTGCAGCACTGGTATTCTGCCCAGTGTACCTTACCAGCCAAGCTAGCCAAGGCTGCCCAGTCAAGTCACTGCCTACACTGAGAGACATAGACTTTTTTTTCTGCAGTCTGAGTTGAGGTATCTCAGTGAGGTAGGTTAGCAAATGTTCTGGAGTATGAGAGGAAAAAGACTTGTGGCTTGGAGACTAAAGCTACAGCTTTAATGAAATCATCATCATGTAATAAAATATATACAAATATCTGAGATAGTGCCCCCCCCACCTTGATGACTGTATGACCAATACCCACCTTGCTACAACCTCTTTTAAGGTATTTGAAGACAGTTCTAAGGTCTCCCCTCAGCTGATTTTTCTCTAGGTTAAACAACCTCCGTTCCCACAGCTGCCTCTGAAAAGGCTTGTTCTCTAGCCCCTTCACCACCTTCGATGATGCTGGAGGCACTATTTTTACATAATTCTTTTTCATAAATCATTGAATTTAAGATTGATAAAAGAAATGTGAAGCAGGGAAGAGTAAAGCAATGTGACTGGATGTGTGGAACACTGTTCCACCACCTCCTGCCTCCTTTCAGAAAGCTGTTCTGTGAAACGGCTGTCACACATGCAAAACAGCGGGATCTAGTTTTCTAGGGAAAAAACTGATTACAGTGCCCCAGTAATAAACTACATCCCACAGTCTTTGGCTCCAGGTGCATGAGTGCAGTCTAGATGTACTTGACAATGGTGTGTGGATGTTTTGCAGGTGGACAAGCAGGAATGTAACATAGTTCTGGTGCCACAGACAGGTGTCCATTGTGGTGACATGAAAACTACAATGAGAACTACATCTGTCTACCTCACTCTTACTGTAAAGTGATCTCAAATCAATGATCAAGTAGATGTTTTCAAAAGTTCAGAGGCACATTTTTTGTAAGGAAAGGGAAAAGTAAAGTCTTTGATTTTTTTTTAATTTTTTCTAATAAGTCGCAGGTGATGTGATAGTAATTATGATACAGAAATTCCAATCTGAACTTGACTGGAGAGTTTTCTTTTTAGGATTCAGTCGTAATTGAAGTTTTGAAGCTAATACACTGAACTCAACTTAATACTCACAAAACGTCCAGTATTTACACCTACTGAAGAATATATCAGCTTCTTCAATATAAACTTTTGCATATTTCTATGACACTTCACCAGTGTTATGTATTCTTGCCTTGATTTTTTTATGAGAATATGACACAAAGAAGACAAAGGTCTTCCTAATATTATTTCCTTCTTTGACCACACTGTGGAGTTATCTGTGCAAATCCTGGCTTCTCACCTTTCTTTTCTGCTTTGTTTCCAGAAACAGGAAGATCAGCTTTAAAAAACAGGACTTGTTATGCATATATGAGGATTTTAAGATACTTCTCAATGCAGGGGAAGATGAGGTTGCTTTCTTCAGGAGTTTGTATTTTAAGACATGGTTTGTGGGATAAATGTGTGGTTTAAAATTGTGCTGTGTACCTATAATATTGTCCTAGCTTGATCTTAAACTTCAATGAAAATCTAAATGTGTCTGAATTACAAGGATTTTCTGGTTTTAAAGAACTGTGATGATGATCTAGATAATTTAATGGGAGCCTAATACTTGTCCTGATTTCAACATAATTATCCACCTACTCTTTAAATGCTTTTCCTCTGTACACAATTGCTATAGGGCTCAGCTGTTTCAGACTACCCGCCACTGAGTTTAATTAAAATCCTCTGTAGCACAATGTACACCGAGATATTCTAAACTGAGGAGCATCTTGTTTTGTGCAAGTTCCCCTGGATGAGTTCAGATGCTGGCAGTTTGCTTCCCCAAAGCTCCTTAAAATATTCGAATGGTCAGGAGAGAGGATAAGAAAAAAATAGGGGCCAGGAAGTGAAGATTTCAGTGGTTACAGAAAAGAATGTGTTAAGTTTTCAGTGCAGTGCATAAATGTTCTTCTCTTCACAATTTGTGTTCTTTTTAAAGTAATGAATACGTGTCAGCGCCTTGACTAAAATATGATACTCTTGAGAATTAACATCAACTCTTCACTTTCCCCAAAATATCTGAGAAAGATGATGAATAAAAATAAGGATACATCTAGGAGTCTGTAGATGTCTTTCACAATAGCCAGTATTATATGCAGAAAAGGGTAGAGTCTGTGGGTTTCACTTCATCAAGTCTTGATGATGTATTTTTGATATTGTTCAGAATCCATTGACATAGACTAGCACAGAAAGCAATGTATTCCTGAATGTCTCCACTCCCTCATCAAGAAGTCTCAAGATATCAGAGTCACCAATTCCCTCCTACTGGGCCTTTCAAAACTCCATACATGTACAAGTGCCAATATTATAGACATTGATGCGATTGATAAAGACAAACGTGGATAGGGCCTATAATTTAGTCAGTGGCAAACTAACAACTGGATTTTCTGAGTAAGAAGACAGAGAGAGATAAAACCTTTGTAAATTTTTAAATACTAATGAAATTAGGCTTAAAGAGAAATCATGAAAATAAAATCACTAAGGTAGAGTAGTTAAACAAATAAATGGAAATGAATAGTGTGGAATGCAATTTCTTAAAGTACCCTGTAGGATAAAAACATTTACTTAGAATGTACGGTGATTTAACTAAATCTGACATTGCAGTTTCAGAGAGGAATAAGTATGGAATTGGGTTAAAATGTGTGAGAACACAGCTAGTCTCTGTAGCTTTACAACTATTTTATTAACTGAGAGAAAGGTGTATGAGCATACATTTTGGCCAGTGGTCTAAATGTAGATGTGGTTCACAGTGTAAGTCTACATGGTAAGGGAATCATTGTGGCTAATATCTATGAAAAGCAGTTTCGTTCATGTTCTCAGCAGAAGTAGTAAATGCAACAGAAGTTTGCATTTCTTTATAAATTAATACAGGCAGAAAGAAAGAAAGGAGTGATAATAAATGAATTGAAGCTGTAATATATACTGACAGTTTGGAATAAAAACTAGAAAGGTGGCTATGTGCAGTAACTAAGCTATGATTTCACATTCTGTAGATTTTATCCCAGTGTTTTTGTGACTTCTGATATCTATAAAATCTACCCTTGCTCTAGTTTTCCTTTTTTTCTTCTCTGGAGTTAATCTAGCTATTTTTATTTATGCTGATTGAATGACATTAGCTATTAAGACAAATATGAAGCTGTTGGTTGAAAAGAGGACTAGAAATTATTCAGGAAGCATTTGGTGCAGTTTCCAGAAATGATCCTTTTAGTTAGAAATGCACATATGCCTAGAGTGCCACTGGAATGGGGTAGAGATTGCAACACTGAGGTACAACATTGAGTGGAGAGAACAAACTCTGTTTTGTTTTCCTTTGTTTTTTTCACTGCTCTGAAAAAAAATGGAAGGAAAAAGTGAAATATTTATGTTGTATCATTTATACACATACATACAGACATTATATGCATACTATTGTATGTAATATGTATGGCATTTATAGATTAATAAGAAGCAATGAATTGCATTCGAAGTTGGACAAAACCTTCATCCAAGTGAAAATGTATGTAAAATTAAAGTATCAAAATAATATATCATATAATAAAATATCTGTCAAAAAAAGAGAAATGTTCAATTATTTCAATTTTTCTTGAGATAGTATAATAAAATTGACCTAAATTCATCAAAATTTTTGAAAACTTGTTCATGTGCAGTTTTAAGGTGTTCTGTTACGATTGTTTATGGAGGACAGAGAAGAGCAAGGCTAGGAAGAAGAGAAGAGATTCCATATGAAAGAGCTTCCTCATTTCTAGCACTGACTTCCAATGAGATTGCTCATTCATAAGCATTGAAGAAGGTAAAGTTGTGTTTTGCTTTGTTCTGTGATTGTGTTGAATATGCCTTTAGTAATGTCTGTCAAAAGTATTCATTGATTTGTGTGTTTGTGAATTGCGTCAAAAGTTCATGACTTGCTTATCTATATTGTTAATTTCTAAGCAGACAGTTGTTAAAAGACAGCTGCAGAAACAAAACAAAAAAATCAGGTCTCTGGGTTTTTTTCAGTTTGCAATGTGGCCGTTGAATTGTATTACTTATCTTTCCAGTATGCAAAGAGGTAAAGTGATATGGTTTCCCTACAGCACTTTGATGGACCATTTTCAAATAGCTACATTTCTGGAACTCACAAAGCCTATCTGATAATTCAGACCTGGAATACTTCAAGTCATAAGCCAAAAATTCTCTTTTTATTTTGGCAAAACTTCTGAATAAACCCAAACATGTGAATCATCATAATAGAAGGCTGAAAATAATTTATTCTAATAGTCAAGAGAACAGCTTACAGAAAACATTTATATGTTTGTCATTTCTCTAGTCTAAGGTTAACATTTTATTTAATTACAGTTTATTACAAGTTAAATACTGTTTTCTACACAGCTTTTATGTAACGTAAAATATTCTCTCATACAAAGAAAAGTGGCTTGTGTTATGAATTATGTCTTTGGCTTTCTGTAGGCATCAAATCATTATCTACAAAATAGTCCTCTCCATTTGTACACGTCAGAAACCTGTGCATGCAAAATAAATCATGATTCCTATCACACTGCCCTGAATCATATATTTTTTAGATTACTTCAGAGCTGAATGAGTCATAGTGCAAGACAATCACTGTAGGGTGGGAGAGTTGCACCCCATGACATTGTCTGGACGCTCTTTTTAGAACAGTTCTCACTTCTGCTTTCTCCAGTGGTTGCTATGACTACTTCAGGTGATACTGTCTTCTAGACAGAGTAGCAAACCTATTGAACAAATTTCAGTTTGTTTATAACAGTCTCTTTGGTTGTCTTTTTGCATACTGTATGGCCTCATAAAGAGGTGACTCCCTACATGTTTCTTGATATTTCTTCTAAGTGACTTCTAAAATGGTGTAAGAATTTTGCATTTACAAGATGAGAAGCTTGTATTTTAACACTTGATAACTGTGAGATGTATGAAAAGTATTAGAGGATCTAATTATAGGAAGACTCACAAACTGAGCCATGTTGCAAATAAAAACCTGTCTGTAAAAAACTGCAGTCATTGAAATAGGTGGAGATCAAATTTCAGATACATTACATTAAATTAATGCTAATTTTTAGGCATATTAGTATAAGTGGAATCAAGCCTTCCCACAGCCAGTATTTACCCTATTGCATATTCCTTATGTGGTACTTTTTAAAAATAGAAAAAAACCAACAGTATTCACAAGTTCAGAAGTTCAATGTTCCAAGTGACTATCACTAAAGTATCCACAATTAGAAAGTCCAGTATGTAGAGCATCCTAACCTCTTAAGTTATAAACCCACTAACAATAGTATTTTAATTGTGCTTTTAAAAGATTGCTGGCCTTGTTCCCAGATTTCTATGGTAAGTGAGCTACTGTTCATTCACAGTCATCAAATACATGTCATAAAATATTTCTATCAGTGCTGTAGACTTTTCACATTCTTATTCTATGAAAGTAAGGATGTCTTGGGCATTTAACTTAAAGCCTTGTTTGCATAACATGGATTTACATACCTTCTATTTACCTCTATTTTGTCTCACCCTTCATAACTGCTTTATTTTATAATTTTTCTTGAGAAAGGCATCTTTAGGGTTTGAGATGCTGTCTTTAGATAAATAGAATTTACTTTTGCTTTCAAACTTAATTACTTTTTAGAATCATGATCAATTTCCCGCCTTGCTTGCTTGAGGGGAATGACCCTGTAGAAGACCCTCACACATTTGCTTTCTAATAAGCCTTTATTCACAGACTTCAGGCTATACAATCAACCTGTTCCTCCGCATCACAGTTATGTGCCTGTATATGTGGCTGCAGTCAGAGTCCTGCAGACTGGAATGCTGATGAAGGGGAGAAGAAGTGCTGAGGAATGAATCTGTGTTCAAGGAAAGCAATAACCTGGCTGCGAGTGTCCACAGTTCTTGTATAAAATTTGTCTACCTTTGATGGCACCTTTTTCTTTTTTTCTTCACATAGAGATTTCATACATAATAGCCTACCTGAAAGAGTTTCATTCTAGAGTTATTTCATTTATTTTAAAAATGTTGTGGAAGCAATCACTTTTCCTCTAATAAAAAGACATACTAATTTGAGTGGGTTTTTTTGTTAGAACAATCACTTTCATGTCTCAGCTTCTTGCTTGTCATCTTTGATTTAAAACAAAGTAACTTTTAAAGCATTATTTTAATTCCTATACTCATATTAATAGAAAAGCCATTTCTTTCCTAGGGAAAGCATGAAAACTTACCAGGGGTAAGGGAAAGATGGGAGCATTAAAGATATTCTAGTCTATCTGGAAAACAATTTAGTTTACACAGTATTTCTCCTTAAAAGTCAGCTTCTTGTCAATTTACTTGGCATCTAGAATGATTTTCATGGTTGGACTTCTTTAAATGGACCATAAGATAGTTTGGTAGAAGAAATATACTTTGCATTTTCACCTGAGTGTCAGCTAAAAGAAATGGATAAAACAGAGAGGTTCATATTTAAAGGTCTCTTCTTGAACATAGGAAAACCTCTGGTCTTTATCCAAAGATGGTATCTTGTAGACATCTTGATTTAATGTTAAAGTATAAGTAACATTTTTTAAGTAGATAGATTGAATGTTTCTTCAGAGTCTCTTCCAAACATATTTAAAACTACTTTATGTATATTTGGCTGAATTCTAGCATTAGGCAAAGCAAATACCAAAAATAAAGACTAAATGAAATTAAATTTCCATTGGGATTTCCACTTAGAAACTGTAGTGTCTTAACTAATGTAATATGGGTTAAGAAAAACCTGGGTTTGGATCTTTTTTGTAATTTATCTTGAATCTTTCCTGTAATCGGTTATTACAAAAGGATTAAAAGACAATATGACAATCTGAAGCTAAAAAGAGATTATTAATTACAAGGGTTTGTTTTTCCTACTGAGCCACTTACACTAATCAAATATTTTAAAGTTGAATTTTTTATCTGTTTAACAATGAGTTTTCTATAGGTTCCCTTCAACTAATGAGTGTATTGTAACATGAAGATTTTCTTGTTGACTTGATCTTAATTTAAATTACTGTCTGCCTCAAACCACCTGGTATGTGGTCCAAAAAGATGTGACATTTCAGTCCAGGAATAGGGTAGTACCTCTGTGAAACTGGATGAGCTGCTTTGTTCTCCAGAGAAGGGTTAGGGTTGCATAACAACTTTACTAATTGTCCCTTGAAAAGCATTCCAACTTCAAAGGAACAAAGAATTCTGTGGGAGGATTATACAGAAATAGACCTTAAAGATCAAATTGACTTACTGATACAACTTGTTTTGTAGATTTATTTCCAGTGCCTGCTGATCTTCACATAGTTCCATACCAATACCTTCTTGTAACTCAAATACATAACTCCATATTTTCCAACACAAGATTTATTGACATCTATGTCTGACCTTACAGTTTTTAACCCATTAGTCTCTACTGTCATTACAGTTGTGTATGTGAGATCTGGTCTCTGCTGAGAACACTTGCTCTAAAACAAAGAAGGATTCTAGTCCTTATATGAAAAAGAAATGGATTCTAGTCCAACAGACCCATATAAACTATTGTTCATTTGGATTATAACCTTTTTTTTTCACACACATGCAAAACCTATTAAAAGTACTCATATTTTGATTAAGAGGAAGTAGTTCTTATTTACTTTAAGGAAAACTTAACTCTTTGACTTAAAGCAAATTAGTATAAAGCAAACTCAGGGGTTTTTTTTCATGGAGGTCCTTTTTCCTAGGTTGATACTTGCATTGGATAAATTTATGTAACTTCACAGACAGTGTAATATTGTTCCTTTTGGTGGCATTATTCTAAAAGCTTTTCCTGAAGCTAATAGTGGGTTTTGTAAAAAATCATGATGAAAAAAAAGAGTAGAAATATCATATTCACAGTGACAGCAGAAGAATGAACCACAATCTGCAAAAAAGAATGATATATGAAATATTCTTGTGACATGCACATAGCACAGAAACTTGTCTTGCTTTGTTTTACCTTTAGTTCTGCCTGTGATTTTGGTCACTTTTCATTTTTATGCAAATTCTTTTGATTTCTATTAAGGTAAGACAGGTAGACTGTAAAACTATACTGGAAATCAGTGCCAAGAAGTATTGGCTCTAGTAGTTACTGGACATCCATCAAAGACATTTAAGTCCAGTTCTAATGCAGAAAAGAAAAAAAAAAGATAAAAAAAGAAAGAAGGAAGAAAAATTTCTTCCAACTTTTCAAAAAGAAGGAGCTCTTTCTTTCAATTTTTTTCCAATCATTTAAATTACTGTCTTGGGACAACGGATCTTGCCATATTTTGAGAAGAAGAACTTGCATAAATGAAACTCCCTGACTCTACAACAGTGACTCAAGCTACCTATCACAGGAAGATTCAGACCATGAAATTCACAAGTAAATTTCTAAATCTGTAATTGTAAAATAAGTATATTTTGTTGTTGTGAATATACAGAGATATTAGGAAAAACTTAAAACGAAATTCCCATTTCCTTTTGTATGGATATTATCTGCTTAACACTACAGCTGCCATTGTAATTGCATAAAGATTCTTTTATAATTTTGACTCAAGTAAAGGATCACCTTTCTCTGTGGTATGTACAGGCGACCAAAATGAGATCCTGAATGAGACCTTTGTCTCCATGAGATTCTATGCAAGACTTTTTTTTTAGTGAAAAGGACAGGAAAAAAATGTGGAGACCATTTGTTTTACAAGGATGTTGGAAGATTGGCAAACTGAACAATTGTGCATCAAAAAGCTGCATGTACTTACACATTTGAGTCTTCACATTTATGGAAAATATGTTTTTATTAAATGCCATAATATAATGGAGGAAATTTTGTGAAAAAAGTCTCTTCTTTGTAGAGTGTTTCCAATGCATTTATTTTTGTAATGTAGTAAGACTATAAATAGTAGACTTTTATGTGTATTAGTACACATCTAAATTCTCAAGTCCATAGATTTCCTTTTGTCAACATTTCAGCCTTTTAACTTCACAATTTACAACTTTTCCAGTTGTGAGTCAAATTGTAAAATACTTACTACAATTACAATTAGATTTAAACTGTATGCCTGATGTCTCTTTCTTAGTAAGACCTGACCTTTTTATTTCTGGATAATGAGGAAGACATTTTTAGAGATCATTAATAAAGACAGAGGTTTACGTGAAAAATAAGATGAACCAGAACATTTCTTTAATAGCAAAGGAGAAAATATTTTTGACATTCCACTTTGTAAGCCTCTGTTGACAATTTTCAGTCTTCACATTATTTTTTTGTGAAATCTCTCATAAGACATTTTTTCTTTTTCCACTAATACTGTTTCATAGAATCATAGAATCATAGAACAACCAGGTTGGAAGGGACCCATCGGATCATCGAGTCCAACCATTCTTATCGAACACTAAACCATGTCCCTCAATACCTCACCCACCCGTGCCTTAAACACCTCCAGGGAAGGTGAATCAACCACCTCCCTGGGCAACCTATTCCTATATCAAATAAGAGCATGACAGTTCTTACAGAAAAGCACGGAAAAATACAGAAACAACACACAAGTAACAGACTAGCAATGTTATTTATTTGCTAATCCTGTATTATTTCTCAGCATTCAAAGTTATATCCAGATTCTGATGTGTCTGTTTATTCTGAAAAGTTCATGATTATGTCTGGGGACTGGGTGTGGGGAAAAAAAGACAAAACAACAAAACACAATGAACACCATAGATGGAATTCATCCAGGTGAACTCAAATGTTCAGAAGCTCTTAAATGTTTAAATCTCAGCCAGTCATCAGAGTTAACGGAGAGAAATAGGAACCTTTTCTGCTGAATCATTTGTTCAATTTTTATACCTATTTTAGGATGAGATTAATCATTGTCCTGAAGTTCACACATTTCTGCACACTGAACATAAAGGTTGTGTCAGATGGCTGACACAAGACAAGACATCTAACTTCTGGACGACTGAAAATTAGGCATGATGAACTATATCTGTAATTGGTTAGAGTGGGAATTGTTTGGAACTTAAGAGCCAAAATGTGTTCATTTTTCAGTCTTCCTATAAGCCACTGTGGGAAAGAATTTAAAAAAATCTGTCCTTCCAGTAAATTGATCACATTGCTGAAGAATATTAAATTTAGTCTTCACAGAAATTACAAAAATTAAACACAAAGAAATAAGATGTTGACTTGTCTGAACTATTTATATGGACTTCAGATGAGTGTAGTTTGCAATCACCATGGCTTACACCAACAGAAACCCGCAGGAGAGAAATGCTCTATCCCTAGCCACATGATACAAAAAATAGGAAACTATTTCAGGCAGTGTACCAGAGGAGTATCATTTCCAGCACATTGGAGGCACATTGTACTTTGCTTCTCAGGATTTGAACGTGGTGATTTGACAGATTTTTGTGTGTGTGTGCATATACATGTATACACATACGTATATATTAAATATAGTGCCTCTGGAATTTTTGATAGTATTCTGAGTCTCATGTATTACTTTACACTGGGTTAAATTACTGGTGGCATAACTTGACCATTACATGAGGATAAAATTTGTTGTTCAGGAGCCAAGTCAGTAATTTTGCACAATACTGCAGTGTTGTTTCACATGGAGAGGCAGGCATTTCAGCATCCACAGATCTCTCTTACACAGTGTTAAGCAGGTTTTGACATTCTTTGATGAGGTTGAAGGGTTTAAAAAAAAGTTTTCATCAACATCTTGAATGCCACTTCAGCCTAAACCCAAAGTAAAATTGTCAATGTGTTAGTTATGACAAGTTACAAGTTGCTTTATTTTTCTTGCGCTATTTTACCATTCAAATACTTTCTATAACAACTCTTGGGTTGTCAGTAGTAAAATATTTTTAGAGAGGATACAGCTGCTTCTAGTTTATTATCTGCCAGCTGAAAACATCTGTATCACCTCGAAAAAGTAGAAGAGAGAAAGGTTATAATTGGGCAGCATAACAACACTGTTTCTAGTAAATAATTTGTATATCTAGACATAAATTGTAAAACTGATAACCTACTTTACTTGTTTTCCTGAACAGAATACTTATTCTATTTTGATCTGTTCCAGAAGTCTAACTACTTGTTTTCATCTTTTATAACTAAACTCAGCAGATTGACTTAAGGAATCAAAGAGATGCCTAAGGTACTTATCTGAAATATATATTTTGTATAACCTAATTCTAGCTCTGTGATATTTTCCACCCTTCTGTACTTCTGTTGAAGGGACTTATGGTGCTTCAGATCTGGGATCTTCCCCTTGGTAACCAATGTATTATAAAGGACATCTATAGTTCTCTTGATCCTAAACACAGTGGCTGCTAGCCAAACAGACATCAAAACTAGTAATTTGTCACTACCTCGTTATCCTCTCTGAATGCAGAAGAAGTCCCACTCAAAGGCGTATATTTGGAAGATGTGAACTAAATTGTTAAAAGGATTTCACATTACAGACTATTCTACAATTGCCACATCTCCACATAATTCTGTTGTCCAGGGCTAGGCAAGACTGGATCAGTTAAAGTCTTAAACACCTAAAATCAACAGAGACCTTCTCTAGAATGAAGACTATAGAGCAGTCTGTAAGATTTTTCAACTCTATAGGAAAGGTCAGGTGTCTCAAGGAGAAATGTAAGGATCTGCAAAGCTGATTTCAGACCTAGACGAGAATTCAGTTGCGAAGGGCTTCCAGATAAAATCCTACCTAAAGCAGCAACCTTGGTACTTCATTAAGTGATCGGGGAAATTTTCTTATCAGGTAACAAAGATCTCCTAGAATGCAGAAGACCTGTTTTATAAGGTCTGCTTGGCCATGGAGAGCACAAACCAATCTCCCCTGTGTTATAGGAAATCACTACATCTCTGAAGCAACAGTACAGTCCGAATTGGAAAGGCAGTGCTCTCCCTACGGAATTTAGATATCTCTCTTCCTGAATGAACATGCAAGTAGTAGGTCATTGCATATCAAGGGAAGGTTGTGTAGAAGTAAGATGATGCTAGATTTAGAGACACAAGAGTACCTTCATTGGCTCCTATCCACTACCACTGTAACTTGAACTCAGCTTTATTCTGGTGTGGCCTTTCTGCAGCTGGGAGTCCCATGCATATGCCTGTTGCTTGTTCGGTAGCTGTAGAAGTTAAATAGTCTCCTTTACCAGTGAAACCCTGTATTTTAAAAATGAAACTATAACCAGAGATTTTGGGTGAACTGGATTATCCTACCTTCCACTGGATGCAGCCTCCTCTCAGTTCAGGCTTAAGAAATAATTTAGTTTTGTTTTTTCTTTACTTTTTTTCTTTCTTTTTTCATATCTTGTTTGGGGTTTTTCCTTTCTATTTTTTCTTTTTCTGTGAATTTTCCTTTTCTTCCATATTCTTTTAATTCCTCCCTCCCCTCCCCCAACTTCTGAATAGTTTCTTTAACAGTATTTTGATTTTTAAAGAACATGAGATCAGCACTTAGTTGCATTCAGGTCAAACTGGTCTCACTGAGAAATTAGGGCTGTTTTTACAGCCAGCAGTGTTGTTGGTAAAAGCAACAGACTCACAGAGGTACTGCTATAAAAATACTTCAACTGATACAACAATAGCTTTAGCTGTATTGGTGTGTAACTTCACTACACAAACACATAACTCTTCCAGTGAAAACTCACAGGAGATTCTGATAAAGTACTGGAAGGAAGTAAGATTCAACATTTCTGTGTTTATTTGAATTTACCTCCCTCTGATAACTGCCAGTTTTGAAAATTAACAAAGAAAATGCTTTGGGTTTGCATATTTAACTCTGAAAGCCTGTGTATTTCATATCTGCTTGAGGAGCATAATATTCTTGAGAAAACAAAATCATTTCTCTGCCAAGACTAAATGATACTGGTGATGGGTATTTTACTGGAAAGAGACATATATAGCCCTAGTGACCTGAATATTCAACTAAGGGGCTATAGATTTTCTTTCTCAAATATAAAATATTAGTTTTAATTCTAATGGGACATGCTGAAATGCAGTTAATAATATTTAATTATTTGAGCTTTGACAAGTGCATAACAAATTCCTTTTCTCCTTGCACTGCCAGTCAATCACTCTGTTCCCATAAGGCTTTCAAGGATTGATAGGCTTTAAAGTCAGGTGGTATACTACATCTTTAGGTCTGATTTCATAGCTTACACAGTTGCCAATAACTTCTGTTTGAGTACATTATACTTCTTGAGAACAGGTCAATTTTGTATTTTGGTAAACATACAGAAGGAGGCTCTTTCTGTCCTTGGTCAATTCCTTCTATTCCCATACTGGAGATCATTTCTCCCTTTGTAGGACCCAAACAACTGCTGGCAGGAATCAGGCAGGAAATAGGGTCCTTGACATTGTTTTTCCTCTTTTTTTTAACCTGCATAATTTCAGTGATTCTTAGTGAAGAATGTGGTCCAGCAGCTGCTCATGTTAGAGGTGGCAGCAAGCAAGCTGCACCACAGGGATAGTGAAAAGCTGTCAATAGATGAAAGATAAGAGAAATACAGGATGGTAGGCAAGGAAAGGCTTATGTTATAGAAAATACAGCATAGAAGGACAACCTAATGAATCTAAATCTTCTTTTGAGGAAGAAAATGGGAAAATCAAGCTCTTCCTTTGTTCAGCTGCTCCTTAGGTTAATTGTTTTCACTGTTGAAGAAGTATGACTGTTCAAGTTCAACTGATCCATATGGTGAAGCTGCTTACCAGCAGGATAGTATTTCTGTTGTTTTAAAGTTTAGGGATACTATAGGCTAATAAAAATCAATAATTTTTGAACATTCTTTTGCTTATCTCAGAGATAGCGTGAGGATGTATGAAAGTTTAGACAGGGAAGCACAGCTATCTTTCTGTCATTCTTCAGTCAGGAACTGTTCTAAGTTGTGTCCCTGAGTCAGTGTTAATTCACTTTTGAGCACTTTCTAGCTGCTATATCATGACGTAGTGCTGTAGTTCTATTTTATTATAGATTTTATGCTATCTTTTTTATTATACCAATGTTTATAATGTACAATTCACTGATAAAAGTTTAGTAATGTTGTTTCAAAAGTTGCAACTTTACATAACTGTTTACTATGCTGTGATAAAAGTAAAATATAAGCACAAAAGAGACTGTGGAAGATGTTGCAATGTTTCCAAAGTGCCCCTAGAAATGAATGGGCATTTGAAATAACTGAAAACAAAAGGTACATACATAAGTATAATCATACAATGACAATTCAATCTGAGACACTATTGAAATACTTAATTTTTACTTTGACTTTTGCTGCAAATTATATTGACTTTACTTAGTCTAATATAAATCATTGCCTACATTCTGTATTGAGTAAAGACTTATCTATATTGATATATGCTAGACTGATTACTACTAAAAATACATTCTATAGTTTCTTAAATGATTGGGTATTTTTCAGAATGTCAATTCTTCTTTATAGACTTATGTTAAATCTTTGGATTTTAATTGTAATTCATAATAAATATTTTGAAATGTATAGCATGTAACGTATGTCTTAATTTTCATTTGAAAGGAGTTTTGTTTTCTATTGAGTAGTAATTAAATTATCAAATTAAAAAGAACAGGAAAATAACAATACTTTCCACAGGACTTTGAGATTACCCTACTCTATGGCAAGATTTTTGCTGGGAAAAAATTAGTTCATTGTCATACTGTTATATTTTTATTATTTTAAATAAATCCAGTTAAATTAAACTTACAGAAGCCAGTAAATTTGGTCACTTCCTGAAATCCTTTAACACATTGCTATTACAGTAATACTGATCTTGTTACATGGGACTATCTCATTGTACACGCGTTCTGGAATATAATAAATAGCTTGAAAACAAAAATGTCGTAATTCCACTAATTAAGCGCAAATGCAAGCCAACATTCACAGAAACAGAGGAACTTCCTGATTCTCAACTGCCGTCATCTTGAAATTTCGTATTTACTCTCCAAAGTATAAGCACATGGTGTTACTTAGAAATATAATTGTTTATATGTTAACAACATGATTTTTACCTTAATCTAATTTTCCGAAGCATCTGAGTCATTGTAACAGGAATTATTTTAAAGGGCTACCAGAAGCAGGAATCCAAATATTTCTAACAGTTGCCAGCAAAGATGCCTAATTGTACAAAGTGACCAATACTTTTTTCCTTTGTGCCTTATTGCTTTATATTGGCACAGGAGTCAAGTACACTTTTTAGGGGAAAAATGTGTTGTTCCCTTCACTGTGTTCCCCCTTTACACACTGCCGACAATAATTTTTGTAGACATCATTCTCCAAGATACTATATTAAATTACTCTAGAAAAGGACCTTACTGATTATTTGTCATTCATCAGAACACATAGATATTGTGGTGAATAACTCCTGGTCACACATGTGCTTGCATAGCTGGGTGGTGTTTTTAAGATCTGCTTCTTCATTCCCACTCCATGTCAGCTCTGGTCTCAATCTCACTTTTCTGCAAATGTCTTTCACAGCAAAGTATTTGGGAAAGACAACTGATTTTAATCTCTACTATGGATAACCAAAGAAAGGGTTTCTGAAAAAAAAGAACAAAGGTCAGGTACTACATTTTTCTTCTGTATCCCCTCAAGAAATTCAGTAATATTTTGATTCCTTAAACCCTTAGGATTTTGGTGGAAAAAAAGAAATGATACCCCATCTCTCATAGTTTTTAAAGCATCCAAGTTGTACAAAAGAGAAGAGCTAAACTGAAGTGGAAAGGGGTTGCTCACAAAGTACCTCACTCTAATGCTAGGAACGCTGCATACTAAACATACTGTAAATTGATTAACTATCAGAATGATCTATATAAACATCCTTCACAAGTTTGGAAATTAAATGTACTTGACCATTGATCTGCCAACAGTAGCCTGGATCTTAAATATTCTGTTAGGAATTGCATGATTTAATTTGCTTGACTTGTCTTGTGTATTCATATTTACTTGTACTCTCTTGCAATTTATCACAGGAAAGCCATATGGCAGCCATAAACTTGAACAGTTTATGTTCAAGATTTTTCAACTCCAAACCAAAGTAAAGTAAGTTTCTATTTCATGCAGATGTATTCTTGAAGTTGTTAGATTGCTTTCTAGGAAATGCCACATGTATTTCCCACTTAATGAAGGTTTTGTCCTCTAGCTAGATATATTGGCAAACTAAGCAGACACATTTTTATGCTGTTGCTGAAGAATCCTTTTTCACTGTTCTCTGAAATTCTATTCATACATGAAATAAAGCATATCGCTTCAGCCCTTCTCAAACAAAGTATTTCCTTTTTAGGTGTCTTACTTTGAGTATGTGGGTTTTCTTGAGCAATAGCATGCTAACAGCTCCTGATAAAATTATGCCTCTGGAAGAATAAAAATACCCTTTTCCTTGCTCTTTTGTATTTATGTTAATGTAGGTAATGTTGATTTTATACTAGTATGCCTTATGTTGTCACATTTGCCAAATAACTATGTGGACTGATTTTGTAGGCTCTTCCCACAACGTGTAAAAATCATTTAGACTATCTTCCAGCCACAAAGTAATCTTTTTCATATGAGACTGCTCCTACAAGGTCTGCCAAAAATTCTTACTACAGATAAATCTTTTACATTTTTCCAGTGCCTGAGAATCATCCTTTTAGCAATCATTAATCCTGTAAATATCCATTTTGATGATGCTTTTGGGATGCCTTTAATTCCCAAAATGTTAGACAAAATCCAAACAGAAGGTTCTGAGCATATTTTACTTCCAATTCTTTGACATGATGGGCTAAAGTAGTTTACTTTTTCATTCTGATAAGATTATTATGGTCTCTGCTAGAAGTTAAACATATAGTGAGTTATCTTTTTGATGTTTTCTCTAGAATACATACTTTCTTTTCCATTTTTGAGAAACAAAATACAGAGCAAATTTCCAATTATGATAACTGCCTAAAAAAGAAATGATAACACTAGAACAATACCATGAAATTTATGTTAGATTTTCTCCATGAGTTACATTTGTTCTGGGTGGACAGATTAAGTAAAAGATTAGAAATCTACTGGAAAGTGTATTTATTTTTTACTTCCTTTTTCCTACAGTTTTCTAATAAAGAAAAGTATAATCCCTTTATATAAAATGTACATTAGAAATAATGTACCTCCTCCTATGAAGAAACTAATAGTATTTTTAATAAGCACAAAGAACATATTTCATAAAGGATTGTAGACTCAGAACAACATGCCATACACAAAACTGTATTTGAAATATTTTAAGGTACATCTGATATCTGCTGCTATTCCACGTATATAATTTCCCTGTATTATCTCTGTTCATATATTGATACTGTTCTAAGCTACACTGATGTTCCACAGTGTATACACTTTGCAAAGGATTCATTTCACCAAAGAATGGTTTTTATTTGAAGCAGTCATCTTGTCTTCCACTGAGATATAGTCAATCTATTTAAGGAGGCACTACAGTTATGTATCTCATCAATGTATATATCTAAACCAATCAATCACACACACTAACAGTGAATATCTTTTTTCACAGGGAACTTAATGAGTGAAGAGATGGCTTAGGTTAGCTGATTCTTTCCTGGTTTGACTAGGTTTATAACTTACAGTAACTTCATCTGTCCTCTGACTTCCAATAAGAAAATCAACTATTTGGACTATGGAAAATAACAAAGACAACAGAAAACATGATTGTTTGGGGAAACTTCCTCCTTTAGATGTTGTGAAGGATAATGAACAATTGAATTGCCCAGCAGGAATGGAATAAGTCATGTTGTTTAAATCTACTGGACAAAATACTAAACTAGTGCTGAAAAACTCTAGACTTACTTGGAAATTGACCCCTTATTTATCTCTGGCTGTTGTGTACAAGAAAAACTCTAGACTTACTTGGAAATTGACCCCTTATTTATCTCTGGCTGTTGTGTACAAGAAAAACTCTAGACTTACTTGGAAATTGACTCCTTATTTATCTCTGGCTGTTGTGGGCAAGAATGGTAACAGTGGGCTGTCAAGCATTTAACAGCTCAGTAGACTCAATAACCTTCAAAATTTAGTTGGGTTTTTTTATTTTTTTTTTTTTTTTTGTGAGGTAAGTTTTGGATATGTGAAATTAAAATAAAGACTGAACAAGTGTCTCTGTCTTCCTTACAAATAGAACAAAAATTACTGATTTGATTTAGCATGAATTCACTTCCTGTCACGGTCCAGATTACCCAAACATTGCACTGCTGAAATGCAACCCTGAGTTTTTCACTGTACCAACAAAGTCCTTTTACGCTCAACTTAGAAAACACACAGATTCTAATATCCAACTGAAGCAAATGGTCTACAGTAGTCAGAGAAGAATTTTCTAATAAAAACATCCAAATGAACATTGTCAGTACAAATGTCATGGAAGTTGGCTGTGTACAATGTGAAATTTTGTTGGAAAAATTTTATACAAATGTCTGAATGTGCTTAATGATAAGTTATAAATTAATAGGGATGTTAATATTATTTCATTTGAGAAGTTAGAATTTATGCATGATTTTTGTGGCATGTGGCAATTTTGGGCATTGGAATAGGCTGCCCAGGGAGGTGGTTGATTCACCTTCCCTGGAGGTGTTTAAGGCATGGGTAGATGAGGCTCTGAGGGACATGGTTTAGTGTTTAATAGGAAAGGTTGGACTCGATGATCCGATGGGTCTCTTCCAACCTGGTTGTTCTATGATTCTATGAAGTAGAAATTACACACGACAAACTTCTTGCTATATAAGGAATAGGGACCCGATGATTTTTGTCATGAAATCAAGTGAAACTATTTTGTGTAAGTGAAGAACAGAAAGTCTGTAGGACTGTACAGTGTGTTGACATACAACTTAAAATAAAGTACACTTTTTCTAGTCTGATCACAAGATGCAGTGAACTTGTAGATAAGGACAGTAAAAAGGTTACTGCATAGGAAATACACATGGAGAATTTGAAGTACAAGGACAGAACAGCACCTTCACAGAAATCACTCTGCTAAAATTTAAAGTTTGTTAGTCAGCAGCCTTGGGGTTCTCAGCCTCATAGATTCCAACATTAGGAGAGTTAAAAAAAAGGGGCTGACAGATGGGATATTTTAAATCTTTCAGGTGATCTATCATTATGTCTGAGTTAATTAGAAGTTCCGTTGGAATACAGATGTTCTTTGGAATATTTTGGCATTTAATATGACAATGTGTTTTTTCGTGACAAAAGGAACTTCTCTTTGTATGGTATACTGTGCTCAAAAAATTATTTCAGGGCAAAATACAATGTGTAATGAAATTTGGTTTTTTAAATAATTCACTCAAACAAATGAAGATGCTAAATTATGTAAGAACACGTGTGCCTTTCTCTCTTGGCAATAAATGAATGGTATTTGTAAACAGAAAAAAGCATTTAGCTTGGAAAATGGAGGGTCTGATTCACAAAAGCTTTTTATATCATTGGTACAAGTTTACTTAGCCTGCTGAGAAAGTGCGCTGAAAGTGATTGTGGTCACTGTTATTCTGCTGCTTATGTACCATTTTCTAGGGCTCCGTTCAAATATGTAGGAACGGTTTTGTTGTTTATTTCTGCTAAAGCAAGAAAAAAATTATCAGGATACCTGACACAATTCAGAGAAGTGCAGATCTCTGCTTACTTCAGTGTTGTATCTGCTTCCGTTGATAAATGTCTTAGTTGCACTAAAGCCTCTGGAAAGCAATCTTTAGGCAACCAAATTAAACTCCATGTCTCTATGTCTCCTCCAGGAACTGAGATTTATTCCTGTGTAATGGGCCCTCCTAGAGCTTAAACTGTCTGTAGACCCTCAGATCCAGATGTGGGTGGTACTCAAGATGCATATAGATTATGCTTTCTGTATACAGGACAAAAATTACAGTCTTTCTTTACTGACATTTTCTGGTTCAGAACTGTGGCTCCCTACAAAGCTCACAAATTTTATGGATTTCAGTTGAACTTGGATTTCCAAATGCATACCTACATTGTACTTCCCAGAAGCCAGCCTGGTCTCAGATTTAGGCCTAAAATTGAGTCTTCAAGTGACTGTGCAGTTTCTGAGTCAGAATGGTTGCAATTCTTCTATATACAGTTTGGGACATAAAACATTTGTAATAGACAAATTTATTTCTGAATTGTTATCCGATGAGAGGTGACTGGTAGCACTATGATATATCCTGACTGACATAGTCACTGGTAAAATTTTTACTGTTAGTGCAAGTCTTACTTTGCCTTGGGTGTAGGTATTTTGTATTAATTTATGACTGTTGTAGAATACATCTTGGCATTTTGTCCTGACTTTGTGGCTACTTGCACTCACCTGATGCTTGCTTCAATCATCGCAAATAACACAGGGAAGTAGCAAATCAAATAGTTAATTCTGGTGGATTTGCCTTTTTTGTTTGCTTTATTTGTTTTAATTTTCTTCTTCTAATGATCAGCCTGGATTTCAGTTGCACATAATGACTACCTCTATACTAGACATCTAAGAAGTGTTAAGGAACGTTCCTGGGCACCGATACATGTTTATTTACATGATCAAATTGTTAGAAAATTTCTTGACCTTTTCTTGTCCTGCAAAAACTAGAACATTGAAATAATTATCAGGTGTTGTTTGACATTAAGCAGAAAATATTCAATAGAAAACTTAGATGCTATTCTTTTCTAGACTTTGTGAAAGTTTGATAGGAAGGACGTGGGTGCTTAGCAGGTACCGACCTCAATGACAGTCAATAGGCTCAAGGAATTTCCCAGGTTGGAAACTGGCAAAAGAAGCTAAACATACAATGCAAATACTCTTTTACTCCTGATGATTATTGATTGCAGTTTTAGAGTAATTGCATTTTAAAAATTATTTTACAGCATGATGAAAGCAGTGACAATCATGATGTTCGTTGTTTTGTTTGCATGTTTCTGTGCTTGTGGAACTTTTCTAGCACTTTTAAAGCTGATTGACCTAAACCAGCCGTAAATGCCAAGACAGGGACTCACCACCTCACTAGATAGTAGCATGATAATATTTCCAATATTGATTTCTATCGATTTTGTTATATTTGAAAATAATTACCTTTCATAGACACTATGCCTTTCAAATTTGTGGTTTTTAAATGTCACGCTTTAACCCAAGACTACCTTCTCCTCCTGCTGGCATATCTGGACCACTTTCTTTACAGAGGGCTTTTCAAAGTCCAACTAAATCACATTTAACAATCCTTTATCCAATATTCTTTCAATTCTTTTAAACAAAATGAGGCTTAAGTAGTCCAATTGCATTTTGCAGAAGCTTTGCTGATTTATATTCTGCTATCCTCATTTGTGTGCTTTTTAAGTTTCTTTGATTGTGTTTTCAGCTAATTTACCTAATTCTAAAGTCATGTTCAATGGTCTATAATTTTAGGTTTTCATCTAACACATCATTTAATGATGGCTACAATACTGGCTTCCATCCAGTCTATCATCATAGTAGTGGAGATTAGTGTGTTCTATATTTTTATGTTTGAACTTCAGTTATTAGATAGGGATTTTCAAAGGTCACTAATGCAGGTAGGTACCCAAATCTCATAAACTTTTAGTGAAAAATGTGCATTTTACTCCCAGAACATCTCTGGAGATCTCCTGATTTTCAGTCATTCGTGCTCCTTGGTGAATACTGTTTCACTCTAATTGCACGGTGATATGTATTCACAGTTTGGCATAACATCCTTCTTTTTAATACTGCATCACTTTATCTCCATCAAGAGTGATGCATAACATAGAGATCACTAATGTAAGGTGATAATGACAATGTGGTTAGTTTAACTCAATTCTGAACCAGTCATGGATATAAACCCTTCCATTTTATGCTAATTACTTAGTTCTATTCAACATACCTGCAAATGTCATTAACTTGATTAATCTTTCACATGTTCCTCTTGCTTACCTATCAAGGACTTCCTTCCATCCTTTACAGTTTATAATTCGTTGTTCAATTGTTACCACATGATACCAATATTGTACCACAGCAGCTCTAACCCATTTATTTCTGCTGGTGCTTTAATTTAATCCCTATTTATGTTGACTTAAATTCTGAAAAATTGGACTAGACATATAAATGTGAAGTTTCCTTTCCACTGGAGGGCTTTTAAAGCTTATTGATAGTCATTTGAGGTCACCTATGCACAACACCTATGCACAACTTTCTAAAGAATCCAAGAGATTCTTGGACATATTGGACTCCCTTGTAGAGTACAGTAGATAAAACTGGGGAAACTTTTAAACTAGTTTTTGCAGTCAAGAAATAAAAAAAAAATTTAAAAAATTTACAAGGATAAATTTTCATGCAAAGAGGACTTTGCTTTTTCAGAGGAGTTCAAAATCATTTGGAGAAATTCTGACACAAAGACAATTTTATGTGATCGTCATACATATAAGAAACACAAAATGCTGATCAACACATATAGGTGGAGTGGATATTGAAGTTAATGTTGGCATTCCTGAGACCACATGGGAAAAATCTTTTTGCGCTTACTTCTTAGAGTCAACACAACATCAGAATATAAAGTTAATCATTAATTTATCATTAACCCTTGTGACCATTATAAATCACACAGAAAAAATGCAACTTCTAGCTCACAACCTGTATAGTCAGAAATAGAATTGCCCCCTTTTTTTTTTTCTTAAAGCTATCAGTTGTGACACAGAGCTTCTAAAATGTCCTATCCAGAGGCTAGGAAGAACTGTAACTAGTATGATGTACAATAAGCAATGACTAAAACGTGAGCTGATGCTCCTTGAGATAGAGCAAATCTTTTGGCTAACTACATAACAAAAAAAACATAGAATGACTTTTCTGTAAATGAAATTTTAGCTACTTTTACTCTTAACTTTGGTTGGTTCTGGTTTGGTAAATTACTATTGTGCTGCATTTTGACAGAATATTGTAACTTTTTATTGTCATTTTACAAGCAGTTTGTATTGTTGGGTATGAGGAGGATTAGGACTTCTTGACTTTTAAATGGGAATTAAGAACAAGTTCTCTTGAAAAATAGGCAAGATATTGCTTTCCTGGCTGTGTTCTCCTCAGAAAGGGCTGACTTAATTAAAAGCTAATGTTTGACCACAGAATATTTAACATGAAATGTTTGAAAAAGATTTCTCAGAAGCTTCAGAGTGTCTGTAAATGTTTTTGATCAAACTTTGTATTTTTAATATTTTTATGATCTTGTTTCATAATATAGTTAGAAGTAACCCTGCAACTAGTTTACTGGTTTTAGTACAAACATGGGGAAAAACAAGTGAAGGAGATAACTTTTATAATAGGACTAGGAAAAACTGTAGCTACTGTACTTGCAAGTATTCCACAGAAAAATTCTACCCACATTTATCAACAGCACATGTTAGAAAACTAAAATCCACTGAGGCCAAGATGAAGGGGTTTTGCTGTAGAATTTAATAGAAACAGGATTTTTATCTTATCAAGCCAGAGAACATGTAAGTGTAAAAATGTGCAACCTTGAGGACTAGAAGTTTTACCAAGAAGGTTTATTTTAAAATTTGCTCATTTGTGTGACTCAACAACTTTTGCATAGGTTAAAACTGGATCTGAAACATTAAGGGACAGTAGATGTCAATTAGAAGTGATTTGAAAATGAATCTGTAAAATATTTGTCCATCCTAATTAGTTTTATGTGTTTTGCTAAAAAAATCGGTAACAACCTATAGTCATTTTGTATAGTATTACAATATTTTTTACAAGATCCTTGTGATTTCTAACATTAGAAGATCTAAATTCCACAGAACACCATTTATTAAAGTAAATGAGAGTTCTAAAAACTGTAAAGTATTTAGAGGTGTGAGATGCAAAAGAACTCTTTGGTCTCTAATTTTTTAATTTATATTTGTTCTGCTCCAACAGAAGGGTATTTGCTGAAGAAAGGAGATACTAAAAAAAACCACCTGTGTGCATTCATTACTGCTGAAATAAAAGTTTAAATAGGGACAAAGCAGTAAAATGAAATTGAATGGTAAAATGTTATTTCTCTGCATCAGCTAATCCCCGTTTCTATTTTAAATATGGTTATAGAAGTCAAAGCAAATATATGTTTGCTTTGCATTGCAAACTGACTCGACACATTGAGCAGAGTGTTTAATCTGTTTTGGACACACAGAATGTCAATCAACATAATACCTGGGTACTCTTGTAATGCCTAAGAGTATTGAAGATGTGTACTATGATGTTTAATCTGCTGTATATTGAATTTGTGTTGTTATGCTATTCCAACGAATACTAGATTGTGTCATACAAAATCTTCATCACTATGATTGCTATGTCCAGCACCTACATAGCCCTTTAAGTTTGTAAATGTATATGTAACCACATTATTACCTCTATTTTGGACATACAAATAGCATAGCATTGTGGCCAGATAAAATATATAGGATGCAAAACAACTGAGAAAAGGCAAATCTTCAAAGGTACTTGAAGAGACTCTTCAGAGGTATAAAGTCTTGTGAGGCCAACAGCACCTGTTTAACAGAATCTGTTGTGCCTTATAAGTCTGAGATCATAGAATCATAGAATCATAGAGCAACCAGGTTGGAAGAGACCCATAGGATCATCAAGTCCAACCATTCCTATCAAACACTAAACCATCTCCCTCAGGACCTCATCTCCCCGTACCTTAAACACCTCCAGGGAAGGTGAATCAACCACCTCCCTGGGCAGCCTATTCCAATGCCCAATGACCCTCTGTGTGAAAAACTTCCTCCTAATCTCTAGCCTAAAGCTCCCATGGCAGAGCTTGAGGCCATTCCCTCTTGTCCTGTCCCCTGTCACTTGGGAGAAGAGCCCAGCTCCCTCCTCTCTACAACCTCCTCCAACCCCTTCACCAGCTTTGTTGCTCTTCTCTGGACTTGTTCCAGAGCCTCAACATCCCTCTTGTGGTCAGGGGCCCAGAACTGAACACAGCATTCAAGAAGCGGCCTCACCAGTGCTGAGTACAGAGGGAGAATCACCTCCCTGGACCTGCTGGTCACACCATTTCTGATACAAGCCTTCTTGGCCTTCTTGGCCACCTGGGCACACTGCTGCCTCATGTTCAGTCGGCTGTCAACCAACACCCCCAGGTCCCTCTCCTCCTGGCAGTTTTCCAGCCAAACTTCTCCCAGTCTGTAGCTCTGCATAGGGTTGTTGTGACCCAAGTGCAGGACCAGGCATTTGGGCATGTCAAACCTAATGAGACGACTGAGGTAAGGGTATCAGTTATATCAAACTTGAGTATAGATGCAGTAAAAATGGAATTAATGGGGAAATGTTTTGTGTATTTAAGAGGACACTGGGGCAGAGAAAAGATTGCAAAAAATAAAGATGGGTAAATGAGTCAAGAAACAGCAAGATATATGAATAATGTGATAAGTTCTGCAAAGAACCTTTGGGCCGCCCTAAGCTTGATCAACACAACCCCATCAGAACAGTAAACCACTCCATTGTTCTGACAATACCAGAACAGTCAAACCTGTTTCGACAGTCAGGGGTTCCCTGGCTACAAGGAGATCACCCAAGCAGTGGATAGAGCCTCTTGGTATCACCATGCTGATACCCACTCATGACCAGGTGCAAAAACAGACGCCTTCTCTTCCAAATTGCTAAGAGCTTTACTTCCCTGCTCTGTCATAAACATCCTGTATGACTTTTAATATGCTGTTATCTAGACTGCTCTCTTTCTTTCTCATGCCTTTTCTATAATATCTTCTTCTACTCGACAGTGCTTGAGTGCATGAACGAATCTATTTCTAAGTATACAGTCATATGGATCATTTGTCACCAGTGTCTCACCAAGCTTTTTCTTCAAGAGTTTTTTTAACACATACACTGATAAATTAGATCCTCACTTATGTCTGCAAATCTCTGTCACTTCACATATTCATCTCAGGTCAACCATTCAACCTCATTCTTTTAGATATTCCTGGGAAACTAGAAGCTGCCAAAATCTAGCAAACAAATCCTCTTCTATGAAAAAGGAAAATAAAAATGTATTCTTAGGAATTATTCAGCATCTCAATAATCAGGTTGTCAACATATTTTTCTTGACAAAAGTGTTGATTTTTCTGACATTGAAAATCAGGGACTAAAGTGATTTTTCAAGTTAGTCACCCAACATGGAGGTATTTAGTCACTTGTTCCTTTGTTCTATAATTCAACTCAATTTTCTAAAGAGTACACAAGCAATAAAATAAAATGTATTGAATCACAGAATGACAGTCTGGTAAGGATTGGAAGGGATCTCTGGAGATCATCTAGGCCAAACCCCTGCTTAATCAGGTTCACCTATAGGTCTATTGGTCTCAGCTATCTCCTCTTTAAAGTGTAAAAGAGATTAAAAAATAACTTGTGATGACTGTAAAAAAATTATCACCGTGATTCTGAATGCAGATATGGAATTATTTTTTTGAGGTAACCATGAGACTTCTTTGCACTATTACTTTCTAAAGAGGAATTGAGGTCTGACTAGAACTGAAAGTACAAATGAATTCATGCTTTAAATCTCAGGTTTTTACTGCAATGCAAAGGAGTGTTTCAGGGTCTCAGTCAGCAGAAAAAAAGGACATTTGGAAACTGCGATATCATTGGATCTCATAGAATCAAAGAAACACAGAATGGTTTGAGTTGGAAGGGACCTTAAAGGTCATCTATTTCCAACTCCCTTGACATTGATACGGACAATTTTCATGAAATCAAGTTGCTCAAAGCACCATACAAACTGACCTTGAACACTTCCAGGGATCAGGCATCCACAACTTCCCTAAGAGACTTGTTCCAGTGTCTCACCATCATCATAGTGAAGAAGTTTTTTCCATATATTTGATCTAAATCCATCCTCTTTCAGTTTAAAGCCATTTCCCATCATGCTATCATGTCCTTGTAAAAAGCCCCTCGCCTGCTTTCCTGTAGGTTCCCTTTAGGTACTGAAAGGTTTCTATGAGGAATTCCTGGAGCATTCTCCTCCATGCTGCACAATCCAAATTCTCTCAGTCTGTCTTCACACGAGAGGTGCTCCAGTCCTTTGATCATCTTTGCAGCCTTTCTCTGGACACAATCTAACAGGTCCATCCAACTGGTCCACATCCTTCTTATGCTGGGGACACAAGAGTTGAATGCAGTAGTCCAGGTGGGATCTCACAAGAGATAGTGCTAGAATTACCTCCCTTGACCTGTCTGTCACACCTTTTGATGCACCCCAGGATACAGTTGGCATTCTGGGCTTCAAGATTACATTACTGAGTCATGTGGGTCTTCTCCTCAACCAACACTCTCAAGTCCTTTTTTCTTAGAGTTATTCTCAATCCATTTTTTGCCCAAACTCTATTTGTGTTTGGGATTGCTCTGAACCATGTGCAGGACATTGCATTTCTTGGGTTCTCAGAGACCCACCATTTAAACCTGTCAAGGTACCTCTGGATGACATTGCTTCCCTTCAGGATGTCGACTACAACACAGGGCTACTGTTATCAGCAAACTTGCTGAGGGTCCACTCAATCCCACTGTTCATGTTACCAAGAAAGATGTTAAACAGCATTGGTACCAAAACTGACCTCTGAGGAAGGCCACTCATCATTTAGATATTGGACATCTGAGCAAAACTCTTTGAGTGTGACCATCCAGCCAATTCCTTATCCACCAAGTGCTCCACCCATCAAATCCATGTACTTCCAATTTAGAGACAAGGATATGTTGTGGGATTGTGTCAAATGTTTTGAATAAGTCCAGATAAATGATACAAATATCTGTTTTACTTTGATCAGCTTCTCAGAGGTAATGAAGAAGATTATTTAAATTGTCTGATATTCTCCACAAGCTTTTTATGGTTCTGATTAATTGATTTGGGAGCATTATGCTATACTTGAGAGGGTAAATTGACTCTTTGTTGCAGTTGTCTTATTAATTAATCCTGTTAGAAATCTTTTACTGTATCTAGTTTGTTTGTAAAAACTTTAATTTATTTGAATGTGCAGATTTTCAGTGTAAACTCTTTCATTTTCCCCTTTAATCCTAAACCAGGCTTTGCTTATACGAAATAAAAAGCAAAAATAGAAAGCCTAGTTTTCTGGTTCAATAAATTGTTTGCATAAGTTTGTGGAAACTGCCCTTCATCAACTGATTGAATCTGGAACACTAATTGGAAATGTTTTGGAGAAGAATTGTGGATATTTCTTGTTCATGGAAAGTCAGATTCAGAAATCTGTAAGTTTACATATTTATAATATTTTCTGACATTTTTAATACTTGTGCATTTGCAAATTGTCATATAGAAAATAATAGGACAGACAAAACTGGAGAGTCTCCAGTGGATTTTTTTTTGTCCAAAACTGTATTTAAACTGAAGATTTTGGGGATGTGTACCATCTTCAGCATGAATTACATTTCTCACTAAACTGAAAACCTCGCTCAGCATAGAATTCTTGAAAGTCTAGGGTCCAGTATGCTTCTACAGGGTCTAAAAATGTAAAATTCAAGTCTCTGATTCTGCCTAGAAATTCAAATTGTAGTACCAATCACTTGTTTCTGATTTTTCCATTTTTCATTGGACCTTTTGGCACATGTAACTAAGTAATCACTATAGCAGGATCCATACTGAGTATAAGTCACAGATATTGCACTTTTGAGCAATGGACAATGCCGTTGATGAGGACAAGACTTCGGAATTTATTGAATGTGAGACTTTTTTACTTATTCTGAAAACTTTCATAGAATGGAAAAGCTATGTCATATTAAACTCTAATGAAAATATGTTGGTTTTTTTATAATAAAACAGAATACTACACTGTTGGTAATTTTGTTTTTCAGTTCTTTTCCTCCATGCCAAATTAGCATGTATTTGGGCAAATACGGGTTAAATACATTTATGGAAAATGCCACTTTAAAATACTGATTCAATGGAAAAGAAATAATGAAAAAAAAGAAAAATACAGATCTGAGACTATGTGGATAAGAACAAGGGTAGCGTAATTTTCAAAAATATCATAGAATCAGAGAATCGTGGAATGGTTTGAGTCAAAAAGACCTTAAAGATCATTCAGTTCCAACCATCCTGCCATGGGCAGGGACATGTTTGCATAAAGTGCAAATAATTGTATAAGGAACAGACACCCTCTTCAAGAAAAGTTGCTGTGATTCCATTTGCACAGGATGTTAAACTTATGTGCACTCTAAGACTTTAGTACATCACTACCTGGCATAAAATGCCAAATAGCAAATGTTAAGCAGGTAGTTTAGCCTGTAACTAAACCCCTAAGCTTCCAATAGTACTTTCCTTAATTTTACCTCCTCTTTCAAAGGAGAAATTCACATTAACTACCCTATTTTTAACTTTACTCAAAGTGGAAAAAGACGTAGACTTCCTAGGAAATTACAAAATTAAAAGTAAAAAAGGTGGAGTGAATTAGACATCCCTCTGATATCTGGTATTAGTCAAAGATCTCTGCACTCTTTCCAAAATGATTTGTACAGTGACACAGTTACTGTATATCATTCTGATAAAGAATACACTTGAGGAGTTATTTTTATTGAATACTATGTAGAATCACAGTATGAAACATTGAGTTTAGGGTTTGAAGTTTTTTAAATTACTTCAAGAGAATTTCCAGCTAAGTTAGGCACTTGGTGGGACATGTGGGACATTGTGGATGTTTCAAGCCTAGATGAGAGGAGTAATCAAGTGGACTGTTAACAGTCTTTCTTTACATGACCTTCTAGTGGGAGCCACTACTTCACAAACTGAGTCTTATCTGCACTTTGGGACTTGCATTATCACTCCACAGAACCTGTTCCAGTGTTTCACCACTTTCATTGTAAAATATTTCTTCCTTGTATCTGGTCTAAATCTACTCTCATATAGTTTAAAACCATTACTGCTCGTCCTATTGCAACAGACCCTACTAAAATATCTGTCCTCATCTTCCTTGTAGGTTCTCTTTAAGGACTAAAAGGACACAATAAGACTTTCCTGGACCCTTCTCTTCTCCAGGATGAACAATCCCAACTCTCTCAGGCTTTCTTCATTGGAGAGGTGCCCCAGCCCTTTGATCATTTCTGTGACCCTCCTCTGCACCTCTCCAATGCATCCTTGTGTTTCTTGTGCTGAGGACTTCAGAGTTGGACACACTACTGGAGGTAGAGTCTCTAGAGAGCAATGCAGAATGGCAGAATCACCTCCCTCAACCTGCTGGTCTGCTCCTTTTGATGCAGTCCAGGACATGGTTTGCTTTCTGGGCTGCAAGCACACATTGCTGGGTCATGTCCACTTTTCATACGCCAGTACCCTCAAGACCTTCTTGATATGGTTGCTCTTAATCCCTTTATCCCCTAGCCTGTATTGATACCAGGGTCTGCCCTGATCCATGTACAGGTTCTTGCACTTGGCCCTGTTGAACCTCATGAAGTTCACACAGACACACTTTTCCGGCTCATCCAGGTCCTTCTGGATGACATCCCATTCTTTCAGTGTGGCAACCACACCAATCTACTCAGTGTCATCTGCGAACTTTCTGAGGGCACACTCAATCTTGCTGTATATATCATTGATGAAATGTTAAACATCACTGGTCAAAATACAGATCCCTGAGGGACACCGCTTTTAACCAGTCTTCAACTGGACATCAAGCTGTTGATCACTACTCTTTAGATACAACCATCCAATCTATTCCTCATCCACAGAACAGTCCACTTATCTCAATGCATTTCAAGAGTCTCCTGGATTGCCTACAACTCATCTCCATAAAACTTCGAGCAAGCTACAGTGTACTCAGCACATCTCAGAAAAATAGGCTTACAGCCCTTGCTAACATCCCATCCTTCTGACTTTGGTATGTCATCCCACAGCTTGTCATAGGTGAACTTGATGTTACCCTTCTCACACTTCAAGTATAGCTTAAAGCTCTGTCGAGGAGCTCTGCAAGCTCCCGAGCAAAGACTCTTCTTCTCCCTTTGAGAAAGTTGAATCCCATAACACATTTATTAACAGCAGTGAATAAATTTTTCATATCACTTCTGTCTTTCCTTTGCCTACGCTATTTAACATTTACTGCTGTTAATTTATATATTGTATTTTAAATCTGCTGGTATCTACTTGATAAAAGACAACAGCTACTATTTACTGTATAATCCCCTTACTTACCAACTAAGTTCACAGGAGAAGAATATATGTGTAAGGAATTCTTTAATGTAGTTCAGTTCAAGTGCTTTTCAAATAAAGGTGGTTCTTTAACTCTGGTATGTAAGATACAGGAGTTTATTAGTTGTCCCCCAACCTGCCCTGCTGCCTCAAATACCCCTAAAATCAAAGCAATTTGGGGAAAAAAAGCCTTACATACTCCAACATAGGGAGTGCATTTACATACTATGCATAGGTTTCAATTTCAAAAGAAAAAAATCCGTAAACCACACAACATGTTTGTCTTCATTTAAAATAGAAATCTGTGACCAGAGGCATGAAGGGCATTTTTCACTTAGTAGCTTTGTTTAAATGAGGTCAGACACGATAGCTCCATCTTTTGTTTTCTTTTTCATTGTTTGCATCCTACCTCACAAAAAAACACACTTCAGTAACAGTCTCAGCCCTTTGGAAAACTAGTCATGTGAAGAATATTATCCTTTTCTTAAGGAACTGAACATTTTAATATCTCTTTGAGTGCTATTTAAATTAATTGCTGTACTCATTTAATTATGTTGAAATAGTGTATAGATGTTCTTCCTTCCCCAAATACAATGCTTTTTCTATGCACAAAAAAATAACTTCCAATGTTGTTTTCCTTTTCTTAAGAACTGCAATAAGAAACAAATGCACTCAACAAAATCTTGGCTGCAGTACATAAGGTCCATAACCAAAGAAATTAAAGAAATCCGCATATTTACGATGTTACTCAGACTAGAAAAACCCTAAACATAAAGTTTAATTTCAACATCGTAGGCAAACTTTAAACAACATGAGATATATGTATCGTATTAAAATCATTAACTTTTCTATGGTATTAGGGTTAAAAGGAAGCTAGCATTTGTTCTCTTTAAAATTTTGCTTCTTCCCTGAATGGGAGTAGGGGTGCCTGTCATTTTGAATTTTTGATTATCCTTGACCCTGTAAGTTAGATTCATAAATCTTACAATGAATTTTAAATCACCAGCAATGACATCTATTAAGTCTTCTTATCTGAGAAATGAACTGGTAGTTGGAAGTGTAATAACAGGAAAAATAAATGAGTCTTACTCTTTGCAACAGACCCTCAGAAAATCTTCTGTTTTCAACCCAGGATTACTTCTACAAGACTTCAAATCTTATCCATTTGTGAGGTCATTGGTGTTTCATCAATAACTATTCTGTATTCTACTCTGCTAAGAACATGTCTCACTGAATTCAGATAATGTCAGAAATGCTTATAATAAGCTTTTATTAGACAAATTCCAAAGAGTCAAAGGAAAGTTGAAAAAAGTGCCCCTAAAATCTAAGCATCTGTTTAGCCATTGCAGTAAACTCTCTGCCGGTGTAAAAGAAATGACAGGTTTGTAGTGAAAGGCATGACAACCCTGTACACCATTGTAAAATCAGTTTTGACAGACTATAAACAGAATGAGAAAAGAAGGGACAAAATGTGATTTTTTTTGTGAATAGTTGGTGATTTTCTTTAACAGCGACCACCAGAAAGAATACTAGTATGCAGTATAAGTTCCTTCATAAAATGATGTTGCTGACAACTTTTACAATGGATTGACTTCAGTACCAATGGACAATCTCCCTCAATGAGTAAATCAGTTCAATTGTTATTCAGTGCTAGGTAATAGTGTGGATATATTAAACAATAACTTCTTCTCCCCTTCTAAAACCCTAATGCCAGAACATTGTAGTAATATTTTTATTATAATTTCAGTAATTTTATTTTAGATCAGAAATTTCATTTATTGAATAAAGGAATCTTTCTTAAAAGTAAGATTTATTAAAAAAAAAAGAAAACATAATTAGGCAACAGTGTACCATTTTATAAACACTCTCCATTACCGAAAGCCCCAAATTGACAATCTATTTCTAAATTATAGTCTTCTGATGACTAAACTTTTGTGTGAATGTAGCAATTATTTTCCTTGTAGTGTGGATTAGAGATGTAGTAGTCTGATATTTTTTGTTTGTTTGTTTTGTTGGTTTCTACAGTGGTGAAAAATCAGTATTTATTGGGTATTTTTTAACATCAGAGTGGCCTTCTGCATTATGTCAATAAAGAGTCTCCAGCACCAAGTACTGACAAAAAGAACTCAATCATACATGAATCTGGGTGGAAAGCTAAGATAGAAATAAGTATACTTCGTTCACAATTTTTAGCTACAAAAAAAAATCCTAAGCTTTTGTGTGTTTGTAAGACTAGAGAACATCCTCTGAATATAATTCCTACTGGTATCAGCATTCTCATTTACCCTCATAACCTGTAGGTACACACTGTGTGGTTTCTTGGTAGCCAGATGCTTTCTATTGTATAAGCAAAGGTATCAAAGATTATTTACTAACAATATTTTATTTACTACTCCATTGTTTACTAGTGATGTGATATTTCCACCTCATCTCTGAGTTATCTCAGTCTCCAGCTGTCTTCATCTACAGGCATTGTGCACATGATTAAGCATATGAGATGTAGGAAATACTACCTTAGCTGGGACTGTGAATGATGGAGAGAAATTTATTCCATCGAAAAATTATAATTTTATGACAGGATGTATTACCTGCAGAGATTTCCATCACTCTCCATTTGCAATGAAGACTATATTCTCTATGCTGACTAGATCAGCTTAGAAAAGTTATCTAATCTTATTAGATAAATTCTATGAAGTGATTTGAACTCCATCTTATACTGAAATGTCAACAATCTTCCAAAGAGACTGACAATTCATACACAGAAGTAATTTGATTTACTGTATACATCGCAACAGTTTTTAATCCTGCCCTGCACCACCTTTGTCAACACGGCTTTTGGAAGGGTCATTAGTAGTCAGTAAACACCGACGGCAAGTCAATGCAGGTACAGTCTGTTTCAATCACAGTAGGCACAATTTCTGCTTCTTGAATCAAATCATGGCACTGCAGAACCTTCTTTTTTCCTCACCTATTCTTTATATCTTGGTCAGGAGCATTCATACAGAGTTCTCTAAAGAGGTTTTGTCCGCTTCTCCTTCTGGAAGCTACACTGTATGTCTGAATATGTTCAGAAATCTATATTTCAAATCTAGTTTCAGAATTTTGATGTAAATTCTTCTGGTATCTATATTGACAAATTACTTTCAATATTATTTATTTTATGCTGAGCTCATTTCTTTAGTAAGAGATTTCACTGGAACCTGTACTTATTAGACTGAATGGGATGATTCAAACATTCATCATGTCTGTGAATTAGTGAATGTTTCTAGATTTGAATCTTATTTACTTCTGAAGATTGTTAAAAACAACTGAACGGAAATGCAGATTGTAAACCCTGATTATTCATATACTGCAAGGCAGCAAAGAAACATTATACCATTTCCTCTAATTCTATGACTGTAAAGTTTCAAAGAGAAGATTAGAGAACACATCCATTATGTCTTTCTGGTAAACACATCGGCCCCGGAATGAGTTCATATGGCATTCAGGGAGCTTCTTGCATTGTGAATATTTTCAAGAGTTCTCAGAGAACATTCATTTGGTATTACAAATCTCACAATATGTTGGACTGGAAACTTTTATTTAGGGGGAAAAAAATCACAAATACTGTTTTATTCACTCTCTAATAAATCCGGTAATTATGCTATTGACATTTACTCTCAGGATTAGAAATTAGCTATCTTTAGTATTTCTCTATATGATTTGAGACTTTTGACTTGAAACAATCAGTCTCTTGATTTGCTTGCTGAAAACAGATTAGTTGTAATGGCTGGGAAATTCAGACACTTCTCTAGATCCCCTGAGGTGTCAAACGGTTTTGATAAAGACACTCAAAACAATTACTTACTATTAAGTATCCCAGTGAAGAAATCCACATGGCTGGACACAAACTGCAAACAGACTGGTCTTGCATGTGGACAATTGCTTATTGATATTAGTGTTCCTTCATCAGGATATCCCAATGGGCCAAGATAACTGAACATGACACATATCACATACATGTAAACACTTTGTGTCAAAATGCCCATCTTTGTGTGGTAGCTGCAGCTAAATCTTTCTTAACTGTTTACCCAGGAGACCAGTGAAAATTGATTGCATACTAGTAATGATCTTTAACTAAAGGTTGAATAAAAATGTGTTGAAAGCCTTGGGGATGATGAAAGGCATGGGAAGAGTGTTGCATATTAGAATCTGTCCTTACTGCAGATGTCATTGTATTAATAGAAGCTATAATTCAAAGGGGGGAAAAAACCACCCGCTTTCATCTCACAGTGACTTTCTGGCAGGTTTGAAAATATATCTTTGATTTGTCTTTGTGTTTCTCACAAAAGTACAACAGACCAAGACAATGATGTTCTTATTGATTTTTTGCTGTTTGACAGAACTGCAGTGTTTTGGTGGCTTTTTGCATACACTTCCAATTAATCATTCAGGTGAATGGTGTCCAGCTTAATGTAACCTTACACCACTACTGTTTTCTGCCATGTGGCAGTATTTCTCTTTTGAAACAAAAGCAGGTATAGACCTCAGTGAAAAGAAAATCCAGAAAAGAAGTAGCTGCTGTAGTTACAGTCGTGTTAAATGACATAACAAGCATACAGCTCTATTTCATTAGCATTTCTATTCAAATCATATTTATTAGATGCTTCTCTTAGCAACTGCATAAGTTACAGTCTCCAGGCAAGTTGCTTTATGTTGTATGATCTCGATAGTTATTATAGACACTTCTTTACAGCATTACCATGAAAAAGGCAAAGTTTGCAATGCATCTCTAACACTAATTGGATATAAATGTGCTTGTCTGTTTCATCAATGCAAATGATATTACAGAGCAAGGGGTCAATTTGATCTGATGGGAAACAGTTTTGACATGGATGGATATGGTGGAAGGCCACGGCATGACCTGTGGTGAAAGCAGAAATCCTTTAAGTCCTCTGTTCTGTCACAATCCACAGAATTCTTCCAGCCTACAGTCAAGGTGACAGGGGACATATAGCTTTAAATCTTACCCATATACCTAATCAGCTCCTTCATGGTGGTTAGAATCTGGTACTAGCTGGTCAGGAAGATAGCATTTTAAAAGATTAATATGTCTAAAAAGTTCATATTGAGTTTGCTGTTGGATGCCTTGGCCCTCTGAATCCTAAAATGGTATTCCGAGTTCCTGCTCGTATAATGCAACACTTCCTCTGCTGAATTACCTTTGGATTTGGCCTTTTACTAACCCATGCAGAGCTTACAAGTGTACAGCAATCCATTGTTAGTTAATGTGCTTATTAGATATGTATGTTGGCTAATACCCGAGACTAATGTGTTACACCAATCATTAGCATTCAGGTGCTCTGCAAGTCTGTGCTGACCACACACCCTTCAGACACAGGGAAGAGTGTCAGCCTTCAAAGAGGGCTCTGGCTGAACTTTTCAGTTCTCTACTTTTTTTTCTCAGTATTTTATATTGTTTCACATTGCTATTTTTCTCTTTGTTCCCTGAGATGGTAACCAATATTGTCTCAAAAATTTCTCCTCTGTCTCTGTTTTTAGTTTTCATTATTTGTTGTGCCTATTTTCAGTATAACAACTCTCCCACAGCTCAGCAACAATTTTTTAAGTATAGCTGGGCCAAAGTCACATAGATGTGTTTCACAGCACTGGACCTCGGACTGCAGATAGCTGGACCTGTGGGCTGTGGTTACATGAGGAAGACATTTATAACTCTGGGGATATGAGAGCTGATTATGGGGAGGGAGAGATGCTCAAACTCACTTTGCTCACCTTTTATTCACTACGTTAGTATCTCCCTGAATCATTTGAGTGCTTCAGTACCCCAGAGGAGAGCTGAATTTTTCAAGAGCAAGGTAATGTAAACTTCACTTATATCTAAAGAGATCCAATTCAACACTGGTATTTTCAAAGGAGACTAGACAGAAATTAGAAATCTAACTAACTTCTATTCCACCCCTGATTCCTTTAACCTTACTTTGAAATTCTGCTTAGATTTTGCATCTGTGATAAATCAAAATACATAAATAAAGCCATTGGTAAAATCCTAAGAAGGCTGGAGAAATTGTTTAAAATTCTTTACTACATTTTCTCACCTTTCAGAAAATTCTTTCATTAATAAATTCTATCTTCAAAGCTATTATTTGGGCTTTTGGGTTTTTTTCCTACCTTTTCCTGTTGGAAGGCTTTGTTGCAGAACCTGACTGCTCTAAGAGCTGGGATCTTTCTTCTAATTTCCTGGTAAATTTATTTCCAGCTGTTCAGATCCATTTCTTCTTATGACAACACTGGTGTTTCACTTAAATTGTTCTTTTCTCTCCTGATCTTTATTCTGCTGATATATTTGTAGAGTAGCTTCTATTCCTTCTCTGCTTTTGTTTCACTAGTATAAACAGAGTTTTCCTAATCTCCTGTTAAATGGGCAACCTAGCTTTCCTATCACCCCAATATTGTATCTCTAGCTAAAGTCTTTATCTTCATAACAAAACAAAACCCAAATCTGGAAACAACTTTCAGAGAGCAGAGATTTAAGTTCTTTGGAAATTGTGCAATAAAAAGTATAAAAGTAGTTACAATAAAAAGTAATATTTCAGGTGAATAGCAGGATAGAAGGAAATATGTCAGTCCCACGTAGAAACTAATGTTAAGATTGAAATTTGCTTCCTCAGCTTTTTACTTCTTTCAACTATTTTTTTTAAATATAAATGGTATAGAATAGGAGTGAAGGATAATTTCTGATGATAGCTTCCAAGGTGAATGGAATGCTGACCTCTGCCTTTTAAAACTGTGGTCAGTTTAGCTTTTATCCATACAGGGACTACCATTAAAAAGGATTGACATATCTCAGCAGTTATCAGGTTTGTGTCTCAACCTGTATGTGGGAGAAGAGTAGTTAATTTGGAGGTTTTGTGAGGGTGGATCTGTGTATCGGTTAGAGTGAAAGTGCAAAAAAGAAATATGTGTAGGAGGTAACTGGTATCTCTGGCATTTTTGCTGACAAAAACTAATTTCTTTCCAGAGAAGGAGTATAGAAAATGTTAAGCAAAACTGGGCATGGGAAAAAGCTTTTCTGAAAGCACATTCTTTGTAGTCAAGACTCAGATTCTGTTGGTACAACTGCATTTTTCTGTGTCCACTTTTAGGAGTACAGCTTCTGAAGGTCAATAAAATGAAAAAGGGAATTTGTTTTTAATTTTCCATTTCTATCTAAACATTGTTGTGTGCTCAGAGAACAGAACAATCTTTATGGCTCAGGGATGCTTTGCTGCAAGTGTGGGAAATTGCTTTCAGTTTTCTCAATGGGAGAAGCTAGCTGAATTACAGGATACATGGCAGAACAAAGACCCTGATTGTACTTGTACAGAGGTGCATGTAACCACAGGATTTCACTGGGAATAATATCTTACTTTGTCTTATGAGACCCCCATCATATTCTCTCAGACCTGTCACAGGATCACCAGACAGCTGAATGGGATAAGCATGGCATTTTGCTTTTGGGTTTGACCAATTACTTGCTCTCCAAAGAGGAGCATAGATATGCAGCTGGTACATAAGTGGAGCCTCATCAGCACAATAAACAGAACAGATCCTAGTTAGGGGAACAGAGGCCTTTATTAAATGAAGAAGGCAGTGGTGAATGGTGTGGTTTAGAAAAAAGTAATCTGAACGAACGGTCATCTTTGCCTCTGCAGTGTATTCTGCAGCCTCCATTGTATCCTTCTCTCTCTGTAGCCAAGTGACCTCTAAACCTTGTAAACAGCACACAGGGCTTTTTTTCTTCTTTTTCTGTGTTGACTATTATCCTTTCATCTTGAAAGGTCATTGGTTACTGGCTGAAGAAATATACCACTGAGCTTTGAGCATTCTCCCTGTTTGAAGTGATTTGCCTGTTTGTTTTATAAATGCGAGTCTGTCCACAAACAAATTGAAAATTAGTTAATCGCCTTTTCCAGTTGACATACAGTAGGTGCTGCTCCATAAGAAGAACAGGTTTATCCTAAAGCAGATTGAAATACTTCATGAGCCTCACACAGGGCTCAGAGGTCTGGTGTGACGATGAGCCAATTGGAGGTTCAGTGCAAGCAGTTCTTACAGGTCTGGTGAGAATACACCATCTAGACAATTCTGAAATTTAAAGGTTAGAAATACTTAATAAAATGAGCTGAAGGAGGATATTATTTTTTTCCTGAAAGATCCTGTGTAGATTGTACATATATGTCAAGCATCATACTGGTTAATGTAAACAAGTTTGAAAAAGTCATTATATTTATCACTCATACAGGACAAGGCTTGACTGGGGAACCTGTAGTATTTCCTGTCATGTTCCAATCCTGAGGTGTATTTTTTACCAATTTACAAAAGGTGTTTTACTTTTTTTACATGCAGGTGGTAAAGACAAAATGAAGCTGTAAAAAAACCCCCAACTCCAAAAAAACAACAATTTCTCATCAGCCCTTTATTACATCCACAATTTTTTAAATGAAACCCTGGTTTTCATGGCATTTGCATGGAGCAGTAAGGTATTCCATAAAATCCTTTGCAGGATAAACATTTTCCCATGTTTAATTAACTTGTCATTTTAGTGAATTCAAAGAGATAAAAAAGGAAAAGGGAAAGGGTTAGGTAGTTGATAGTCATAGTTTAGAAGAATAAATGCTTACATATTACTTCAGTAGGTAGGTTTTGATTGAGCTTGGACCTTTATCTGTAAAAGGATGTGTAGAGTAAAAGACAAAACTTACCTTTTTTTTTTTAATTGAATCAGAATAGTCGCCTAACTCCTTTTCTTAACCATGAACTAGCAATGTGAAGTGCATTAGGAAGCGTGTGAACAGCAGGCTGAGGGAGTTTATACTCCTGTTCAGGTCTAGTGAGGCTGCATCTGGGGTATTGTTTCCAGTTCTGGCCTCGCCAGTTCAAGAAATACAAGGAACTACTGGAGAGAGTCCAGCAAAGGGCTGTGAAAATGTTTAGGCAACTTGAGCATCCCTCTTCTGAGGAAAGCCTGAGAGATCTGGATCTGTTTAGCCTGGAGAAGACTGAGAGGGATCCTTATCAATGTTTACAAAAATATCTAAAGGGCAGGTGGTCAGGCTCTTTAAGTGGTACCTAGTGACAGGACAAAGAGAAATACACACAAACTGGAGCACAGGAGGTTCCACCTGAACACGAAGAAAATTTCTTTACTCTGAGGGTGACAGAGTGGAACGGGCTGCCCAGTGAGATCATTCAATCTCCTCCTCTGGAGATATTCAAAATGCACACAGATGTATTCCTGTGTAACTTGATGTAGGTGAACCTGCTTTGGCAGAGGAGTTGGACTAATTTATCTCCTTCAAATCCCTTCAAGGGACAGTAGGTAGTTATGGAATGGTAGAAGAGGACTATGAGAAGAAAGTAACTGTGAAAAACTAGACAATATACTGATTATGGAGATTAACACCAAATTTGACTGGGAAAGTATGGAGATCGGTAGGTGTTGAAGGAGATAGTCATTGCCCATCTATTGAACTGGTTTGTAGAAGTAATTAAAAAGGAGCAAATAAATGCACATTGTAGGGAGATCTTAACCACTGCCACTGTTTACCAGGAACTGATCTTTTTTCCAGACCACTGTCACCACCACAGGTATTAGTTGCCAAGTTTCCTGTACCCAGGCACATAGAGTACTTGCCTAAGGCAGGCAAAAGGACCCCTTGACTTTAGAAGTAGTATTTGCCATTTGGAAGTGAGGTGACTTGATGGAAAAATATGAGTCATAGAGATCACAGAGAGAGTCAAGCACAGTTTTTCAGTCTCCTGAGATGTCAAGCTTGGCTACTTTCAGAGCTCTAGGATAATTAAGATTTTCAAAGAATCAGAACCTATACATCGTGTGCAAATTTACTGGTAAGCAATTAATCCTTGGTTTGATGACAAGCATTTGAGTAATTTTTTAAACATTGATGTTCCAGCTGGGCATGCTGCACATTGCAGAAAGCTAAAAAATACCATTTACTGGAAAGCTGCTGTGTTTATTAATCTGTGTTTCATGCTGCACCTCAGAGATCACAAGAGCAAAAATAAGTCATTGACACTGCTTGTGCTCTTTAGTTATTACTCTGCTTTTCAGGGCACTGGAAATTAACCATATCTAAATGTAGGTATAGCATCCTTGACTATTATTTAGGATAGAAAAGGTCCCTTAAAATCATAAAGAACACCTATTTTGTTCCTACTTTTAGGTTACATTCTTCAGAGAGCCAGAGAAAGAAATATTTTTGAATAATTGAAGTATAAATTTTATTTGACTCAAGGTAGCTGAGAAAAAATGTGTATTTTGCCATAGACAAAGTTATCCTTCTGAATGTTACACAATTGTGCGCTGCTTTCTCTGGCAGCCTATTTACAGCCAAGAGAAGTAATGATATTTCCATAAAGGAAGAAAATTTCCTTATACATAACTTTATTTTTTCAATAAAAAAGAGTAATGACAGCTCAGTTGACCCTCCAGTACTATTTATTTTGATAAAGGTTTACCTGTGATTTTAACTGTTTTTCATATAGGTAAATTTTATAAATTTTTTTCTGTTTCTCTTCCTTAAAATAATAGTCACAATTATTATTGTAGAATAGTAACAAAGCTAATACCAAATGAGGAAGCAGAAAGACAAAGCGGCAGGTGTGGCCTCAAGTAACCACCTACCTGGGTAGACAGAGAAATATAGATTCAGGGAACTATAATTGCTCCAGTTTTACAAGACAAGAACTGAGGAACTGATGATGTTCAAATTTGCACAGACTAGTCAAGGCCATTATACGGTAGAAGGAACGCACTGAAAAGATATATCAGGCATGGTTTTCCAAGGGATGTTAATTCTTGTAAGTTACCTAGGATCAAAGGTATAGGAAGTGGTAGTTATTTTCCAAATATCACTGTAGCATGAAGAAAGCCATAGGATTTCTGGAAATATATAAACTGTCATATTGGGAAAACATGATTTGTTGAAACTGAGACTGGAACTGAGAAGAGGCCATTTCGGATAAATGTACTTTGCATAAAGACATCATGTCCTCTTACAGTTATTGAAGGGCCCATTTGACATTTTTAATAAAGTGATATTTCACTTTTTGGTGTAGTGATTGTATGATTTTGTTTGGGGATTAGGTTAATTTACAGTAAAATGCTTCAAAGATTAAAATTCAAATATACAAAACATTTCTTAGTTATAGGAATTGAACGCCATTTCAGTCATAAGTTGAATAATATTTATCTTCACATTTTCTGAAGTTTTTAGGCTCCTTTTGGATAGTAACAAACACCAAGGGATTTATTCATCAATTTAAATTATACATAAAAAATCCAAGAGTACCCAAACCTGCTTCTGTGACTGCCTAAATCAGTGAACAAAAAAATATACTTGTTTGCTTAAAAATCACTCTATCTAAACTGAGATCTTTATTCTGCTTTAATAATTCCCTTTTTTTTTCTTTTTTAGTTTGCATTAGTAGAAATAATGTATAGGTTCTGGCAACCATCAAAATGGAGGAAGTAAAATATAATGACAGATTCTTCCCTAGAAGTATTTTTAGTGCAGGAAGAACCATTCAAAAAGATTATTTTCTTTCTTTTTCCATAAAATTTCTGACTCAGATGGCAGGCTCAATCATTTGTCATATTACCAAGCTGCAACCTTATTTTTGGACACAAATTTACATTTTAAGAAAACTCACATAACCACAATCGAAATCACTGAGTGATTTGATTTTTAACATTTTCACTGCAATGACGGGAGGGGCGGGTGGTGGAGGTTAGTATCAATTATGTTCCAGCTCTCTTGGCTGGAAAGGCATATGAGTTTTACTTCAATGAAAGAGTACAGTCAGGAGAATGTCACTTACTGTTAAAGAGTCCTTATAGACATGTCATTATTATGAGAGAGTTCAACAGTCATCTACTGCAAAAGAAAAATGTACCTGAAAAAATTCAGTAGAGGGATTGACAGAACAGTTCTCTTGGCATCCTTAGAAAATCAGAATGCCTTCTGATTACTGTGCAAGACATATTGAGAAATGAACAGTTGCCGAATTTTTTTGTAACCATCACAGTAAAGAATAAAATTTTTCCTTGGAAAAAAATGATTTTGAGAAAAAGAAAATTTCCATCAGAAAATCATTCTAATGGCAATTTCCTGTCATGGCCCTACCCTGGTTTATGTTAGCTTATAATTTATATTAGCTTTTTATTTGCTTATTAATTTTATATTAGCTTTATATTAGGTTTATATTTCTAACGTGGACTGGAGATTGGTATTGTCACTGTTCAGAAATATCTCAGAACAAACAGGTCTGAGGTTACTCTGCTACATCCTTGCCAGCACACCTGTTGATGTCAGGTCCTGTACAACAGGACAAATACACACCTCTCCTGAGAACCGCTGCAAGATAGAGTTCCCATCCAATGTATAATATGGGTTTGGTCAGGAAAGACAAAACTTCTGCTACAGGGGCTAGGAAATTAAGGTAAATGATGCAGAGCTAGAAAAGCTGTGCAAAGTTATTACTCCGTAAAAATGTGTGTATAGAGATCATCAATGGATATATTTAGTCTGAATGTTAGAGATTTTCAAAGGATTGAGGTTTTGGATCTCCTTGCAGGACCTTCCAGAAATCTAATTAAATTGAAGATCAAGTACTGCTTATTTAGGAGATCAGTTCTTTAGCACAGTAAGGCTTAGGAATATCCTGACAGTCCTGAGGGTCAGAAACCAGATGGGTGGGAATCCATCTAAAAGGCCAATAAGTATTTTAGGGTGCTCATGTGATGGTGTTTGCCTGAATGTACTACATTTTGGCTATGAAAATATGAAGGAAGAATAAAGTTAGAGGACAAATAATGAAAAATGACAAGCTGGTTTAATGAAAGACAGATTCACCACTCCTCAGGTGTAGACAAAGCACAGGTCAATGGGAGTCATAATGATCCATGCATACTAAGAAAGGCATGATTAATATTTGCTTGCTTTGAATCCAATCAAAAGCAAACTTAAAATAGTATGACTGGCAAAGTGTCCAACCATTTTGTAACATTGTAACACAACTAATATTTTGTAAGACAGCTAAGATCAAATAATAAAATAGCAGCCATAGACCCAAAGGGGCAAACAGAGACCTCTAGCATAGTTACACAAACAGAGAGGAGAAAACACATGTGCAAGCAGTAAAATCTGCCAGTATGCAAACCAGGGAGGAATGGTGTTTGTTAAAACCAGGATTCTGCAGAATAAGCTAAGCCAGCATGAGTCTTGATCCAAAAAAATAATGTGTCAAGAGTAGAGATGATCTTTTTTTTTTTCATTTTGTGGAACAGGACATAGGAGCCTAAATTATCAGCAATGAGAGAAAAACAAAGGGGGAGAAAGAAAGGCAACTGTCTGCCATTGGGAATAACCTTGACTAACCTTGACCTCAGGGATGCTGCACAGCCCTCAATGTCTACTAGAATCACACTAGTTCCTGGGTGCTGCACACTAAAAGCTTGTTTAGGCTAAGCTTGTTAGAGACACATTATTTTGCATGTGTAGTGATTAATGATTGCCAGTGATTAAGAAGGAGACACTGACAACACAATATGCATTGTTAATAAGTATTCATCCAGTCAAGAGTAATCTTGAAATTTGAAATTGGTCTAATTTGTCAGTCTTTTAATTACTCCCATCATGATAAAATCCAACTCTCTAATGGATATACAGAGATTTTTTTGTGGTTAGTTGCAACACAGGTAAAAAGATTTTTTTTTTAATTTAAAAACTTTATTTCAGATATTGCATTAATTTTTTTTCAAATCAGCTAATATACTAGAGTTTCATTAAAGAGGTATTTTTTTCATTTTTAAAATCAGGGCAAATCAAATTGACAGAAGTTAAAAATGCATACATCAGCAATCTCTTTTGTGGTGGTCTTTCCTCCCTCATTTATCTTCTTGCTAATTTTATTTCTGAAGATTTCTGAAACATTCAAATCTGTGTGGATGAAAGATAGGCAGTTTTAACTGTGTTATAAAAGAATAATTTACTTGGTAAACATGAAAACCAGTCATTGAAGCTATTCCAAACCTTTTTTATGGAACTAATTCCCAGTATATATACTTTGCTAACTCTGTTAAATTCAGAGAGCTATGTAATCTGTATTTCTCACTCTATGAGTTTAAAAATCCATTTAAGAATGGAGTAGCTAATATTTTCTATCTAAGAGAAGTCATTAACCAAAGATAGTCTGTCAGATTACTTCAGGATGCATTTTGGGTTGCACAACTCCCAATAAAAATGGTAAGGAAAATAATTGTACAGAATTTGTAAAGAGAAACAATACAGGCAGATGGTTCTTCAAATATTTAATGTGTTATTTATTTGTAAACAAATCATGCCAATTAAAAAGAAAATCTACAAACTGGTCTTCTAGACATCAGCTAAATACTGAATTCATTAAGCTTACTGGAATATAAGAAAACAGGTAACAGTATTCTCAGTTTTCATTCTGTTTTTTTCCCCTCTTAATTCTTATATGCCAGGAAATTGATGAGGCCACAGTTAAGCTAAGCTGCATGTGGTGTAAGATTCCAATACTAAAATATCAGCCAGCCATGTCAGTAAGAGTATTTTATATTTATTTTATAGCATCACCGATTGACTGTGATCAAGATCAGAATTCATTGTACCAGGTTCCACACAATGAAAAATAATTTCTTCTCCTCTGTAGCCAATTACAGAAGTAGTAACCTGTAAAAAGAAAATAAATGTAAAAAAATAAATAAGATATCAAAGAATATTCAGAAGGGTTTTTTTGTTTAGTTTTAGGAGGCTGCTTTAGACAGGCAGTAAGGACAGAGGAGAATGTAACAGTATATCAGAGAGGGAATAGCAGGATGAATTTTGGGAAGCTAAGGGGAAATAGTTATTACCAAGAGTCTCTGGCAAGTGTAAGAGACAAAACTTAGGGTGTGGTGGGAGAGAAAAAAAAAAGCAGAATGATTGAAGAAAGAATAAGAACAGAGAAATTAGAAAACTAGCTGTTCAGTAAATTTTATTCTCATTGTCAAATGTGTGGGTTTAGGATTTATGTAGTGCTTATTTTTTCTGGAGACGGGATGATTCATTTTCTCATGGGTTTCTCTATGGTGTCCAAATAGGAATATCAGAATCCTTAGCAAAAATTATTTATCTTTTGTACACACTAATGATATGAAAAAATGGTATCATTCCCTACTTTATAGGTACTGGAAAAACAGGCCAAGTGCACTTACGGAATTTTAGAGTCCAAGCTGAAGGCATAGAGAATATGATTTCCCACCATGAACCACAGAGCCTTATAAAGGTTCAAAGAACTTTTGTGTCAGATCCATGAAAGCCAAACATTTCTGCAGACAAGACTCAATGATCACAGGTCAAACCCAGAATATGATGAAAACATACTTAATGACTATGTATGAGAGGTCACTTAAATTCATGTAAAAAATTTTTATCAAAGACAAGACTTATTTTGCAGGATGATATTCAGTCCTTCTAAGCACTGACCTATCCCTTTTGTTACCTTTCCTCAACTAATCCTCCATCCCAATCTCATCTTGTCTAGCAAATAATAATTAAAAAAAAAATATGCAAAACAAGGTTCTACTCAAGAAATCTGATGCATCTTGCATGATAAACAAGGTTTACATCCAGTGCAAAGTGTCTTAAACATACATAAACTTCTTCTGCTACACAAAATTAGCCTGCCATGACTCATCTCTTATTCAAAAAGCTCAAAAGCATGAAATAGGTTTAGTAGGGTTAAGTGAAAACAATATAAATGAAATATTTTAATGTCATTATTTATGTTGCTGTGATTGATATAATATCCTCAACTGTTAATTGCTGAAGTATAGAGTACCTAATATCATGCATCAAACAAGACACAACACGGTCTTGATGGTTCATTTTCATAACAGTTCTTCTGCTATAAAACAGAAATTTTAGGCGTTCTTTCACAACACTGCAGTGAAAATGTTTTATCTTCTATAGCGCAAATGGCATCTGTGTTTCTAAATCATCATTTTTGGTGACTGTCTTCAGAAAAAAACATGTAACTTTTCATCCACACTGGAATAAATCAGGCCTGAATATTTCAAAATTTCCTGCAGAATAAAACCTCCAGTTTCTTCTCAACCCAAACCATGCTTTGTTGAAGAGGCCCCATGTTGTCAGAGACAGCCCTCACTACATGTTATTATATTTTGTTCCTTTTCATCCTTATCTACCTGAGAGTTCGTTTATATACTTCTTACTTCTAATATTTGTCACATTACTGGCATATTAGAAACATCTTTCAACTTAAATGGTGTCTTCTAGAGTCTCTGTTATCTGGGCTTTTTTCAACACTATTATGTTATGCCTCTTTGTTGCCATATTAACTCACTGGAATACCTTTTCAGCAACCAGGAATTTGAACGGTCATCCATACAATAATTGTACAGACGGAAAATTTCAAAATATACTGCTATAACTGTAGGCAATTTGTTGACTCATATATCCCCTTCTGCCTTCCAACAGCTATTTGTACTGTGTGGAAGTATCTAGCAAGTAGTTACAATGGGTAGTAATAAATGAAGATTGAGTAGGAAAATTACTAATCATCTTTTTTCTGTGTTCCCAGGCCTTGGAGATTAATTTATGACATCTTAAAGATACAGTTTTTAAATTCTACAAAGAAATTTGTAATCCCAGTAAGACTTCTACATGTGTAAACATGGCACAGATTTTCCAGTGTTGAATACCTTTTAAGATTAATTCAATTCTTAGTAGCTGATCTACTGTATACTAAGTATGACTCATACAATATTGAGTAATGGACTGCCCCACTTTATCCATCTCTCACAACACAATCTGAAATATTACTGTGTGGGAACTATAAGAGATTACAGATATTCTGAAAATTATTACCTGTGCAGTTTCTTTTAGTAGTCAAACCATTAGGGGCACTTGGAAGGTGATGATTCAGAGATCTCTGTGTAGGATCTCCCAAGTAAACATGGCTTTCTTTATGTAATATTTTATATCTTATTTGACAGGAGCACTGTCAAAAATATTGCTATAATTTATTTTTAGTTTTATTGAAATTGAGATGAGATTCTGCAAACGAGTTATAAGTTCTTAAAAAATTACTTCAAATAATAGATTTACCCAGTCAGCTACTTCACCAAATAGCATTTTCAAAAAAAAAAACTGAGTAAGAGCATAGCACTGATCTCTCCTTCCTCAAAGCCTGGTGGGATGAAAGGGTGTTATCTCTATGTTAGCAAACTCGGAATATTTTGGAAGATGGAACTTCAGAGCCCTGACTTTTAGCAGGGTCTTTTGTTGTCTATCACACCATACAGTGGAAATTTATATTTTATTGAATACCCTGCAACCTCAAGCTTCTTTCATCCATCGTCCCATTTGATACAGAGGAAGAACAGGTTTCTTCAAATCTATGTCGTGCTGAGCTTCCATATTTGTACCATTATTGAGATCATTTCTATTGCCAGAGTATATAATATCATATATTACTAGCATGTACTTAATGTGATAGAATTATTGGGTGCAACAATCCTTTGGGGCAAAAAGTCTTTCTCTGTGTGGAAGAGACTGAACTCCTGAAACTACTGAAAACAGGTTTCACAATTATGTATGGTAACATACATATATCTGACTGATCTTCAGCAGAAGTCTGTGACTGTAGTAGTAAAACTACATAGGATGAGTTGCATTTATCAGTACAGTTAAAAGTAAGATTACAAAATAACTTAATACATTGTCTAGTGGAAAAAACCTTGAGCTCTCTGTCACAAAAGTCAGGTTCTTTTACTAGCTCTGACATTACCTACCCTTTTCCTTGGATAATTTGTGCTCAATCGGTAAGAGAGAAAAAAAAAGCTAGGTCAACTTTTAGGTCAACTCATGGAAAATAATACCTATGAATGAAGTATTTTCCTAATATTTATTGATTCAATTCATAACCACCATATGCTTATAGGGTGAAGTTAGAATAAGCTCATATTCTTCATGTTCTTATGGGCATGACATTTTTATACCATTGTATAGGCACTACCTGCCTTCCCCAAGGTATTGCATCCATATGTTCTTCTCAGATACTTTCCATTTCCTGAACTATTACATGAAATGGTAATTCTAATCAAATGTATTTAAAATTACTGATGTAAACTGAAACATTTTTACTGAATCTCCTTTCAAAAATAAGAAAGCCAAATAAGAAAAACAAATATTTTGACCTTATCTTTGCCTTCAACCAGCCCAATGGAACATAATATAACAGTTAATAACAACTGACATGATCTCTTACAAAACAGATTCAGGCTGTTTACTCATTCCCTTCTCCTTCTTTGCCTTTGGCTAAAAGGAAAATGTGAAGATATGTAGAAAAGACAGTGTGTAAAATGACTTAAAAATTGTTTAAGTTCTCCTGATTTCAGCCTTAAGTTTTTGTAATTTATGAACAAAAAGATTTATTTCTGTAATTGTTATTTGTGCTTGTGCTGATATCATTCTGAGACAAATCTTGTTCTGAGATAAATTGCTGTCTCTCACATTATAATCATATTACAAAGATCTGCAGGACAAACAACTATAGATGTGTAGAAAGGGCAACTTCATTCAAAAACTATGAGGTCACACAAATTATAATCAGTAAATATTTTTGTGTGGCTAACTCTTTATCACAGTTTTAGTATAAACAAATGAAACAACCAAGTTCCAAGGATGACAGGTAAACAAAAAGCTGAACTTGCAAATGGTTGATAGATTTCTCAGTTTGTAAATGAAATTAGGAAAAAAAAAAAACAAACTTGAAAAAAACATAAGCTGAATTGGCCTAAAAAAATTACCATTGTGGGGAAAAAAAACTCCATTGTTTTTGTTGTCATATCCTTTTGTTTAATGAGATTTAGAATTTGGGAGCATAGAATACTTACAAAACAAATGTCTACAGGTCTGAGTGAGAAAGGGGAAATGATTGATTAGAAAGCATACAGCATAAAATGATAAATTTGGGGTTTGTCTTCTTTTTGTTAAAACAGTGGGCTGAAGTTACACTAAATTCATAGATTATTCCTGAAACTGTTGTAGATTTCTTAGAGAAAAATACAGGCATAAGAATGACTGAATTTTCTCCACCACCTACTCATCAGATCACCCATCCCTACTTTGAACTGAATTCCTGAACAGAAAAAGGACACCTGAACACCAGAAGGATGAACTAAAAGAAGATGATTACATATAAATAATACTATGTGCATTCAGAATCTCAGTTAGATTTGATTAGGTGTATCTTTGAAGTAAATGTGCTATTCTTATAGATAGAACACTTCCGTTTTGAGGGCTGTGTCATGAATCAAAAATTTTTCTAAATGACTGCCATCAGGCCATTGCAAGACTTGATGTAGTGTTACATTTCTAGGACTTCATTTATCCTTCATTATCAAGGAATGAGTGAATCATGCAATTAGAATGTAGGACTACGAATAAAACCAGGAAGAAAAACAATTCCTGCAATATTAAAACATCAGACTACAGTAGAGGAAGTGGGCTAGAGTATTTGGAGATAGGAATGAAAATGTTATCAAAACTTGAAGTGTATTGGGTTTTTTAATGGAAAGAAGTAGGACAATGGCCTAATGCTTTTGTTGTAGCCATTGCCTTGCATAAGACACTGAAAAGCTTTTTACTTCTGGAATCTGTTCCCCTGTCCTATTCTGTATCAGCTGACAATAAGAGCAACTTGAAAATGTGCCCTCCATTCCACTGCCATAGACACACCAGAACTACACCAAATCAGAGAAACAAAGAGAAGAAAAGTCCGTGGAATTTATTCTGTAAGACCATTACAGTGTTTCTGGAAGCTCTGAAGTCCTCGCAGGTTTCAAGGAGAGTACGTACTACACACAGAACACTGCCTGCATTTTCCCATACTGAGAGACTTAAAGAAGAAACTTCAAACTTCAGCTGTCATGAATCCAGTGTACCTTTTTGTGCAAGTATTTATATTTAATCAAAATTACATAGAAAGTTCTAGAAGGAAAGAAAGTGATTGAGTTCAGGCCATTTTCAATATACAGTACTGCCTAGTATAAAACCTAGAATGTTTAACTAGAATGTTCTAAGCAATATGAACCGAACTCTCTTTGTATTGCAGGTAACTGGAATGGTTAATACTGTTGACTCAGCACCAGCGATAACTGGAATGTAATAACAATCAGTTTAGTAGACAATCTGGAAATATCTTTATACAAGAAAAGGATATAGTAAACTGTCTTTTCTCTCATTGAGGAGATAAGAAGTAAACAGTTATATACTTTCAGATTTTGTAGAATGAAGTGTTGGCTCAGCTACCATTCATTTTAGAGTCAGCTTTTCTCTAGGATCAGTTTACAGTAGAAGCTATCTCCTATGATAATACTCAAACTGCTCTGTCTTTAATTTTTTAATGCAAAAGTAAGCTTAGCTTGTGTGTATCATTCTTTATCTAAATGCAAGTTGTAACGGGCATGCTTCACTTTTGACGTCAGAACTCAAAAACTAGTTGGTTTAAGGACTGCATTTTTCTTTCAAGTTCACCATTGAAGAGACCATTTTTCTTAGAAATATTACTGTAAATGGGATTAGGATGTTTCTAAAGGGACTTTAGGTCACTCCATTTCTGAAAAAAGAAAGAAAAATAATGAAACAAGAATGTAAAGCATGTAAAAACTAGTCCAAAAGTAGTTTTAACGTGTGCAGTGGTGAAACTTGAGTTCCATCAGAATTCCTGTTACATCAGCTTTGCTTTCTTTTTTGTACCCTATTTCTCACACTGGTTTTTTTTGCATTCATCTAACTTAATATAATACTTGCATCAAAACTAAATTTCCTGATAGTATTTCTATAATTCTTCAGTTATAGGTATAGGTACTCTTCCATCAGAATGTATAAGGATCTCACAAGCTGGCATTGGTGCGGGAGTAAAATGCAGTGAAATATCTTACCAAGACAGGAAGTAAAGCTGTGTTGTCACCTTCACTCTGCTCAGTGTGTCTGCAGCTAATGGTGATTGCTAAAAATAATTTATCATCTTTATTTCATTTGCTTTTAAATCAAAATCCTAAAATATAACAATTTCTCATACCTATATGATCATGCAATATATTTTCACTCCTATTTCTGTTCAATGGATCTCCATCCTATCCATGAAATTTACTATGTCTTAAACTATTAAAACAATATGTTTAACCAGCTCACATAATACTGAGTTATGGAACAGGTGATCTTGAGTGCTATCATGAAGCACATGCAAGAGAACCAGGTGATCAGGCCCAGTCAACACGGGTTCACGAAAGGCAGGTCTTGCCAAACCAACCTGATCGCCTTCTATGACAAAGTGACTCAGCTGCTGGATGAAAGGCTGTGGATGTGGTCTTCCTGGACTTCACCTAAGCCTTTGACACAGTTTCTCACAGCATTCTGCTGCGGAAACTGTCAGCCTCTGGCCTGGACAGGCATACACTCTCCTGGGTGGAAAACTGACTGGATGGCCGGGCCCAGAGAGTGATGTTAAATGGTGTTAAATCCAGCTGGAGGTCAGTGACAAGTGGTGTTCCCCAGGCCTCAGTGCTGGGTCCAGCCCTGTTCAATGTCTTCATCAATGACCTGGATGAAGGCATTGAGTGCACCCTTAGCAAGTTTGCAGATGACACAAAGCTGTGTGCAAGTGTGGATCTGCTGGAGGGTAGGGAGGCTCTGCAAAGGAAACTGAACAGGCTGGACTGCTGGGCTGAGTCCAGTGGCATGAGGTTTAACACGGCCAAATGCCGGGTCCTGTACTTGGGGCACAACAACCCTATGCAGAGCTACAGACTAGGAGAAGTCTGTCTAGAAAGTTGCCTGGAGGAGAGGGAGCTGGAGGTGTTGGTCGACAGCTGACTGAACATGAGCCAGCAGTGTGCCCAGGTGGCCAAGAAGGCCAATGGCATCCTGGCTTGTATCAGAAATGGTGTGACCAGCAGGTCCAGGGAGGTTATTCTCCCTCTGGACTCAGCACTGCTGAGACCACTCCTTGAATCCTGTGTTCAGTTCTGGGCCCCTCAGCACAAGAAGGATGTTGAGACTCTGGAACGAGTCCAGAGAAGAGCGACAAGGCTGGTGAAGGGGTTAGAGAACAGGTCTTATGACGAACAACTGAGAAAACTGGGATTGTTTAGCCTGGAGAAGAGGAGGTTGAGAGGAGACCTCATTGGTCTCTATAACTACCTGAAAGGAGTTTGTGGAGAGGAGGATGCTGACCTCTTCTCCCAAGTGACAGGGGACAGGACGAGAGAGAATGGCCTCAAGCTCTGCCAAGGGAGATTTAAGATAGAGATTAGGAGGAAGTTTTTCAGGGAAAGGGTCATTGGGCATTGGAACAGGCTACCCAGGGAGGTGGTTGAGTCACCTTCCCTGGAGGTGTTTAAGGGACGGGTGGATGAGGTGCTCAGGGGCATGGTTTAGTGTTTGATAGGAATGGTTGGACTTGATGATCCGATGGGTCTCTTCCAAACTGGTGATTCTATGATCCTATGATCTGTGTCAGTAGACTGTATTGCTAATTCCAACAATAATGCAACTAGTGCTAAAACAGTAGTTAAATCCTCTTTTGCTCTTTAAAAACAACACTCCTCTTTCTTTATAAACATAGATATGTAAGGGGACAAAATATTAAAAAAAAAAAATGTTATTTTTCTTGAGTAACCTGTTACAGAGATTTTTATACTAAAAAATAGTCTTACTGCATACAAAAGCATGACCCAGTTGGAATTGCATTGGATCAGCACTCAGACATTCAAATTTATTTTTTGATCTGCCAGCATCAGGCAAATTTTTGTATCTCTGGAAATCTGTTTTCACATCACAAAATGGGATATACATTAATCATGCCATTTAATCCAGTCAGCTAGCCAAAATTTAGTCATGTAACTGGATATAATTAGGTGGAGCAGTTAATGAAGTCAGGTATTTCCTTATTGCAACTCTAGCTAATAAAACAGTCCAGTATCTCATTCTGTTTAGATGAAGAGGATTTAAGAAAGTTAAGATAAACTCCTTCTTTAAAGGAAAAAAAGTCTTGATTACCATTTTGAATGTTTTTTATAAGGTGTGACTCCCCAGGTTTCTGTGAAGTTTTTAGTTTGGGGTTGGTTTTTTTCTGTTTATGCAAACATTACTCATACTTGTTGCTCCCTTGGAGCATTACGCATAATGTCACCCTGTTAGGAGCATGGTGATTCTCAGATATCTAGCTTTGTCTCTGTCGGGCAGGTATTTGGCAAAGAAGTTCATTATTTTAATTGAAGTGTCTCCCACAGACTAAAACTTAAATTTCTTGCCTCTGGTTGCATGATCATAGTGAATTACTTGGCAAACTGCAATATTATATGTATTCTTGTCTAAAAGACTGAACAGTTTTCAAGTCATTCCTTTATAATTTATCGGTTGTGCCCAAGAGAGTGGTATTTTTAAAGAACGCAAGTTGACATGGGTACGGTTTTATCATTAGACTAATTGAAAGATGAAGTAACAAATATCTATCTGAGTAGTTGGGGGAAACACAAAAAAGATTTAAGTTCTTAATTAAGACTGTATTTCATCTTTAATCCTTAACTCCTCTTGAAATCTCTCTTACAAGGGTGACTATTTAGCCTCCATAATCTAACACAATCCAGTGATCCCCTGAAGAATTCTTCGAGCTTCTTCTTTCCTGAATTTTTACAGATATCTGTTCAACATGCCTACTAGAGCAGCCAATGTGGGCAAAGGTTCCCAGCAGTACGAAATAGAAACAATAATTTAGTTTGCTTACTCATGAAATCAGCTTTTCTATATTTGTGACGTAGCAGTCAGATGGCAATACTGATGGAAATATATATTGTGCTCCCAGGAAAGATAAGCCTGTTTAAGGAAACTTACCAAATAACTTAATTTTCTAAATAAATTTATATTTGTTTGATTGCTACAAATTTCTAAAAATCCTACAGTTTTCAAGTATCAAAATATCCATACAGCCTGCCCCAGCTAGTGGCAGAACCTTACAGTTTGTAAGAAACATATGAAAATGTATCAAGGTTTACTTGCACTGGATCTTCAGCAGAGCCATGAGCAGAACAAAATACTGATATAAGTATGAGATACCAGGACAGCATAATCTCTTTCAGAACATATTTTTCAGTTGAGCCTATGGGACAGTCAGTCATAAATACGATTTGTCAAATCAGTCTTTTTGTTTTATTCAGTAAAAGAGTATTTATAATCTTATTTGTTTTGTGCTTTCTAGTAAAGAAATGAATTCCAGATTTCTGCAAAGATCAATTTATTTGAATAATTGAAGAGGGTGTTTGATCTGCTTCAGTGACTTTGAACATAAAGTTGAAGCTCTGAAGAGACCTTTAACTATGCAGCAATGAATCTCCTCTTTGTCTTTAGAGGTTTTATTTGTTTGATAAAATTTCCTCTGAAAGAGAACTTTTAGATATTGAACACAGAATTCTCCAGCAGTTTAAGAAGAGGTTTACTCACATTGAAGACATATCCAACCTTTGTGATTTGAGGTATTCCTCACAGTTAAATACTCTAAAATTTGCTCTTTTCTTTTTCCGCAATGTGTTTTCCAGAAAACTTCAACAATAAACTGTTGTATTTTTTAACAACTTCTCAAGGACTGGGATTTTTCTCTTTTTTTTTTTTTTTTTTTTATGATCATTTACTCATTTTGCTAGAAGTAACTGTCTAGATTTCTCATTCCAGAATACCTAGCTCTACCTTCAACTCCTGGCAAAAATTAGTCACCATTTGCTTCTACATTTTGCAGAAAATATCTACTTTTTGTCTTCCATATTGCACCTTTCCTAGTAGTGTTTAATGTTATGAAGATTAACTTTGCCCATCTAATAAGAGGAATAATATCTAAAAATATAACCACACTTTTTAAAATTACTGAGTGGTATTTTGTTGATATTGAAATGGTTAAAGTCTATTTCTTCCTCTTCACATTAGAGTAAAGTTAATAAGCAACCAGTGACATGAACTGTAGCTGCTGAAGCTAAACTTCTAAGTAATCCTAAAAGGAAGGAGGAAAATTGTTCCTGACAAGCTGAAATTATAATATAAAACCTCCCGTATTTTGAAAAGCCATAAGTCATCCTAGGCATGAAGCTTATTTCAGTGTTTAACAAAACCTGTTTATAAGGAATATATCTTCCTCAATATCAGTTTTCCAAAAGCATGCTCCTTAACCCCTGCTTTTTTGTTTCTGTTCGTTGTTGGCATGGAGACAAAGAGGCACTCTGCTAGATTGATCAATGCACGGTAACATCAACATAACATTTTCAGTCAAGTTCCCAGGAGCCTTCCTCCTGAATCTGTCATTTTGATTCAGATAACTAAATCAGGCTAAGCACTGCAATGATAACGGATGACTTGCCTCATTAGCTGTCTCCTGCTGCTTTACTCTGTCAGGAAAGACCGTAGTGACAGTCTGGATTCCTGAGAAGGAGAACTGGTTTCCCTTATATTATTTTTGTGTATATATGCTTTTCTCATTTCTATTCATAATTTTGTGTGTATTTGTGCCCTGACAGAGACAAATACAAGCAGTGTTTAATGAATATTTCATTAAGGAGAAATAGAGTTGAAAGATTCTTTATCAAGTTCTAGAATTTAATAATAAAACTAAACATATTTCACAGCATCCTGACAATAGAGCTAAATTCCTTTATATTCACCGTCCCAAAATTCTTGCTTCCTTTAAATGACATCCTTTTTTGTTAAGGCACTTTACTTACCTGAACACTCAATGAATCAATTACATTAATTACACTAATATCATAGAATTATAGAGTCATGGAATCATAGAATCATAGAATGGTTTGGGTTGGAAGGGACCTTAAAAATCTTCTAGCTCCATCTGCCCTGCCATTGGCAGGGACACCCCCACTAGAGCAGGCTGCTCAAGGCCCCATTCAACCTGGCCATGAACATGTCTAGGGAGGGGGCATCATAAGAATAATTTCTAGATGAGTATTTTGAATACTAATATACTGTTAAATAAATAAACTGTATTTAAAAAAAAAATCCTGTAAACCATTGGACAACAAGATTTTGAAATTATGGCTATTAAAGATACCACAGGTATACTACAGTATGTACAGGTACAGTTAAAAAATTAATCCACGTGTATATTTATCCAAGTTGACAATGCACACAGAGATAGTTGTAGCTGTGTTTGTTATCACATTTGGAGATAGGTCCTTAAATACAGGAAAAAAAATAACTACATGTTGTTGAAACCATGGCCTTCTAACTTGCACTGTCACTACTATCTTCATCTATATTTATGCCACGAACTTGTCATAAACTAATCCAAATTAGTGAAATGAAAATACACTAAAATCACAATTCCCATCATACGTCCACCCAAAAACAAACGAGTTACTTTGAATTCCAAAGGCAGAGATTTATTGTTAACTGTGAAGAAGCCTTGCCTGTGGCATTGAAATAATACCATTTTGTGAGTAACAGCCAAAGCATTTCAACCACCAGAGCTGGCAGGTTGGATATACAAGGAAAAAGGGAATGATGGAATTTGTCATTTGATTCATTTCCCTAGCACTTCAGCTTTTAACCTCAACTGGAGAAGTTCAACCAAATATTTAAGCTGGGCTGAGGAGCCTCACTTTCTTTGCCATGTTCAGCCATGCGATGCTTGCACATTCTTGTCAAGGCACTTGGGTCAGATTCATGGTTTAGACTTAGAGGGTTTCACTGCAGTATTTGAGGACTCTGGTCTCGATGGCCAAAGCACTTATGAAAAATCTTACTTTCTTATTAAGCACGAGTCATAAATGAGTAAGGCAGTCCTAGCATTTCTGTTACATAACTGGCTAGTTCTTGGTGTCATTTGTCAGTCTGACACATATTTACTCAAAGCCCAGTGGGATCCATAAAGTGCATGTTCTCTGGTTAGCTCACTTACGAAGCTTAATAAAGATTTTATGGAGCAAACCTAACACTTAGAGGGGGAAATGAAAAAGGAAAACTTTGGGTTTTTTCTGTGTTATGTTGGTGTTTGAAGAACATAACTCAGTTATTTCTTCTGAGACTGATTTGAAGAGTAGGTTATAGATGTGTACTTGTTCTAAGTGTAGAAAGATTTCAGACTGCTTGGTCGGTATTTCAGGAGTTTTCTCTTGTTTTCTTTTGAGGTGGTTCCACTTCAGGCACATAAATATTCAGTTGTGTAAACTCAATTTTGTCAGTTTTCCCCAGGGGACAAGCTCTAACTATTGAGACTTCTTTGGCTCAAAGTGTTTTCACATACACACATTCCAGGAAGAAGTTCCACTTCTAGAAAGATATTAATTCTTTATCTTATTGCAAATAAGATAATAGTAATCCAGACTATATGGCAAATTATGGAATATGGCTTTCAGTAAGGTCCCCTTTTTGATTTACAAGTGTATTCCTTAATTGTTATGCATTATATTATTAGCACCTTACACAGAGATTCTACAGTAACATTTGTCTGCGTTCCTCAGATAAGTTTGTCATATCTGAACCAGGGAACACCAGTCTTTTTTCACTTTGCTCTTCTAATAATCACTCCAACCATATGAATTTCTAGAATGATGGGGTTCAAACAAAATCAAAAGATTGAAAGGGAAACCTATTTCTCTTCCAAGGAGAAGGTATCTCTAAACTCATACAAATAAAAATCCACCAGAAATTCAGAATTTTTTTTCCCTAAATCTCTTCTTCTTGAAGAGAATCCTCTTGCTGCTGCTTCACTTTAGGATAAAGAAAATGTGGATCAAAATTGTTCAGGTCCTATGTCTAGGGGTTTTATTCATAATCTAGTAGCTTGTGTATACTAGTCATTATTGAAGTACACTGCAGCAAACAATATTAAATTTTTTTAAGGTGAATTTCTTTGAAAAATTATAAATTTGTTGGAAAACTGAGTTTCTGAGAGAACATAGTTATTAATTATTCTCAGCAAATTTTATGAAGAGTTCTGTATTTTTTATTTAGCATGTTGTTTTCCTTTTTTCCCTTTTTTTTAAAAAATAAATCCATCTGAGTAGACATTTGCCACTTTTATCACCTTTTTCCATAAGATAAAAAAAACTTGTCTTGAAAAAGCATGGACTTCAGGGATCTGGACCATATAAATCATGGCAGGATCATTTTCCAGGTGTCCATCAGGAAGAAACATGCAAATGTATTTTTCTGTGGTTTTTTTACTCTTTGTATTGGTCTCTTACATTCATAGAGACATTTTTCTGTGTGTCTCCCCCTCCTCTGTTCCCTTATTCAGACCACACTGTTCCTTGTCTTCTGTTATCTCCTCCTAGAACAGCATTATTTGAGATCTTCATTTTCACTGCCCTCCTCCAGAGGCTCTTCAAAGTGTTCTTACTTTTTCCACAGGTGTGATGTTCAAATCTGTATGCAATAAAATTTTTGGGGTACTGCCAGTGCTGCTTAAAACAAGGAAATATGTTACTTGTCTGCAGGTTTAATTCCTGTCTTATAAGCTTTTGTCAGATTGACACATTTATTTACTCCTGATTTATGGTCAGACTTTTGTTTGTTTGTCATTCTGTACTTAAGCATTCCTTAGTTTTTGCTTTCTCAAATGCTTCACAGTTGTCCACATTTTTCTGGTTTTGTGTTTTGTTTGTTTCTCTGGACCATTTACCTTGTTTGCCAAGAATATATGTATCTAATCTAACCCTTTCAATTTTTGTAGTGACTTAATGTAAAGAAGTATATTCTCTGTTCCACTATACAGATTATTTATGGAACTTCACATTGGACAAGAATGGGGCTAGATATTTGTTGAATTGCATTCAACACACCTTTACATTTTCCTAATGGTCCTAACTTCTTTCTGTATAGTTCATTAAGAATATTTGCATTCTTTATTCAAACGTAGTCCACATCAAGTCCAACATACAGAATATTATTTCTTCTCCCTGAATCAGCTGTTTCCTTTAGTAAACGGAAGGAACTTCGATATTTTTAACCTAATCCAACTTTAAATTGCCATAGTAAAAGAGGAATAGAGTTGGAAGCTTTATAAACCTCATTTATGGTCTACTCTACCTGAGCCAGTAAGCTAGATCGTGATGAGTTTGAGTCTACATGTTTACATGGATGGGTCCTAAGGTGGCTCCTTCTTCTAGGATTTCTTGGCTTAATAAATCCCAGTTTTGACTAAACAAGCTTGAGATTTCTGCTATAACATTTCATGGTCTATTTCTTCCTTTGCCTGGTGTTTGAAATCTGACTCTCTTCCCTGCCCCTTTGAGAAAGAACTGTTAGGAAGGACACTGAGCCTATTTGCTGGATCAGGCATGTGGGAGACATTACAGCTTGCTCACTTCGGATACCAAGCAACATTCGTTTGTCCTAGTGAAATTGTCCCCATTTCACTGCCCCAGTCTGATCTGCTATTTAACATGCTGAAACACATTACTGGCTACCTATGAGGTTATCATGGGTTGAAGCACACAATCTTACCAGTTGCCAGTAGCACCAAACCCTGAGCCTGTCAGGGTTGGAAGGCTTCCTTGAAGCCAGGAGAAAGATTTTTAAATTAATGAGGTTTGAAATAGTAAACACTAAACTTCACAACTTATTTTTTTAATTTGAATGTTGCTGTGGTTTCACTTGCAAGTATGAAAGAGCAATGTATACTCATTTTAAAAATGAAAGTTGAGGTCTTTTATAAGCTTTCTATTTCAGCAGTCAGGTATTTATAAGATACTCTCTCCATTATGAAACTAGACTTGTAACAGAACCAAGTTCATATTTTGAAAGTGAATCTTTCTTTTTTGCAGTTAGGGCAGTTTCCTAGAAGAGAAAACAACTTTCTATTAAAAAAATAAATAAATAAAAAAATTCTCAGCTGTCATCCTCCCACCACAGGATTTACCATCACAGAGGATTTCTTGCACAATTTTCTGAGCAATTCCGGGAGCTGATATTTTGCAATTGCTTTAACCTCTTTACAAAGTGACTTAATGCATCTTTCCCCACCCCTCCCCCCACATTCATATAGGATTAATATTCTCTTTTAGCTAAAGAAAGATTATCACTGTCTTAAAGTCTTTGACTCCTTCTTTTCGGCTGTAGTTCCTCCTACGGTAAATATTACTTAGTGAATTGAATAAAGTCCCGTTATTCTTTGTCAAGACATCATAATAAATTGAACCACTGTGAGGATCTTGACTCAAAACATCTGTTACTTCTGTCCTTTGCAAGCCAGGAAATACCTATAGTCTGAAAGATTTTGTCCTTGAAATAGGCGGTGTTAACATTGTAGTATCTTCTTCCAAATTTTATCAAAGCCAAAAAAAAAGAAAAAGCACACTCACTACAAGACCTTTTGGTGTGTAGGGTTTATGAAACCCTCCAAGCTTCTTTGTCTAACACATATTTAGAATGGAATGATTGAGCTGCCATGATAATTTTAAGTTCAACACCATGAATAATGTTTCATTTGAGGTGCTTTTTTAAAATAAAATCTCAATCTATATAGAGCAACATTGGTCTGCCTATTTAAACATATCTACTATTCGCAATATTACTTAATCTATCTCCACTTTTGATTATTAAGTAGCCGTGACAAACTATCAATATAATTGTGTATGCTTCAAAGTAAACTGCTGACTGCTGGCTTTATAGTGCTTGTTTTATCATCTCCTCCAAAATCATGAACTCTAAATTCCAGAATGACACCGTATGCTAAAAGACTTTTATTCTTGTAACTTGCACTCTATTTTACTCAAATATTTGGTGTATAGAAATGTCTAGGCACTGTAAACACAAAGAGAATATTTTTAAATTCAAGTAAAATAAAAATTGAAGCTGGAATGACAGAGACTAATCTAAGTTTATGCTTCCAGGTGTTTCTATCCTGAAATCACCCGGTTGTCTTCTATGACAAAGTGACTCGGCTGCTGGATAAAGGAAAGGCTGTGGATGTGGTCTTCCTGGACTTCACCTAAGCCTTTGACACAGTTTCTCACAGCATTCTGCTGCGGAAACTGTCAGCCTCTGGCCTGGACAGACGCACGCTCTCCTGGGTAGAAAACTGGTTGGCTGGTCGGGTCCAGAGAGTGGTGGGAAATGGTGTTAAATCCAGCTGGAGGCCAGTGACAAGTGGTGTTCCCCAGGCCTCAGTGCTGGGTCCAACCCTGTTCAATGTCTTCATCAATGACCTGGATGAAGGCATTGAGTGGTGCACCCTTAGCAAGTTTGCAGATGACACAAAGCTGGGTGGAAGTGTGGATCTGCTGGAGGGTAGGGAGGTTCTGCAAAGGGATCTGAACAGGCTGGACCGCTGGGCTGAGTCCAATGGCATGAGGTTTAACACGGCCAAATGCCAGGTCCTGCACTTGGGGCACAACAACCCTATGCAGAGCTACAGACTAGGAGAAGTCTGTCTAGAAAGCTGCCTGGAGGAGAGGGACCTGGGGGTGTTGGTCGACAGCCAACTGAACATGAGGCAGCAGTGTGCCCAGGTGGCCAAGAAGGCCAATGGCATCCTGGCTTGTATCAGAAATGGTGTGACCAGCAGGTCCAGGGAGGTTATTCTCCCTCTGTACTCAGCACTGTCAGGCTGCTCCTTGAATCCTGTGTTCAGTTGTGGGCCCCTGACCACAAGAAGGATGTTGAGGCTCTGGAGCGAGTCCAGAGAAAAGCAACAAAGCTGGTGAAGGGGATGGAGAACAAGTCTTATGAGGAACGGTTGAGCGAGCTGGGATTGTTTAGCCTTGATAAGAGGAGGCTGAGAGGAGACCTCATTGCTCTCTACAACAACCTGAAAGGAGGTTGTGGAGAGGAGAGAGCTGGCCTCTTCTCCCAAGTGACAGGGGACAGGACAAGAGGGAATGGCCTCAAGCTCCGCCAGGAGAGATTTAGGCTGGACATTAGGAAAAAATTTTTCACAGGAAGGGTCGTTGGGCACTGGAACAGACTGCCCGAGTAGGTGGTTGATTCACCTTCCCTGGAGGTGTTTAAGGGACGGGTGGATGAGGTGCTGAGTGGCATGGTTTAGTGTTTGATAGGAATGGTTGGACTTGATGACCCAGTGGGTTTCTTCCAACCTGGTTGTTCTATAATCCTATGATTCTATGAATACTGGTTCCATTCTATTCCAATAGAGATTCCAATCCACTCCTGTTTTTTTCCTGCTGTTCTAAAATTATGAAGACTTGCCACTCTCCACAAAGAAACTGCATTAAAAATCCTGTGAAGAAATAGTTTCTTGGGTTTGCTATAAGGGGCAGAAATGTACAGTCACTACTAAAATCACTTTTATAATTAATTTCTTTCAAAATATAGACACTGACCTGGGTGATGACAAAAGCCTGAAGCTTTGCACAGGGAAAAAGCTGTCAGTAAGATAATCTACTGTTGGATTGGAATTGCCTTTCAATGTACTTGATTGTGAGATTCGCTTTTCTGGGCAAGGTCTGCAGGAGATATATTTTGCCTTCTGCACATTTTGGAAGTGTGCTTTACACTAAGATAACCAATGTTCAATATTCAAAAGCATGATCATCTATGGCACAGTTTAGAATGTTTGCACAGACCAGGACAAAGCTCTGTAGGCTATGAAGATACACACCTCATTAATTAGTTTGTATACTTCGTATGTCATACATTAAAAGAGAATTTCAAGAATTCAAGAAGAACCATGATATCAGGGTTTCTGAATGTTAATGGATGTCATAACTCAAACAGTTCTTTAGGGATACCAGGAAGCTTAAATTTAGGTCCAGTGGTGGAAAAAGGTGTTGAAATCATATAGGATAAAAATTAATGCTGCAAATTATATTCCTTCTTGAACACTGTCATCTTTCTTTCAATCTTCATTTCCTTTCATCTAGAAAGGGTAGAGACACATGAAATGTAGAAATAATTTCAATGTTTTTATTCAGATAAACCTCAAGAGAAAATGTTTGATTTCTTTCTTTCCTTATTAAAAAACTTTTTTTCCAACTTTCATACTAATAAAACCAGCAAACTATCTGTTGGGAATAAGCAAAATCCACTTATTAAGAATATATGTGTCATCTGTCTATACATTCTTGCACTGCCTTCCTGAATAATGTATTAATATTTCAGACTAAATCACACAAAATATTTAAGAATTAAGTTTTGTAGTGGTACATAGTAAACACATTCAGTACAGAAAATAAGCACTGCAATATGACCATGAGTGAAAATGCATGCCAGTATTTTCAATTTTAGCATAAAGAGAATCACAAATGTATCGCACATCCCCTATCTTAAATTGATTTCATTACCCATTGAAAACATTGCAGTTAAGATCTATTTTTCTTAAACTGTACCATATTAGGACTAGACTGGGGTTATTTCCTCTATCTTTTTAAGAGAGAGGTTTTGATACCCTTTTACTTTCTGCATGATCTATCAACTCTACTCATTTATCATTTGTGAACATGAAGAACACAAGCAAAACAGTGCCTAGTGGTACCTAGGGTTGTTACAAGGATTCTTTTGGTTCAAATCATTTATTTTTTTTTTTGTAACTGAGATATTTTGTAAAATTTTAATTTAAATAGTGTCTTCCCTAAGTCATTATTTCTACAAGAGTTCAGAGGACAAAAGAACCTCTTGCAATATCCATTATGTAATTATGAAGTAAACCTTAAGTGGATGTAGAATTAAAACAAGCACCATGGTAATCCAAGTTGGAAGAAATTCTTGCGGATTGTGTGTATCTGTAACCTCACTATTCCAGGAGCAAAAATCACCACAGCTTTCAGTTTATGTATTTTGTTTGCTTATATTTTTGTTTGTTTTATTCAGGAATAAAGAAAGATGATACAGAGATGAAAGAGAACAGTGGGTCAGTGTAGCATTACCAACTCACAAGCACTGCTAATTCTCTTTCTTAGAAGCACTGTGATAACAGAGTATTAATGTCAAATAGAATAGGAGAAAAGTATGTAAACGATATTTATTGTAAAGCTGCTATTTAATAATCTACTATCTCCTTGACTTCCCGTTTCACAGAACATGCTTAATTGCTTCAGACACAAGGGGTCAGGAACAATATAGAAATACACTTTCATTTTGCATAGCAGAACATTCACTTGAGCATGTTGTGTTAAGAAAATAAAAAATGCAGCGTGCCTAGTTTACTATCTTAATCTCTCACAAACTGTGTGAATAAGTAATTTTAAACGGAGAACATTGAAAATGAGTGAACTTCCCTTTAGAGGTCTGCAAAAATCTGCATTTGTCTGTAAAGCTAATGAAAAAAACCAGCAAGGTAGTAAAAAGCAAGAAGTATTAGCATCTCCACTTCATTTTCAATTTATTTCATAGTTTGTAAACCTATGCAAGCCAAATTACAGTGGTAATTAGACTTTTAGGGATTCATATAATTGTGATAATTTTATACTACTTCAACTACAAAAGACTTCATTTCCCAATGGTTTTGGGGATAGACACCAACACTAGAACATCAGAAAATCTTAGCTGTGAGTAACATGCATCTAAATTTTTCTTCTCAGCTTTCAAAAATCCACCATATCATATTATATGGTGTGTATGTGTATGTGCACGTGTGTTAATACATATGTATTAGTATTTTTGGATCATTTTCTCTATGAGGGCATGAGATACTTAGTTATATAAACCTTGATTTAAACCCAGATGACATTTTATTTGAGTAAAAGGAATCTGACCTAATAGTCCAACCAAATTTGAAAACAGAGATTTGTATTTTACAGAATCACATATATTAAGGTTTAGTAGTCATTCTCATCTATAGGCATGCAAATCCTTTTGATAGTTGGTCATTATAAATGAAGATCCCAGTAAAATACCATATTTTTTGCACAGCAAGATGAATACCATTTTATTTGTTTGGTTTTTGAGAGAGTGCTATAACACCGAACCAAAAAATTCTATTATTTTGGGAGCATCACTGAAAAAAGTATGTCAGAAAACCAACACTATTTCTTTTAACAGCACAAGTCCTTTATAATTTGGCATGTAGAGGCTAAAATGAAGATAAGTCCATAATTCTTTGTTGCTTGGTCTGTAGCTAATTAACTTTCTTATGCTCATGAGTAGAAAACTATTTAGTTGCAGCTCTCTGAGGTTTCTATTCATTTGGATACATATTATGTGTAATCCTTGTTTTCTTATACCCTCAGTTATAGAATGTGTTATAATGTTTCAGTCACTCTTTCTTGTAAATTTTTTATCAATTTGCCCTTCTTTCCTTCTAATACATATAAGTTTGCTCCTTTGTGTCTGACCTTATGTATACAATTATTTTCCCATTTTAAAGCTTAAAATCTCTGATTATATGGTCTTGTCTGTGGGAGCAAATGCTTATTCATTGTTTGAGTAGAACTATGTTCTGGCTGATGCTATCTCTAGCAGTAGCTACAGCAACATCAGATTTGTAGGACAGATACATGCTAGCTTGTCACTCGCCTCAGTTCTGTTATCCCTTGGAGGTATTTTGGATCAATTTGACGTTTATTTCCGGTGTTCATTCTGACAGTCTTTAACAGGGTCATATATAACTGAGTTACTCAACCCTCTCACCCCTTTCAATTGCATTATTTTGCAGATAAAGTTTTATTTTCACTAAATACTTTTCCCTTTATTTGTTTTAGTAGTGCCTTATTTGTTCTCTTGAATCATGCTGTATTTGTATACATTTCTGAAAAAACGGAACTTTTTCCTATTCTATATTTCTCCCTAATTACATTCTTGTACTAAACAAATTGGAAATGTACAAATAATGGATGGAAGTTAGCTACATAAGCCCCTGTGCTTAAAGATATTGTACTGTAAGGGTCATTATTATTACATACTAATTGGATTCTAACATTCAAAATAAATGTTAGACATTAAAAGGATGTAATTTAACACAGTGAATAATTACAATTTCTATTTCTTTTCATACAGACATTCGAGAACAGATAACATTGCTCTTACATCTTATTTTTTATATAGCTCTGTAGAGAGTTTTCCATGAAAACAAATAATACACAGCTGAATGAAATAGAAAAACCCATAATAATGTTTTAAGTTTGTTCAACAAATGTGAAAGTGAAAAGGCTATCTATTGCTTTTACTCAGAAAATACTGAGGCTTTTAATAGTACTTTCATTCAAAAGCTCTGTTGTGCTCTGAAAATACAATCTGCCTTTGCAGTACTACTGTAAAATAACCTTCATATGTCTTGTTTTTATTTGGCAAAATGCAGAAACACCAATTATATTTTAATCACTTTAATCTTCCTCATATTCACCAGTATTCATCCAAACTTGGATCTCAAAATTCCCAATGTTTGAATTTCTTTATTTATACTCACATTTGTAAGTGCAGCAGGGATAGTCTCAATGTAGCAGGTACGCAGTAGGAGAGCAGGCAGTAAGAAGAGCACATCTGGCTCAGCTAAGAGGAAGGCATTGACCAACCAGACCTCCCCAGTGAGTCTATGCTTGTCACTCCTGCACCAGAGCTGAGCTGGTCACTACAGTTTATGAAAAAGCACCTTTTCTAAGGGCCCTTTGCAGCTACTCCTTGACTTCAGTCACACAGCTTGACAGAGACAAATTTCTTCAGCCCTAAAAACTGCTAAAACACAGTAACTATCAATAACATAATCATCAATATGATAAAAACCAGTGAAATGCATATGGAAAGATTTATATGGTTAGGAAAGGAACACTTGCATGTTGCAATCCTGGTAGAACCTTTCCTTGCTTTCCTTGTCACCCTAAGTCTATATTTATAATTTTTCTGGTCTCTCCCCAAAATTTTATATTTTGCTAAATAGAATAGTGTATGGTTACTTTCATGAACTGTCCTAGAAAATTAAAAAATAAGTTGAAAAACAAGTATAAAAGCGAGAAATCACTAGCTGGAACTGAGACTACATAGATGTAAACATTACCTATACCATTTTGTGTAAAGCAGATATTGCAATCAACATTTGGAATCTTCTCCAAAATTTGGCTGAAGTTCTGTGGAATAAATGTACTTTTGTCAAACTATGATATAGGAACTATTTATTATTTGTCACCAACCTAGACTTGAGCTCCATATTTCTTCATTTCTGTCTAAACCTATCACTGCATGGTTTGTAACAATGTTAGCTATTCCAGAATTAGCATTCAAAAAAAAAAAAAAAAAACCACCCCAAAATCGAAACAGAAAAAATCGAAACGGAGCAGTTGAGTATTTACAGCAAGTCTTGTTAGCTCAAAGAATTTTTAGGTTTTTGGGGTTTTTTTCCATATCTCCTCAACTGTAAGCTGCATCCTTGATTACCTGATGAATATATACTACATATTCAGCCTGAATTTTTGAAAGCTGAGGTTACATTTTCCTTTGTCATAACATTCTCTTTTATTTAACAGAAACTCTGCAAAGGGCATGATATCAAGTAGTAACATCATAACTTGAATAAAGAGAGTACAATGATTTGACAAATAAACATCTTTATTTTTACTTTCCTCCTGTTCTTTCTTTTAATCTTTTCACCTCAGCTATTATTCATTTGTGAAAACAACAAAAGCCTTAGACTTTATCATCTTCTGATTGTAGAAGGCCATACCGTCTATTGAGATATCATATTAAAATTTATTACAGCTTTCAAAATTACTGTGAAAACATAATCTGGTTGTTTTCTTCACTTATTGTATAGACCAATATGCATAAAAACATAACTTGTTCAACCAGGGTTTGAAAAAAAAAGATATAAATAACATTTCAGAACCATTTTCTTTGTATTCTAAATAAAGTAAGCAAAAGTAGTAACTAAAATTTCTGGTAAATAAAAGCAAGAATTTCACTCAATATTGGTAAAAATTTAACCTAAGTCGTAATAAGTATAATGTCTGATCTTTTCTGCTGTAAATTTTAAACAAGAAAACAAACCTCAATATAGCACTTTTAAATGAGGGTTTTAATATAGGATCCAAAATATGTATCTAGCTACTTAATTATGCACAAGTAGAAAGAATTGAGAAATGGTAAATGTAAAAATAACCAACAAAAGAAACCAACAACAAAAAAAATTCTTTGTTTTTCTTCTCTAAAGGTATTCTCCCAGCCTTTCTTTGAAAACACTTGAATGTTACCATTAATGTAATGAAATAAGTTTGTCTTTTAAATAGTCTCAAAAGAGTCTGAATTGATGAGAAGCATTTTTAACATACGATGACTTTCCCCTTGAAAATACCAGTTGATTGATATCCTATTGTCTAACTCTCTGTGGGAAGGTTTAATGAAATTTTAGTAGAATTTTGTTTCAAAAAATAGTTAAAACAGTACTGAAATGCCACGAGAGTTCCATCACATGCTTCAGCATTATTTTTTTCAAAATTATTTTACTATTAATTTTACTATTTAATATTTTATATTTCAAGGATACATATAAAATCAAAAAATATTTCTTTTATGAATAAAAGCAAATAAAACTCGTCTTTGAAATTCTCAATTAAAAAAATCATTTTATGTTAAGCAATATTTTTGCTTCAGGGGAAGACTTGTTGACTCACATTTTGAAGTTTCTAACTTCTGAGAAGAAATTTTCTACACAGATATCAATTTATGCAGGAACATAGGCTTAAACTAGAAACTCCTCATGTAAGGAATGAAGGAAACCATCCATTTTTAATTACTTTGGACATTTCAAAAGCAGTTGTTTGCCCCTTCTTTGCATATTTGGCCACATTAATAACTTTGGTGTTACATGAAGAAAACAAATATCTTTAACCTCACTTTCTTTTGATTCAGTAGATCTGTTTTAGAGAAAAAAATAAGCTAGTATTTGCTGGTTTTATGGTAACTTTGAAAATTCCTTTCTTAATCTGTTTCTTCATTTTTCACGCTTAATTTGTCTCAGTCTACTTGTAGTCTTATTTAGGAATGCAAAGTTGATAGTATATATATTCCTTCACATACAAAGACTATCATATGTATTGACGATAATTTGTTATTTTTCAGTTGTTTATATAGGACACTAAGCAGATGGTCCTGACTGGGAAAAAAATGGCACAGTGCTGAATTTTGTAGATATTGGAAGTGGTAATTTTCAGACGGAAAATAAAGAAGATTGTTCAAATATGCCTTTGAGCTTCACAAAAAAAAAATTAAATCTTAAGATATTTGTAGACTTGAAAGAGAATTGTAACCTCCTTCTCAAAGCAATCACAGTCTTCACCTACAAAATGAATACATATAATGTATTGATATTTCTCTACATTAGTTACCATACAGAATTTAGCTGGTGATTCTAGAATATATGAGCATAAATTCTCCCCAGAGATAATGTCCGTGAATGTGTCCAATGTTGCATGTATCTCTCACAACATGTTCTTGCACACATTACAGCCACATCAGAGAGGTCTGTAGTTTAAATTACAAACTCCAATACCTGCATGCTGAAGGAATGGCAGGATTTTTAGTTACAACAAATAATGTGCTAGATTAAGAGCTGAAACCTGAGAAGCATGTGCAGTTCATTATACACAGAAGAGTCGAGAAATGTTCACCATTAGTGAAAATGAACACAATAGTGCCTTGAAGCTATGTTAGAAAGATAACTGTGCTGTTAATAATTAATTTTCTCTGTTGTGTTTGGCATCTTTCCTATGATATAAAAAAATCCAATAGGATATTGCTCTATCCCCCAGCTTGTTCAAATACACCAGGGGTGCACTACAGCTGAATATATTGTTGCCCAACTGTTCAAAATTAAATTAAGAAGTGCTGTCAGAAACACCCTCCCTTGTCTCACAGGAAGCAATCAAATACAGGAGAGGGGAGAAGGTTGAAAGCCTTGGACTAAAGTTGGAAAAATCTATTTATTCCAGCAAGCCTGCTAGCAGCTGTTAAATAACAAATAGCAACATTGCTAAGCCTTGCCCTTGAACTTTCATCCTTTTCTGTTTAAGTTTTGTTTGTTTGTTTTTATTTTAAATCAGATTTAACCAAGCTCTTTTCAGATGGAGGGTCAGGCTATAAGACAGTCCTGCTGAAACAATCATATATCTAAAGGCAGATAACTTTTATGTGTTTACATAGCTTGCATCCTTTGATCTATTTCAATAAAATCTCCCAGGAGGTGCTATTACAATAGAAATACCATGTAATGTACATGACGTGACCCCACTGTCCTTGAAGTTAGGTTCTTCATGATCTTTGATATGTTTAAATACACAGTGTGTATTGTAGGTAAATGCTATTATCCAGATTTTCAGGAGCACATTAGAGAAGAAATCACAAAAAATAGTTGATGACAGCAAAAAAAAAAAAATAAAAAAAAATTCATAGTATCATAGAACCATAGAATGGTTTGGGTCAGGAAGGACTTCTAAAGAACATGGGCATATGCCTGATCATTAAATCAGGTTGCTCAAAATCCCATCCAACCTGACCTTGAATACTTGAAGGGACATTCATAGTTTCTTTGGCCTCTCTAGGAGAGAGAATTTTTAAATCTTGAGTCCATAGAATATATATCAAAGACCCTGGAGCATTTTAATTTTCTTTTTTTAGTGTATGTATTTTTAAGTTTATGCCCATTTCTAGTTCATATATTTAGTCTACTGGATGTCCAAGGCTCTGGAAGATTGTGTGTTTTAAGTTGCTGCCTAAAATTTTGTCCCTGAACTGAAAAACATCATAAATAGCTATTATCAGAAACATCAACTATTCCTCATATGTGGTTTAATTTCAAATTGATAATGAATCTCCTTCTTATAATCCCTAAACCATCATAGCTCAGATTTAAGGATAAATTCAACATTTTAACATTACTCCAAAATCATCATCATTCCTCCATGTTCATTATTGCAATCATTATTGAATATATTTTTAATTATCTTTTAGATTCTACAACTATCTGGATGTAGAATTCTTCCTTTTCTATAAGAGCCCTTTTAGAACACACAGATTATTAATAAATGGGTGTAGTCAGATTTCCTCTGCCTAAAATCAATACCTAGCGATTTCTACTTTTTTCCTGGGAAAGAAATTTCTACATTCCATTGCTTGCACTCCATTACCTTCATTAGTTTCCTGAAAAAATTCAACTCAACATTACTTGCATATTCTAATATGGAATCTTTATACTGATAGAATGAGACCTTTGAGAACAATCACTGTATAAAACACATCACAAATAAGTGATAGATGACTCCATAGGATTTTTTTCCATATGAAATTTCTTCTCTCACAATAGTTCCAAATTAATAATTAAGAATAATAATCCTATACAGAGAAATCTGAGGTCAGAATTTTTTCATATCTGTATCTCTGAAGAGGCACGCTGCGTATTCTATTTAAACTAAAAAAAAAATATTCTAGTACCATTCACTGTATGTTTGTTTTCACTCTAGTGCTTGGAAATTCTTTAAAACGTGTGCAATAAAACAAATAGTTTACAATGATTTAAGGAAGAAATACTGTATACTGTTCTGACACTCTCTGTGAGAGGCAGGTGCAATCAGTCCTATTCTATGCAATGCTATCAATGTACAAACAACTGATATATACAGAGACGGAATTTTTTTCTCTATTATGAAATTTACAATTATTTAGGGTGCTTTTCTTACTGTTTGTGGAGAAGACTGACTTCATGATAGTCTTTCTAACACAGCTTTTTTCCTACAGGTATTTTTTAACCTGAAAATAATTGCTCACTTGTTAGATTTAATCTCACAATCTTATTGTATAGTGTGAACTGGAATGTACATTAAACACTCAAAAGGTTGTCAGATACAGCACAAAGAGTGAATGAAAATACTGTGCTTTTTCAGGTAGGTGTAAAGTGATATTGGAGCATATTATGCTCTAGTTTTCTTTAGTAGTTATTGTTAAATGAAGGGACTCAAGACACTCAGCTTTGGCTTTTCTCTAAGCTGAGTGAACATAAGCAAAGTTTGTAACCTATGTATATCAATTTCTGACTATGCATACAGAAATCTAAATGGTTATCATAATTTTTAAAGTTTAGAATTAGATAGTGAATGTTGAGGTTTTCTTTCAATTCTGTGGAAAACTCAGGGTTCCTAGTAGTACTCATTAATTTTCAGAATCTTGCAGGATTTTTGCAGGATAATTTATAAGGCGAAAGGCCCAGTTAACACTTCTGTTGATGATAAAGAGAAATTAAACTGAATATGGATCTCAGGCATGACGTCAGTGGACTTCTGTCTCTCGGAACCTACTCCTTCTGTTTCTTGTAGTAATAAAATCGAATCTCATGGGTTATTTCTGTAGGATTTCCAGAAGACTAAACAGATAACTGTTTCCAAAGCATCAGTTCTGGCTTTATGAGGTTAGCTTTTCAGATTCAGTGTTCTGTTTAATAAATATATTATCATACATGCACTCCAGCTTTTAAAATGATCAATAAATTATTCAAAGTGGACTACTTTGATATATAAAAGTATTTAGTGGTATTTGTTTACGACAACAAAGATTATTTAATGGACTTTGAAGAATTTGTTCTTGTTTTGTTTATCAAGCATTTTAATGATAGTTTTATTTCACATTAGTTTTCAATTATATCTTCTACGAGTATTTTTGGTTTTTTAAACACAACTATTTCTTCATTGATAACATCTGTTTGACTATTTTTGAGAATTTCTTCACAAAATAGTTTCTCAGCAATGTTTAATCCATAAACTCCTCTAAAAACCTATCTTTTATTTCAAAAGTACATGATATTCCTATTTAAAAAAGAAATTTTATATAATTGTTAGCTGATACCTATTTTCATTAAATGAGACTATGATAGCTATTTATGATATTATCATTATAAATTGCTCGTGTTCCTGAAATTCAGCCTCAGTGAAAACATGTGAGATTTTAAGGCAGAATATCTGCAGTAATTTAAATTGCTCAGCATTTTGCAAACCGGATGGTGCTTTCACATATGCAAGCAACAGCCCTGAAAAAGTATAGCTAAATTCTGCAATGTACTGTTATATTTTTTTACTACTATCTTGACTTGGAAAGTTTCTCCTTCTGAAACAATTTTGCATGCAATACAGAATTAGGAAATTGTGCTTTCTACCAGACATGTATAGTTCGTTACCATGCAGAATTGTGTTTGTAGAGTTTTTTTAAGTTATTCAATATTCTTTTTCCATCATTGTGCATATTATCATTTTGTTGGCTTAATTAAATTTACTATTGTTTAGTCCCATGGTTGCATATGATTCACAGCTGTTTTGGAAAGAACACTGCCTATTTATGACTGCCATTGTAAAAGAAATCTTGCTCTTATATGAATGTTATAGTCTTTATGTCTCTAGTCCTTTTCCTTTTTTTAGAAAGAGAAAATGTGTATCTCAGCTAATTATTAGACTGAAAACAACCTCTGGCATCTAGTTCCACACCAGGAAGATACAGAATATTAAGATTCTCTCTCAGTATGCTTCCTTTACACTATCTTATGTTGAATTGTGAGTCTGACCTCAGTGCCAGGGAAAGTCATGGAACAGGTGATCTTGAGTGCTATCGTGAAGCACATGCAAGAGAACCAGGTCATCAGGCCCAGTCAACAGGGGTTCAAAAAAGGGAGGTCTTGCGAAACTAACCTGATTGCCTTCTATGACAAAGTGACTCAGCTGCTGGACGAGGGAAAGGCTGTGAATGTGGTCTTCCTGGACTTCACCTAAGCCTTTGACACAGTTTCTCACAGCATCCTGCTGCGGAAACTGTCAGCCTCTGGCCTGGACAGGCACACACACTCCTAGGTAGAAAACTGGTTAAATGGTTGGGCCCAGAGAGTGATATTAAATGGTGTTAAATCCAGTTGGAGGCCAGTGACAAGTGGTGTTCCCCAGGGCTCAGTGCTGGGTCCAGCCCTGTTCAATGTCTTCATCAATGACCTGGATGAAGGCATTGAGTGGTGCACCCTTAGCAAGTTTGCAGACAACACTAAGCTGGGTGGAAGTGTGGATCTGCTGGAGGGTAGGGAGGCTCTGCAAAGGGATCGGAACAGGCTGGACCACTGGGCTGAGTCCAGTGGCATGAGGTTTAACACGGTCAAATGCCGGGTCCTGCATTTGGGGCACAACAACCCTATGCAGAACTACAGACTGGGAGAAGTCTGTCTAGAAAGCTGCCTGGTAAAGAGGGACCTGGAGGAGTTGGTTGACAGCTGACTGAACACAAGGCAGCAGTGTGCCCAGGTGGCCAAGAAGGCCAATGGCATCCTGGCTTGTATCAGAAATGGTGTGACCAGCAGGTCCAGGGAGGTGATTCTCCCTCTGGACTCAGCACCAGTGAGATCGCTCCTTGAATCCTGTGTTCAGTTCTGGGCCCCTCAGCACAAGAAGGATGTTGAGGCTCTGGAGTGAGTCCAGAGAAGAGCAAATAAGCTGGTGAAGGGGCTGGAGAACAGGCCTTATGAGGAATGTCTGAGAGAACTGGGGTTGTTTAGCCTGGAGAAGAGGAGGCTGAGAGGAGACCTCATTACTCTCTACAACTACCTGAAAGGAGGTTGTAGAGAGGAGAGAGCTGGCCTCTTCTCCCAAGTGACAGGGGACAGGACAAGAGGAAATGACCTCAAGCTCCGCCAGGGGAGATTTAGGCTGGACATTAGGAGGAAGTTTTTCACAGAAAGGGTCATTGGGCTTTGGAATAGGCTGCCCAGGGAGGTGGTTGATTCACCTTCCCTGGAGGTGTTTAAGGTACAGGTAGACCAGGTCCTGAGGGATATGGTTTAGTGTTTGATAGGAATGGTTGGACTCGATGATCCGATGGGTCTCTTCCAACCTGGTGATTCTATGATTCTATATGAGAATTTATCAACAAGAGCCTAATGGGTTATTGAGTAGGAAGCACTATCCATCCACTCTTTTCCCACAGGACTCAAAAACTGCATGTCAACCTGAAAACTGACCTTTGATGGACAAAAGACTTAGAAAACTTGACACAGCAATTGAACTTGGGAAGTTCTTCATGACTTCTTTTGTTGAGAAAATGATAATCTTTTCCAGCCATCTCTATCATGACCCTCACACCTCAGTGCTGTTACAGGGGTCTGGTGTGTGAGGCTCTTAAGGAGATGAAATACCTTTCATAGTGTTATCATTCTTGGTCTACACTGCCTCTGTTATTGATGTTATATTATGATAAGAACTAAATATATTTGTATCTTCTCAAATTCACAACCATTATGTCTCTCATTGTGGATCCCCTATGTGGATCCCCTATTAACACAACAAATTACAGGTATCAAGGACTTCAGCTGAACAAACACTTTTAGTTAGACTCAGAGTTTCAAACAGTCACAGCACTCCTGAGAATGGTTCTCTAGAACTGCTCAGATACCTTTAGGTTGTCCTTTTGTGCAATGAGAAGAAAATTACATGAATATATTAACTGTGTTTTCAGTGGATGTTGAGATAGCGGTCAGGTTCCTTCAAGCCTTTTTTCACCCCTTAATGCCAGCACCTCTGAAACAAAAGCAAATTTTTCCTCTTAAACAATTGTAAAGTAAAACACGACATTTTATCCAGTTTCTGAACTAAAGTGGTTTATATCCAGGTAGAATGCAAGTGGGGAAGCCTCAAAACAGTTGCCACTTGCCTGAGAAAATGCATCAATTAGCATATTTACACAAGCTCAAGTATAGGCAGTGAAATCCAGTTTCATCTTTGAGTGTACAGGTGCTCAGATATTTAGGAAAATACCAAAACAAAGGAGACTGACAAATTTCAGACCAGTAATCTGAAATTCATAGTATTAATTCCATTTCTAGGAAACATGTCTCTGCTTCCCTCTCTAATTTCATAAAGAAATCATTTGCCTAATGTCCAAGACTTCATTGCCATAGCAAATGATTCTTCATTTTTTAACTGGACTTACTTTGTCCTTAATGGGTTTACTTTGCAGGCATAAATTCAGGCTTCTACTTCTAGAAACCGTAGGAAACATCGTGTTGCACACAAATATTTCTTCTTCATATTGTAAGGTCAGCAGTTAATAGCTATGGTCATTACACTGTTCATCTGGTGATGAACTATTTTGCTCCCATTTGAGTTTTTGTTGTTGCAGTTGCCATTATTGACTTCATTGCTCTCTACAACTACCTGAAAGGAGGTTGTAGAGAGGAGGGAGTTGGCCTCTTCTCCCAAGTGACAGGGGACAGGACAAGAGGGAATGACCTCAAACTCCACCAGGGGAGATTTAGGCTAGATATCAGGAGGAAGTTTTTCACAGAAAGGGTCATTGGGCATTGGAACAGTCTGCCCCGGGGACGTGGTTGATTCACCTTCCCTGGAGGTGTTTAGGGCATGGGTGGCTGAAGTCCTGAGGAACATGGTTTAGTGTTAGATAGGAATGGTTGGACTCGATGATCCGATGGGTCTCTTCCAACCTGGTGGTTCTATGATTCTATGATTATTAAGTGACAATCTAGTCACTGACAAGTGAACAAGCTTGATGATCTAAAAACACTATGAGTCAATTGACAGGGTAGGCAGGAAGAAGCTCAAAATTCTCTAAGCAAACCAAGAATATGGAGAGTGGTTTAGAACTGTGTTTTGAATAGTCCCTTGCACAGAATTCACAGAGCTAGCGACTTGCCCAGGTGGTGATACCTAAATTTCATCTAAATTTTTGGTCATATGTAGAGATGGAGCAATCCTCCAAAAAGCTTGCTGTCTAATCAGGGAAGCAACTTGCAGAGCAGGTGTCTTTTGAGATCTGCAAAGGAAAAGCAATGATATCTACAGAATTTTTGAATTCAAGGTTAGCCCTGTAATTGTGCCCACTATATATACTGAACTGTTTTTAAAGTGAATTAAAATGTTACTCGTCATTTTGATGCCCAAAGGATTTGCAGAAGTTCAGTCTCCTATAAAATTACCAGACAAACTATTTACTTCTAGCTAACTGGGTAGAGTGCACAAACTTAGAACTAAATGCCAGTGCACTCATTTACTAAAAAAAAGTAGGAAAAAATAAAGAACAAAAAGAACATTTTATCACAGACACGGTAAAAATTATGCAAAGTCTGAAATGAAAGAGAAAATACCAACATTTTTAGGTAAGCACTATTTTAACTGCTGTTGAATCAGTCTGTCTTGTTTAACTCACTGTACCAATTTTTACTTGAGCTACAGCACACTTTCTTTGTTCCTCACATTTGTTTTCTTATTTCAGTAATTCCTACATTAGTTGTAAGGCATAATAATGGACTATTTGCTGTGGTCTAACATGAAAATCCAAGGTTGTCAGAAGAATGTAAAGCACAAGGTCAAGAAAATTATCAGTTTCACAGTTTAGGGAGTTCATCAAAGGTAACACAGGCAAAGTTGCCTTTTGTTCACTGTTTCTCACATGGAGCTACGTTATTACAGTTATTAAGAAACATTGTGTGTGATCCTGAAGTTGTAAAGAAGATGAAATGACAGGGTACTGCACAAGCCAGATGTACTTGTAGACATATTCAAAGTCCTAAATATCAACCTTCTGAATTGCAAAGGCCATTTATATGTATATATGGTTCAAAGAAGAGGCAAACGCAAAAGTACTGGTAATTCAGTTCATGGGAGGAAATGATATAATTTTGTTCTCTTACTTTTACTTTAGATACTGAAATTCTTAACAGGGTCTAGACAAACTTTATTTGTCTGTCATCTTCTGATTCAAGGGCCATCATAGACAGAGTGCCTCTCTCTGACAACACAGCTTCAAGGACTAGGAAGAACGTTTGACACCGAGACCAAATCTATTGCTTTAAATGCATCACCATCTTCTGGCTTCTGTTTCAACTACATTAGAAAGGTTTACATGATTTGGATGGAAATCATTTCAGAGATTTGCTGATTTGATTACAGATAATAGCAATATATGCTTGTTGCATTTCCTTGGTTCTTGACCCACAATATTTGGGGAAGAAAAAGAGTACAGTCTTCTTTTATGTTCCCTCCTCCAAAAGCAATTGCTAAGTGTCTTGGGTGCTGTATTGCTTTTCTTAAGAGGTTTTCCATAACTATTTTGTGACTAAAAGTGTCGCTGTGTTTTTAACCTCTGAATTGTGTGTGGTACACACAGAATTTACTTTCACAACAGTTAACGTTTGGAGATTTGGTCTTTTCAAGCAACTGCCTTTCACTGTCCTGTGACAGAGGGACTAGCAGTCTGTGGGGTAAAGTTCTATTTCCACTGAGTTATCAGAAGCCTTTATCACTCTTTGCAGTCAATCATAACTTCACCTCTGTGTCTTGTACCTTGGTCAGATAAGTTCTGCATTTTGCTCAAAGAAACTAACATAGACCATAAAAGTAAAGGTGTTTCGTTCATCCTTGAATCTCCTTTCCTACCTTTGTATGACATGGCTTAAATGAGAAACTACTCAAGCAAGTGATCTCTTACACATCACGTTGAGAAGTTCTGTGCTGTTATACCATTTGCAAAATATCTGATTTTCTATAACATTGTAGATCTCAGTATAAACAGCCCAGAATAACTATAAGGAGGGCAAGAATAATATATTGTGCAAAGGAGTAGTCTTGCTGTGATTAATTTTTAGAAGCAGTGTGGGGTAGACTCAAGACACATTCTGGCGTTTCTGTATATTTTCACTTTTGAAAAATATTTTTCTATATCCTTTCCATGATTAAACAGTTGCACGTTACCTTAATCTGTACAGTCCTTTAAGTCATCTGGGACTTATCTTCACTGTGTGTTTTCTATTATGAGAATCAGTGTCTTACTTTTGGTAATTTTGGTTTCATGAATGAGTAGAAAATTATTCCTTCCCTGATATGTCCAAATTATTGCAATATTAAAGAAAATAATTCTCTCCTATTGCTTTTCTAAAGTCTTAGATCCCTTCAGAGCCTATTTCACATGTGGCTTTTTTTTGCAATCCTACAATTTTACTTTTATTTCATAGATGTTTATTTTTTAGTATCTTTAACCATGAGGTTTTTCCATGAGTGAAATCCACCAGTGCAATATTAGAACTAACCAAATAATTTCTAGTTAGCAGCAAATATTTTGATATGTTGTGTTCTGCTTTGAAACCTTGAGTTGTCTTTGTGTACTCATCAATATTTTATTTTATTCGGCTAAAACTTTGGTGTACGATGTTCAACTGCATGAACGTCTTTGGAGCACATTTCTGTTACCTGAATGAATGAATGCCGCTCTCATCTATTAAGGCCAAGCTTTAATGTTTATTAAACTTTAAATTTTCTGCTTTTATTCTGTAGTACACACTTAGAGTGCCTGTGCTTTGTATGATTCCTGAATCTTTCAAATTTCAATGAGGAGTTTATCTTGTTGCTCCATAACCCCTTGCGAATGCCATGTATCATCAAAATTCTCATACGCTCCTCAGAGCAAATACAGCCTTAAGTCTGGTGCTGCTTGAAAACAAGGCAAATGGGATTTTTTTTGATGTCTTACTCATATATGATAAATTCCTCTGCAGCTTCTGTGAGAATATAACTTCCATTGTGCAATTGTATATATGTGCCACTGAACAGATGATACAAATGTATTGGACATCTGTTTCATGAACAATGTCTTGTGCTTGACAGAATGCAATATTACAGACATCTTCTTTCAAATAGCTTCAAAGTAAAAATAAAATTCAGTAAGGAATGAAGATTGTCTTTAGTTCTTTAATTTTCTGCCTCTGTACCCTTGTGGATTATTCTTGAGCTGTGAGCTTGGATAAATATGCCTGGCAAGAAACTGCTCTCACTCACTCTTTCTTGGTTTTTTGTTTTGTTTTGTTTTGTTTTGTATTGTGGGGTTTTTTTTTAACTTTTAAAGTTCTTCAGACTCTGCAGCCTAGAGTGCACACATTTACTTTCACTGAAGAACTCTCCAGTGAGATCTTCCAGCTCTACGTGTAATTAGATTTACTGGTAGTTCTGTCAGTCATGCATTGACAGTGTATACTTACTTTTAATTTACTTATGGTATGTTAGTCTGATTCACAAAGTTCACTCAAAGACAAGATTTATTTAGTAAATCTCGGGGGGAGACATTTTGCTAAGGATTGAGGTTCAAGTCTTGACAAATAAGGAATTCCATTTGGTCTTCATTCACTTTGTTTTTTTCTAAATTGATTACTTCCCTCTAATAAATATCCTCAACTCCAAGTGGATACTACGTGGAGTATTTTACTCCACTACAGTTTTCAAAAATAATTTTCCACATGTGCATGGTCACTTACCAGGAACTAATTCAAACCAACCAAAGTCACGAGACAGACTACTGTTGTTCACCCCACTGCCCCTGTGAGAAGAGCTCCTCATCATAATATCCACAAGGTAAAGAAACAGTACCTGAGTATTCTCAGTAATGCGTACAGATGGACAGAAAATTAAGTTAAAATGGATCATTTGGTTTCTTTGAGTACGTGATAGACAGGCATCTTCATCTATCTTCAAGATAAGCACTACTTATCTATAGAAGTAGATCATAAAGGACACATTTAAATTTAAATGCATGTTTTTTCAGCCCTGCTATGGAAATTCTCTATGAAATGAAAGCATATTTTCATGTAGTTTAACTTATCATGTTCTAATGTGAAAACAAAGCTGATGAATGCTTGCATGACATAGAAAGTAGAATTTGGAGTGGCTTAACAAAGAAAGTAGTGTGAAAAAGAAATTTGAAAATCATGTATCTCTTTCTACTTTTTCTTTTAGAGTATTTCTGGCATTATCAAGAGTCTTGATTAATGAACTCATTATTGCATTAACAAGGAAATCATAACCTCTGTTAAGGAAGTTGGTGGATATTTCTGAACACACTAGAACAAGATATTTTCTTGCAAAGAAATAAACTGGATTTTTTGGACCCAGAAACTTTACTTCTTTTATACTTTTCTGTTTTGTTCTGAATGTCTGCACAGATAATATGCTACTTCAGTTTTCTTTCTGCAACCTCACAAAACAGATCTTACATTCAGTAATTTTATGCCAGTTTCCATCATCAGATGAATCTCTCAGCCTGAAATTATAATACTTTTTGAATTAAATGATAAAAAGCTATGGCAATTGGGTGAAAAAACATGATTATCAAACATCCTTTTAAGATCCAAGTTCAGTTACTGTATAATTGCAGACAATGCTCACAAACCTTCAGAGTTTAACATTGAAAGCTTCACTTCCTTCTACAGAAAAATGAAATAAGATATATGTTTTTTTCTATTTGTGGATATTCCTCAAAGACGATAATCAGGTTGAATTCATGGAATAAGTTATTCACTGCTAATTATACACTACTATAGCATCAATGGAACAATCAACCACAAATGTATTGCAATAACTTAGCAACATGAATGGGAAGTGTAGTTGTTCCCTAATGCACATGACTACGAGATGCCAAATTGTATGAAAATCGCCCCAGGATATTGTTTCAGATTCTGTATTGGTTTCCGTATGAATAATCCTGCTGCACTGAAAAGTGAGAGAAAAGAAACAACTAGAATTTTTCTACTGGAAAAAAAATATATCAGGTAAAATCCAATATGCACATGGATCAGGAGTTCAGGATAAACGAAAAACATTTATTTGCCCAATTACTTTCTTTTTTAACATATTTCTTCCTATACTAGATTTTTTTTTTCTTTGCAAAAAAGTTTTGTACTTCACATCTCATTTCTTTTTTTGCTTCGTTCCTTCAAGTGGACCTAATTCCCTGTTTGTAATATTCTAATCCCCTGCTATGGAAATTAATGAGGTGTCACACATATTCAGTATTATATAGTTGTGTAGTTCCATTGCCAGAAGGGACAGTGAGCCTTGAAAGAAGCAAGGTATTCTACAAAAAAAAAAAAAAAAAAAAAAAAAAAACCCAAAACAAACAAACAAACCACACCCCCCCCAAAAAATAAAACCCCAAACAAAACAATGAAACAAAAACAAATCACCAAAATAGAGTAATTTATTCAATAAATATGTAATATGTGGTTAAAATTCTAAAATTGCAGTGCTATTGAGAGCACAACACACAATTTGCTTAACTGAGTTTGAAAGGTCCCACTTCTTTTTTTATTTTTTTGGCCTAATGCAGAATGCAATTTGTTTGATTTGTTTTACTTAAGATGTGAGGACATTAAAAAGGCATCATTTTCCCAGTGAAAAACAATCAAGAGCTCGAAGTCTACATGGAGATCCATGAGAAGTAGTGTCCCTCAGGTGTCCGTACTGGGACAAGTGCTGTTCAATACCTTCATAATTATATTGACAGCGAGACTGAGTGCAACCTCAACAAGTCTGCAGATGACACCAAGCTAAGTAGTGTGGTTGCCACTCCAGAAGGACGGGATGTAATTCAGAGAGACCTGAACAAGCTGTAGAAGTGGGTCTGAGAGAACTCCATGAGGTTCAACAAGGCCAAGTGCAAGATCCTGCACTTAGGTCAGGGCAATCCCCAATCTCAGTAGACAATAGAGGGTGATGTGATTGAAAGCATCCCTGCAGAGAAGGACTTGATGATGCTGGTGAATGAAAAGCTCAATATGAGCCGGAAATGTGCACTCACAACCCAGAAGCCCAGCTGTATCCTGGGATGCATCAAAAGAAGCATGGCCAGCAGGTTGAGGGAGATGATTCTATTCCTCTGTTCCTCTCTTGTGAGAACTGGACTTGTTCAGCCTGGAGAAGAGAAGGCTCCAAGGAGATCTTATAGCAACCTTCTAATATCTGAAAGGGGCCTACAATAAAGCTGAGGAGGAACTACTTACAAAGACATGTATTGACAGGTCTAGGGACAATGGGTATAAACTGGAGAGGGGTAGATTTGGACTACACATAAGGAAGAATTTCTTCACTCTGAGAGTGGTGAGGCACTGGTACAGGTTGCCCAGGGAAGCTGTGGATGCCCCATCCCTGGAGATGTTCAAGATCAGGTTGGACGGGGCCTTGGGCAGCCTGATCTTGTGACATGTGTCCTTAACCACATCGGGGGGGGAGGGGAGGGTTGGAAATACATGATTTTTAAGGTTTTTTTCAATCCAAACTTTTCTATGGTTCTATGAATTTTTCCCTTAAATTGTGACATGAATCTTTGGAAGAAGGTTTTAGGAAACAAAACCTTCTAAAATTTCCAATAGTTCCACTGGGAAAACACGTATGTGAAGGAGAAAGTAAAGGAAATCCTAAAGATCTTTAAGGTACCTTCCAACACTAACTGTTCTATGATATTATGATTCTATGATTCTATGATTCTATGAAATAGTTCTCATCTTCTGGGAGGATAGAGTGAACTTCCCAGGCAAATGCCACAGCCTATTCATTTCCACTGCTTGTACAAGTGAGAAGAGGAAACCAGCTCTATCTCATCAAATGTTTCTTGGACTCTGCTGCCTCATGGACTTCAAGGCACAGATGCCTACTGAGGAGGAGACCTACTGAGTCAACTTTTCTGAGACTGTTTGTAGTCCCAGTATCCTTCTGGAAGTGGAATCTCCCCTGTGCAGATTTGCATCTAGATGTTCAATGCATCCTCATTGAACCTCCTCAGTTTCCTCCCTTGTGCATAAATTATTCCTATTTCTGCTGACCACTACATTAAGTGTTGCTACAGAAGGAATAAAACCAACCCAACAACTCAAAATCAAAAAAAGGGCAAGACAAATGCTTTAATGTGCATTTCATTTAGGAAAAAAGTGTCCATAACTGTTTTGCTGATACTGTATGTGTGCAAACAAACTGAAAATAATGTTAAGGTTCATTTTATAAGGGATGCTGAGAGGATCTGAACTATAAAATCATTGTCTATAAGTCCATTTAAAAACTTGCCCCTTCATTGAATGTCTTCCTTTCCCAAAAGCACTTAGAAATGTGTCCTTAATTATCTTAAACATCTGATTAATTTCTGCATTTCAAACTGAAGTCCTGACAAGGCATAGCAAGAATAAAATAGATCTCTTCTGAGAAGCATGGAACATAGTTAGTCCAGTTTTCAACTGTAGTATTATCATCCTTAGTCTCTTTTTTGAAAGCATTAATCTCAAAATATTGCTGGCAAAGAATCTATGTGGTAGTTCATTATATCACACAGCAGGCAGTGAAATCAGTGAGAGTATGGGCTTGTTGGGCTGCTCCATATGTTAATTTAATAGTGTATACAGAAAACAGCCTCACACAAAGATCCTGAAAATGCTGAGTAAAGCAAATACAGACAGAGGCTGGGAGAGAGGGAGCAGAGGATGGGAAGAAAAGACTGAAATGTGGATGGGAAATTTCTCTCCTGATATAAGGGAAAGATGTGACGGCCTTGAGTGCAACCATAGGCATTATTGGGGTAGCCCCACCTGAAATCAACTCTCATAGAATCACAGAATCATAGAATCACCAGGTTGGAAGAGACCCATCGGATCATCGAGTTCAACCATTCCTATCAAACACTATTCCATGCCCCTTAGCACCTCGTCCTCCTGTACCTTAAACACCTCCAGGGAAGGTAAATCAACCACCTCCCTGGGCAGCCTATTCCAATGCCCAACGAACCTTTCTGTGAAAGATTTCCTCCAAATGTCTAGCCTAAATCTCCCCTGGTGGAGCTTGAGGCCATTCCCTCTTGTCCTGTCCCCTGTCACTTGAGAGAAGAGGTCAGCTACTTCCTCTCCACAAACTCCTTTCAGGTAGTTATAGAGAGCAATGAGGTCTCCTCTCAACCTCCTCTTCTCCAGGCTAAACAACCCCAGCTCTCTCAGTTGTTCGTCATAAGACCTGTTCTCTAGCCCCTTCACCAGCCTTGTCTTTCTTCTCTGGACTTGCTCCAGAGCCTCAACATCCTTCTTGTGGTGAGGGGCCCAGAACTGAACACAGGATTCAAGGAGCGGTCTCACCAGTGCTGAGTACAGAGGGAGAAGAACCTCCCTGGACCTGCTGGTCACACCATTTCTGATACAAGCCAGGATGCCATTGGCCTTCTTGGCCACCTGGGCACACTGCTGGCTCATGTTCAGTCGGCTGTCAACCAACACCCCCAACTCCCTCTACTCCAGGCAGCTTTCTAGACAGACTTCTCGCAGTCTGTAGCTCTGCATGGGATTGTCGTACCCCAAGTGCAAGACCCAGCATTTGGCCATGTTAAACCTCATGCCGTTGAACTCAACCCAGCGGTCTAGCCTGTTCAGGTCCCTTTGCAGAGCCTCCCAGCTCTACCTCCCAGCTTTGTGTCATCTGCAAACTTGCTAAGGGTGCACTCAATACCTTCATCCAGGTCATAGATGAAGACATTGAACAGGGTTGGATCCAGGTGAGATACTGAGGAATTGTCATAGAAATTATTAAAGGTATTCATGAAGTATTTCGGGGAAGATAAAACTTACGAGAGTGCACTCTCAGCAAGTTTGCAGATGACACCAAGCTGAATGGTGCAGTTGTTACACCAGAAGGACTTGGTGTCATCCAGAGGGACCTGGACAAGTTAGAGACATGGGCCTGTGTGAATCTCAGAAGGTTCAACAAGGCCAAGTGCAAGGTCCTACACTTGGGTCAGGGCAATCCCGAATTTCAGTAGACAATAGGGGATGATGTGTTTGAGAGCATCCGTGCAGAGAAGGACTTTGTGGTGCTAATTGATGAGAAGCTCAACGTGAGCTGGCAATGTGTGCTCACAGCCCAGAAGGTCAACTGTATCCTGGGCTGCAACAAAAGAAGCATGGCCAACAGGTTGATCTTGTGGGATGTGTCCCTACCCATGTCAGGAAGGTTGGAACTGCATGATCTTTAGGGTCCCTTCCAACCCAAACTATTCTATGATTCTGTGATTCTGTGTTCTTTATTAAAGGAAACTTTTCAGCTGACATTATCTTATAGATTTGTCCTCCCCATTGGAGAACTTAGAAGGATAAGTTCAGGGGAGAAATAATCTCAGGGTTTCTATTATTAGCTATATGTTCCTTTAGATTCTTTTGTACTAACACTGTGTTTTCCTGGGAATTGGTGTTTCAGACAGGTATTTTTCTATAGCTTTTCACAGGTTTCTAAAAACTTGTTTTCTTCTTTTTATTTCCTTATTTACCACTTCCATGGAAAGCCTACTAAGTTAGGAGATAAAAAATTTCTGGGATCAATCCACAATCAGTAAGAAAACCTCACAGGAGCTTAGAACCATTATGGATATACCAGTATATCTACCAACTTTTTCTAAGTACAAGGTATTATTATATCTGGTTTCTTCTCTGACACATGTATTAAAAAGCCTTAGCACAAAAAGTTCATGAAACAAGATTTTCTTTATATGAAGCAGCTGACAAGAACAACAAAAGCAACAGGGGTCCATCACATTGCTCAATGTACTGTTGTAACATTTTGAGATATGGCAAAAGCCCCCACAAAATTATCAGATATTTATATACATTTCACAATAGATATACTTCCTTCAAAAAATTCTTGGTGTTTTTCCATAGGCTGTAAGTTCTCTATTGTTCGTAGTTCTTCTTTAAAGTCCACCTTGATAATTCTTCACTGCTGTCTCATTTTGGTTCTTCCTCAAAAGCGATGATTCATGTTTCTCCACTGATCATAAAAATTGCTAATTTCCTTTTTTGAGACATTTCTATTTAGTCTTTAAAACTTTACAGAAAGCCTCAAGTGTTGCAACTTCAACTAATTAATATTGATATTGATATTGATATTTATTCTATGCCTATACTTAAAGTATCATAGAATCATAAAACAACCAGGTTGGAAGGGACCCATAGGATCATCATCATTTATTGTCATTAAATCTAATACCTATTCTGGATTTGACATTTCTTGCACAACCTGTTGATTCATAATTGAAATGCATTTTTATAATTGCCAACACTGGTTCTGGTTGTACTCCTAACACGATACTCAATTTATTACAATCCACTAACAATAATATCTATGATTTTTATTGTTATATTCATCATATGTCCTTACTTTCCTTAACGGCTGTGTAATCCTGGGCTACCTGGTAGGGCTGAAACTTACTATAAGTTATCAGCTTGTCCAGCAGCAGAGCTACCTGTAGACTATTCAGATGGATTCTGAAACTACAACTCTTTAGTTAGCCTGATCTCTTCTGTGTTTGTATAATATAATCCATTAAATCTCTGGTTTAATAAGGGGAATCCCCTGAAGCTGTCCTCCACAAATAAAACCAACCCAAAATATTCACAGTATGCATATTATTACAAATCTTCCCACATGACTTCTCTACTTTGGCAATGCTCTTTAAGCTCTTGTCAGAACTTTTTCTCTCACTTGTACTGATAAAATTGATTACTGTGGTGGAAGAGAAAGGGCATGAGGAGTCATAGGAAGGACACTAATCATCTTGTCATCCAGAAAGTCCTGTAGCTTAACCCGATTGCACTGACCAGTTTAGTAAAGGGATGGAGCAGGTACTGCTCTAGGTGCTGGGGTGTTAGAGTAGGCTGCAGGTCTGACCTGCCTCTGCTCATTGTCACCTCAGCGCTCTGCAGGGTTTGGAGGTCAGCCTGGAGCTGTTGGACAGACCAGGAGCCAAATCCCAGTCAGAACTTGAGACCCACAGGGATATGCTATGGAAACTGTCAGCCTCTGGCCTGGACAGGCTCACACTCTCCTGGGTGGAAAACTGGTCGGCTGACCGGGTCCAGAGAGTGGTGGGAAATGGTGTTAAATACAGCTGGAGGCCAGTTACAAGTGGGATTACCCAGGGCTCAGTGCTGGGTCCAGCCCTATTTAATTCATGACTCAATGATCCGGTGGGTCTCTTCCAACTTGGTTATTCTATGATTCTATGATTTTGAAATGTGTTCTTAATCTCTAAGAGATATTATAGTCAGTTATAGTATTTTACTCTTTAGGTAATTCTATTGGCTTTAGATGATTTTTTGAAGTAGACTGTCACTCAGGTTATAAATTGGAAGTCTCTACTCTATACACACAGTCACACACTCTAGTAGCTGCCAACCCAGTCACAAATTAAAATAAGTTCCATTACCTGAATTTCTCTATAAAAGGTTTTAAAGTGGCTTGGTTTGTAAATTAGCTGCTACCAATAAGAATCAAATGACAGAACACTGAAAACCAGTCGTACATTTTTGGTCAACCCCACACTAAGCTAAATTGCTGAGGAGTTCTGGCTGATTTTTACACAGGGCAGGACAAATGATATTAAATACATTATTTCACAAAATAATTTGAGTAAAATAAATAATTCAGTGTTACTAGATTATTGCAGAATGGCTTTTGTGAAACTACGGACAAGGACACACGTCCATGAAGTCAGTTCTGGCACTTAGTTTAATTCTTGGAGGTCAAGAAGACTGGTCTATCTGCTTGGCTAGTACATCATTCTTGCACACTGCAGGAGAGTCTGTGAAGAAATATGTCCTGAGCGTAAAGATTGAATAATACTCCTTTTTTTTCAAATACAGTCCAGTGTCATTTTGCCTATTTGAATATGTCTGCATGTGTAATTGTTCTGTCTAACAATGTATGGACAACTGAATTAAATTAGAAAAAACAGTCTGTAACTTTCATGCTACCCTATAAAGTTGGTTTACTCACCTAATCAAGAATGCAGTAAAAGTTTGTATCAAATCTGCTATTAAAAAAAAATGTATAAGGCTTATACCTATAATTTACTCTCCAGCCAGGTTGCAGTAGAAGTTAATTCCTTGGGAAACATTGCTATTTCATGTCATCTATAGCCCATCTCAGAATGGGATTCAGAATATCTTCTAATAATAGTATAGTGTGCTACAATATAATATCAAAATTACACATTTGAAGCCCAAATTTCTCTATCCCAAGATAAGCAAAAAGGAAACTGACAGAAGGTGCTGCTTTGGCAATGTACCAATCTCAGCAGCAGGAAAGATGCTCAGAGCAGACAATAGTTTTCAACTCCATAAGCAGTGTTAAAAAAATTAGCTGAATTCTTCAAAGTTACTGCAGTAAAGAGATGAAGTTGCTTCAGTCAGCAAGAATATCCTAAGCAGTTGTTATTTAGATTCATAGCTGCAGTTTTATTGGCCGTATAGACAATTCCTTATGTTCTTTTTCCAGAGAGTTATTTGTTTCTGTTGTGCAATAGGTTATTATGAGTCAATCAGAATGCAAGTAACTCCATGATAGAATATGGACAAAGACTCATCTGAGCCTTTTTTGAATACTTGACTCTCTTTACATCTCACTACAACAACAACCAAAACCACTATGTAAAATAAAAATATGCCATGGGCCAGGTATAATTTTTATCTTTTGCAGCATTTTAAGTTAGTGATACATAGAAACATCACTAATAATACCAAGTGTTTTATTGACATTTAAAAATCTTACCTGAATGAAAGATATCTTCCTATGTTTTTAAAGAAATTTTGCCTACTTTAAAACAGAAATTGAATTTAAGAGCCATAGAAGGCATCTGTTTCAATGGGCAGACAATTACTGTTTCTGAGGAATGATCCTCTTCTGCATACCCCAGATTTACTAGTCACATTAAAAAAAATCTTGACCTCTGGTCTCTTAATGTTTTCAGAACGAGCATTGCTGATTCCACTCTCTGTGTTTATTACTCCTAGACTTACCCTGTACAGGGTAAGCATTTTCAGATTATGATTTTAATAACAGTAATTTGGAGTGAGACTTCAGCTACACTGTCCAGCTGAAATCAAGGTTATGATCCTTTTGTAACAGAAGTTAATATTGTACATACCAATTATGCCCCTTGCTGAAGGACTGCTTCAGTAATTCTGTGAAGTGAAATGGCCTCAGTCTCTGAGAATGAAGATCCTCTAAAGGTTTTGGCAGGAAACTATATAAAGCAGTATTCAGAAGTCAGGCCCACAGAAAAGGATAATGTTATCTTCAGTTTTATTTAATTTGGGGGATACAAATATTCTTTCCTTCCTAAAAATTCAGAATAAAGACAGAAAGTAATTCTGTAATTTATACCTCTGACATTAAGCTGAAAAGCAGCACTGCAGACACCTGCTTCAGAACTGCCATTGTTTCCATGGTGCCACTTTCCATCACCTATTTTTAATAGTTTACACAACAAGATCAAGGGTGTCCCAGCTGTTACTGCCACTGTTGCTAAGCAACCTTTAAATCAGAGTTCAAGAAGACAAAGAATCATGCTTGAAAAATTTCTTAAGTGTCTGCTTTCTCTCTTCTTCTGTCTGCACTATTTTTCAGATGCCATGTTTTCTGTTTCTTTTTTTTTTTTTTGCCCCTTTCAAATTCTGTGTGAATCAACTGTAGTCTCCAAAAAAGAATAAACCACCTTCTAGCTACAACAGCCACTGCTTGGTGCAAAACAGAAAGCCGTGACATTAAATGAAGAGTCTAAAATATTTACATTTTTTTCACTTAAGTAAAAATATTTTTAGGGCTTTATAACCTGCTGCAGATGTTGTGCAACATCTGTGCATGACTGCATCATGGACTGACACGCTGATCAATGCACCGAGTTTCAGAGCTTCCTGGGAATGTCAATGTTCCCCTGTGCCTTCTGAATCTTAATGCTGTCACCTGCAAAAGATTCAGAGGTCAAAAACACACAGCAAGAAGAAGGAAGAGTTAGCATGGATGAATACAGAGTTGGAGTCAGGTCTTGGTTCTAGAATGTCAGTATTTTTCAATCTTTGTTGTTCAAACATTAGCATTCCCCTCCACCCCCTCACTACCAATTGAATAACAAACAGTAACATGTCTCTTTAGCATGTCTATGCTAATGCTGAAAATAAAGCAATGCCATAGAATGTAAAGACCAACAAAATTGTTAAAGTTAAAAGATTCTGCATTTTATATAAATCTTGTTTGGTTCAAGAGCTTTCCTTTTATTTAAACTTTCTAAATGTTTATGTTTCCTAGTGAATTTTTTCTTGTTTTCAGCCATTTTCAGCTCTTTCTTTCAATTCTAAGTGCTCCACCCTATTACATACCTGTCTGAACCCTTTCCCTGCTTTGTATGTCTCACTGCAAGCCACCAGGGCAGGATTATTTTTTTAATTGCAGAACACTGTCTTAATAAATTCTCTATCAAATTCTGCAGATGAAAACCACTGTCTGCCACTTTTCATCACCTGTTCACACTCCCAAAGTCACTGTTGTTCCCTCAAATAATGTTCTTTCTGGTTTTTTAACCTTTATGTTAGTCCATACTTAGCCAGTCAGATGAACAATTTACTCGTCTTATACCAAGCATTTCCAACAGTTCTTTTCACTCATTTACAAAAATTCTTTCTGCTCAGTTTTTGGCTTGAAAAGAATTTCCATGCAAATTCAATGTCCATTAGAGGTTGTTGGCCATAGAGACAGAACTGTGAGCTGCTCCATCCTCTTCCCTGCCACACTGTTACCTCATTAACTATCCTCAACTTGAGAAACTGCCCAAATGATAGAATAGATTGTTGTATGTGTCCCTTCAACCCTCAACCATTCTATTTAACCACTTTATAGAGACTTCTCAGCAAAAGACTCAGTTGTGATAGCACTTCTTTAATTGTATATTTATTTATTTGCTTATTTATTGTCAAGAATCATTTATCCCCTGGGAACAGGACTTTGTTTAAGGGAGGTTACTGAACTGCTGGGTGATGTAACTTTTCATGTGTATATGTCTAGTCTGATGCTGAAGCTGCTATAGGGAAATAAATCACTTAATATGTGAAATCATTCAACTCTAATTTTCATTTTGTCTATGATGGAGTAAATTAGGAGAAATCTCATCCCAGTAGCAGAATGACCAGTGATGCAAAATTGCAATAAATTGGAGAGATGACATTTAGAACTTCTGTCCAAAAAGTAACTCCACTGCTAGTTTTTACTATGTTCTGTAAAATGTGTCCCACTATTCTGAGTAAATGAACAAATCATTCCTCAGATTTATTTCTTCGATTTCTATGCATTCTCCCAAGGAAGTAGAAACTTAAGTACAGCAGTGAATCAACCTATCCTCACTAATAATCTGAATATATTATAAGGTTTTATCTGGATTCTAAGCATTTCTCTAGACTTTGCTAACCCAAAATTCCCAAGGAGTATACTCTGTTTAAAAGAATGCTGTTACTTAAATACTTCCTATAACAAGCCCAAATCTGATGAAATATTCTGGCAGGCCAGGTTGGAAGCTGTGAAAACATTTTATTTTTTTCCCAAAGAAATGTTGGGGTTGTAGCTCTTCTTATTACTCCACAGTGTGATTTTAGCACCTTTATAGTTAAACATCTTTTTCAGAGTATCTTTGTTTAGCAGAATCCTGTCTACAGCCATTAAATGAAGAAGTTAATTTAGAAACAATGACATAAAATAGGTCCAGGTCTGGGACTGCGATGTCTGATTTAAGAGCTGAAGGCAGAATCGCAACCTTCAGTTGTTACACCAGTCCTGATGACTGAGGACAGAAGTTTAAAAAAAAAGTGATTAAGACACAGTTGCTGCATGAGCTTGTTCATGGTTTACCCTCCAAAGGTGTGTGCAATTTTACAACATGTAGCTGGATGTTAACATCAAAGCTAGTGCTCCAGCACTGCTACCCCAAACTTTACAACAGCAGCACAGTGAAATGTACACAGCATTGCTCCTGTACAGCTCCCAAAGAGCTCTTAACATAGTTGTCTCGATAGTCAACTGCATAGAAGTACCTCCTCAGGGTTCAAATTATTCATTAGGCGCTCATTGGTTATAAACACCATACAAGTACACAGCAAAAGCAGGGTCAGATTTTGCCCTGAAGAGTTGTGTAGGTTTCTGTAATGCACACTCAGAAGAGTATTTCTCAATCTGAGTGACCATTCCATCAAACTCACCAGGAGTGACAGGGAATATTGTTGTAAATGTGTACATTTTGCTTTCCTTCCTCAAACCCCATGTAAATTAGTGACATAATAAGAGGTTAAATTTAAAGTGGAGCATAACACAAGCAAGTGAATCAAGGGTGATTTTAAATGCTTTAAAAAGTTCAGTACAACTGTCACTCCTGGCATTTCAAAATCTATTACTATGTAAGATTAAATCAATATTAACAGGACTGGTATAAAAATTAATATAAAATATAAAAATAATAACTTAAAATTCATATTGTCTTCCAAGAATTAAAACTACTTGCAATTTGGTCTCATGACGTGGACTGCAGAGATTACTCCTGTGATCTTTTACCCACTTTACTTGATGGAAACAATTCTCTTCTCTCCTGTAGTTTTCATGGTAATGCCAACAAAAAGGAAATGACCATATTAGAGTACAGGTGTATCTCAAAGGCACTTCAAAGATCAAGGTAAGGAATCTGAAGACTTTAGTCCTCTGATAGGTCAGGTGCATACTAATATTATTAAGTGTGTGATTTAATTGATGAGATTAAACATTTGCATTTAGCAAGTCTTCTATTATGAAACCATCAAAGAGTATTAAGCTCTTAAATTCAGCTCTTCCATCATGAATCACATATGACCACCTCAAAGAACTCTACAGAAGACTAATTTTCACAGCTAAACGGGCTTTAAATGCAACTAGGAGAATCTAAGAATTCTGAGAGTGGTCCTGAGGAAATAAAAGATAGCACAAACAAATGGCAAAACGTTAAAACAATGAACAAAGAATAAACAATTGCTTGCTCATTTCAAATAATGTCATATTACTGTCGTTATTCTGATTGTGGAAAATTAGCCATTGATGACTTAGAACAATTGATTTTCCTTCACAGCTGTTTTCTAATTACATATGAACACTGAAAATTCTAGTGCAGCCTCTCAGCTGTACAAGGAGTCTCTTAATTGGTTTTCTTATTACAGCAAATGCCCTCTTGTCCTGTTACTGACACATATACCAAAGGTCTATGGGGCTTTCATTTCATACCTGTCTTTTAGGTATGCTGAAAGAATCAAATGTTTTACATTGTAACAGGCTGGAATAAAACACACTAACTACACAGATGCAATTCTAGGATATTTTCTTTCCTGTTCTTTTTGGTGTAGTTCTCCTAAATTGTAGGTGTGGTGTATTCATTAACCTCTCAGACCTTCAACTTTCTACATGTATATATGCATAGGCATATTCATATTTAGAGACAAACACACATATACATTTATACTTCTATATGCTGTAAAGTAAAGGGTTCACAGACCGCATTAAGAATGATGGATGGAATCTGATCACTTGGTGTCCTGAATACTTTCTAAGGAAAACATCCAAAAATTTGACAAGAAGATTCCAGTCGTGAAGTTAAGAAAAGGAACCTCAAAGCTATTGGGGACCTTTTTACATCTTATATGCAAATACAAAACAAGCATAGCAGGGAGGTTTGTTTGATTTTTTCCTGTTCTGTATTTTTATTCCCTAACTCCCTTTAACTTTGGCAATTCAGCAATTATTTTGACTTCAGAGATCTTTCAACCTTTTACTCAAGTAAAGTAATCTCATTTATCTGCAGTCTCAGCCATAGTGTACTTTATATTCTTCATGTTAACCCTTGTAACAAAAAAAGTAAGATTCTGCTTGATTTTCACCTATTACCACTTAATAGAAATGGTTTGAGTTGGAAGGGACAATAAAGATCATCTAATTCCAATCCCACTGACATGGGCTGGGAAATCTCCCACTAGATCAGTCTGCTCAAGGCCTCATAGTGAAGAAATTCTTCCTTATGTCAAACCTATATCTGCCCCCTTCCGTTTTATTATCATTCCACCAAAACCTGTCACTGTATGCCTTTGTAAAAAGTCCCTCCCTAGCTTTCCTGCATGCCCCTTTCAGGTATTGGGAAGTTGCTATAAGATCTCCTCAGAGCCTTCTCTTCTCCAGAGAAAAAGCCCAACTTTCTCAGCCTATCCTCATCTGGGAGGTGCTCCAGCCCTCTGATCTTCCTTGTAGCCCGCCTCTGGACCCATTACAACGGTTCCTCATCCTTCTTATGTTGAGGATTCCAGAACTATATGCCACAATATGCCATATGAGGTCTCACAAGAGAGGAATAGAGGAGTAGAATCACCTTCCTCAACCTGCTGACCACACTTCTTTTGATGTAGCTCAGGATACAGTTGGGCTTCTGGGCTATGCGTGCACATTGCTGGCTCATGTCAAGCTTCTCATCCAGCAGCACCATCAAGTGCTTTTCTTCAGGGACACTCTTAATCACATCATCCCCCATCATGTACTGAAATTCAGGATTGCCCTGGCCCAAGTGTAGGACCTTGCACTTGGCCATATTGAACCTCCTGAAATTCGCACAGGCCCACTTCTACAGTTTATCCAGGTCCCTCTGGATTACATCCCATCCTTCTGGTATGGCAACTGCACCACTTAGCTTGATGTCATCTGCAAACTTGCTGAGGGTGCACTCAGTCCCACTCTCTACATCATTGATGAAGCTATTAAACGACACTCATCCCAGTACGGACCCATGATTGACACCACTTGTCACAGATCTCCATCTGGACATCTAGTTGTTGAACACTGCTCCCTGAATATGACCATCCAACCAATTTCTTATCCACTGAACAGTCCACCCATCAAATCCATCTCTCTCCAATCTAGAGAGAAGGATGTTGTGAGGTACCATGTCAAAGTCTTTACAGAAGTCTGGATAGAAAATATCCATTGGTTTTCCTTTGTCCCATCTTTTCCCTTAAATTAAATAGAAATTCCAGATAAATCAAAAAGAAATACAGGGACTTAGCTCTAATTGTGTAGTAAATTTTACATGAAGTCTTAAAGAAGTTACTTCCACCAGATTCTTAAAATCTCAGGTTGTACTAAATGGATTTCACGCAGTTCAGGAAAGCGCTCGAGTGAACAGAGACACACAGTTATAAAGCTCGGGGTAAACCTGGAGCAAGACTGGAAAGAAGCTGCCAAAGGAAAGTTGGGATACTTGGAGACTTACTCTATTCATTCTACTTGGAAAAAATAAAACGATATATTTTATGCCAGTTGATGAGAAATTCTATTGCTCATGACCACAAAGGTAAATGCTAAGTATATAGTGAGGAATTGGATATAAATACAATCCTTTATATTATTTGCTGATGTGTAACAGAGAAAAGGCCAAGCAGAGTTGTACTCATTTTCCTCTACTTATAGTAAGGAATAAAACTATTCTCATACATACTATGCTGTGTTAGCTGGTGACATTTTTTTAATAGCAAGTGATTAATATTGTTAACAATATTGCAGGAACTTCTTTCTCTTGGTTCTGTGTGAGCTTAAGACTGGATTTGTGTTAGTATGCTCAATCTTCCACAAAACACTGGATTTAACAGGCTTGTATTTAAAAGGTATCAGTTGTTATATGTCTTGTTTGACTCTTTTTACTTTTTGTTTTAGGAACAAGCATGTCTCCCAATGCAGTTCCTAATGCATCATGTGAAGTAGTCCTCTGTTCCAGTCCTCATTCCATATGCTATATGATCCTGTGACAGAATTTGTAAACTCTTATCAATTTCTATCATTTAGTCATAATTTCTAGACACATTATTGTAAGAATTGGATAAATGTTGACCATGTCCTTGGCCATATCATTCAAATCAAATTATACTCTTCAGTCAAGAGGAAGATTTATTGTTAAGCATTGTTGGATTTGACCTGGGGAAATGGTCTATTGTTCCATAAAAAAAAAAAAAAAAAAAAAAAAAAGTTTTTACTCAGAAGATATTCAGAAATCTGGTTTCTACTTTAATTTAAATTTATTTCCTTTTACCTCTCTCTTTGGAGTCACAAATAGACCAAAACGTGACAAGGACTCAAGCAATTTGTTTGTTATCAGAATCTGGCACATTTGAAGACCAGAGATCTAGAAACTGTAATACTTCTCTCATTCAGCTCTACTCACTAGTTACCTTGAGTATGACAGTAGGTGCCTTCTAAAACAGAAGAAATCTTTTTAGTATGACTGCAGTCTGTTGCAGTATGGAGGCAAATTTCATTGAATGCTATTGCAAAGCCCCCAAGGATCACAAAAATAATATGAACCAGAAGTTCAATCTTGCTGTTGAAGTAGTACATTTGAACAGAACTTTGGAATAGATTTCTAGATTGACACCTAGATTAAAGTAAAGCTTTTAACCAAATGAGCTCAGAAAATACATTAAATGTAATGAATTTCATTTTTTAATGAGTAGAAATCTGACAAACCCAGTCAAATCAAAGTAAATATTTAATATTGCCCACAATACTCCATAGAGGAATTTAAAGCTGTAACTTGTTGTGTGTCACAAATTTCTCAATTACAACCCTTTTCCCTTCATGCTCATTCTGTGCTCTGTAAGGAGTCACTTACCCTTATATAATTTAAACATTTCATGTATCTTACTATGATTATTTTTAAAGCAATTGCTGAAACAGAAGCAAATGTCTCCCAGCACTGTGTATTCCTATCAGGCTCTTATAATCAGGATGATCGCTTAATTAGCATGTTTGTTTCCACTAGGGTATACCAATTAAGAGATATAACCACATTCCTGTACATTCCTATTAATGTTTTTCTGCATTTAAAGTAAGATCACACATTTCAGCAGGTGTGGCTTTTAACACTAGCAGAAGTTTTTCCAAAGGATATTGAGCTATTTTGCCATCTGTTTCTTTATGCTGGCATTCTTAAATTACTAGAAACTAGACATTAGGTGAGTTGTTTCAGACCTGCCAGAATATTAACTTTCTTTTATAGTTTTCACAGATGCATCCCAGATATTTTAATAAAAATGCAGCTGACATGAATAATGATATTTCAGAAATGTTAGTTGCACAGATGTGTCATCCCAAATAATTTTGCTTTTGTGTGCATACTGTGCCTGGTAGTTATGGCAGCAACATTTTTTCTGAAGAATTCCTATGTTTGGTCCTTTGTTTCTCCTTATTCTGGACATTAGATTCACAGAAGCACAGAATGGTCAATGTTGGAAGGGACTTCTGGAGATTGTCTGGTCCAAAATCCTTGCTAAAGCAGGTTCACGTAAAGCAGTTTCATATAAAGCAGGTTGCATAGGATGTTGTCCCAGTGGATTCTGAATATCTCCAGAGAAGAAGATTCCACAACCTCCCTGGGCAGCCTATTACACTCTTTCACCCTCAGAGTATAGAAGGTTTTCCTCATGTTCAGATGAAAATATGTTCTACTTTGTACCTATTGTCCCTTGTCCTGTCACTAGGCACCATTGAGAAGAGTCTGATCCCATCCTCTTGACACCTGCCCTTTAGACATTTGTAAGCTTTAGTAAGGTCCCGTCTCAGTCTTCTCTTCTCCAGGCTAAACAGACCAAGGCATCTCAGCCTCTCTTCAGAATAGAAATGCTCCTGTCCCATGATTATCTTTGTGGCCCTACACTGGACTCTTTCCAGTAGTTCCTTGTCTGTCTTGAACTGGTGAGCCCAGAACTGCACATTATAATCCAGATGGACTCTCACTAGAACAAAGTAGAGGGGGAGGATAACCTCCCTCAGCCTGCTAGCCACACTTTTCTTGATGCACCCCTGAATACTACTGGTCTTCTTAGCCATAAAGGCGTGTTGCTGGCTCATCATCAACTTGTCTCCTAGGACTGCCAGGTCCTTCTACACAGAGCTGCTTTCCAATAGGTCAGTCCCTAGCCTGTACTGTGGCATAGGGTTGTTCCTCCAGAGATGCAGAATGCTACACCTTCCATTCTCTTCCTTTCCTTTCCTGAAATCTCAGATCTTCTTTTGCCTTTTCTGTTTTCAGTGCTGTAAATTATATTCCTGTTCATCACAACCTTGCTAAAAAAAAACAAGTAATGCAAGGTTTACATTTATTTCTAATTAATTTTGAATCAGGGGCAGAGTCATCTAAAATTCATATACTATCATTATTACTATTAAAACTTTTTTGTCACATTCTTATATCTCTATTTAAAATCTGTTTTGTACTATCACCATGGCTTTTTTTTTTTTTGTAGAAGGACATAAAAGTTTCAAAACACTAGGCTTTCCACACACTTGTTGAAGTGTTCTGATACCTAAGATATTGATAAAAGTATTCATTACCAATGTCCAGCTGGTGTGAAATTTGCATGCACAGAAGTAACTTGATTTTATTTGAAAATTGCTTTTGCGTATGTGTGCATATTTTCCCAGTGTAGACCTATAAAAAATCTGTTCGACTTTCAACCAGAGTTCTACTAATTGATCTGTGACACACCTAATTAATTTATTTAGAATTATTAAGCCTACAGAAAATTCTATTAAACACTCAATATTACAAGTCTCAAGCACAATTTCTGCAGCATCTAACATGTCTTACATGTCTCTCGATTCAGCTCTCAGCCTTAAACAATCACAGTATGTTATATAGTCTTAGTTTTTAGTAGTTGCAGTATTGCAACTGCTAGAAGGGTTCTCTTCAACTATGAAAGCCCAGTTAGACAGTTCTGTCCACTTTTCTATTTTTTTAATGGATATGAAGCTTATTCAAAGATAGTGGCAATTTTCAGAAAATCCCAAATCCGTGAGCTGATGTTTCAAGGAGAAATGTGAAATAGGGAATTGTGAAACAGATCTGAAGTTTGTCTATAGTTGCAATGCTTAGAAAAGGAACAATGTAATATCATTATCTCTGTGGAAAAGAAAATAATGAGTTTTGAATCCAATACTGCAGATGTGCTAACACCAGAACAACAAATAAGATTTCATGTGAATCAGTTTCACAGTAAATTTATAATCAAAAAGATTTCTAAAAATGGGATGGTATCCTAACATTCCCTTTCCCAATGGCTTTTAAGGAATTTCACTCCTTTTATGAAGCATGTATATGTGCTGATGGCTATATAGTTACATTTCTTTACAGTCTGTCACTGTAAAACTCTGTTTACACTTACTGTTTTGTCATACTATAAGTATTAATTTTGGACTGGGAGAGTTCTGGAAGCAATGGCTCACTGCTTGTTGGTGAGAATGCTAAAAACAAAGCATGCTTTCTGAGTATCTTATTGCATGTTTGACTTCTCCTAAAAAGGGAGGGATTTTCCCTCTGAAATATCCACTTGTGAATGGGCATTCAGAGTCCTGTCAAAAATAGGAAGGCTTATCCCATGAGGTTTCCATTTTCATAAGGAGTTCAGTCTCAGGACTGTAAGGCCTGAATAAGACTTCACCTATAGATGTAGCTCAGATAGTCTGTCTGCTGTCTACATCTCTGTTCCTAACTTCATACCTAAAAGTTTTGGAGACTCTTAAAGGAATTTGTGTGTGTCAAAGGTGTTTCACCTGTTACATTTAATCTGAACAGATTGGTGGTTGAATGGTAACAGTGGTTTGAATTGTTATTAATTTCCAAATTAAGATTCTTAAGTGTAGGTGTTTTCCAGTAAGTATTCACAGGTACAGTAAGTGATTGATCTTCAGTCAGTGGATTTAATAGAGACCTAGGGCTCAGCTCAGTTGCTTAAATATAGTCATCTAGTTCTGATAGAGGCAGCCCAAGGTATCCCAATAAGCATCTAAATCGTACAACCACAGAGCTATGAAACTCTCTTCAATCCTGTGTCGTCTCTGTAATCCCCATATCAAATACCATAGAGCATTTCAGCTGGCAGTCGAATAGTAACTCTGATCTTTACACGTGTCAGAACCTGAAAATTGACTCTGTTCATCATAAAGCAGACACCCAGTAGCAGGCTTAGACTTACTCTCATTCTTGGTTTCTCCAGGATACACTGCTATACAAATAAGAATTCTGTTCTAAACAACGGACATAGAATCCTTTATAATTACGCTTCATTCAATTGTAGTCATGTCAAACATAGGCAAAAAAATCTAGGATAGCAGACACTAAATGGGAATGAATCTGTTTAGACTTTCTAGAAAGAATGAATTCAACAGCATGAAGAAAAAGAAAAAACTCACAAAGCATAATCCTTGCAAATGAAAAAAGATTGCAGGTTTATGAGTGATAATTGGTTTTCTGTCAAAATTCAGGAGTGGTTTTCAAATGTAATTCATAATGGAAATGATGCAGTAAGGTGGGGGTTTGAGCTGTTTTTTCGAAATTATGATAACTTCAAGGTGCATCCTATTTTTAAGTTCTCAGAAATCATACATTGCATGGGCTTCAAAATAAAAAAACCAAACCACCCAGGCACACTGGACCACAGAATAACCACCAGTATTAATTAATACCTAGGAAACAAACAGAAATGCCTACTTCTCATTAATTAGATGAGGATCTGAGACCTGCAGCATCAGTTTCTCATTAATCTGATTCATAGAATCATAGAATCATAGAACAATCAGGTTGGAAGAGACCCATCGGATCATCGAGTCCAACCATTCCTATCAAACACTAAACCAAGTCCCTCAAGACCTCATCCACCTGTGCCTTAAACACCTCCAGGGAAGGTGAATCAACCACCTCCCTGGGCAGCCTATTCCAATGCCCAATGACTCTCTGTGTGTAAACCTTCCTCCTCATCTCCAGCCTAAATCTCCCCTGGTGGAACTTGAGGCCATTCCCTCTTGTTCTGTCCCCTGTCCCTTGGGAGAAGAGGCCAGCTCCCTCCTCTCCACAACCTCCTCTCAGGTAGTTGTAGAGAGTAATGAGGTCTCTTCTCAGCCTCCTCTTCTCCAGGCTAAACACCCTCAGCTCTCTCAGCCGCTCCTCATAGGTTCTGTTCTCCAGCCCCTTCACTAGCTTCGTGGTTCTTCTCTGGACTTGCTCCAGAGCCTCTACATCCTTCTTGTGCTGAGGGGCCCAGAACTGAATTTTTGAAGGTTTCCCCCGAAGCATGGCGGTTGGGAAAGGTCCTTTTATCCACGCTCAGCACACAAAACCCCACTGAGATCCCCCCAGCCTGATTCTTCTCATCACAAATTTTTTGAGATGCTGGACTCACTCTGAACAGGAATTAAACATGGAACGTGAGACAACTTTTCCAGCTGAAGACTGAAACTGAAAGACTTTAGTAAAAAACTGAAATTGTTCAACCTTCTTTAACTAACACTGGTGGGACTTTGCTCTCATAAAAAGCACTGGTCTCTTCCCTGTTTTCAGAAATTTCAGGGAGTCAATGTTTAAAGGTAAGCAAAGATCAGAAAATATAGAAGAATGTAAGTATTCCAGAACAGAGTTTCTCCAAAACTGAGAAAGATTTTGGTATTTTTACTGACTTGAATAAGGATCACCTTTCTGATGGACAACAAAGACTATACTAGTGCATGGGATGATATTGTTTTGAAGAGTCGCTTCTATTTTTCAGCATGAAGTCACAGTCGATGTTTCAGTACGGATTGGTAACCTGAGAGTAAATATTCCCAGCATGTGAGGATGGCCTATCTCTGTAATTACCACTTCTAAGAATAGAAAGTTACTGTCACAGTGTGAATCAAATCCTGATCATATTCAATAAGCAATAAAACAGTGTGTTGATCTAAAATACCAGCAATACTAAAATTATCCCCTAACTCTAGGGATTTTGAACAAAGTTTTGGAAGATGAAAATGACACCAAGATGAGTGCTGCAGTTGTCATACAAGAAGGATGGGATGTTATCAAGAGTAGTGGGCCTGTGTGAACCTCATGAGGTTCAACAAGAAAAAGTGCAAGAACCTACACCTGGGTTGGGGCAATCCCTGGCCTTAGTACAGGGTGGAGATTAAGAGCAGCCCTGCAGAGAAGGATTTGGGGGTGCTGATTGATGACAACCATGACATGAACACTGACAATGCACACTCACAGCCCTGAAGGCCAACCATATCCTGGGCTGCACCAAAAGAAGTGTGGCCAGCAGGTCGAGGGAGATGATTCTACCCCTCTATTCCTCTCTTGCGAGACCTCATCCAGAGTATTGTGCCCCCAGTTCTGGAATCCTCAACATATGAAGTATATGGAACTGTTGTAATGGGTCCAGAGGAGGGCTATAAGGATGATCCGAGGGCTGGAGCACCTCTCAGATGAAGACAGGCTATGAGAGTTGGGGTTGTTCAGTCTGGAGAAAAGAGGCCCGTGGGGAGACCTTATACAGGTCTTCCAGTACCTGAAGGGGCTGTGCTAGAAAGCTGGGGAGGGACTTTTTACAAGGTCATGTAGTGACAGGATGAGGGGAAAAGGGTTTAAATTGGTAGGGGGCAGATTTAGATTAGACATAAGGAAGAATTTCTTCACTATGAGAGTGGTGAGGCACTGGAACAGGTTGCCTGGGGAAGTTGTGGATGCCTCCTCCCTCAAACTGTTCAAAGCCAGGTTGGATGGGGCCTTGAACAGTCTGATCTAGTGAGAAGCTTCTATGCCTCTGGCAGTGGGATTTGAACTAGATGATCTGTGATGTCTCTTCCAACCTAAATCATTTTATGATTCTATGATTCTAAGAAAATCTCTATTTAATTACGAGGAGTGTTCAAGAGGGGTTTTCTGTAACCTTATGCCCTTTTTGGGTCTTGATGCTTTCAGTTTAAACTCAGTTGGGTTAGGATTTGAATTATGAGAAAGGAAAAAGTCAGTGATGCATCTGGCTTAAGGCTGAAAAAGGTGCTATGAAAAGAAAGATTGACGTGTAGAGAACTTTGCTGTGAGACACTTTGCCTGGGTAAATTGTCTAAGGCTCAGTCTATGTTTAGGTTTACGATTTACAGTGAGGATGGGGTTTCATTTAGAAATAGATTTGACAAAGAAAGACAGCAAGCAAGTGCATCTAGAGCGGTTCTGGAAAAGGAGAATTTCCAGAACCAGAAGGGAGGCTCTGCAAAGGGATCTAAACAGGCTGGACTGCTGAGCTGAGTCCAATGGCATGAGGTTTAACACGGCCAAATGCAGGGTCCTGTTCTTGGGGCACAACAACCCTGTGCAGAGCTACAGACTGGGAGAAGTCTGTCTAGAAAGCTGCCAGGAGGAGAGGGAGCTGGGGGTGTTGGTTGACAGCTGACTGAACATGAGCCAGCAGTGTGCCCAGGTGGCCAAGAGGGCCAATGGGATCTTGGCTTGTATCAGAAATGGTGTGACTAGCAGGTCCAGGGAGGTTATTCTCCCTCTGGACTCAGCACCAGTGAGACCGCTCCATGAATCCTGTGTTCAGTTCTGGGCCCCTCACCACAGGAAGGATGTTTAGGCTCTGGAGCAAGTCGAGAGAAAAGCAACAAAACTGATGAAGGGGCTGGAGAACAGGCCCTATGAGGAACGTCTGAGAGAGCTGGGGTTGTTTAGCCTGGAGAAGAGGAGGCTGAGAGGAGACCTCATTGCTCTATAACTACCTGAAAAGAGTTTGTGGAGAGGAGGGAGCTGACCTCTTCTCCCAAGTGACAGGGGACAGGACAAGAAGGAATGGCCTCAAGCTCCGCCAGGGGAGATTTAGGCTAGACATCAGGAGGAAATTTTTCACGGAAAGGGTCATTGGGCACTGGAACAGGGTGCCCAGGGAGGTGGTTGATTCACTTTCCCTGGAGGTGTTTAAGGGACGGGTGGATGAAGTTCTGAGGGCCATGGTTTAGTGTTTGATAGGAATGGTTGGACTCAATGATCCGGTGGGTCTCTTCCAACCTGGTGATTCTATGATTCTATGATTCTGTCAAGCCCTTTTAAAACAATTCATAGTGCCATAGAAATATAGTTTTGTCTTACCTCTTCAACATAAACTCATAAAAAGTTAGTAACACCCATCAATTATTCATCTTCTTGCTTAATTCTGTCTGATGGTTTTCAGTGTTTAGAACTGCTTGTTGGTTTTAAAAAATTGTTGTCATTAACTCCAACATTTACATCTGAGCTGTAGGAGTTTACCTTAAAAATGATTTGATTTGATTTTCTAGGTAACTTTGTTTTCTGTCATTTTAATAAGGATGGAAATACATGAATGTCTGCCCAGATGCAAGATTTCAGCATATCAAACAAATGATGATGAGCAAGAAATGCAATAAAAGTAGATGGAACTGTACCAAAAATAACACTATTCATAGCAAAAAGATTCCTATTTAGAATCTATCTATAGCTATCATTCCTACATCAGCTGTTACGTATTTTGCTTTGTTTCTCATCTGAATTTGGCTGGTTTCAGCTTCTAGGCATTGACTCTCGATGCAGCAAAATCAAATGCTTTCAACTACTAAATTAAGAAACCTGTTAATCCTTGCTATTTGCTTCCCATGGAAATACAGCTACACTGTCATCAGCTCACATCTCTGTTTTGTTCTTACAAGCACTGCAGACCCCTTTTCAAAAGCTTTAAGAATTCTCTCATTTACATAGGTTTTAGTAACACTTTGATGAATTCTGTCCATTTACACTTTGTACCATCATTTTAAAAGTGGGAGGATAAGAATTGTAAGTGGCACTTCAGTCTCTAAATTTTATAACATATGAGACAAATCTGATGTTTTTTTCTTATTGGTCTTTTTGCCACCACACCTCACTGACAAGCGACATTAAGTAGTTTGTCCACTATGGCTCTTGCATCCTCTCTGGAATCTTGGTTTTCATTTTACAGTCCTTTCTTCTGTATAATTCCCTACTTGCCAGAAGTCATTTGACTTCTTATTTGACTTAGTTGAATCTGTTTTTTTGTAAGTGGGCCCATCTTACACAGAAATCCTACATCAACCCCTCTTCTGTTTTTTGTCTTTATTACTCATTGTTCCAATCTGTGCATCATCCATAGGTTTTATCCATATTTTTTGTTTATTTCTGGACCATTGCAAAGAATGCTGCACAAAAACTTGTATCTCAGATAAAGTAATCCCTATGGTGCTCCACTAGAAATATAAATTCAGTATTCATTTCCAATTGACAGGTACTCCCTTGAAATACATCATTTTTATGTGATGTTTTCATACTGTGTAATATCAATTAGAATTCTGAGCCACACCATGTCATATGCTTGTCATGGTCTGAATATATAACATCTGCATATTTACCTTTTCAGCCAAATTGGTTATCTAATCAAACATTAGTATCAGGCTTATTGACTAGATCTAATTTATGTAGAACCATTTTGGTTGACATTAATTGTATTCCTATCACTGAATTTCTTATCAATGAACTTTGTACCAGCATTTCCATTATTGCTTAGGACTGATATAAGGCTCACCAGTAACTGAATATGGCAGATTAACATTTCTTCAAGCTGCTGGAACCTTCTTGCTTGGAGTTTTATTAAAATTAACATCAGAGGAATAGACAGTTCCACAGCCAATTTTTAAGGACTCTTGAATATTATCTTAATTAAATATATTTATTCATGACAGATGATGCTTGAAGTACAGCATTTTGTACTGCTATGATTTTCCACCAGTGTGTAATGTACATGTAAGATATACTGCACACTTGGTCTAAGAAATTAAGTCACTGTCTTGTAGGGAGACAAGATACGGGTATCAGGTCCTCTCAGCAGGAGACAAGCTCTATTGCAGCCGCAAAGATGAGAATTTAACTTGTACAACAGGAGTTTTAAGTTAATCTGGAAACAACAGGAAATCTTCATTTTTCAGCAGCAACTTTTTTAAGTATTGCAGTTTTGCTGAGTTTATAACCATAAACTTACTCCCTTTCCCGATTTTTCTAATTGTGAATTGACAATAGACTGAAACCTTTCTCATTCTCTACAGACTGAGTTTATACTTATTTCACTTCTTCCTTGATTAGTATATGTATTGAATTTGTCACATGTAGCTTGCAATAAATAGTGTTCTTAGGTAGTTCTCTCAGTTACAGAACTAGTCTAGTATTCTTACATTCTGATACCAGTTTTCAGAATTTCATGTTTCCTAGTTATGATTACATTGGCTCTTATCTGTTCTACTTTATTTCTATCATACCTATGAGGCATATGTATATATCAAATCATATTTATGTACATATCATATATCATGTATGATACATAATATGAAAATAATGTATAATAGAAATATAAAATTAATGATAAAAGTAATAATATAAAAATATATATTACCTTTCTTTTTTTTCCTGTAGTTCTGTCATCTGTCTCATCCTATTCACCTAGTGAACTTCAATGAAACATCATTCTTTGTGATTATGGAACAATTATTTTCTGTGTGCTAATTTATCCTTGTAAACATTCCCTATTTTCATTCGTAATCTATGATCTTCTAATTATTTCCAGACAGTGTTTATCATGCTTTTCTTCTTCTTTGAAAACTAATCTGTTTACAGTACCTGTCAGAGGGTCTTAAATGCTGAAATGTGATCATATCAAAACACTGGCATTACTAATAGTACAAGCTATTAACTTCTTTCCTCTGGGGTACAGTTCCAAACATCACCTAAAGATCATGTCTCTGATGGAATCCCCAAAACAGTATTTTAACAGTTACAGTGAAGGAAAGATGTTTTCCTGCTTTTGTAAGCCTGTGTGCAGAATAATAAATAAGTTAGTAGGCAGTTGGTTTGGACTGACAACTCCAAGCAACAAAGATCTTATTTAAGCTTTGTGACATGACTCAGGACTTGATGAGCTGTTTGCACTCTGACTTCTCCATTACATAATACCTAAATGCAAAGGCTCAATTGCGCCCAGCTTTGTGAAAAATCCAAATACTTTAATATTTTTCCAAATGTTAGTAAATTTGAGGAGAGAAAAAAAAAGGAAATCAGTAAAGAATGGCAATGATTAGGATATCTGGATTTATGAATAGTTTTTTACCCTTTGAATAGTAATTTTACCCTTTTTGTCACTGCCTTGTCAACTGAGAAAACATGGACTGCCCTCTAAGGCACATTTGAGAACCTGATCTGAGATACACAATCTAAAGATGTAAATGGTTTTAGTTTTTGAGAGGTATTGGACATGTGCTGTTGAGTTATTGGTTTACATGTTTTTTAAATAGTAAGTATGTTTCACATAGGTTTGGGTAGATATATTTAGAACAGAATATATAAACTTGATGGCTATTTAAGGAAAAGTAATCAAGCTTTAACATTCAGATAATTTTCTGTACTAAACTGATGTAATCGTTGATAAAACTTCAATTACAGTCATAGAATTGTAATTTTAATTGGAAAATTGCATAGGCGGTGTTCACTATGACCAGAAAAAATTGGACTAATGAAAGCAACAACTAAGAAATTTTCAAAATTGTGAATATGTATTAATTAAGGCAAGAAAGTATCTTTTTCATTATCGCTGTTAAAATGTCTTTCAGGGGTTACTTTCGCACAAGTACCTTTAGATGTTGAGGAAGTATAACCTAGAGGAAGGAAGGTGAGAGGCAAATATTCTGGGTTGTATCTATTATTAGACATGGGAATTTAAAGGAATATCAACTAGTGAGCATCAAAATGCTTTCCAAATTTAGGAGAACAGAGCTTTCATAAAGTCTTACTGCAATAATGATCAATTTGGCATCACAGGAGTAAAATATGGTTTAGACTTGCCAAAAATGACTTAGGATTTTATAAACCAAATCCCATAAAAATTTATGCTCCTAGGCATCTTTGAACAATATCCAGTATAGTAGGTAGTGTTATGTCTTTAGATTACACTGAATTTTTAGAAAAAGTGACTAGCATTCAAACAAGCAAGACTTTTTATGGGGTATGGATTGTATACTGATGCCAACAGTTTTACTGTAGCCCTCTTGTTATTTACAATACCAACTACATTAAGACTGCAGTCTTCAAGAAATCACTTCTGTAGTTTTAGCAATGTCATTAACATTTGAAGCATAGGAAACTGTAAACGTTGGCAACATGATTTGAAATTGTGAAAGAAACAAGTGAATCTTGTCACCTTGTTAAACATAATCCCGTAGCACAAATTATGGTGACTTTGGTGACAGTTGTACACATGCATTCCAAATTGTATAATATTGATATAACTCAAATCAGACTCCAAAACTTGGAGTCTTACAGCGTAGACAAAAATAAGCTGATGTTTAGAGATGTATGGTATTTCCATTTGTAAGCCTTTATTTCTTGTGCATATTTTAATTCAGGAAAAAAATCTAAAGTAAAAAAAGAGGATGAATTGAATATTGCAAATTCATCTTAAAAACTGTGAAACCAGGTGAGAATTTCTATCTACCAAGGAGAGTGGTCCAAAGGAATCATTAATAGTATCTCCTTCTTGATACCATATTAGCTTTATAGTCAATGCTATAAAGTGAGCTGGCATGTCAGTCTCTGACTTTCTCCACAGACCCATGTGATCCACAGCACATGTAGCTACTCTCTGAAGCTCATCACTGTAATCAATAAGTGTTACAGACCTTTGTGTATCTGCTCTTTAGAGTGCAAAGAATGCCAGCAATATAGTTCTTGCAACTCAGGTGTTTAATACTGGACAGTTCCTGGCAAAGAGACCCCATTTTAATATACAAACACTGGTATCAGGAGATACAGAGTGGTAAATGGCATATTTTCCATATTAAAAATGTAAAGAAAGTATTACTTGTGTTTTTGTAGCAAGAGAAGGAAACTTTCAACTTCTTCAACTGTGTGTGAAAGCAGCTCCTTTCTGCATGCTTCTCATTCCAGTTTTGGAATGGTTTATGACAACAAACATAATGAACCTTGTAAGCTTATAATTTCTTTTTTTATCGTTCTTTTTTGCTATATCCTAAAGTGCATTAAGTTCTTCTTCAAAGTATAGTATTTGCACTTTTTCATTTCCTTATCAACTTCTCAGCCTAACAGTTCTGCCTCTATTCTCTGCATTATGCTAGAATTTCTCTCAGTAGGGCTTTGTCATAAGAACTCTTCTTCTACTTACTGTGTAAACTTGAAGCAAAGAACTGTAGGAAAAGAAAGTATTATTTATGGTTTAGATAGCTAGAACTGCCTAGGGGAAATGGATTTATCCCTGTCTCCATGAGAATACCTTAACACAGTGTTAAGTAAGTCACCGAGAACCTGATTTTCAAATGTTATTTTTAATGTCCACAAAGATTTTATATCTGATTCTCAGAAATACTATATTTCTACATTTGTTATTGAATTGCACACAAGTTGTGATTTAGATAAATAATGATCTGACACAATAATTTGTCTAAAAAATCAGACCATCTTCAGCTGGGCATACAAAATGAATGTAATCTTTTGGAAAAAGTAGACATGAATCTTACTCCCCTGACTATTAGATGGGAATAATAACATTTTGTATCGCAAAAATACCAAGATGATGAATGAATTATTCCTTTGGCACATTCAAATACTATAGTAGTAGGTGTCATAGAAAAACTCATGAGAATATTAATAATTCTGTATCCAGAAACTCAATTAAATTATATGCAGTAAACAAAGCTGGTGCCAAACCCTAAACAAAGGGAGCAGGATGAAATACTGAACTGTTTCTCCCTTACTGAGCATAATACTTCCCAAGCAACGAACAACACTAGGAGTCGATCGGGAATAGTGTAGTGTTTAATGAAGGGATGGTGTATATCCTAAATGAATTGTTATTAGCACTAATTCTGGTATTTCCTAATTGTAGAGCTCTTGGCTTTTAACCATAATATTCTTTAATATATGTATGGATACATTCTATTAAAGGTAATCTTAAAAGCTTCATGCAGTGGGGTCCTGCTGTGCAAGACTATATGAAAACATTGAAAGACAATGACTGCCCTTAAGTAGTTTTCTGTATAAATAGCTGCAGGTTTCTGAGAGTGCATTATATGTTTTGGGTTGTTTGGAATAAGAACAATGAGGCTTTTTCTCCTGCTAACCCTTTCAAAGTGGCACGGAGATGAGGGCAGCCAAGTGTCTCCACCAAAACAGCTATCTAAAGAAGTGGTTTATATGGGGTTCTCAGCTAGAGGTCACAGAGTTACAGCCACCCTGCCCTTCTCATGTTAATGAAAGGGAAATGTGTCTCCTCTAAATCTTAGATAGACAGGGCAGACCCCTGGCAAAGGGAGAGAAGGTTCTGGGATTGAAAAAATTGTGATTTCCTGAGCTGTAAACAATTGAATCACAGATGTTTTACTGCAGACATTTGAACAGTGCTGGAGAAAATATTTTCCATAGGATTTGGAAATCTCCACCTCACCTTTATAGGCAGCCCAGTGTTTTGTGCACACTGACTGAGCAGTCTTATTGTTGCTGATGGATTTTCAAATTGATATTGTCTTTCCAATTCATATTCACCTCACTGCATATCTTCTATTCATCCATCTATCATATTTCCAGCAAGCTGATCACTGTAGCCTGTCAAGACCTTACATGAATCATCTGAGGCATAATGATATGTCAGATACCTATGCAAAAGATTATTCTGTTTGCCAATCCCTATAATCTAGTAACTCTCAAAACCACAAAAACTGTAATCCCTTCCTTTCTTTTGGCACAATTCTCTGTACAATCTATTCATTCATTCTGATCTGTTTGTTTATCTTATCCTTCCTGTTTTCTTCACTGAGAGTAAAAACCACATTGCAGCTGAAAAAGAAAAAATGTGTATTACAACACTCCTAATGAAATACAAAGCAAGGAATCTAATCCCTGTGAAAATAACACCTGTTGCAATACTGCACTGTAGAGCAGTATATAGGACAGTGCATCTTGACTGAATTTATTTAACTAAGCTTAACATATGTTTCTGGGGGAAAAAAAATCTAGCACTTCTATTCCCAACTTTGAGTTCCTAATATTTTACTTTAAGAGTGCATTAAAATGTCAATAAAAATCATGCAATATTCTTGCAGTATTTGTGGTAAATTGTTATAAATTCAGTTTCAAGAAGAAAACATTAAAGATACATGAAAAAAACTCTATTAATTGCTTGAATCATGGGTTATCTTTTACAGTAGTATTACCTAAAAGGTGGAAACTCAGAATCACAGAATCACAGAACAACCAGGTTGGAAGGGACCCATCGGATCTTCTAGTCCAACCATTCCTATCTAACACTAAACCAAGTCCCTCAAGACCTCATCCACCCGTGCCTTAAACACCTCCAGGGAAGGTGAATCAACCACCTCCCTGGGCAGTCTATTCCAATGCCCAATGACCCTCTGTGTGAAAAAACTCCTCCTAATCTCCAGTTTTAATTTCTTCCTAATGTCCAGCCTGAACCTGCCCTGGTGGAGCTTGAGGCCATTCCCTCTTGTCCTGTCCCCTGTCCCTTGGGAGAAGTGCTCACTCTGCAGAGAGAGCGTCCATCCAGGCTATCGGCAGCTGGTTTCTCAAGCAGAACAGTGAGAAATAGCGTCCAAGGCTTTAGCAGCACCCAGGTTCACCCCGCCTGCAGCCTTTCCCTCGCCTGCTGAGCAAGGAATTTCGTTGAAAGCACATGAGGAGAAACAGACAAGGTGTAACTTTTCCACCATCAGCTGGAACCCTTTGTGGGTGCTGAATCTTCTTGCTAACCATTCCAGGGAGGGTTTAGGAGAATGAGGACACTTGGGTCTTGCCTAGACTTTATTCTGCCCCAAATCGTGGACTTGAGCGGGTGGGAAGGGACTTCTGGAGTTCACCTTGTCCAGCACTGCTGCTGCAGCACAGGAGGTTGAGCTCTACAGGAGCAACCAGGGTGGGGCTGGAACTCGGTGGGCTTTGAGGTGCCAATCATGCCAATGATTGACCTAGTCTGGGCATGGTCCCACAAAGCTCTCTGATGTCATACAAGACTCCCCTCCTCTTAAGGCTGCAGCAGCCCTGCAGGGTCACTCTGCTGTCCTCCTGCATGGAGCACAGACGTGCGACAGTGAGAGGAAGGATGGCATCGGAGCAAGACAGCTCTTCCACAGTGGCCAGCACCAGCCAGGTGACTCAGGCCGCAGTGCCGAACACCTCTGAGGTCCCACGCTGCATGATTTGCCTGGACGTCATCCAGGATGAAGCCCGCATAAGACCTGGGGCCGCCGAAGACACATATGTCCCCTCTGCGGCGGCCTTTCCGCCGCATCTTTAGCAGGGTGGGACCTAATATCCGCCACTACCTAATTGTGCGCCACGGCTATAGACCACCAAGGCTTCGACATCGCTTTGCTACAACAAACCCGTCCACAACAGCTCAGGATGTCAGTCAGAGGGAGGCCCTCGAGTGTGTCCCAAGACAATCGGTGTCTTCAGAAGGGAGCGGGCACATCCACGGGTCACCATCCACGTTACAGGCCTCCAGGAGTCATTAGCCACAAGAATCTGACAGAGAACAGTAGGCAACACGGAGTCGGTCTCCACATAGATCCAACAGAGAACATCGGGCAACAAGGAGTCGGTCTCCACATAGATCCGACAGAGCACGGCTAGTGTGAAGTTCTTGTTCCCGGCCCTGATCCCGCAGCACGCAAACTTCCAAACCCTTATGCTAATATTGCTCTAGATTTAAGCCTCTATTCTTGACTTAGAATTGTACAGTTATAGGTAATAAATGAAATGTTTAAATACAACTCTGGGTCTTACTCTGTCTTCCTTCGGGGTGTGACAGCAGCCATGCCGGGCGCAGGCACCAGTAGCCAAACCAACCAAGACAGGTGCCCAAGGCGGCACCACGGGCTCAGCACGCTTGGGGCTACAACTCCTTGAGAAGCCAGAAACAACAGCAGAGCTGGAGTCAGGATGCTGCTCGTTAGGAGCTCTGAGGCCTGAATGGGACATCCCGCCTGCCCAGATCCCTCTGCAGAGCCTTCTTGCTTCAAGGACAATATTTCTAACAGGGAAGAAAAAGACTAAATCTTCTGAGGACCTCCTACCGCCAACAAGTGGAGAGACAAAAATCATCCGTTTTCCCCCTCAGTTGGCAGCTACAGGGTCCAAGAACATGGGGATGTGCAACACATGTGGTTGACAGATGGGGAAGAGATAAAAGCCCTCACACAAACCAGTTTGTTTTGCAGCAGTATTTTAGGAATGGTTCTGTAGGTTTCACAGGATCATAAGCTGAACAGCATTGTGCTATTGGAAAAAAAGCAAATATTTTATGGGAATACATGAAATAAGTAAGATGTAAGGAAAAAAACCTTTTCTTGTCTCAGTACTAGATGGCCTCCATTTCTTATAGTAGGTAGTAGATGTCAAGAAAAAAAACACAAAAAAGAGCAGGCCAACTGGAGAGGAGAAGGAAAAGTCACTGTTCAGAGATGAGGAAAAGAGAAATTCTGAGAAAACAGGAAAAAAAATTGATTTAAGCAAAAAAAAAGACTAAGCAGAGACACAATAATGTAAAAAAAAAATATCTGCATACTGGAAGAAAATAGTTCTTTCTTCATGTCACTTCTGAGAAAGGTCACTGCTTATGTCATAGCAAGGAACGTTTACATTTGGCACAAGGAAAAAGTCTGGAGCCACAAGGAACATCAAGTACCAGATTGCTGGTTGGAGAGGTTATGGAATTTAAAATCTTATTGGACAGGAGACCCTCTTGGAGCAAAGCGATGATGAATTCTGCACACCAGCCTTCAAGACAGTGGCCCTAAAAATAGCTCTGAAATGTTGCCACAGAGACTGTATAAGATGCTGGTTAAGACAGCCTTAGTATTTATAGAAGGAATGCTAAGGCAATTTCTTAATATTTACAGGAAGGACCCTAAGAAGTGGCAGAGCAATGCAGACCACACATCAGAGTGGACCTATTAAAGCACAATGAAAATGACAGGAAGACTGAGAAGTGTGAGATAAATTAATCAGGATGCTATCAGAGATTTTAGTGTCAGTTTTCAACATGGAAGACAGTTGAAACAGTTGAGAAGCACATTTTTCCTTTTCCCTCCTCTTTGTATGCAGCGCCTTTTTTTCCATGGCAGGGAAAGATGCAATAAGAGGGAAAGACAAAGAGCAGAAGAGGTACAAAGTATCAGGGGAGTAAAAGTTCAGATGATACTGATAACCCAGGACAAACCCCTCTTTGACAGGGATCCTGTAGCTGGAGTGTGCTCTGAATGGACTGAGTCAGACATCTCTGAACACTCTTATCACTCACAAAAAAAAACCTGTACTCCCAGCCTGGCTCAGGAATTGCTCCTTTCCTTCATTTGTCTGCCTGGAAGGCCATTTCTAGAGCTCTGGAAGAAGATCAGTAGATACTGCATCTCATGAAGCTAGTCTCCAGTGGTAATTTTACAAATGAACGGACAGATCCCAGATACACCAAGCAAGCACTAGGCCTCAGCCAGTCCCAGCTTTCCACTAGGTGTATGGGTAATGTTTCTCAAGGCTGGGATAATGCTACCTGGACTTCATTGAATAAACTTCATTGAAGTGTATGAAAGAGGATGGACTTTCAGAACACCCTGGGTTCTGGGGAAGTATGCAAGGCTCTGCTGGCTCTACCTGGGCACTACCACCTGTGACTGGTCACCAACTATGTTTAACTCCATTCACCACAACACTTTGGGCCTGGCCATCCAGCCAACTCCTAAATCAAAAGTATTTTTCAAAGTATTTTTTTTCTGGTTATGATATCTTAAGAATTAAATTACAGCCATTTGAAAAAGTTACTATATAATAAACTTTTAGTTTGTGCTTTATTAGTTCTTTTTACAAAGTAAATGTTATATTTCAATATGGATATTTCTCTTACAATGTGATTACTTTATTTTGGAGAAAAGACTACTTTGGCACAAAGATTCACTTTGCATATCTTCAGCAGAACTTTTACAACAAATTTTTCCCCTTGTAAATTTCAGTTAGTGCATATTTTAAATTATTTTCCTGAGCCTGAAATAATTCTAAGTATTTTCTACTATAATCAAATTTAATAAACATTTAAAAAAAACCAAATACACTTTCTACAAAGAGGGACAAAGACTCATGTGTGTGAAAGAAAGCCTCTAGGCTTTCACATTTTCATTCAAAATTCTGTCATGTTCTCTTATTCTAATAAAGGGAGCTCATCTGAAAATTTAAGTAAGCTACAGCAGTGATACAGTTTAGTTGGACTAGTTATCCTAAAATATAATCACTCATTAATAGTCACACAACTTTGAGAAAAAATGGTACTAATACAGAAAGGAAAATAAGAGAAAACACCATAAATTTACTTTGCTATTTGCATTGCTAGATTTACTGGCATATATGGACTTACAAGAAGTGATTAAAATGACACAGATATCCTGAAACTAATTGTTTGGTCAGAAAAAGAAAACCCAAAAGGCACATTAATATTTAACTGCTTCAAAGCAAGTTTGCAACAAAAAGTGGTTAATTTCCTTGGCATCAAATCACAGTTCCGTAATCTAATATCAGAGTCTTTGAAAAAAAAAAAATGCTACAAAATTATATTTCATCACAGATAGAAAACTCGGATTTGATATATATTTTCTGTTTCAATTAAAGGTAAAATCGTTCTTATGTTTTGTATATGACAGGCCCTCTCTCAAGAGAGGAAGATGTTGCTTGCATGGGTCCTAGGAGTAAGTTAATAAGCCATTATCTAATTTCAACTGCTATGGCAACAATATCACCACAGCTCTTCTACAAGGTCCTGCACAGAAATACTGAGACTAATGCTATAGATTGGGAACCAAGAGTGGGAGGGGGGAGACAAAAAGATGGTTATAGAAAGTGTTCTAGGTTGTCACAGTGAGACAAGGCTCAACTCTATTGCTTCACTCAGTATGATTGGACACATGTTTAAAGAAGATATTTTCTGAACCTTGGTTAAAAAATGTCAGTGTGTGCCAGCCCACAACGCTTTGTATGTGGAAGAGTTTTTAAATAATAACAACATCACTGTGGTTCAGTACCTACCCTATTCACCAGACAATCTCCCTTTTCCCAAAGATTAAGTCTGTGCTCAAAGGAATCCATTTTTTGTCAGCAGAAGATGTGAAAGTAAAACTGACAGAGAACCTCAACAGCATTTCAGAAAATTACCTGAATAATTGCTTTGAATGCTTGCAGTATCATACGCAGCTGTGTTTCAACTCAAAAAGGAACTATTTTGTAGGTGATCATAGTTGATTTTCTTATTTGTTAAATATAAAGATCTACAGGCACAATCTTAGTTGTTTTGTATCAGAATTCCTACATCTTTTTCCTTTCACTACTCATTAAAATGAGGCTAGGCCATGCTTTTACCACTCTTGGGTTGGCTGGAGGTTGTAGTAAAATGACTGCCACTGTAGAATGAGAAGATTAGGGAAAGACAGAGGGGGAGGATTTTGGGAGCGACAGCCTCTGGTCTCTCTACAAGGAATTATCTCCCACTGCCCATTGTCAGCACCAACAGGAATCAACAAGTAGGAAAATCTCCCGTGTCACATCTCTATTCCAACTCTGCTTTCTCTTTACATATCCATAGTGGAATCAATCCTCACTTGGTTTTTCATCCTTCATTTTTCTGAAGTGGAAAAAAATCAAATTTTCCTACATTTCTGGTGAGATTGAACCAAGACACTGAGAAATAAACTGTTACTTCAGGAACTGAAGTGATGAATGTCTCAGGTATTTCCTCCTAGAGTTGTTTCGACTGGAAGAGCAGTAGCTTACCTTTTGCTCAACAGCCTGATCTTCACATTCCCATTTCAAGGCATGTGATTTCTCTTGTCCATTAACAAATAATCCTTCACAAGGGTCTTGGATCCTACTTCAAGTTAAATGCCTCCATCCTTAAGTAGACCCTATTTTTACTAATTAGTTATATCAAAATAAACCAGTGAAGGACATAGTGTTCTTTCAACTGTCATATTTTTTAGCAATCTACAATCAGTTCTACCTGAATACTCTGTGGTACTTTGGTAAAGATGTACTTAAGTACTGTCAGAAAATGATTGAAATTCTTATATTGATTATATTAGGCATTTTTCTTGATAATATTTTGTTAGTAGCAAACTCAAGTATTTTTATTTCTGTCTTAGTATATTTTTAGTATTTGTCACTGTCCTTCCAGTAGAAGTACATTGCTTTAATGATTTCACTAAACATGCTAGTAGGTGAATCATTTGATACATGGCATTCTAGCATAGAGTGAATTTAACTATATTCAGTTTGCATTTCTGAAATGCAGTATCACAGATACTGACAAATGATTGATTAGATTTGACAGAGGAAAATGAAGTGTTCTTGACATAAAGTGTCTATACTGCATTGTCAATATTTCTCTGTGTAGCTGGGCACATAATTTATCTATCTGTTTTCAACCCTATTCATTTATTTCCTGTTTACATTTATAAATAAACTTCAATTGTTTCTCATTGCTACGCTTCACCTTGCCCTACTCTTACCCTTCCTGCCTTGCCACACTCTGCACTGCCCTTTTAGTAATATACATTCAGTTACGCTCAGAACTTAATAACTCTTCCCAATCTTTTTCCCCAATTCAATGCAAAATGGAAAATACTTTTAAAACTTAAAAATATAGAGCATTTAATGAATAAAGAAGAAAACAATGTTTTGCTAAAAAAAAATTCACAATATCTGTAAGAATAATACTTAAAGGAACAAAAAGTTTGTGTTGTACACATGAATGCACAGATAGATTGAACAGGATGTTAGATACTAACATATTGCAACACATAAATGTGAGTCTCTGAAATTTTCAAGCTTATTGCAGTAACAGTACCTCATACCTTGTTTTATTGGCAAGTCCTGTGGCAGAGCTTAATTAAATCAAGCTATGGAAATTTAAATTGACTACAAACTATTTCACAAAAAAAGTAAAAAATCAAGCTTTCCTAAGAACATAACTCTCATGGTCTCAAAAGTTATCACTGAGTTAATCTTTAGTATAGATGACTGCACCTGTAGTGATTTAGCAGTTTCAAAACTCATCCCAAGGGTTAGATTTCTGCCCATAAATGTATTAAACAGAGCCATTCCCCTTTTTTTGCCTTAATATAATTAAGTTTATCTCTTTCTACCTATTTTTCCTTAGAAGCAGAAACTTAGTTCAGTTGTAAGGCCTTTTTCCTTTTTTGTTTAATTACATCTTTTTTTTTTTTTTTTTTAGTGCATATCCTCTTTGATGAGGCATTGCTTGGGCATGGTACCACAAGAATTATATATGCAGAACTGCCACTATACTAGTAGGAATTGTCAATTAAACCTAAGGCATAACTTTGAGAGTTTAAGGATCTACGCATACATTCAAGTGTTTCCATATGTTGGAAAAACTTCCCTGAACCTCAGCAATGTTTAAATTTGTACAATATAGTGCTAGTAAAATTGAGGTAGCATTTTGTTGTTTTATATACAACATCAGTGTCCCAGGCAGAATGACTGTTCATCTGTTTTCTTAGAGTCAGAGTTTGAGATCAGGTCCAAGTACTTAGTTTTCCTAAGTAAAGCAAGCTCACATATAATGCCATTACAAAATTACTGACGTATGCAGTTGACTTGAATTTCTGTGAAAAACAAATACCTACACTGTTCTTTGTCTGATAAATATTCCAGGACATTCAGGTGAAGATGTATACCTGACAGCCCTAAAGGAAGGTAAATTTGAATTAACTTATGTGATTCAAAACCTTTTCTGAAATTGTCAAAATGTTCTTTTTGACTGTTTCTAAAGAGGAATTCTGATTTTCCATTTTCTAAAACAATTTTTAGGTTAGAAACTCTAGTATAATCATTGATGCTAGCTGGTGCTAAATAAAATATTCCAGCATTATTTATATTTTGTCATGAAACCTTTGTATACTTTCTATTACAACTCAAGTAGAAAATGTTCCAAAATCTCTCTGTTTTCAGCAGATGGAAAACTGTTTCTTTTTAATTCTATATGCAGTGACAACAACTGAATCTAAAAAAAAGCATTCTCAAAAATGTCATACTACCTTCAGATCAGTGAAGCATTTCCAGTTTCTATTAATGCTGAACCCATAAATATGCATTATCAGCTGCAAGCTGACTTGAGCATTATTTGGTATGAAATCATGCTAAGTCCAAAAGGACTGTAAGAATGAAGTTGTTTGGATATATTATGGCAGAAAATTATGTATCAGGAAGCCTCTTCAGGTTTCTATGCAAAAAGAACTGTTAAATGGAAAAATCATTAAGCAAGGTTCTTTGCCCAGTCATTCCTGCTTGAATACTAAAATGAGAAAATTTAAACTGGCGAATTTCTTGTACATCTCTACATACCTCATAGTGTGCTGGTGTTGTACATAAATCTTTTATCTTTTTGTACTGTAGAGAATTCCTGCTAATTACACATAGTTCAGGTGTTAATTGAAGTTCTTTCGTGCTTCATTTGTAGTATACAGACTCTCTGACTGCATACATTTAAATGCCCTAACTACTAAACTACAAGAAGTTAAGTCTCCAATGGAAGTCTCTCGGTAAGATTCAAGACAAATAGTTAAGATAAAGAAAATGAAAAAATAAGGAAAAAAAACCCAAACCACAAATGAAAGAATAAATAACTAAAAAAGCTCCTGGTAACATTAGTGACTGAAAACTATGGAATCTGTCAATAGGAAGTTAAACTTCAAACTCTTTCTTGATCACAAAATATCAAGGCAGGAAAGTTGCTACTCTAGATACCACAACAGAATTAATCTATTCTCAGCTGTAATGAATAATATTTTCAATAGACCAAACAAAATAGCTGGAAAACATGGACAATGTTTTGAGAAATGTTCTTCTTTGAAGTGCCTCTTCTTCCACTCATAGCAATACATTTAATATTACCTCTACCTACCAATTTTGCCTTGAATCTGTTCTGAGACTACCATTGCTACCAAAGCACTAATATTAGTGAAGGATAAAAGCCAGAAGTGTGAGCCAAGACTCCTCATAATTCCAGTGGTACCACTTATAAATATAATATGAAGCACAAGATATTAAAAATGCAACTATATCAGAAGTTCAGAAAATCAGTTTTATTTAAATGTAAATTAACAAACTCTTCTTTCCTCCAATCTAACAGAACTGCATAGTCCACTGATTTTAATTAAGATGGGAAAACTGTTTTGATAAAATAAGAAATGACCCCAACATGTGCCCAATACTTAAAATGAAACTACATTTGAAGTGAATAGAAGAAAAAAAGGATTGTTAAGGTTAACTTTTCCACTTTGCTGTTTCTATTCTTTTTTTTTCTCTTTCTTTCCTTTTTTATTTATTTCTTCTCTCCCTTCACCTCCCAGTCCCCCTTTTGTTTTTTTGGAATTTCTTTATTGGAAAGGTCAAACTTCAGTAGATGTCTCCTTTTTATTAATATAAATGTTAACAATATAAAAACTACTTTTATCAGCACCCCTAAGTTCTTCTCCACTGGGCTGCTTTCCATCATGTCATCCCCTATCCTGTATTGAAACCCAGATTGCCCCAACCTAGGCGTAGGACCTTGCATTTGGCCTTGTTGAACCCCATGAGGACCTCCATGCTCGTCCAGGTCCCTCAGGATGGTATCCCATCCTTCTATTGTGGCAACAGTACCATTCAGCTTGGTTTTATTTGCAAACTTGCTGAGGGTGCACTCAGTCTTGCAGGCTATATCACTGATGAAGATGTTAAACAGCACTCATCCCAGTATAGACCCTTAAGGACACCAATTGTCATGGATCTCCATCTGGATGGAGCCGTTGACCACTACTCTCTGAATACCACCATTCAACCAGTTTCTTATACACCGAATAGTCCACCTATCAAATCCATATCTCTGCAATTTAGAGAGAATGATGCTGGGGGGAGACCGTGTCAAAGTCCTTAGAGAAGTACGGACAGATTACATCCACTCATTTCCCTGTGTCCACTGCTGTGGTTACCCCATCATCGAAAGCCACTAGGTTGGTCAGGCAGTACTTACCCTTGGTGAAGCTGTGCTGGCTGCCATTAATCACCTCCCTGTCCTCCACATTCTTTAGCATGTCTTCTAGGAGTATCTGTTCCATGATCTTCCCAGGCACAGACGTGAGGGGATACCCCCTTGTAGGGGATGTGACAGCTGGAGGACGTCTGTGACAAAGTGGTCATAAGATGATAGGTTTTTCAGTTCTAGGTAAGGTGAATAGGGGGATTAGCAGAACAGTCACATTAAACATCCAGAGGGCAGACTTTGGACTGTTCAGAAGACTAGTGGGCAAAGTCCCATGAGAGACAGTCCTTAAGGGCAAGGGAGCCCACGAGGTCTGGGAGTTCTTCAAAAAGGAAATCTGTCAGCTCAGGAGCAAGAGGTCCTCATGTTCCAGAAAAGGAGCTGGTGGGGGAAAAAGCCGGCTTGGTTGAGCAGGGAGATCTTGAGAGGCATCATGAAGAAGAGGAATGTCTATGAGCTTTGGAAGAAGGGACAAGCACCTTGGGTGGACTACAGGAAGGAAGTGAGATCATGCAGATTAAAAATCAGGAGGGTTAAGGCCCAACTAGAAATCAGATAGGCCAAGTCTGTGAAAGATAACAAAAAATCTTTCTGTAAATATATTAACAATAAAAGCAGGACTAAGGAGAATATTCAGACCTTACTGGATGCAGATGGAACAACCGAGACAGGGGATGAGGACAAGGCTGAGGTACTTAATGCCTTCTTTGCCTCAGTCTTTAATTGTAAAGAAAGTTGATTCATGTGTGTACACACCCAGGAGTTAGAGGAGCAGAATGAGTCTCCCATGATCCAAGAGGAGGTAGTTAGAGACTTGTTTGCCCAACTAGACACCCACAAGTCTATGTGGCTGGATGGGATCCACCCAAGGGTATTGAAGAAGCTGGCGGATGTGCTGGCCAAACCCCTTACCTGGAAGACTGGGGAAGTCCCACTGGACTGGAGGTTAGCTGATGTTATGCCCATCTACAAGAAGGGTCATAGGGAGGATCCAGGGAACTACAGACCTGTCAGTCTGACCTCAGTGCTGGGAAAAGTCATGGAACAGGTCATCTTGAGTGCTATCATGGAGCACATGCAAGAGAACGAGGTGATCAGGCCCAGTCAACACGGGTTCACAAAAGGCAGGTCTTCCTAAACCAACCTAATCACCTTCTATGACAGTGACTCTCCTACTGGACAAGGGAAAGGCTGTAGATGTGGTCTTCCTGGACTTCACCTAAGTCTTTGACACAGTTTCTCACAGCAGTCTGCTTGAGAAACTGTCAGCCTCTGGACTGCCCATTCCCAGGGGCCCAAGAAAGCCAATGGCATCCTGGCTTGTATCTGAAATGGTGTGACCAGCAGGTCCAGGGATGTTATTCTCCCTCTGTACTCAGTGAGACCTCTCCTTGAATGCTGTGTTCAGTTCTGGGCCCCTCACCACAAGAAGGATGTTCAGGAGCAGTGAAGCTGATGAAGGGGCTGGAGAACAAGTCTTAGGAAGAACAGCCACAGTTTGTTGCTCTCCACAACTACCTGAAAGGAGGTTGTGGAGAAGAGGGTAATGGCCTCTTTTCCCAAGTGTCAAGGGACAGGACAAGAGGGAATGGTCTCAAGCTCCACCAGGGAAGCTATAGGCTTGACATCAGGAAATAAATTTTCACAGGAAGGGTCACTAGGCACTGGAACAGGCTGCCCAGTGAGGTGGTTGAATCACCTTCCCTGGAGGTGTTTAAGGCATGGATGGATGAGGTGCTAAGGGGCGTGGTTTAGTGGTTGGTAGGAATGATTGGACCCAATGATCCTGTGAATCTTTTCTAACCTAGTGATTTTGTGATTCTGTGTATTTCAAGAAGATATTTACCCATAAAGGACTCAAAACCCAAATCTAACCCTTTATCCTCCTCAATCACAGTGTTTCTTCTTAATAATTCTTTATAGGAACATTGTCACTTTTTGCTTCTACTATAGATAATCTTTCTTGTTCTAGTATCATTTATAAACAATTAAAAATAACAAGACTTTTCTTATGATAGTGAACATATCAATCTCAAGGCATATCAAGCACAAGGTTATAACTGCAGCATTTGAAGAAATGTTGAATCAGGCTTACAACATGGAACCAGAGCTAAAGGCAGTAACTGTAGGAAGAAGCACTGAAGCTCATAGACACATGCTGTTTATAACTCAGTCTCTTCCAGGACGTGTAGTTTTTGCAAATATTTGTTATGAAATGGATGTCTACAAACTATTTGCATATGGGTGTGTTGACTTATTAAGCCCACTTTTATAGATGATAAAATTCCGTAAAATAAAACCATAAATCACCCATGACTGTACCCAATTCTAAAATGAAGGTCTGACTGCCTGTTGACATTTTCCACATACTAGGGCAATCTTTCCTTTCAAAATCAGGCACCCAAAGACCCTGTTAAAATTCAAAAGTTTCACTGATTTGTGAGACAGAAGGTCAAAAGGAAAATGGTAAACAGCTTCTCATAAGAAGAATAAAAATGAATTGTTTATAACTTGTGTTTCCAAGTGTAATTTATCAGATTAATAAAATTATCCTTGATTTAAGTGGTCCTGGACAACGTCTGTGAAGTATAGTGTGTAGGTTGAGTGAGAGTACAGCTGGTTCATGGGAGCTGGGCAGAACGCTTACAGCACAGGTGCAAACTGTACTCAGTGTACTTTCATCTGGGTCCGTTATGCCAGCAGCAAAGTCCCAGGAGCAGGAATAGTATATGAATCAACTTCCACCACTATTTTTCTACATTTTCCACTGTTATTGTTTCCTATTATGCTCCTACACATAATAATCATTCCTTAAGTGCCTGGCTCTGTCAGACAGCAGTGGATACACAGCTTACAGATGGTTCATGGAGACTTTAGCCCTTTGTTTCTTTTAACTCTTGCAAGAATTGAGAGTTTTGTCTGTGAGTAAGTGAATCTAAAAGTAACTTTCTTTGTATGAGGTCCTATCAGGGATATTCATTTGTCTCTGAACCACTGCAGAATATTTTCCCAACTATCTCAACTGAAAATGGCTAGAAGACCACATCTTTCTTATTTCCAGTAATGAAATCATATTTTGCAAGATAAACTCAGAATCTGTGGGTGGCTGACTTGGCAACAGTTACCCAATAAACCCAGTTCAGTGCTGCTTCACGTAGTGCCAGGTCTGTAACTAGAACAGCTGATGTCAGAGAAGTATATTGAGTAGGTCAGAACATTCTTTCCCTTTGCACAGAAGGAACTACATAAACATTTTTTCCAGAAATCAGAAAGCAATTCTCGATTTTAATGGCTGCATATGTCTACAATATACAGCTATAACTGAAAACAAAATAGATAAGGTATAACCGTTGTGATGTTTCAGTAGATCCCAACAAGCAGAGTATGATCTACATGTGATGTTTTAGGAAGCTTGCAAATGTCTCCAAAGCTTCATGTTGGTGATGTTTCTCATTTCTGAATGAACAAAAAAGCAGAAATTCAATATGGATGTGGTGTCAAGTACTTATTAATAACCATGGTTATCATAAATATGAAAGGGCAGCTGCAAATGCTGTTGTCAAAGGAATTGCCTGGTTTCATCCATTAAAGAAGCAAATCTCTTTTTAGTGCTGTTTGTTACATGGGTCACATTGTGTCTGGTTAGATCAACCTGTGTGGTATCAAAAATGCACACTGTGTATGCTGACAAAGCCCAAAGCAATACAGTACAGGATACATTTTCAGCCTAATAAATAGGAAGCTACAGCTGTGTCTTCTACCACAATGACAAGCACTGCATTTGTTTTCCAACATGCAGGTTTTCACTAATGGATAAATGTGTTGTAGGCAGAAGTTACCTTAGCAGAATGTAACAGGCCTTGAAAGCAAGTGTATCACCTCAAATCAGTAATTAAGACATAAATAATGAAACGTCCTCATTATATTAATTATTACCATTTTTATTGTTGTTGTTATTATTATCATTATCAATGTTCAACATATTGTTTTATCACTGTGTTCCAAATGTAACCATTACATCCCTGCAAGCTCCTTGACACAGGAAGGTATCAGGTTTTGGAGCTAGAGTTCTCACATACTGGATACTATTGCAAATCCTGCTCCAGAAACAATTCTTAGAAACAGTATAGAAGAACATGGTCCCATGAACTCCAATGACAAAAGGTATTTTATTCCCATCTGTTTCTTGATGTATTTTCTCTGTAGGTGTCTCACAGCTCTTCTTTCCCTTTTCCCTCTTTATCATTTCATCATTCTCTGTACTCATTACCTAAACCTTTTCTCTCTTATTTCTTAGTTTTACTTCATTTGTCACTTAAACTTATAATAATCCAACTTTACAACAAATGCTTTATGGAAGACAGAATTGAAAAGGTCTTAACAATAATTCCTTTTCCTAGACTTGAGTTGCTAATGGTGGTATAATAATTCTTTGTATTTGAAATATTTAGCTGTTGCTAAGGAAGGGAATTTGAAGCCCCATAACATTATTTCCACTTAATAGTGACCATCTTCATTCTGACTAGAAGTTCTTTGAGTGAGGAACTTTTTCTTTTTTTTTTTCTTTTAAGTTACCCCTAGCACATGTATACTGTATCCAAAAAAACTACTGCCAAAGATCCTGCCCTACCACTACCCTTCCAGTCATCTTCCAAAGCATATGCTGTCTCACACACAGATTTCTGGGGTCAGAAGCAGTATAAAACACTCACATACAAGCATAATTTGATTGGAGCCTACAGCTAGGAGGAAGCTGCCAGTGGTCTCTAACCCCTCTGCAAAATCCAGTTGAAGAAAAGGGTAATCTTGAATGATGGCAAAAAAATCTATGAACTGTGACACATAAGAACACAAACAGACTCTAGAGTGAGTCCAGAGAAGAGCAACAAAGCTGGTGAAGGGGATGGAGAACACGTCTGATGAGGAACAGTTGAGAGAGCTGGGGGTGTTTAGTCTGGAGAAGAGGAGGCTGAGAGGAGACCTCATTGCTCTCTACAACTACCAGAAAGGAGGTTGTAGAGAGGAGGGAGCTGGCCTCTTCTCCCAAGTGACAGGGGACAGGACAAGAGGGAATGGCCTCAAGCTCCACCAGGGAAGCTATAGGCTTGACATCAGGAAATAAATTTTCACAGAAAGGGTCATTGGGCACTAACAGAGGCTGCCCAAGTAGGTGGTTGATTCACCTTCCCTGGAGGTGTTTAGGGGATGGGTGGATGAGGTGCTGAGGGACATGGTTTAGTGTTTGATAGGAATGATTGGACTTGATGATCCGGTGGGTCTTTTCCAACCTGGTGATTCTATGATTCTATGAAACAGACCAAATATTCAATAAGATTAAATAAGTGTTCCCTGCAAGAAACATCCTTTCTTCTCAGAAAATGGATACATTTATGTGGTTTACAGTATACAAGTGTACTTTCCTGATCTTCATTAAAATCATAAATTTTTGTGAATATTTTTTAGTTGCTTTTTAAAAAAATCCTTTGTTTAAAAGCTTCAGCAGTTTATTTCTAAAAATGTGCAATTCTTGCAACATGTTGCATTTGGAAAATTTGCTCACCATATTCAAATTTCTCATTATTGTTATGAATTAAATCCATCACTGTAAGTCTATTTGTTTCCTTCCAAGAGGAAAAAAAAATCTTGTATGCATATTTATGCCTATATTTGAGCTATCTTTTTGAGCTTTTTAAACTGCCTTTACATGAATGCTTAATTATCTCTGAATTATGCAAGCCAATAGTTAAAAAAAGAAAGAAAATTCTAAAAGACTGTAACACTTGTGCTAAGTTTCATTAGAATACTCACACTGCTGTGAAGCTGAGTAGTCAATAAAATCAATGACATCTACCTTTAAATAAAATAGAAAGTCAAAATGGATTCATGATGTGCCTGATAAAGGTCATATGCCAGAGACATTCACAATATTGAAACTGTACAAAAGAGGGAAAAGTCTGTTTCATAGAAGAAAAATCAAGATCGATTTATTCCTTTGTATCCTGGCTTCCTTTTTTCTGTCTTCACTGACCTTGATGTTCTTTAAGTTATCTGCAGTTTTGCTGTGTTTTAGGGAGTTTCTGCACAGCATCACAACTATGCAAGATATGTAGGTTTAGCTTATCTGTCTCTAAAGGACAGGCACATGCATTTGTTTGTAATACCAAGGTCTGTGTCAACCTACATGATTTTTTGTACAAATATTTTTTCATTTGTAATAGAAGATACTGTTCATGAAAGGAAAGAACTGTGCTTCAGTCATGGCCAGCAAGATTAAGATAGCTACTGCTTTTTCTTTAAGAGGCAACTAAGAACAACTTCTGGATCAGGAAATTCTGCAGAAATAATGAGACATTGTCTCATACCCACCAAAGATCCCTGTGGGAGTTGCAGAAATTGGTACATTTGGCAGCTGCTGCTGCATTGCAAAGGAGAGCGCACTATTGGATGGGAAGAGGTAGAGTGTTCCCAAAACCCAGCTGTAACCTCCTTGACAGTTTTGCTTGGATCACCAGTGCTTTAGAGGCATGACAAAAATCTCTTATAGTGTAAGAGAAATATAAACATTGTTGAAATAGTTTTATGCACAGTGAAAAGTTATTAACATATGCATTTTAGAAACTAGGAAAGAAGGAAATGTCTTCATAGCCCTCAGTGAAAAGTTAACCTGAAACACTAGCTATGTTTATTAGCACAAGAATGATGTTAACAGTAAAATAAAATCTGAGGTCTGGCAAAAAAAGACTTGTTTTTAATCATAAGGTAGCTGGCCCAGGCAAATTTGCTGTAACATCCAAAGTAGTTAACAACAGGCAGAAATCATCTTTATTTATTTTGTAGTACATGTTCTATCTAGATTTCACAGTATAAAATGCATACCTTTTTGGTTGTGACATTGCTTGAGTATGGTACAATGGTGTCCCTTCTTTTCATGAGGAAGTTATTTATTATGAATAACCGACCATACTGTAGTATATTGTGGTGCAAAATTCCTAAGGTGTTAAGACTGAAGAGTCATGTGGTAGTTATTAAATTAAATTGATGTCGTGGACAACTTTTTGAAGGTAAATATATTATTTAAAAAATTATTAAATAATTTTTATCTGCAGTTATAGAATCATAGTGCCATAGAATCACTAAGGCTGGAAAGGACCCTGATCAATCTCTACTCCAATCTCCTGCTTGATGTAAGATCAAATAACAGCTCAGACAGCTCAGGGCTTTATCCACCTGGGTTTTGAACACTCTTGAGGGTGGGATTGCATAACCTGTTCCACTGATTGACTGCCCTTATGGTTAAAAAGGTTTTTTTTAACCTCCAGTCAAGCCTTTTTTCCAGCTTGTGTGTGCTGCCTCCCATCATCCGAGTCCCACTCTGAAGAGCGCAACACTGTGTTTTTGCTGAACCTCACTGCTCTCACATCCCCTGTTTAGATGGCAGGGGCTGCTATTAGGTTCATGTGAATCCATGTCTATCCTAGATTGAACCAGTCCTGGTCCTTCAGTCTCTCCTAACTAGCTGAGTGCTCTAGCTTTGACCATCTTGGACTTTGCTTAAGCTTATCAAAGTCTTTCCTGTACTGGGGCACCAAAAAGTTGAATAGTCTTTTGAATGCAAATTAACAAGTGCTAAGTAGAGGAGGATGTAGCAGAAAATCTAATGCTGCCAGGCAGTGATTCCACTGACTGTTCCATGACCACCCCTACTTTTGACTGATCGGCAGACAGCAAAGTTAATCAAGCTTGTGCACAGGCATTTTAAAAGTGCTGGAGAGTCCCAAGACTGCCTGAACAGTCCAAGTGAGTAACAGCTCCAGGAGGTTTTGGCCTGTATGGACTAGCACTCACCTAAACTCCTGGGCACATCTGGGATTCAACATAGCCCAGGCAACATTCCCAACAAGTACTCTAACTTGGGGCCATATTGCCTGGACTGCAAGAGAATTTAATGGCGTGGGTATGGGCTGTTTCCTGCCTGTTTGTTTCAGTGGATGAAACGGTTGTCCTGGGACCATTCAATTGCCTAGTGCAGTTCTCATAGAATAACCAGGTTAGCAGAGACTCACCAGATCATCAAGTCCAACCATTCCTATCAAACACTAAACCATGCCCCTTAGCACCTTTTCCACCCATGCCTTAAACACCTCCAGGAAAAATGAATCAACCACCACCCTGGGCAACCTCTGCCAGTGCCCAATGACCCTTTCTGTGAAAATTTTTTTCCTAATGTTCAGCCTAAACCTCCCTTGGTAGAGCTTGAGGCCATTTCCTCTTGTCCTGTCCCCTGGCACTTGGGAGAAGAGCCCAGCTCCCTCCTCTCCACAACCTCCTTTCAGGTACTTGTAGAGAGCAATGAGGTCTCCTCTCAGTCTCCTCTTATCAAGGCTAAACAATCCCAGCTCTCTTAGCCGCTCCTCATAAGACTTGTTCACCATCCCCTTCACCAGCTTTGTCGCTCTTCTCTGGACTCACTCCAGAGACTCAACATCCTTCTTGTGGTGAGGGGCCCAAAACTGAACACAGGATTCAAGGAGCGGTCTCACCAGTGCTGAGTCCAGAGGGAGAATAACTTCCCTGGACCTGCTGGTCACACCATTTCTGATACAAGCCAAGATGCCACTGGCACACTGCTGGCTCATGTTCAGTCAGCTGCCAACCAACACCACCAGGTCCCTCTCCTCCAGGCAGCTTTCTAGACATATTTCTCCTAGTCTGTAGCTCTGCATAGGGTTGTTGTGCCCCAAGCGCAGGACCCAGCACTTGACCATGTTAAACCTCATGCCATTGGACTCTGGCCAACGGTCCAGCCAGTTCAGAACCCTTTGCAGAGCCTCCCTACCCTCCAGCAGATCAACACTTCCACCCAGCTTAGTGTCATCTGCAAACTTGCTAAGGGTGCACTCTACCTGTCTGCCTGCTCAGTGTGTTGTAGATGGGCATGCCCAGCTCCAAGCTTGCAGAGTGTGGGCCAGCACCTATATCTTGCCTTTCACAAAGGTTTCTTAATGTCAGCTCAGCATTGTCATGATGCAGCCATGGCTTTGGGCTGCTTCCTAGAGGAGTCAGGAAGTATTCAGGTCTGATTTTGGCATGTCATATGTAATGCTTGTTATGAGATCATTTCCCAAGCAGCAAGATGACTGTCCGCTACTCCAATATGTGTGATTATTAAGAAAATTCAAATCAGTGTTACTCTTCACTCATGCCATGTCTAATGTTTTTTCCTTAAACTCTGACCCTTTAGGAGCTATTAGTTCCTCTGTGGAGACATATGCTTTGAGTTTGTACTATAGTGTATTCAAATGACTTACTGTAGTTTAATTAGATAATTTAATTGACACAATTAGCAGTAATATTTGTGGAAACAGCACATAATGCCTCACTTCTTGCGTCCTTGTTTTTGTCATGCCAATTATCCTTCGCTTTTATAATCAAATGATTTTGTGGGAGACTCTCAATGAGATATGGAGTATGACATGATTTTTCTTATATCATTAAAACAGAAATATTAACTCTTGCTTTTCAAGGAGCTATTTGGAATCTACTCACCCTTTCTTATGCAAATCATTTATGACACCATCCTGGCATATAGAACCCATTGTGAGGTGTTTTTTTGTTGGAGTTTAAACTAAAAAGGCTAGTGTTCATCAGAAAGAGAGATGCTGTTAGAATGGAATAAAGGCAACAACAATGCAGCAGGTAGTCTGGAAGCTTCCCCACAGAGCTCTGTTGATCATGTTGAAGTTTGACCTGCAGTACACTCTGTTATTTTATTGTCAGTGGATGCCAATTAAGTTCATGACTAAAACTGTAGCATCATATTCAACACGGTTTGATATCTCTGCTGAACAAACAATCTCATTCCCACGCAGAAGTTCATGAATGAGTGGACTGATATTCACCTGTTCAGCACACAATAAAATTGATTTTGAAATCAAGTAACTGTATCTTTTATCAGAGAAGTTCATTTCTTCCACAAATGGAAACTAATACTTCTGCTTAAACTGATGTGACAGTCAGAATATTCCATCCCCAAATGTTTGTGTGCTGAATAGATTCTCTAGGATAGAAGTAAATGTCAGTGTATCATGAGTCAGGAGTAGCTCAACTTTGGCATGTAAACTGGTGCCTGCTTGCTGTTGTTTATAGTTTTCAGAGTGCTCCTTTGCCATAAACCTATGCATCCAGCAATGACACTGGAAATGGTGCGTATATGCATAGTTGGTCATATGAGAATTTCAGCATTCACAGATCTGGAAAATATCACAAGAGGGAAAGTACTGCGTGTCTATTTGCGATATGTCTTACATGCACATATGTACACCAGATCATGATACAAGTGTATACCACACTGCTGAGGGGAAGTTACAGCATGAGGAACTGACATGGTTCCATCACGGACTCTGTGGCTAGCAACGCCTAGAAGATTAAGCATCTCTGGTTTGAGTTGATTCTCACAAGGAAGCAGAACACTAAATAGACAATACACAAATTCTTCCCTTACCACAATGATTTTATTCTTATGGGAAAATAGTTGAAAGGATGAAACTAAATGTATCTTATTTTATACCACTGATTTTGTAACCTCAAACATAGCACTAACCCTTAGTGCTCATCACGTAACATAACTATGAAATAGAAATTCTAAGCTTTATAGAGTCCTTCAAGTTAAAAAAAATAAAATATATTGGTTTTCTTTAAAAATAAAATGATTTTTTTCTCTCCATTTGTTTTCTTTTCAACATCTGTACATGAATTAGAAAAAGAAAACAATGTGTTTATAAGTCTGCAGAATTTTATCATTTTTTTTCTGTGCTGTTGCAGTGGTTTTCAGTTGTAGCAGTTATTTTATGAACTCATGAGCTAAGCAGTTCTAAATTGGAAAAGTACCAACCACTCCTACTGTTCAACAAAATGTTTTCAAGAGCAGTTAAAAATACCAAGGAAAAAAATCCAAGCCTCATTCTATTATACATCAGATTAAAGCTTAGTAGTAACAAAAATAATCCTTTGAGGATCTAACTTGTCAAATAGTAACTTCAGCACTATAAATCCAAAGTCAGGTCTTGTTTACACTGAGGATTTCTAAGAAAGAAACCTTGATAATTATCTTATTCTAGTATCGTCATCAGTGAGAGACCACATGTAGACAAGAGCCCACTATCCACATCCATTGTTACCAACATCTTCCACATATTCTCACGCTTCTTGATGTGGCGGGAAAAGAAAAGACCTGTTGGAAGGTTCTAGTCCTAACATAGCTCATTTTCAAGCAAGTATAGGAACTAGTCAACTAGTTTTTTATGATTTACAAATCAAACAAAAGGACTTGTAGATGAAGTCAGCAGTAATAGCTTTTGCTGGAGATGGGAAACTGTAGTGACACTGGTGAAACCAATCTCTCCAATGCCTGACAAAATCTTTAGGTAGCAAAATATTTTGCTGAGATGCTACTAGATATTTGATGGTGAGCCCCACAAAAACGAAGGACTGAGGGAGAATACTATTTTAATGCTCTACCCTTTCACAGCTGTCTCCACTTGAGAGTCTGAATAATGTGTCTAATATTAATGCATTTACTCTTCCAGGATCATAGTATCTTTCTGCTGACTATTATTCCCACCATAGAATGCCCACCCACATCTAGAAGGACAGAATGGTGTTATGGATCTCAGGACTGCATTGGACTGTTCCCACTTCTCTCTCCTTCTCTGAAACTTATTCAAACCTCTGAAATTCACAACAGAATCTCTATGCTGATGAAGGTGCTGTCCTATTTACCTGTGATAAACAATGAAGTTTGGCCCTAGATCAAATATAGGACTTCAGTGTCTATAAAAGAGAGAGGCCGCAGTGATTTAGACACTGTTGCCCAGTTTAGTACACAAAAGTATTTATGCAGCATACAGTGCAATATGATCTCTCCCAAAATTACCAGGTATCACTGAAAAACACTAAGCAAGGGAAATCTCAGCTCCGGTACTTCATTTGAACAGGGGAAACCCGGGTCCATTAAATGTTTGCTTTCATGTATCCTTGCAAAGAGCAGAGTTCACTGCACTGCTTTTGAATTCAGGTCATTTGTAGAACATGTGCCCACCATTTAGAACAGTTTAGCTGTCAAGAGAATTTACCCGGAAACTCAGAAATCTACTCAGGCTTTGGTAGCAAAAGGTGGAAAGACGACTTGTCCTCACTCAAATGCCCTAAGCTATGTGCTGATCCCTACAGATACTTTGTAGAAATGGGATTAAAAGCATGACTGTATAAAAGTAGGTATCATGCTCACTTCAGGGTGGGAATTAGGCCTACTCCCCCCTAAGTGCATCTGCAAATAGCTAAGCAAAGAACAACCAACCTACTCAGATTGTTCACCAGATCTTCATTTGGTGAACAGCTATTCAATACCTTAGAGAGGAGTAGCTATATAGGAGATGACAAGGAGTTCCCAGGGGAGACACTGTCCCACTGAAAAATACACTTGGTTCCAGCAGTTCCCACTGGACAGAAATGAGATTTCCCAGAAATCCACATAAACACTCAACCTGATGCCACTTAAATTCTGCTCTCACTATGATTACCCATGCAAGGATATTGTATTAACAGTGGAGAGAAGCTCTGTCCTTTACTATGCTTAAAAACTAAAGTAAATAAAAATGCACTGTTAAGATCCTGTCAATGTAAGCTGCCCATATTTAAACAAATTGAACAAATAGGGTTTTTCTGGGGATTTAATACAACATTCTACCTCTCTTATATTCCCAGTGAGTTTTAGGCAGGAATTACTTACCTAAGCCCCTAAGCCAAAACAGCACTGGTAAGCATCTGGAGAAGTGAACAGAGGAGTGATCTGTGCTCCTGATCGTAGCATGGTTCTGCAATATCATGTTTAAGGAACATTGGTTTAGACTTAGGTAAAATTTCAGATTTTAGCTAAATCATGTTTTAGCACCTATATCCTTGTTTATATTTTTTTATATTTTTGCAGGTGTTTCTTTCAGCCAGGTCATCTTCTGTTTTAAGTAAGTCAATTTTTCTCCCTGCATGTAAATGGTGGAAAGCTTAGGGAGCTGAAGAGGATTATTCTTGTCCTCTCTCTTCCTCTTCCTGAAAATTCCTTCTCTGTCATGTCTTTTGGAAAGTCAAACGCTGCACTGAGAGTAAAATCTGTTCTTATTGAAATCAAAGGGAGGTTTGCATTGACTTAAGTGGAAATAGTATCAAGTCCTTAACATGATTTAACCCAGAAAAAACAGCTTTGTGAACCTGATTAAGCACATTCTGTAATAATTGTTCTCTCAACTTGTACCTTCCCTTCCAGGAACTTTACATTGAGCTCTGGTGTAAGGTTGCTCCCAGTTAGATGGAGATTAAGTGATGCAGAAGATACTATCTCATCTTTGACCTTCAGTACCACCTCCATAGTGAGATACATTACACTGTTTTCTGGAAAGGGAAAATCATTCATGTTTTGCTGACTAAAACTGACTTTTTCATAGCAAAATTGCAAAAATACCTCAAGGAAAAAATGCACGTTATTGCTTTGCACCAGAGTTGGCAAAACTGCACATTTTGCCTGTTTGGATTTGAGATTTAACACACATCTCTACACAGCCCTCCCCCTCCTTAGTGTTATTCTGAACAGAATATCAATGTCACCAGAGTGGAGTCATCTTTCCTTTTTTTCTCTCCTCCTTTTCATCTGTTACTCCTCAGTGAGTTTAAATTTCATTTACTTTGGCAAGAGGGCCTTTTTTTGCCTTTAAAAGTTTTAATCCACCTTGTAACACTACCTAAAAAGAAGCAAAAATTAGGCTGCAGTGCGTACTAGGAGAGAAAACCTACTTTATTTATCACCCAGCCCTACTTTACCATACACTGACCTAATTACAGCCCACACCGCAAGAGGTAGGAGGAGGAGCAGAAGGCGTGCTTCTGCCACCTAGTGACTCTTCTCCTCCCGCAGTAACTAGCAGCAACACCTTTGTGAGTTTTGCATTTTAGTGTCCCTAGCACTGAAGATCAAGTGACCTTCCTAAGCCTGCCTGCATATATGCCGGGTTCATCTGCATACTGCTCATTTCTACTTCTTCGCTGATTCACAACACCTTTTGTGAGCTAGCAATCCACAGACAGGCAGGTGGGATTTTAAAAAAAGATCACCTGAAATGATGTAAAGTACAACTAAAAACGCCAGTGTTCTACAGTGCTAATACATGTCTGAAACCAGAAAATATTTTGTATGCACAGATGTAGGCTGGGGTATTCAAAGGTATTATTCTCCCTCTGTACTCGGCACTGGTGAGGTCGCTCCTTGAATACTGTGTTCAGTTCTGGGCCCCTCACCACAAGAAGGATGTTGAGGCTCTGGAGCAAGTCCAGAGAAGAGCAACGAGGCTGGTGTGGGGTCTGGAGAACAGACCTTATGAGGTACGGCTGAGAGAACTGGGGGTATTTAGCCTAGAGCAGAGGAGGCTGAGAGGAGACCTCATTACTCTCTACAACTACCTGAAAGGAGGTTGTGGAGAGGAGGGAGCTGGCCTCTTCTCCCAAATGACAGGGGACAGGACAAGAGGGAATGGCCTCAAGCTCCGCCACAGGAGATTTAGGCTAGAGATTAGGAGAAAGGTTTTCATGGAAAGGGTCATTGGGCATTGGATTAGGCTGCCCAGGGCGGTGGTTGATTCACCTTCCCTGAAGGTGTTTAAGGCATGGGTAGATGAGGTCCTGAGGGACATGGTTTAGTGTTTAATGGGAATGGTTGGACTCGATGATCCAATGGGTCTCTTCCAACCTGGTGATTCTATGATTCTATGATTCTATGAAACACAGATTGCTGGTTGACTCTGTGGTTGTTAAAAATCAGATGCACAAATAATTTGGATCTCAAACACTTCTATGAGATTTTACTTCTTCCTCTCCTGTAATTATAATTTAGTAGTGTTTTTCCTGTGAAATGACAAGTGATCATGCACCAATTAGCCTGTTTCTCTATGCCATTCTCAGCATGAGTTTTGTGGACTGAAAATGAAAACCAGAAATATTTTCCTATTGCCATAGACATAAAAACATTATAGAACAGACCCAAATTTTTCTGTTTGAAAATTAAGGTATTTTGCCAATCTTTTGTTTTCAAAGCTTTTCAACAATTTGGTTTGGTTGTTTGTTTTGTCTTTTTTTTTTTTTCCACAATGGCCCTGAAGGTGTTTTTTCTTATTCGGTAGGTTGTTTCTAAATTATTTGTACCTCATGGACACCACTTGCTTGCTGTGCATAAGTGAGTGGATGTTGGCTCTTAAGGAACTCTGCTGTCTACTGTCCTGAGTGCTCAGGTCATCCAGAAAGGTGCCTGGTTTGAATGTGACATAGTTTCCTTCCAGACCATGTTCCCCTGTTGCTTCCAGAGAGTGGCCACCATTCCAAGGTGAGGAGGGAAATAAAGATCTTGCCACAGAGCAAAAGTAGTCAGAGGGCTCACGTGTCCCCACAGGTTTGGGCACTCATTCTCCTTGTCATCTTAGTGTCCACCTACTCCTTGGGATCTGCTTTGCAGAAACACAGCAACTAAAGTTGTTTTGTGTTAACAGACTCCTATGTCATACCTTAAGATGCAAATAATCAGGTTTGAAACATCTCAGATAAGCTGTTCCACATTAGTGTACACTTTTCACCTTTATCTCCCTGTGCCTCAATTCTCTGTGCATGAAAAAGAGGTAATCCTCTTACAGAGGTGTTGTGGAGATAAAGGACTTGTTTAAGAAGTGCTCATATATATCAATGGTAAATATTGAAGAAAAGCTCGCATGAGGAATGAATGAAAGTAGTGTACAGTAGACACCTTTTAAAAGTATATGCTGAACAGTGAAAAGAAAGAGGCCGAAAATTGTTGGCCAAGAAAGCATTATGTATTTTGTTTATTCTGGACATTGACTGGAACAAGGATCCTATAGAAAAACATAATGTAAATGCATGTATATTACATAATGTTCATACTGAAAAACACCTAGCCAGTTGATAAACTCTGGACAAATGGTATCACTTTTATCCCACATAGTTACAGGTCTTACTAAAATTCTAGGACATTAAACGTGTTTCTGATTGTCTTCTATGATCATTTTTCACACCATAACTACTGCTGTGATGTTGCAGGTCTGGTAGAATCAGATTCTTCTTCCTCCTTCCTCAAGAGTCAATGGATAGAGAATATTTGACACTGCAATCTAACAATGTTCCTTTGATAAAATTTTAGATTCAAAAATATGCATAATTTTGATACTGCTTATTTCCCTGGAATCTTAGGGGCTCTTAGATCATAAAGGAAATGCATTTATTATCTGATTTGGCTTACTTGTAGAGGCAGGATTAGGCATTATCTGATCTGTCTATGACCAATATGTCTGTCAGATATATTATAAACATATTGGAAAATAAATTAAAAAATCCCCTTTCATTCATAGAAGATATATCAAGAATATTTTCCTCTGTTGGTTTTTGGAGGTACTGTTTAAGGAAATGTAGAGTGATAAAAGGTTAAAGGGGTGATATTTTCTACTCTGCAATGAGGGCAGTGAAGGAAAAATCTGCTCTTAAAATGTTTTGAGAACAATCCATGGTTGTTGTACTGTTGATGAGAAGGGTTTGTCCCTGATTTCATCTGCATATCTTGTTCAGATTCGAAGCATGCTTCTGAAGCCAAGAACAATTGTCACCATTTTCTGTGGTTTGCATCTGGGTTTGGTCTTGGAAAAATTTTGGAGTGCATAAACAGAATTCCTTCCAAGTTTCTATCAGCTGGAAGGAACACTCTAGGAGTGCACCTGGTGCATTTCAATATCAAATAGAAACACAGTAAACAATTACTAAATATGAATTTCTTAACTGGGTCTAAGGTAGACATTACATCTTCAGCACAAAGTATATTACTCTAACTGCTGTCGTAGACAGTTCTTTCCAACCATGTCTCCATAGTGTTCCTCCTGTTCTTGATATTATCGTATTATTGCTTCAATGGAAAAATTATGTATTATTCTCCAAGTGCATAAGAGTCTTTTCAGAAAATCAGGAAAGGCTTCAAACCCAATTTGATATTTATCATAAGAAAAAAGCAAGGTACAAAATGAAGTCAGTTTTCATGTCAAAGGATAAAATATATATTTGACAGAAAAATTAAAACCTATATATCACAGAAATTCAAATTTAACTGTAATTTGAGCGATACAGATTCAAATATCATTGTCTGTGTCCTTTCCATATCACAAGTGAGGTCTCTGTTTTAAAAAATAAAAGTAACTGGGAGATTACCTAAAATATTCTATGTTTTGTTGGGGCTATTACTTTGTACAAATATATATTAAAAAGTTATTTGGGAAAAGCTACTTTCCTTATCCCAAATGTGTCATGGGTATAAACAATAAAGACTTAAGTACTTATAAATTAGACACAGCAGAGTCTTTTAGTACACCTGCTGACAGCTATCAGCACCTGAGTATATCTTGCCCAAACAAAGAAGCACAATGACGACATCCTCAGCAAAAGTAATTTTCTCTGGTTCCTCTGCAGGGAACTCACTCTTTAGGGCACAAAAAGTCCCTAGACAGAAAAAAAACCAACCAAAACATACAACAAATAAAGCGCACATAACTGTGCCAAGTCAAGTGTCTGAAAACACAACAGCTAAGAAGGGTAAATTGTAGGTGAATGCATTGGATAAAATGTCTTGTGTAAGAAGAGATCTGTTGATTAGTAGCCCAGATATGTGCCTTCAGGGACCACAGAAAAAACTATATTTAAAGAAAAGATGCTAAATTGTAAAATAAAAGACACTAGACCTTTAAACAAACAAAACAAATACAAAACCAAACAAGTTTGATTATAACTCAAAAAATGAGAACATTTACATTAAAAAAGTCAGTAGATGCTTACCAGTTTTGCTTACACTGTTTTCTATGTTGTCTAAACTGCAAAGCTGTTGGTTTAGAAGTCTCCTGAAAAGTTAGCACATCCTTACTCCAGATAATATGCATTTGCACAATCCGGAGTCCCAGACAGTGGAAGAAAAAAGAGCATGCAGTCCTTCTCATAGAGTTTTAAGTTGTCTAGAGTATTAGAACTATCTACTCTGACCTCATACCAGGATGTCAGGGCCTGGGAATGAACTGGGGAGCTAAGCTGTTAAGAATATACAGGTACCCTTAGGGGACTCAGTGTTATTTTTATAGCTACAAAACCATTTCCAAAAAGCGATAGCAGACAGACATCCTATACTCTGGAAGAACATTATGCAAACTGGAGTCAAAGAATGTGGCTGGAGCCTTGTAAAACCTAGAGGATCTTAGTGAAAACAGATGGGCTTGGCATATCGGTTTAAATAGAAAAATTGGGTTGAGGCCAGAATGTGGAGCACATTGGGACTCTGCTCCATGGAGCAGCAGCAAAGGCTGCATTTCTTCCTGCAGCCTGCTCTGCAGAAATCTCTTGGGAAACTGTCCCAACAGAGAGCAATGAGGTAGACCTGATTTCCCTGCTCTAATTGGCATATTTTATGCAAAACCTAGCTGTGGAGAAGTCATTTATGCCTTTAAAATCACTTATCCTTGACACTTACAAAGTAATTACTATTTGCATTATGAAGGCACCTCATGCCTCCAAACAGATCAGGTCTAATATAACTAGTACTGGTACAGAGTAATCACTTGTTTGCAATGGAACAGATTGCACACAGTATCACATATCTGTAGGAAAAGCAATCTCAGTGGAAAGCATCCCTTGATACAGTTAGAAAGTCTTAATTAGGTCATCCTTAGAATCCTAACACCCAAACATCTAAATAACACAACTTGAAAAATATGATGTTCTGTGAAGATATTGTATATGTTTCTAGAGAAAAATGTAAATATTTACACCTACATACAGTTGTCCTAAGTTGTGTTGTCAAGTGATCGTGGGTATTAGTTTGCTTGTGGCTATAAGAAAGTGTGTTTACATGGGAAAAGAGGAATACACTCCTCAGGCCTTCATTTCCTCTGCTGTACAATCTTACGAACAGGGTTGACAGCAAATGTGGCAGTGGTGCTCCCACATCTTGGTTATAAAATGGTATGCAGAGCTCTGTTGTATTTTAATCTGCAGGTGTTTTAGATGAGAATGATTCCATCTAGGGAAATAGAATTTTTTGTTCTGATTTTTAAAAGGGAAAATGATTTGAGGCCTAGTTCCAGCAACAGAAGAAAGTTCCTTAAAAAAACAATAATCTCCTGTATGGAGCAATATGTCAGAAACGCTAAAGCAGCATGATACACGGATTCTATGTAAATCCTTTGATGGCTGAATGAATCCACTTAGTGCTCATAGCATCTGTGACCTGCTGGGATGCACCTCTCTCAGCTATAGAGTGACTCTGCTGTGTTGGATTGTGTTCCTGCACACACTGTATCCTTTAGCTGCTCCTTCACTGGATAGCTAGTCTGTGTGTAGCAAAGAAGCTATGGAAAAGAATATTTGGGCAGAGTGCCTTCCTGTTACAGAAATCATGCTACTGATTGAAAGTGAAAGAAGGAGTGGAGAGTATCAGCTAATTTTAAATCTGGTTGATACACAGGCAAGTCCAACCAACTCTGTGGCATATATAGTTTTATTATGTGCTACAAACAGGAACTTCAAAATTTTCCTAGAATGCCAAAGTATATTTGCCTTAATTTTGACTTTGGTCAGTCTTGGTTGTTCAAGAATATTTTTATTACATACATATGACTCTCCTAAAATGCCCAGTAACTTGTCACATCCACTTTTACTTTATCACATCTTTCTGAGGACCTTCGGATTTCCTCATATTGAAAAGAAGCTATTTGATATCTCACCATCCATGTTCCATTCATCGATTGAAAAGACAGCCTGATGAAATGATGATAATTAAACATCTCTATAACATTTCCAATTGCAGACAAATGTGGAAATGAGAAGGCTTATCCTCTCTTCCTCTGCCAGTTTACAATATATTATGGGCAATTTGGCTTATATTTTGATCGGAAAGTTCTTTCTAGCAAGTGCATAAAATTCTGTGATCTAAAGACTATGAAATACATACTTTTAAAACATTTTCAGATCTGTCTAAATAGTGCTGCGTTGCATCTATTTTAATGTTTTATCATTTTGGAATGACAATGATAGATAATGATTTACTTTAAAGAATGCCTGCAATTAAACCAAGTCTACATTGGCAGCATACAGCTGGGACAGACAACTGAAACAAACATCTCACTTAGGCACTAGCTTTCTGGCATTCAAATCACACCGCAATTACATTTTATAAAAATGTGCTGCTTTTTTCTTTTTTTTTTTCCCCTTTGCAGATGTAGGATGAAAAATGCAGGGAGATCTGCACTACAGACCTATTCTAACACTTCACACACACATCCTACATTGAAACGTTTCTTAACAGCATCAAGAAAATGTTGAGAGATTTGTTTGTTCCCAGTGCTTTGGGAGTATCTTAACTCATTTAGATATTACCATTTCAGTCTATCCCAGGCTTCCAAAACATCTTTGTAGGTGTATAATTTCCTAGTTGGTGTATATTGACCCACGCCATACAGCTCTCTAAACCACTCTTTGCCCAACCATGACATATTTAATTAATCTTTCCAGCATTCTTGTTAGTCACAGTTTTATTGTATCTGCAAACAGTACACATTCTCTTATACTTCATTCTGCAACCTGAGAAACATTATACCGTAGTTCACCTTAGCCTCTGAACTATTCCAGTTGGTATATATCCTCCTGAGTGGCGGTTGTCTCAATTTCTTGACCTGGTGAAATAATGGTCACTGAGAAAAATTTTGAACCTGTTCAACAGACAAGATTGCCATGATCTTATAAGAGTCTGAGAGAACAGAAAAAAAATGGAACTGAGACCCTCCTGGTGAGGATGAATTTTCATAGAATAAAAATCAGTAGGTTGGAAAAGACCTTTGAGGTCATCAAGACAAACCAATTTTATTCAGTGCTTTATTGATAAAGTTAGTCAAGAGACATTATTTGAAAAAAAATCCTATTATAGAAGCATGTTTTGGAAAAATATTCAGTACTTAAATGGGATTATTTATTTTGCATTACAGCACTTTAATCCTAATGATGAATGTTTGAGTATAATTTTATATGATTTCCTAAATTTATAATTTATGCTAACATTTTTGCCTTGTACTATGGCATAAATCATAGATATTGAGGTGCTCCAAATCTAAACACTGAAGTGTTCTTACTTCTTAAGGTTTTTTTGAGTCACAAGGCTAATCCTCTGTTTAGTACTGATGGAGACATTATCTTTTCTTGTACCAAATGGTTTTATGAGAAAGTAAAGAAGAGACAATAGCCATTTAAGATAATTTATATTTCAAAGGAAATACTCCATTTTTAACTAGAATTTTAAAATCCTGGCTGTTTTAAGCCTTCACTAGTCTCCATATTAGTAGTGACTCAGATATTCATGTAGTTTCAAACTTTTCCGTTGCAAGGACTTTGAGAAGTATGGGGGATGAATATTTGCCAGCACACCTAAAGTCTTTTCCTTTCTTAGATCTTCATCATTTTAACTTACATTTGCCAAAGACATGAGAAGATGATTATTCCCAGGAAGTCAGGTGGGTTTTTATACATATGGGATATGAAGGAAAAATTTCAGGCAAGAAGATCCCTATTCTTAGGAGATATGGCATTCTACTAAAGCTTAGAGCCAAACTGACATAGAATCATACTATCACAGAATCATAGAAACACTTGCCTGGAAAAGGCCTTTGAGATCTTTAAGTTCAACCATATCTGTCCGCTACTAAGCTATATCCCTAAGTACTTCATTTACCCATCTTATAAATACCTCCAGGGATGGTGACTCAACAACCTCCCTGGGCAGCCTATTTCAGTGCCCGCTAACCCTTTCAGTGAAGAAATTTTTCCTGATGTCTAATCTGAACCTCTCCTGGCATGGCCTGAGGCCTCTTGGGTGAAGAGACCAACACCCACCTCTCTATAACCGCCTTTCAGGTAGTTGTAGACAGAGACAGAAAATTAATAAAAGAAGTATTCACTTGCACAGAAAGAGATACAGAACTAAATTAACATGGACTCACTAGGACATTGTATGAAAAAAAATACTATTTTAGATACCTGAAATGGAATAGTATTCTATATTCACAGGTAGATTTATGAAGGAAGAAAGAAAGAAACAAGGCAAGTGCAGAGCTTGATTTAAAATTTTCTTATCAACATGTGTATTTGCATTTACCATTCTAACCAAAGCAAGAAAATTCAAAAATATGCACTGCAATAGTCTCTTTGCTGAAAGACGAAGTTATGAAAAGTGAGAAAAATTTAAAGAAGAATTGAAAAGCAAAGTAAAAAGAGTAAAATGTACACATGCACCATGGGGGTGTTAAAGCACATATGTATTTGTTTCTCTGGGAAAAAAAAATCATATAGCCTTAACAAAAAGACTTAAGGAAAGGTAAAATTGAAGTTCTCTGCTTTAGAAGAAGGGTGGAATGGAGTCTATACAGTTGAGAATGTATTCTTAAGAAAACTGAAGGTGTGGCCATGTGGGGAAATGGAAAAGAAGTTCCGGTAATAACTGTAAGAGCCCAAGGAGGCCAATGTCAATAGCATAGAGGCATTCCAGGATCAGGTAGCCAGAAAAAGAATTAATAACTTCAATAGACGATCAAAGTAAAAAAAAACTTTAGAAAACACAAAGTTGCAATAAAAAACCTTAAAATATATTTGACATCATACTCACCCATTTGGGAACCCCTTTCTATCATCTTCCAACAGTCCTGGAAGACTGGGGAGGTTCCACTGGACTGGAGGCTGGCTGATGTTGTGCCCATCTACAAGAAGGGTCGCAGGGAGGATCCGGGGAACTACAGACCAGTCAGTCTGACCTCAGTGCCAGGGAAAGTCATGGAACAGGTGATTTTGAGTGCTATCATGGAGCACATGCAAGAGAACCAGGTGATCAGGCCCAGTCAACACAGGTTCACGAAAGGCAGATCCCGACAAACCTTATTGCCTTCTATCAGGTTAACCTGATTGCCAAACTAACCTGATTGTAGCACTACGCAGTGCTACAGACTAGAAAGCTGCCTGGAGGAGAGGGACCTGGATGTGTGACCTGGGTGTGTGACCTGGGACAGCCAACTGAACATGAGCCAACAGTGTGCCCAGGTGACTAAGAAGGCCAATGGCATCCTGGCTTGTATCAGAAATGGTGTGACCAGCAGGTCCAGGAAGGTGATTCTCCCTCTGTACTCGGCACTGATGAGACCTCTCCTTGAATCCTGTGTTCAGTTCTGGGCCCCTCACCACAAGAAGGATGTTGAGGCTCTGGAGAGAGTCCAGAGAAGAGCGACGAAGCTGGTGAAGGGTCTGGAGAACAGACCCTATGAGGAATGGCTTAGAGAGCTGGGGTTGTTTATCCTGGAGAAGAGGAGGCTGAGAGGAGACCTCATTGCTCTCTACAACTACCTGAGGGGAGGTTTGTAGAGAGGAGGGAGCTGGCCTCTTCTCCCAAGTGCCAGGGGACAGGACAAGAGGGAATGACCTCAAGTTCTGCCCGGGGAGATTTAGACTTGACATTAGGAAAAAAATTTTCACAGAACGGGTCATTGGGCTGCCCAGGGAGGTGGTTGAATCACCTTCCCTGGAGATGTTTAAGGCACAGGTGGACAAGGTGCTAAGGGGCATGGTTTAGTGTTTGATAGGAATGGTTGGACTCAATGATCCAGTGGCTCTCTTCCAACCTGGTTATTCTATGATTCTATGATTTTCTGGGTGATAAATACAATTATCCATTGAAGATTTATTTAACCTTTTGCTATTGAGAGAAAGAGTATTTTGAATTGAAAGACATCTCCCACTGAGTTTGAACTTCCTATCTCTAAATCGTATGGTGCTATCAGTGCAAATTTCTTGTTTGATCTAAACCATTACAATAAGGCTCAATATTTTTCAAGTATGTGTAATTGCTGAAGGGAGACAGAACACTTTAAAACATAATTTGAAATAAGCATTTTTAAATAATGGCTCTTATTTGTCACAAACTGATGAAAATTGGATGACAAGTTAAGTTAAAGCAGTACATTTCCCATTTGTCCTTTCTGTGCAATAAGAGGGAAGGGAAATTCTGAATTTTAGTGATTGTTTAAGAGGGGGATATGGGTCATTTTTCTTGGTCTGACTTTTAGTGCATCAGATTCTGCATGTATTATAGGTTCTCTCTCTCCCTTGGTCCTCTGAAACATCTGGTCACCTACAGGTTACTAGACTAGATGGATAATAACACTGATCTGAGACCATAATTTCTCTCTTCTGATCCCCAGCAGCCTACTTGATAGATCCTAGAGCCGTGCTGCATAAAGATTAATATTCTATTTGTCGAGTATCAAACAGCGGTAACTAATATCCAGCAGGCATTGCATATGAAATGGGAAGCATTCTCAGTCTCAAGCAGAATGGTGAGAGGAAAACTGCAGGAGAAAAGAGAGGAAGAAATAAAGCCAAAGAGAATCCAGGTGTGATGTAAATGGATGTCTTCTGGAAGAGGTAGCTATTTCAGAACTCGTCTAATTTCCAAACCAGATTTGCAAAGCAGTGTCAGGAAAAGTAAAACACGCAATTATCACATTCCTAGCCCTACTAAGCATTCTTAACGTACTGCTCTGTCTTTATTGCTCTGTGCCCACAAGACTCCCTCAGCCTAAATAAAGATTTATAATTCTCATGCTTTCTAATTAGGGCTCCTTGAGCAGATGTACTTGAAGAAAGTTATTTGACCTTAATACTGTACATTTAACCACGTCATTCATTTGAGTGAAGTGACGGTGTTAATGATAACACATTATTTTGTACTAGAGCTGCATAAGCTGAACTTGTAAATATCAAAATTGAAAGCTAGCAGCAGGTTTCTTATCACTGAAGAATTTACAAAGTTTTGATCAGTGGTTTTCTTTTAAGTGGTAAACAGCTTGTACAGTCATGTCTTAGTGACAGGGCAGCTCCTATTATTCTGAAGATTGTTCTGATTTCTTTGCAAATGAAAATTAGTTGATTCAAACTGTGTTTTTGCTGGTGTAGGATAGAGTTTCAATGCAATAAACAGTTTTACAACACACAGATAAACTCCTGATGCTAGAGACATTAATCCTCTGACACTAGACACATTAATCCTCTATTAATTTTAATGATTCCTTACAATAATATTTATTTTTAAAAGTAAAACAAAAAATAGGGTGTAACTTAAAACAAAGTTTCAGCTAGAAAGCAGTCTGCTCAAAAGATGTACTTAACCTCATTAATTTCAATAACTGAAAAACTACCCTTCCTCTTCCAAGGAAAAGGAACAAATCTTTCTAATTCTGTAAACTAAGAAATGTTTGAAGGTTTGAGTGTTTTCTACCCAAGCTGAGCACTCAGAACACTAACATTAGGTAATTACTTGGCATCCTTCAACTAGCCACCCACAGATTTCCTTGTGCTCCCAGTGGTCTCATCCTCTGTTTAAAGACCTGAAACTACTACTGGTTTTTGTAGCCTGACTTAATTCTTTCCTGCCCCACATCTATTTCTATTTTCTAGCCATTAAATACCTGACCGAGTGTGGATGAAACTGAGAAATTACTGCAAGCTAGTTGGTAAAAATTTACAATAAGTATCTAATGCAGATAGAAGGATGGTCATCCTACAGGCATGTTTTAGCAATACTGTTAGTACTCTCAAATAAAACTTTCTGATATTGTCATTTAAGTGGGTATAATCTCTCAGATCTTGCTACCTTGTTCAGATTCTGGCTGAAGAAAAATCTGCATATACTTACTTCTGACCTTGTTCTTACAGATATTCCTGTCACGCTGTTGTCTCAAACCCTGCTTCATTCTGTGGCTCTGGCTTGTGGATTGCACAACTGACCGGCTGAATATCTAGTAGATTACAAACTTTTCCGCACAAAATATGTTGCAATATGACTTCAAAATCAGAACAGGAAAGAGTGGAAGAGGGAAAAGGTAATGCTGATGTTTACAAAGGGATGCCATGGTTACTGGGAAATATGAGCTATAGTTTCATTTTGTTAAAATTGACAAAACTGATATTATAAAGCATTCATAGCTAAACATACTATATCAGGGAAGAGTCACATATTTTTCCAGTAAAAAGAAGTCATCCCTCCAAAAGGTGGGGTTTCTTATCTCCAGAAAGCCCGTTAGGTTTCTTTGGACACATCAATGACCCTGTGGGTTATGGTGATTCTGTTGCTTTAGTACACATATCTTTCACATTATTTGATGAATATATGAGGGATAAAAATGTACAAACTATAGAAAAACGGGAATCACAGTCAATTCCACAGTTAAGGAGATCTTTCAAGTATTTATATGAGGACCTAGGCTATCCCACCTTACCATAAACAAACTTGTTAAAGCACAGCTAAAGGAAGTGACAAAGTTTGAAGTCAATACATAAGTTCAAACAGATTTCAGTAATGAATGAATGATAAAATGACATGTGAGATTTATGACTTCGAAAAAATTCCGTTATACTGTCCACTGTGGTGGTCATTAGCTAAGCTATACCCACCTGCGAAAGAGGCTTAGAAGTCATTATGGGTAGTTTTCTATGTTCAGAAACCTCACTGTCAGAAGTAGTGGGAAAACTAAATGAAACAGACAGAATTCATGAGGACTGATCTGAAGTCCAGAGCAAAATAGTGTGGAGGATATAATGATCACTCACTGAAATTATCTAGCAGAAGTTTTATAACCATTTATTTTTTATTGATAGCACAGCTTGACCTATAATTGGTTGATAGATGGTACTGTAGAGGCCAAAACTGTAAGGTGGTCCAGAGAGTTGCCTGACAATTTCATAGGATCTGATTAGTAGACCAATCGATGTCTATCAAACACAATGACGTACATCACTTAGTTCTGCAAGTCCTGAAAATGTGAATTGTTGGAAGCAAAAAGACTACGCATATTCCTTTCCTCTTCTGCCTAGAATTTGCTGCTGACTACTGACAGACTTGTACATCATATGGCCCCAAGTGGCCATTACTATTCTAATTCCTATAAGGGCCATAGATTTTACCTAGAGCTATCCCTCAACCTGATAAACAAAACAGTTATTGTTGCAGTACCTAGCATACAGCTTCCCCAACAGAGTGTTTCGAAGGAAGCACCTGGTGCCCTTAAGTGCACACTTGCTCTCTGCTTGCTGGTGTGTACGTGAACCCAAATAACCTTGAAGGTATGAATTACTTTATGTACTGCTGTTGTTGCGACCAAATCTCTTCAGCTGAAACTCACTCAGTATGAAGTAGAGAGTAAGCACAGCAGTCTCCAAGGTGTACATCAATGAGGAATTCTGTCCTATTAGACATACGCTCATGCGCACACACACAGCCAAACATATGGTTTTCTTGATCCAAAGCCTCATGATCCCGACAGATCCTGGGTACACCTAAAGTCCTAGGATTTCCAGATGAAAGTCTGATGGAGCAGTCGTTGATCTGGAACCTGCAGTAGACTGGGAAGTACTGGTGATTTGATGCTGAATTTCATTATGTTTTACACAGTCGTGGACAGAGAACAGTTGACTTTGTGTGTGTGTTTATTTAATGGAAAATACTGTTACCTTAAAGAATTAAACTGTCCAACTAAAAATGCAGTCCTCTTGTGCAGATAAGATCATAGGAGTCTGCTATGTTAAAGTGCAGATTCTTTCTCTATAGCAGATTTTAATTGCAATAATTTTCTGTTGTTATTCATTCTTTCAAGGAACTATTCTGCAAGACTCATCCATTTTTAGTAATAGTCCTCTCTTCTTTAGAGCAGACTGCTTTGATATGATGGTGGAAATGCATGTGCACTTGCTCCAGACCACACATGTGGTTTTCTTTTTTCTTCTACAGCAGTGTATTTGTAGATTTTACTTTTAATATTTTCCCTTCCAACCTGAGCAGATTTGTATCTATCATAAGAACACTTTCACTGAATTAATTCCTTTTGTCTGCCTGAAAATTGTGTTTTAACACTATCCTGAATCAGCCATCAATTAATATGCAGATCAGAATTGATCGCAGTTTCCTTAGAGTACAGCTCTTTTACTTAGTTAGTGATTAATTCACACTAGTGACCTCCCTGAGCTCATGAGGATACAGGTTTGGATTTTATCTTATTAGAGAATAAACACTACACAAATACTAGATTCAGATATATGAAGTATAGCAAGATTAATAGAGGACAGACAGATCATCTGTTCTACGTGGTTTGCATTTGAAACAAACTCTTCTTTGCAAGTCATCTCTGTTTATTAACTTAGTTTATTGTTTAGAAAAGAAACACAATCCCTAGCACAGGAAATGCCCTTGAACGTTTCATATCCTACTAATAATGCTACGCATACTAACATGCATCAGTAAAATAATTGAAATATTAAACAGGAGGGATTTCTTTGGTTTTTTACTGGATGGTGAATATGATGTTGTCTTTAAACCTAGGCACCTTTACTTTTCATTTTTCTTAGGATATCTACTTCTGTTCCCTCTGCATTATGTATTTCTGCTGCCTCCCTTCCAGGTCAGAGTCCCCATTCTGACAGTTTAGTTTCCCTGGACTTACGCAAGTGATGTTGCTGAGCAGAAAGTGCTAATTTTCATGCTGTCATACAGTTCATATATTGACTTCTGAGGTATTGAATGTTTGGCTCTGAATTTTTCATATTGTACTTGGCTTTAAATACTTGAGCCGGTGCATTTCTCGCATATTTCACTGTATGTCAGGATTTTCTTTTCATGTAAAGAATGTCCTACATTCCCAGATTTTGCCCTTGAACTGGCAAGAATTTCACATAGAACATCTGATAGCAATTAACTAGTGTAGCAACCTCTGAAATGATTCTCCAATAACTAAGGACTTGAGAAAACAACAGGTTTTCATGTAAACTTTAACCAACATGTGTGCATTGCAACAGATGAGATATGAATCATGTATTCTTGGGGTAAACCATCATTTAAATCTCTTTCTGAGGCTCCTTCTCTGGTGTTTTTTTCCACCTCAGACAGGCACCTGTAAGGATCACTTATGCCATTCACCTATTCACAGTAGCTGTTATTACTCTGGGAAAAATATTTCGCTTCACTTTTAACCCTTATATACCTCAACTGACTCCACCTTTCCCTTCCGTGGTTGCCTTGAGCCTCAACTATGTTTTCCTGCTGCTTACAAAACCCAGGTGTAAAATGAGCAGAAGAAGGTATTATCAAGTCATGATCACAAACTATAAGTGGAAGAGTCTGAATATTAATTAAATAAGTGATCAGAAATGTTTAAATTACCTATACCACTTCCTGGAAAGATTTTTTGTTGGAGAATTTTCTTAATTATACAGTGGCTTTTCTGAACTGATCTTGAGGAAGACCACAGCTTCATGGACAGCAAAGCAGTGCTCATCAGTGTAAGCTGGTTTCAAGTTCCTGTTAATCAGCTGGGAACCAAATTTGTGTATTTTATATTCTGGATTACTCCCATTGTTCCAAGCCTATTGAATGCACAACTGTTAGAGTGGAAGGTGCAATAACATACCCACTTACCTGTTTTCCTTTATTATTTTATTTTTTTAAAGTCCAGGAAGTTTTATTTTCTGACACAGAACTAGCTGTTAAAGCTTAGTGCTCTGTTAAGGGGGTATTATATCTGCCCAAGATGGAGTAAGTTTTGCCCACAGAAGATCTTTGTATTAGTAGCTAGAAAGGTGTTGATAACAAACCAGTGATATTTTAATTGTTTTTTCTCTCCCCTGTTCAACCGAGAAGGGGAATGATAGGGCAGGTTTGGTTGGTTGGCAGCTGATATTCAGTCAAGAACTTCATATGAAATTGTGCAGCAAGGCACATGTCCTGTTAGGACAAACTCCTACATCTTCTGGATGCAGATAGATATAGGATACTAACTACATCCTGAAATCCATGGAGCTTGCTTGACAGAGTAGTTGATTACAACTGAAAATCTGAGAAGTATTTCTGTCTCATGTTTTTTGTGGCATTTAGTCTCTGTCTATAACATGGCTCCTCTATGGTTTTCTCAAAAAAGGCTTTTTTTTTTGTTTTTTTTTTTTTTACTCTCTGCAGTCCTTTGTTGTTGATGGGGTGAATTTGGTGAGGTGAAGCAGCATGTTAAGAAAAGGCTTGGGCTTGTGCATAGCTATATGATGCAAGTTTGAAGTAAGTTGTTAACAGTTCCCATTGAGTGATTCACTCTATTAATATTATAATACACTATTAGTGGCAAACCCCTGCTGATCTAGAAAGGAACAAGCAAATGCCTGTCTAGCCTGTCTCTGGCTGAGGCTCAAAGCAGCTGCTTTTGGAAACAATGCCAGACCAAAATGGTTCATTCCCTGATGCACAGTGCCAACTCGCAGCATTCATCAGTTCAGGGACTTCTTCACTGAAGGTCAGCTATACACACGGTGTTTATATTGCTAATGAACCCATTCACTATGACTGCCTGTTCCCCTTTATGAGGCATTTGTAATTTGCTTATTCCAACTCCAGCATGTGGCATGCCAGGACATAGCTAGTAATGTCCTGATCTAGCCAAACGCACTGCCAGAGACGAAGAGTGCAAATCCAGAATGATGAAGCTCACCATTATTATCTCAAAAAAGAATGTCCTAAGGACCATTTTGAACCTGTTCTTCCACTTATCACCCTAAGGTTAAGCATGTTCTGACATGCTACACCCAGCATTTGCCCTTGGAGTTGAAACAATATTTTAAATAAAATGTTAATGCTAAGTTAGACCTCTTCTTGCATTGCATAAAAATCTAGTAATATAATTTCTTTCCAAAATATGTTTTCCCTCCAGTGCTCTGTGACTTACCAGGGTAAATTTCCACTCCTTCCAGTTGTACTAGATATGTAACAGGTAAATAACTAAACATTTTCTGATTTATGGATTAATTATTTTTACTGGAGATAAATATTCACGTCACTTGAGGAATAAAAAAATTTCTTGTGTTATTTCATATTACTAATACCCAAACAATAATCTCCTCTTCAATATAATTGTCTATTATCTCATTGAGTACTTTGAAGATTAGCAGCAGAGGGAGGTCAGATAAGTGTTTGTTTTGTTCAGGTTTATTGAAATATTTTTTTAAAAATTCTCTTTTTAGAATCAGAACTTTATACCAAGGGTCTTGAAGCTTCTGTGTCTTATGAGCCAGTGAGCAGTGCCAAATAGACTGATTTCCTTATGGAACTTCTGGATCACCTGGAAAAACTGACATTTACCTTTGAATAGCATTAATTTTAAAGGAATTGATTATCTCATGTTTCACTTTTGTTTTATATTATTTCATATTTAACAACTGAAGGCAATTTCACTTTCTATTGCTGCTACAGTTACCATGGGTGATGGAGTGAAGTAAGAAGCAGAGGGGAAGAGAAAACTCTCAAATCGATGAGATGAGCACAGGGTTGAGCTATTACTTGTTTGATGTTTTGTTCTGATGTGTTCCATTTCTCAGCTGCCATTCTAGTTCTGCACATTGCTCAGAACAAGAAGCTTCATAAATTTGTGCCAAGGAACAAAATAAAGCTGAACAGTGCACTGATCTTGCCCAGCCTACAGCAAGAGAAGTTATGAGTGGAAATAGCCACAAAAAGACATAGTAACTGATATGTGTCAAAACATAATCTGGTAATTATTGTATGCAACAGCACTGATACCAGAATCCTCTTGCACTGCACTAAAAGACTAGAAAGATTTAAAGACTTAATTTCTCTCGGTTCTATTTATATAAACTTAGTACAAAGCTTAGCATAGCTCTAAAAGCATTATCACTTTTTATTAAGTAAATTTTGAGGCATTAATATATAATCATTCAGTAATGCTAAATAGAAATTTAGGGGCTGATGCAATTGCTTCCAGTTGCTCAATAAAATTTACTCTCCTTTGTTGGACAATAGGAACTTCTTGGGTCCATTGTAACTGGGAATGGGCATTTGTTAACATAAAGTAGTTGCCACCTCCAGCCTCCTTCACCTGTTCTGAGATTCTGGGTCCACTCTGCCGAAAGCTTTGGGTTTTCCTTTCTCTGCTGTCCCCTTCCTCTCTGTGCACCTTCCTCTTCCCTTTCTTTCTGCTTCAATCCCTCCTTGTGTCAAAATTTCCTCCCACATATATGACTTTTTGGTCATATCATCTTTGCCTTAGCACATTCATGAGCATATGAAATTTAGCATGACCAAGTGAAATAACAGAACCATTCTAACACATGAAAACATGTTGTAGTTTGATGATAAACTATCGTAGTGTTAGAAAACCTCCCACAAAAAGTTCATACCATGTAGCTGCACATAATACAGCCCTAGTTTCATCTAGAACAACTGAATTGTTTCCTCTCATCACTGGGTTTTCAATAAGAATTTATACTTTTCACAGCTTAAAGATTAAGTCTGACACAAGACCACTGATGTTAGCAGAATTATATCAGAGATTCATTTCATCCCTTCTACATTTGAGTCTGGTAAATTTTTGGATATTGGGTGGTTACCTCAGCAAGAAACCAGAGTTACTTAACAATATCTTTTGAAAATAAAGAAATGAAGAAAGAAATAAACCCCCACACCCCAAGTTTAAGTAAGCACACTTCGATATTAAGGGTCACCCACCATCAAAGTAATTTGGTTGGCTCAATTCCTGTTAATCGTGCCATATCAATTTATTCTAATAAAGCATTTCTTTCTGACTAGTGATAGCAAGAATGTACTCTGCAAGATCCTGAATTATAGGCAAGGATTGCACTGTGTACAAATGGGGAAAAAAAGGTCTTTTTGAGAGATCTTTACAGTCAAAACATTGGACAAAAGACAAAAGAATGATGTTAATATGCAAGAAAAGACAAAAAAATGATGCTTATATACAAATAGAGAAAAAGAAGGTTTAGAAAACAGCAGCATAATAAATTAAATAAAATGTCAATCTATCAATTTTGACATGTCACAAAGGTTTACTGTTTGTTTTAAAGTGTTGGAAATATTCCATTCTTTTAAAAATATCAGGAGTGAAATCCAGTCCCGTTGATATTGTTGGAGGCTAACCACTGATTTCTGTGGGAGCATGGCAGGAAGCAGTCTCCCTATTCTGCATGAAGCCTGTATTACAGTGTCTCTGGATACAGCATGGCTATCATTAAATAATAATATAAAAAATGTTAATTGCATATTTTTGGTGATTCCTTTTTCTCTCTTCTTATTTAACAGAAGACTAATTTAAATAATAGCCTTATAAAAATGTATGTTTTCTTTTCTCTCCCTCTGGCTTTCCTATCCCCTTTTTTGTTCAGAGTAAGATGTTCATTATTTGTCCAGTAAATGAGTAGTCTGCTAATTAACTGTGCTTGTTATGTGATGAATATTCAATTACCGTAATGGGAAGAGGAAGAAGATGTATCATACCTAAGTAAATTAATTTGTTGTTGAGCAATGAATTTGCATCCACCTGGCTGCAATTGCTCACTCAAAAAAAGCTCTCCAGGTTTACTGTATTTGAGAATTAAAGGAGCACACAGCCTGTTTGCAGCCATATACAAAAGGTGTACACCTTTCTCTCTGTCTCTTTTAACAGAATTATTCAAACAAATTGAATTTAGAGATAACTTGTGTCCTGTCTAGTGATAAGAAAAGGAAATTACCAAGTAAATTACATTTATTTCCTTTCTTTGAAAAATGGTAGACCTCTCTTATCATGTTAACAATGAAGTGAGACCATCCCCTATGGAAAAACAGTCCGAACTCTTCCTATGCAAATACATTATGCATACACTTAATATCCAGGTCTCATTGTTCCATTTTTCTTGGTGATATCTAAAACAATAACAAAAGTATCTGGAATGAAATGTTACTAAGTCAGCATAATGATCCACACTCAACTTGTCAAAGTTTATCCAGTTAACACAATGAAGGGCAAAAGAGAGTAAAGTACACTTTGAAGAAAAGAATGATCTCATTTCCACAGTCTAAAGATGACTGTCTGATTCTCCTACCTATCCTCTCCCCTGAAATATATAGTGGAGTTATTATTAGTAAAGCATGTCAAAGTCTTCCGTTTAAGCTAGCTGTGACCTGAAACCTTCCTATCACAGCCTACACACTACTCTTACATCATATATTCATAGAACAGCTGCTTTCCAAGGATGACTGCTTTCTCTCTATTTTCTGCCAATTAAAAATCATTTGTGGTACTTAGTATGGCACACAATAGTAAGACTGGAAATGATTCAAATGTAATACATAACACATCTCTAACCTAAAGAGAGAAAAAGAAGAAGAAATGAGAATAAATCAAAATCTACAGGAAAAAATATACAGTGTTAGAGTAAAGAATACAATTACTGATGCTGTATATCATCAAGCTCTGTGGTCAAGTGCTGAGGAGGAAATAGCTCATCTGTTTCTTCGGGACATGAAGGAGAAGTCTAAACAAAACCAAACCCACTGACAAAGATTAATTTGCATGAAAATCCTGTTCATAAATCCTACAGAATCTCTCCACTGGCTAAGATTTTGTAAGAGGTAACCAGCAAGTATTAAAGGAGGAAGGGAAAGGAGGAAAGGGATTGAGTTTTGTGATGCAAGTTTATTTCTGACAGTTTGGGTTCAATGCAATGGCTTTCCACATTTATGAATTGGAGGAGAGTGGTTTTTCTGTGATATGAAATGCCAACAGATATGGATATGATGCAGAGGATGTCTGCAAACACTAGAGAAGATGCCTGAATGTCTGAACACGTCTCACATGCCCAATACTTTCTTTACCAGAGTCAATGAAAGGTGGAACAGGAATTAGTGACAGCACCTCTGAACAGGTCAGAAAAGGGGTTTAGTAAGGTAGGAGATTTTGAGAGACAACTAAGCTTGCAAGGCACTGACCTCATCCAGGAGTGGAACTGGATGGCAAAGTTGGTTTTTTCCCCTGTATTTATATATTAATCTTGATGTTTTATTTTGCCAGGTTCATTAATTTGGTTTCTTTCCATCTCTGCTCACTGAAGAAAAGGAATTTGATTTGTCACTGCAGTTGCTCTCCTACCCTTAGAGTCTGAGGTCCATTTACCTATGTGCTACCAGCAGTGGTTACAGGCATTGTCTGTAGATACTCAGTCTGTAGCAGGCAACAAAATACTTCCCCTGACCCTCTCCTTACAGGAGGAAGGAAAACCAGAGTACTCAGTGGATGGCAAGCAGTGAGTAGCAGTAGTGTCAATGCGTGTTTTATCATTTCCAGAAAGACTCTTTTGGCTCTGTCACAGATAGACTGTCATACCCCTCAATTCTCCATTCTTTGAAGAATGAAAAAAGGCTCAGTCTTATCCAGCACAAGGTCAGCAGAGAAATTACTTTAGTCTGTGCCATTCTCACTTCCTACCAGCACATAGAGAAGCAAGGCAGGTGAGGTGGCAAAGGAAAAGGGAGCAAAAATAGAATTATGCAACCCACATCCTAAAACCATATAAGCCACATAAAGACATACAACTACTGTCTGCAGACTCACATAGCCAGATGAGAATCTGAAAAGACTGTGAGTCTTTTCTAGAGGGAGAATATCACAAATGGCAGTGATTCTTCACCTCACTGGTAGCTGGCAACTGCTAATGATATACAAATGTGTTGTGGTTGTGTTGGCCAGACATTTTTGATTCAAAATTTAGGGGGTTTTCTCCTAAAAATAAGACTTAGTATAAAACAAAGGATCATAGAAGCTGTTTGATCCTGGTACATTTCTGACATGAAGAAAAGTTAAATGCAGTTTCAGTTTCTGATTAACTTTTTGATTTTACTTTTCCAAAGGAATAGGTTTGCAAAAGTTGTACAAAGAGCTACTCTTTGTACAGTGTACAAAAATAAAATAAAACCCTGTAAATATGTACTTTTTGTACAGTGTACAAAGAGTATATTTTTACAGGGTTTTATTTTATTTCTGGGTTTTGTTAAATAAAAATGTAAGAATTTAATGAACAAAATATTTCTAATTGATATACTATAATGTTTATTTTAGATTGTTGGCAATTTTAAAAAAATTCATCTCAGAAAGGAGGAAGGGGAAGGGAGAAGGATCTTATCTTCTCTTTTGTCTTTAAGAAAGCGGTTTTTTATGCAGAAAAATGTCTGTCAACCATAATGGCAATACATTTCCTTTCCTGTCATTGACTGAGAAATAAAAAAATCCTCTAGACAGTTCTGACTCTGTCTCCTGATAGAGGTTAAGTTCTTTGTCAAGAAGTCGTTGCATTTATGTGCTATTAAAGCAGCATGCTGCCTAGCCTTGCTCACTATATTTAGCTGCTTGAGTGTAGGCTATGTATGTTAGGATGAGGGTGATAAAGCAGTTGTAGACTGTAACATAAGGTGATTTTCTTTACTGCACAGTTGAGGTTTATGTTACCATAAAGTTCTTGCCAGGAATGAAAAGTTGGGGAGGATTAAACAAAATGCTATAAAACGTATCAAAGTGGATTGCATAAACAATTACCATGCTCTGGAAAATGGCTGATTAATTGACTGAAGTGAGACATCTGCAAGATGTAGGCACCATGCATGTATCAAAGGATCTCAACTGCCTCATTTCTTTTACTAAAAGTGGCTTCATTTGTTCCAATAGTACAAAGTTTCCTGTTACACCTGATTTTGTCATCACCATTATTAAGGGAAAAGTCACTACACTCCCAAGTACAAGAGCCTTCTCACATCCAGATCTGCTTGCACATTCCCCAGAGCAGAGGTAAGAGAACAGGATCTTCCCAGATCTCATAAATTAAGAGTGAAGCCGGTTTTAAGGAACAACATGAATGTGCGGGGGTGCTTGGAAAAAAACCCTTTACTTGCTTATATAGCCTCCGGTTTTTCTTTGACCAGTATTAGGAAAAGGAATCTATTATTGTCCTTTTATCTGTCTTTCAAGTTTTATCCAGCTTTTGTGACAGTAGTGCTCTGCAAACAGTGAACATTTTCAGCTAGACCCTGCTATTCCACTTCCCTGATAAGAAACGTAAACATAGAACAAATGTGGCCCATAATGCAAAGCTAAGACAGTGATATCCTATGTAAGTGTCTAGATCTTACTGAAAATCATGCATAGATTAGATACTTTAGAGATCTAGACTTAGATTGTTTGTCCATACCACACAAGAAACCTATAGTAAGGCAGATAACTAAACAGGGGTTTTTATTCACTCTGTGTGTAACACCAGAAGAAATCAAGACCATCTAGTACTTCCGTTATAGGAACATCTCATGAGAAGATTTGCCAAGACCACTGAACTTGCACCTACCGCTGCTAAACTCAGCTGACACTTGGTAGAAAACTGCATGGATACCTCAGTAAACCTGGCTTATTGTTTAAAAGAATAAAATGGAGTATACAAAGCACAGTAGCTTTTTCTCCTCCGTAGTCTGAATCAGAATGACACCTTTGAAATCATTGCTACAATCTAAAAGTTACCTTTTCCCCTCAGAATTCTCCTTATTTCACCATCTTGATCCCCTTTCAAGATAACCTTTTCTCCCTCGTGTTTACTCAGTGAATTTTCCAAGAGGAATTTGGTTTGGAAAATAAATATATGTATGTCACATTTTAGGCAGTCTGCTGTGGGCTATTGAAAGCAGCATGATCACCTGACATGGCTTGTCCAAACCTATCATCTATCAATAAGTGTGCTATTTAAAGCTCTGGGCAAGCGTAAATATGGAGAAATAAATACAAAATAAAAGTACAAATATGAACATGTTGATGGCAATGCATACCTCTACAGTAACTATGTGCCAAAATCTTTTGGTTTTGTTCTATGCTGAATGTTCTCCAATTCCAAAAGATAATTTTTCTCCTAGAGTTTAACAGGCTTTACCTCTTCCTAATGCTAATTGTCCATGAGACAATTTTTCAAAAAGTCTCAAAAAGTTAAGTTAGTCATTCTTTCACCAAATACAAAACACAATGTATGCATCTCTGCAGAGAAGCTGAACATGTGTATAACATTCTAATTCACTCCTTGGTAGTACATGTTAGTTGACCTAGTACCCTCAGAAGATGAGGTCTCTTTCCTGATCCTTACTGCTTAAAAGGGAATTATCCTCTAGTTCTTCTATGGGTCCAGATATTCAGATTTATCATTACTATCCTTCTTGTGATGGGTCTGTCCTACATGGAAGCTCCCCTATTTTTATTATGTGCTCTGAGCGGAAGAAGTGTTCAAGAGATTTCTTCATGTGGGATCTTGAAATCATCTTGAAAGTTAATGATTGATTCTTTCTTCTTAAATCCCAACAGTCATAAGGCATTACATATGTGCAAATATAGGCATTTTTCGTATAACCTATGGATCTCTGACCGTTTTGCAATGATTAAATACGTAAATTATGCAAAATCCAAAAAGGATAAACCACCACTATCTTGAAAGTGAAAAAGATTCATTCTAACACAGCTTCAGGCTTAGTGTTATCAGGAGACATGTTGACCCTCTTCCACATTTTCATTTATTGATTCGTGTAAAAACATGAGAGAGATAAAGGGAATTGTGCATGGTTTCCTACTATGTTTCCATCACTAGGAAGATGAGTTTAAAGTGCAGTAAATGTTTTTGTTACTACCCTATAAAGAAAGGACAATGAAGATGTAAGTGTTGGGAATATTTTCCTGACTAGCAAAAAAATGTATGTTCACTAGGTTTCTGTGGGATTATTTAAAAAATCGTTTTGAATAGTGAAGGGGAAAAAAAAATCCAAAAAAACAGCCCAGTAACAAAACAGTCATGGCAAAGGTTGACTAACTCGAAGTGATTTGTATATAATTATGGGAAAAGAGTAATCTGCTTACTGTTTCCAACTCCCTACTGACTGCCAGGTTTTCACTTACCTCTGTCCTTAGAGCAACAGAATAGTATTCAGATTCTCCTTTTTTAATACTTTGTCAGTTACTTAGGTTCAGCACAATTGCCTTTTCCCTAGTGCTTCTCTTCTCTCAGTTGCTATTTTTAAAACCACTTTTAAAATGTACGTACAACTGTGTGCTTAGAACGTAACTTGGTGCTAGAATTGTGGGACTGAAAATATTTATAAATATTTCATAAATTAAAGGAACTGTGAGGAAAAATTAAAACTTGAGTATGTAATCAGTGAATGTGACATATTCTAAGTGATAATTAAGAAATTAAACCACTGACCTAGAAAAACAGCTTCTAATGATAGCACACATCCTCCAGAGAGAGACCAGGAGAAAAAAAAAAAAAAAACACAACAAAAAACAGAACAACACCAAACCAAAGAGTTTATTTTACATTTTAGATGTAATATGGCATTCAATAAGATTTATATTTAGAAACAAGGCAGATTTTGTCTGGAGCTGTACAAGGTTTCACAGTGGCTTAAGTTACCCACAACTATCACAACTTTTTTCCTGCCACGATTAAATTCTCTCATCCACTGCACAACACACAGAACTTCTGTTGCAGATATAACTATGCTGGGTTAGTTGTGACAGCAGGATCCTTTTCTGTGATGGAAGAGTATTTTGACATAAAGAGTTTTTCTGCCTGCATAGTTGTATAACTTCCTCAAACACCCAGAGGTCAACCCATAAGCCTCTCTTTTGACAGTATAGCTGTGCCCACATGGAGTTTTTGGTTGGTGTAGCTACTTTGGCAAAAGATTATGTAATTTTTCACACTCTTTGCTGACGTAGCTGTGCAGGTAAAACATTGTAGAGCAGAAAAAAGTATGCACATGCAATATAACTCTCCCTCCCCAGCCTGCATTTGCTTTTCACCTCACCACAAATTAATGGTTTGAGGTACGGCTCGCTTAAGAAGGGAATACACACAAGTAGTTTAATTTAGCACATCGCTGTTACTCCCAAATGCTACTAGAAGATCACAGGACAAAGGATATGAAAGAACTGGTGGTGCAAGTAAAATTTCAAGAGAATCGTGGAATCATAGAATCATAGAACAACCAGGTTGGAAGGGACCCATCGGATCATCTAGTCCAAGCATTCCTATCAAACACTAAACCAAGAATTTACATATTACAAGAATTACATAATTATTTTCTTTTAATGATATTAAACACTAGGAAACAGTAAAACACAGGCTTACCACTAGAAATTTTTGACAGGCAGGCTCAATGTGTCAAATATGAACTGATAGGATGAAGAGTCATCAAGGTGCTATTGGTCCACCAAAGTATGTTAGAGAGTACAGTTTTAAAGAAATGGGAGCCCTACGACTGGTTTCACTAAACTTGAACCCAGTCTGGGCTTCTCTATCAGCATTCAGAAACTCTAACCAGAGTAACGTAAATGTGTAGACTTCACATCCAGGGTATTCTGCCAACCCCAGTGGGCTTTGAGCATCCTGTAGCCAGCATGACGCTCAGGGGAAGGATTTTCAAAGCATTTCTTCTTAGTACCAGGACAGTGAAATTTGATGTTCTGATGTAGAGCCAAGTGGATGTCACTACTTGTGACAGCAGAAGGGAAAATAATAGTATCTTATCTTCAGCACCATTTACTCATGAGAAGAGGTAAAAAATGTACTATTCCATCTCTTCTGATGGTCACACCAAGTAAGTGTTCATGTGTCACCAAAGAACCATCCCAGGTGTTCAGATCTTAAAATGTGTAGGTATTATATTTGTCTTCCCATGCATGTCTTCTCCTTATACCTCCTGCTGAGAGCCCCTTTTTCATTGTATGTGAGCCAAGTCACAGTGACCAGTTAAAACCACTCTACAGAGTGACAGGGTGTCACTCTAGGTGTCAGTCCTAGGACCAGCTATGCCTCTCTAGGAATATTTCTATTATGTCCAGTGTGTTACTAAACAGCAAGTCATAGGGAGAATAAAATATCTGTGCTACTTGTATGTTGCTAGACACTCTTCTGTTGTCTTCTCATTTTTTATTTCCTCTCTCATCCATTAGTGCCATAATAGAACTTCTCTCAAGTGGGTCAATGAATCTGCTAAAGAAGTTACAATATCAATAAAAAGGGCTCTGTATTGCAGATGAGTATTTTCCTGATTCCTTAGGAAGACAATCCTTCATTTTGTTTCTACAAAAAAAGGTAGAAACAGGTATGTTGTGATATTGATCAGCTAGAGTGATCTAAAGGAATAAGGGTTTTCTCTGAAGAAGGTGAACAATAAGTATTTATGAATTACATCTCTGTATAAACCAGGCAGCAAGGAAATCACTCAAATCAGTGCCAACAGTTGTTCTGCATAAATTTTTCTGTTTGGACTAGCTGACCAGCCTGGGACAGAAGGAAACAAGAGCATCTGTTATTCTATTTATTCATTACAGTTAATTCACCTCCTAATAAAGGCTAGTTATAAATGTGTGTCATGAATGAAAGAGTTTGAAGAATAATAACTGGAAAGAAAATTAGAAGCCATGAAACAGATTTCTTAGTGTTACAGTCTACATATTATTTGCATCTCTTACAAAAATCTGGTATAAAAATTGTGGAAAAATAGAGCATAGCATTCAAAGGTAATCTTTTACTGTGATTGGACAACTTCTAAGGAAAACTGGAGGAAAAGAACAAAAAGAACAACAAAAAAGTCTACAAATATTGGTGTAAAAAGAGGTGGGGGTTTTTTTCAAATTATGACTGCTTGCATTCCTCTAATCATATTGTCATAACTGAAGTCAAATTCCAGTGGATTATTGAGGTTATACAACTCTGCTGCTGTTACTGTAAATCTAACACTTGATAGCCATTGGATTGCACATCAGCAATCCTGGTGGGAAAAAAAATAAAAAGAAGAAAATAATTACATGAGCTGGTTTCCACTTTACCTCAACTGGTCTGGTCAGACCAACTTGATTAAACAAGCAGTGGGACCATTTGTCTTATGGAGCATATAAAGCAGGTTTTCAGTAGCATTGAGTGGGGCTTATAGTATTGATCTCAACATCATGATTGACAGTGATTTCTTTCCAAGTTAGTGGCTGGGCAGAAGAGAAAAAAATAAAGGACAAATTTCTGCTCGACTGTAAAGTGTCAGTTAATGGTCCTGGTGAAAAAACTGTTGCCTGCCTGGATTGTTTTACAATGAGACAATGTCAAATGAGTAAGTACCAAAGGACCATTTGTTTGCTACCTACAGTCAGTCCCTGCAGGTCCTATTGCAACATATTTATTTAAGAGTGGCAACCTGATTGATACCTTTTTTGGGCATGAAAAAAAAAAGTGACTAGCCAGAGTAAGTAAAAATATTATTCAAATTGTAGTGAACTTTTGTCAGTGAAGAATCTAGATGTGACATCCTCTAGTACACTAGCACATGTTTGTGTTTGAAAGTGTTACTTTTCATTTAACTGCAACAGCAGTTTATTCACTTTGTACTCTGGCTCACAATCTAAAAAATATCTGAACTCTTGCTCACTGTTTTTTAAAAATATATCTTCAGAAATTTAGATTATTTCTTTCCAATATGTGGAGAATATTTCAGACAGCTATCAGGTTTTTTTGTTTGTCCTTGAAGATTGATGTCAGGCATGGGAGAAGTCTCATAGTTGTAGTACTTGGCAAGAAATACCTCTTTTCTGCACACAAGGAAGTATCATGGGCATCAGCTTTGGCAGCCTTCCTGGGTGTGCCTGGGCAGGACTAGTGTGGTGCTTCAAGGGTTTGATTATTCAGTGCCTTGGTCCTTTCCCTCTGGTTTCTTTGCAGAAAGTGAAAGCACCAATCAGTGCTGATTATATTGCCAATTTCACTTTATGGAAATATCTCTGACAGGTTTTATGCTAAAGAAAACTTCCTCTTAAGCAAAAGCATGAGGCATATTTCACATGAACTCCCAAAAAAAAGTGCAAGGACCTTCAGGTACCTGCTAGTGATGTAGGCTGTACTTAACCACTGACTTCATCCTGAAATGTCATACACCAAGCTGCTGCATCTTCACACAACTGTCCAAGTCTTCCTTCACTCTTGGAATTATTGCTTTTTCTCAGTTTTTAAACCTAGTCCTTAATTTAGTATGCAAGATTCTTTTATATTTAAGGACTATCTTAACCATGTGCAATATTTGTGTTACAGATAGCATTTCCAAATTCTTCAAACAAAATTATTAGAACTAAGAAATAGGTCACAACCTTGGCAACCATCTGATGTGAGACAATGTAATCTGCTAGCACACTGGTTGCCACGGAAACTGACAATATTGGATTTTTCTTTCAATGTAACCTGTGTTCTATGCATAAATTATTAGCATATTAAATCTAAGACACTAACACTTCAAAACAGACCAAACATGTGTTCTATATGTGTTCACGAGTAACTTAAATTCATTCCTATTGGCATTCAGGAGAGCATTCAGCAGTTGACCACTGTGATGGAGGAAGGATTTTTTTAGATTGGACAGTACAGACCTGTGCTTTTTTGCTGAAGAGATTACAGGTTGTATCTCTGTTAGCTAATGACCCACCCAAGTATGCTGAATTACTGTACTCATTTACTGTGCTTTGCTTTTAGTCTATACTGTCATTGGTCTCATAGCTAAAATTTTGTCTTATGCAACACCAGTTTTGTGAGATAGGTAGAAAATTTAGATATTGTTTGTTTTTCTTTCATCCCAGTTGGGATGCAAATAAGAATTTCTGAATCCTTTGACAGAAAACAAGTGATTCTTTCACTCCTATCCTGCCCCTTATTCGTCCTCCAACCTCTTCCCTATACAGCCAGGACCTAAACTTCCTGGACTGATGCTTCTCTCTCTCTCTCTCTTTGGTCTTGCTGTATTCCTGAATTAATAAATGATGATCTCTCTTTCCAAGTTGGCTTCCTTCATCTGTTCTGTATTTGTCTGTAGTGCATACTGGTGGCAAAGAAATGTTATTTCTGAATAGCAAAAGATTCACTTTATTTTTTTTTAATTTTCTCCAGCCTGAAGTTCTGTGTGTAGTAACTTTCAATGTGGGACATATCCAGAGGTATGAAATGAGATCGTTAACCCATTGCCAATGAAGAGCTATCCTACAGCATATAATCAGAGCTGACATCCATGTCTCTTTCTTCTGTAATAGCATCTTTCCCTTCTCTGAAACATTTGAAAAGTCTAAAAGTTGAGAGCAAAGGACTAAAAACTGTACTGAATTTCATCTGTAGACTTTTTAAAAGAGACAAGGTGACAGCCCATCACTTTTTTCTTCCTGAAAACCCTTAACATGCCAAAGAAAACCTCATGACCTCAACGTTTTTCTTCTCACAAGGCTCACAAATCAATTTGGCTTCCCAGTAAGAATGGTTCTTTGCAGTTTTCATGAGATTCATATTTGATCTGTAGGGGAAACATACTTTAAAATGTGTGTCAAGAGGCTGAGAATGGGTCATTCTGAGTCCCAAAATGCAAAATGAATGTCCTGTGAGTGTAAGGGAGCACTCATCCTACATTTATAGTGGATTCACAAGTAATGCAAGTTATTTTTCTTGGTGAAAATGGAAAGCCAGAAATTCCTATCTATCTGTATCTTATTTCCATGTTTTCTATTAACAAAACTTGCAAATTCAGTACAGAGATCAAAGAATGTCTATTTTCCTCAAATATCTCCACTCTCATTCTGAAATATTTATGACATCTGCAAAATCAACTGCACATATTCTGTTCTTAAGTCACATGGCCTTTGGATATGGCTAATGTACATAAATTTCATTTACTGTCATAGTTACATATAATTCCTTGCCTTGAAAATATTACACGTTGTTTCTCTTCATGTCACCCATTTCTAGCAGATGTTCTTAAGCATTTCTTCTAAGCAGGTCCCATTGACCTATTCCTACTGCTGCTAGTGTCAGGGGAAATATTATGTATTTGCAAGTTTCATCAAAACTTTCTCGTCCTCCACAGCACTTCAGTATATTAAAAAAAAATCTGCATTAACCAGAATAAATGCTGCTTGCTACAAGATTTTTTTTAAATGAAAACATAAAAGGCGTATTCTTTTGCTATTCACCATGATTAAACTAGGTAAATGGACTGAGTTTTTACATTTTACTGGTAACTTGTGCTGGTATCTATATAACATATTAAGATTCCTCTATGGAAAGTAGAATCTTCATTGAATGTACTAGATCTATTTTGACTGCAGAGCAGGCCAGGAATGTTTTTTGTTGTGCTTTTGGTTGTTTCTTTGTCTCACTCCACCCACCACCACACCCGCTGACAACAAGCTAATGAATAGATGTAAAAGCTCCAATTGTGGAGACTAAAAACTGTTCATTTATTTTATTCAATGAGAAGATTAGAAGCTTTTTCCCTTTCTCTATTTTATCTCTGAAGTGTTTTGATCTGTGCAGATAATACAAAACCATGCTGCCTTTACTTCTAAAACTTTTAATACATCACTACAACTCATGCAGAAGCAGAAATTCTAGGTACTGTGTTAATGAAGTGCAACATGCTTTCCTATAATCTTTTGATAGGACACTTTGGTATTTTCTGATATTGATAGTTCCAAAGTAAATAACAAAGGTGAAAAAAAATTTCACTTCAGAAAAAACATAATGTCCAGATTCTATTTGTGATTCAGAAAGATGGGATCATCTTCTCCATAGGGAGGTTTGGAAAAGGCCGAGGAGGAAAAGGTTATGAAGTCAGACTTCAAATTGTAGTGCTGTAAGTGTTTTAGGAACAGAAACTCTAGTCACAAAGTGGATTTAAGTAAAAAATAATCTCTCAGTTAGAGAAAAGTCAGAAGTGATTTGGGTCGGACAGACTGCTTACGCTTTTAGACCTGGAAGAACTTGTTCAAATAGTCTGAGCACATCCATAAAGCTTTCTGTGTGCATCCACCTCACACATGAAAGTTACCTACCACTTTTGTATTTGAACAAAAGATGCAGTACTCAATGCTGCTCAGATCTGTCTTTAAGCTGAAGAGTGTAGAATTCCTTCTGGTAAAACTAAATCCTGAGTAAGTTTTTGGTTCTAACAGCAGTGACTTGCGTCCAGAAAGTCGGTTTGGAGTTCTCTCTGGACTTCAAACCTGAGAAAAGGGCAACAAGTAGCAAATATATCTTTTGTCAGATTATGTTTATACTAGTTAATGCAGTCCACCCACTTAAAATACCTGTGTTTGGCCCACATGAGCCACTTAATAAAACAGTTTGACAACTTAATTCACTGAGTGGATTTATTACTGATTATCAACATGAAAAACTTCTAAGTTCATTTGTAACTGCGCAGAAATAACACACAGCATATACACACAAAATCTGAGGTACTCAACAGTACTTACACACTTCCCATTGTGAAGCTACTATCCTTGAGAGACTCCTGAAAATGTGAGTTGAAAGAAACTGTTGTTCATGTTGGGCTGGCTTGGTGCAATGTGGTTCACATGTGGAGACCTGCAATGAGCTACCAGGTAGTCTGGTCAACTCTGCAGCAACTTTTTGATTTGAAATTGGGTACACAGGAAGCAGCGATCGACAAATGCAGTGACTGTCACTCCCAACTAGTCCCGTGGTGCCACCTCTGCTTACATCTATCCAACCCACAGTCAACCTCAAGAGCCAAGCAAACATCAGTGTATGTCTGCAGCTATCCACTATGTGTATCGATCTCTTTCCTGGTCTCTGAACCATCAGGCTCCCTGGTTTTCTTAGGAACAAATCTGTAGTTTCAAGCTCTGACATTTTATCAGTATCCCGGAAACTACTTCATGGGCAGATAATTTTAACTGATAAAAAGGTTCTGGGTGCTTTATTATTTCCAGATCTCAATCTTGTCAAAGCACCCATAGGCATATTAACCAGGCTACTGTGTTTTAGTAGTTGTTGAGATGTCTCTTAGCTAGATTATTATGTAGCTTCTCATGTGTAACTCCCCTTTGATCTAATCTCCATAGCAAGTAATCCATCATAAACAAACACACAGAGGCACAGGCCATAGCCATAACAGAAAAATACCGTTTTGTTTTGTTTTATTTTGTTTTGTTTTGTTTTGTTTTCCCACAGTTCTCCACAGTAGCTTAGAAATCTTTCTTTATTGTCATTTTGTTTTATCGACATTGATCAGCGACCCTGGTGGTAAGCCAGAACAAAGGGGATTGATCTCAGTTTCAAGTAAGACAGATTTAGAAATGGGAAAACCACAACACAGTAACAAGGTTTTTGACTAAATACAATTTCCAAGTTTTTTTCAGGCTACTTAAATGATTTTGGTATGTTACTGCAGCTGGCTTTTTATATGCATTTTGGGGCGTGTGTGCATAATTTGTTTCATGTTTTTAATATTTTGAGAGGGTAGTGTAGTCCAAGCAAAAGTATGTTCCCTTCCAGACTACTATATATGAATAATTGTGGGTTTCTGTATTTTCTTATGTAACAACCTGATTATAAATAGAAAGCAGAACAAGGAATGAGGCAGTTATTTGGAAGTCAAATGCTGAAGCTCCTATACCTGAATATCAGGGAGGACAAAATCAAGTATTACAAAAAGGCTATGTTGACTCTATTAGAAAGATTTTTGGAACAGTATTTTCTCAGATATATAAAACATTTCTGATTGCTTTTATAAGTTTTAGGGTTTTAGGTCATTCATAAGTCAACCTTATGTGTGTTCAGTACAGAAGAAACCCGAGCAGATAGAAAATAACGACCCATCTTTTGCTGCTCTAACTGGGGTGTGTAGACTGCTTTGGTAGTTTAGCTTATTCTGAAGCCTCTCTTGGTCTGGAAAGTCATCACAGACATTCATGTATAAGAAATTCTACGTGTCATATCAACTCTTAAATGTAATCAGTGCCTTCAGGCAAGGGTAGAGATGAGTTCTTGCATGGTTTTCTGTTCCTGAAGTTGACATTTGTGATGAAGTCTTAGTCACTGTAACTTCAGACCCTGCTACTAAAATATTGTCTTAGTCATCTGTCTCTTGCTATGCTATTGCATGCTTTTTTCAGCAGATGGTAGGCAATAAAAGCAGGAAACAAACTTATTTGATACTGTATACTTAAGTGAAATCAAACAAAATTAAATAAAGTGCAACTGTGAAACAATTCTCCATATGCTGGACTCCTCCTTATGCTTACATCTAAAAGAAAGCATCAGAAGAAATCCGGTCAGTGTTTGCAGGTATTTAATTAATAAAACAAGGAAAGCCTACATAAGCACATGGTACATATGTTATTACCTTTTGAAAAGATGCTATTGTGTCTCCTGTTCTGTTGTTCTCCAGTTGTAAACAAAAGTAATTATTATCAGGATATGCATTTTCTGTCAATTCCTTTAAGGAAAACCATTTATTCCACTTATCCTGCTGTAACCAGATAAATGAAACTGTCTCCCCAATGTGTAAATCCCTTCTCCTGCCTTGTTAGTGCTGTCTTTTACATGAAGTACTCATTTAGTTGCAAAAACCAATTATCATCCCTGTCTGGATACATTAAGAATTTTCCTACAAGTCTTTTTCTCTCTATCACATTTTAAGCAACACTGTACATGAATTATTCATATTGCCCATCTTGCAGGCAGGTTTTTTTATTATTAAATTTGATCATAATAATAGTTATTACCACAGTCATGGCAGTTTTATGAGTATTCTTCAATGCCATTACCTGGAAAGATTTCAATCAAGACATATAAAAGATGCAAATCAATTTCCATAATAAAATTAAACTGTACCATCTACTCTTTCATCCTTGCAATAGAGTTGATTGACAACTTCTCCCTGATAGTTGCAGCTGATAACTTGCAGGTATGGTAACGGAGAATGACAGATTATCTTGCTCTAGTATTCTGTGAAATTCAGTATTTTTCTTGCCTTGTCAGTATTTAATATTCCTATCTTCATGCACAGTGTTTAAGATGCAAACATTCAGTTTGCAAATTTTCCTCCTGAACAAGACAATTATTTCTCTCTGACAATATGAGATTTGCCTTTTACTAACCAAAGGCAGAGCAGAATAAATGAAATTATTTAATGGTTGTTCTTATTGTTATGCTCCGAGTAGTGCTACTATCCACAAAGGGAACTATTCCCAAGGAGGAATTTTTCCAGGTGATTCCCCTAACTCTGTACTGCACTTTTATTTTAAATCTTTCTATCTTCCTTGTTTCAGTACTGCTATAGCACAGGTTTTAATGACCACCTTGTTCTTCTTTGCTTCCTTTCTATGCAAGCACTTGATAGCTTGTTCCTACTTCCTTGTTTGATTTCTGCTTCTGTTTCTCTGCATGCTCCCCTTTTATCATTTCCTGGTCATTTAGGTCAAAGATGCTGTCTAAATAAAACATAATATGTAATGTCCATTGCTGCTGGAATAAACTTCCAAATAATTTTGCCTTTACTCTGCAGGTGGATTGAATCTTGATGAAAAGTTTCAAATCAAAAAAATTTGACTTCAGATCCATTTACACCAATTGAAATACTGAGAAATGCATTCATCTTGAAGAAGAACCTCCAGAATGTTGGAGTAATTAAGATGAGAATATAAACAGCATTGAGTAGGGATAAATGTGTCTTCTGCCTTCAATTAAGTTTCAAGTAAGGCCAGACAATACAAGCTATCAATCAACTCCAATACCTTGGGAAATAAAGTGATCACTGTTTTGAAGCAAGAAGAAACTTATTCCTATTATACAGAATAGGTCAGTTTTATGCATTTTGAAAAGTTTAATGTGTCCATTGAAGTTACTGGATGGCATCTGTTCAAAGAAGACTTCTGGAGTAGAGACACGCTTGCTCTGTTCCTGTAGAAAACCCTTACACTCCTTAAGAACTTCCTCTTTCATGTTCAAAAACACTTAAAAAGATAGATTACATCACACTTCAAGAAATTAAACCATGCAAGACTGAACTGATGTCTGTTATGTAATTCAATTTATTACAGCAAGGCTTCAGAATTAATGACTGAGTTACAGTTTTCCCATAAGCAATTTTTTATTCTTTCTAAGGTTGTGTTAGGACTATTATTGTTATTTTCAAAGATACATGATGAAAAATTAAATAAGCTGTACATTTTTCTGTATAAATTTTCTATTTTCAAATTTATTCAGAGGTTGTCTAGATTGCCATTTAAATTATTCACCAGTTTTTAATATTACCTGCAAATTATGGCATCAGTTAAAAATCACTTTCTGCTGAGAATTAATTCTTTTCTTCATTTCTAACAGATCCTGAAAAGTTTGTTGATGTTTTTCCAAATAGTTTATAGCTAAGTATTAACCGTCTGTGATAGAACCTTAATTTCAGCATTCATAATTCTCCTTCCCCAAGACTATTTTATTAACTAGGGGCATAAGTTATTCCATCATGCTTTCAAAATTATTTTAATTCTGAATGTAATGCTTGAGATTCATGATAGAACAATAACCCATGTAGAATAGACCAATCATCTGTACAATGAGACATTTAGAATACAAGTCATCATCATTAATATGGGATAAACTATACCTTTTATAGTGCAGGTATTAGGTGGCATTTTTAAAGGTTTAAGTCCATTTGGATATTGATTCTCTTTGCCTTTGAAAGAAACAAGTCCCTGCCAAAAGACAGATCTTTCTGTGTCAGTTTAAGACATCTACTGGAAGTAAGCTTTCCTGTAACAGCACTGGCAGAAGAAAAATGTAAATGCTAGTCATTTCAGCCTAAAGACTATTGCATTAGTTTAGCAGTAAGTGGGAAATGGTTAAAAGTGCTAAGATTTATGCCAATCTTGTTGCAGTACCATGGCACATTGCATTCCATGAAGTCTGCCAGAGGAATGGTAACTGCAGGAAGACAGTTAATATTACAAATTTAGGCTACTAGTATCTTAAACTGCTGCAGTCATTTAACGGCCATTGAGCCAAAACCTTAGGATTTAGATCCTGGAAAGCTCCGTACACTACTAAAGGGGAAAAACCTTCCTATGTAGGTATGAAAGATCAGTTTACAAGCCACCACCGTGATTTAATGTTGCATTGTGTCTGCATTAGCCACCTGAATAGGTCTGGCCATGAAAGCAAGTTGTGTGGTATCACCTGTGTCCAATCTCACAGACAGTAAGAGTTTAAGGTCTGCGGTACTCCTCAAACGATACTTTGGTTCTTTCTGAGTAAGTTTTACATGGCACAGGCTTAAGTTGTGCCAAGGAGGGGAAAATAATTAATCTGTACAGGTGTTGAAGTGTCAGTGAAGCCTTGATTAATTTATCATTGAGGGTGAAGCAATGGATTATACAACTTTAGGAAAAAACTAGTAACAGAAGGATTTAATTAGCAATTTGGTCATCCACCATAGAAAGCCCAGAAACTATAGTATTTCGTACATGTGTACTATAAGCAAAGGATAGTACCTTTTTTCATTCTGCAGGAAATGAACTCCACCATTGTTTGGCATCCTTTCTGCTTAGGAATGTAGGAACAATACAGAAGAATCCATGAGAATCCACCAGGTAACCGCTCAGATTTTCTGTCTTCTCAGTCAAGCAGAATGAGACCAATTCTACTCCCATTAATTATGCTGACCTCCTTGTGATGCCTCCTTTTTTATTGTAGGGTGGAGTAGCAGAGAGGCAAGTGTGCCTCATCACTGTGTTATGCAAACTTATAAGTGGTAAGGCTTCTGCATCTGCAAAGACAAGGGGAATATTTGCAATAAAGAGAAAATACTTCAGTCTCTGTCGGCCTGTTTCTGTGTTTGGTTTTGTTTGGTTGTTGTTTTGTTTTTTTGGTTTTTTGTTTTTTTTGTTTGTTTTTTTTTAATCACAGAGTCCCAGAAATGTTGAGGTTGGCAAGAACTCCTCAAAATCACCTACTTCACCTTCCCTCCCTCCTCAAGCAGGAACAGCTAAAACAGGCTACCCAGGGCTATGTCCAGTCAGATTTTGAGTATCTCCACAGGTAAAGACTGCAAAAGCTTTCTAGGCAGTCTGTTCCAACACCTGATTAACCTCATAGTAAAAATATTTTTATCATGATCAGGTGAAGTTTCATGCGGTTTAATTTGTGCCTATTGCCTCCAGTTCTGTGACTAGGCACCACTGAGAAAATTCGGACTCCCTTTTCTTCATTCTTTCCTCAAAAAAAATGAGATTTCCTGAATCCCACATTTTGCTCCATGTTTATCATTTATTGCTAACAGCCTTGATTTTAGTCCTGACAGGTGCCAATGAAAATTAATGAGTTTTTTTTAACAAGACATGTAGTATTATCATAGAATCATAGAATAACCAGGTTGGAAGAGACCCATTGGATCATCGAGTCCAACCATTCCTATCTAACACTAAACCATGTCCCCCAGGACCTTGTCCACCCTTACCTTAAACACCTCCAGGGATGGTGACTCAACCACCTCCCTGGGCAGCCTGTTCCAATGCCCAATGACCCCTTCTGTGAAAAACTTCCTCCTGATGTCCAGCCTAAATCTCCCCTGGTGGAGCTTGAGGCCATTCCCTCTTGTCCTGTCCCCTGTCACTTGGGAGAAGAGGCCAGCACCCTCCTCTCTACAACCTCCTTTCAGGCAGTTGTAGAGAGCAATGAGGTCAATTGTACAGCGAAACACAGAGACTTGAAGCACAGAAAGTTAAATGCACACAAGAAAACTTTCTCCTGGATTACTACTACAAGGTTAATGGCATGTCCATTGTGGTACTCTCATATCACATGGGCAGAAACTCTGAAAAAATCTTTAGGAGTTTCATGTGGGTTTAGACTCCAGTATATAAAAGCATAAAATTACTTTTTTTAACAAGATATTCAGGTTATAGAAAAAGAATTCCTTGAAAGCTGTGCTTTTCAGAAGTTACTTTGATTTGGTTTTGCAGACAGTACAGGCAGAATCCCTGTCCTGCCACTACTGAGTGGACTGGAGGAGAAGAAAGAAGCTCAATGACTATTAAATAAAAACTGTTTTTGAGGTTCCTATCCACTTTTCTATTATTCCAACTTACCTGAATTACCAAGGCAAGCATACAAAATGGGCAGATACATAAAACTCTACTGTGCATCCGCAGAAGATTGGACGGTTCCTTGGATGTTTGCTTCCTTTGTTGGTTTCACATATTAATTGCCAAGTAATTTAGAGCCATGATCTGACAAATATCTAATGGTAAGGTAAATGAGTTTCCCTTTCTCCTTCTTTTTAATTCTGCTACATTCTGAACATAATCAGACTGCTGAGGTCAGTAAAGCCAGAAGCTAAGCAGTAAATAAGGAAGAAGAAAGGAAAATACAAATGAACATTGTGAAAGAAAACTTACAGTAACGCTTAACCACCTTCTTAACCTAATAGTAGTAGGACAAAACAAGATTGCATTCTATCTATTAGGACCTTATTTCTCTTAAGTTTAACTTCTGAACCTATTCTGTTATATTGCCTGAGTGAAATATAGAAGGTTCAATAGACACCTCTTCACTCTGTCCAATCCATTTAATACACTCTGATCTCTTTCCAGACTGTAAAAGCACAGTACATCTACCCTGCATTGCCTCATCTGAAAAATTCAAACTCACTCATTTGTGCCATACTCCACCTAAAAGAGAGCTATCAATGGCAGTTATTCACAGCTCTAGTCAAATTCTTCTCTATTCTTCTCCATATTATTCCAATGCCATTGGAAATCTGTCAAGTCCATATTTCTTACCAAAAGCTTTACAAAAAAAATCAGTCAGAAATCATTGGTAAGTTAATTTTCTTCTTAAGTGAATTTGTTAATTTCCTGCCAGGAAATTGAAACTTAAACAAAATCAATGATTTTCCCAGCACTCATTCTTAACTACATTGTTGGAGAAGGCAAAACTCTAGCTGAAGTCTGCATGGGGGATGGTGTTCCTACTAGAGACAGTGACCCTAGCATCCATGTTGTCATCACACATCCTTACATAATTTCAACAGGCACAGTGCACTTTTTTGGTTCTCCTAAGGACTTGTCATGTTCATTTTCATCATATCAAGTGTCAAAGATCCATCCATGTCTATCTATCTGCCTATATCTGTCTGACTATCTTTGTATAGTATTTATCTGAAGCCTGATAGATGCCCATAAAAGAATGTAGAATCTTTTATGATCTGAAAATTCAATACAGGAAAAATAAATTAATTCTTTTAAAGTTTACTTCTGTGGGAAAATTAAAAGTAGAAAAGAAGTTAAGCGTATTTGTAACATTTGATTCTAATGAAACAGTTCAACTACCAACCTAAATTGTGCTGGCTTTGTTAAAACACAATCAGTGAACGAATATTCTTCTAAATGGAATTGCCTTGAGCTCAAAATTGGATTTTAAATTGTATTATTCTGTCATAACATTTTATTCATTGTTTGGTAAAAGGTAACTTGAGTTCACACATGTTTTCTGATGCTCTGCCTTATCCTTTAAAGTCAGCACATCTTTTCCAAAGCCTATTTTCTAATAGTTAGAGAAAAAAAACATAAGGTGGAAGCTAAACAGTCTAGTCAGGAGCTCATGACTGAGATGTGATTTACTCATATGGACTTCTCCCATATGTCATTGAATATATTCATATTAAGCTTAATGTTTGCAGCTGAACTCCCTTTGTTTGACCTACCGTAATTGAGATTCTAAGCAGATAGAGACCTCCTGTGCTTGCATGTCTGAACCGTTCCTTCTGATCCAAGTTCCTACCATTTTCAAATCATTATTTCACTATTTCTATTAAAATTTGACATGACTAACAACATCATTTTCAGAACTAGGCTCATTTCTCATGAATGGCAGATATCTCTTTATTTCTGCTGTGACTATTGTAAAAGAGGGGGAAATTAGAGATCTTGAAGTAGTAGCACGATTTGTAGTTATCCATTGGTCTTCAAACACTAATCAATTTTAAGTTATTACAAGGTTTATAATGGAATACATCATTTGTACTTCTCTTATCTTCACTGGAATTCATTCAAGTAGATTTTTTTTTTTAATTTAAACTCTGTAACAGCTATTCTTTTGCTCTGACTTAATAACCAGAGAGGTTTGCCCTCATCTTAAAACACAGTGACAATGATTGTGTCATCTTACTTTTACTATCCATTTCCCTGTTCCATTTTTCAAGTGGAATAGACCACAATTTTTGATAGATACCAAAAGAAAGGTTCAGAGAAATATTTTTTGAAGATTAAAGGCATGGAACTATAAATGAGTAAATGTAAATTCATTTAATAAACCTGGTATGATGGCAAGATATAAAAGTAGCAAGCAGTGCAATATACTAAGAAACCTTTCACAGCTTGCTGAGAAAAAGCAATAGAACTTTCTGAATTTAAGCCTTTGAATGTAAATGTTCAGCTTTGAGACTACAGCTCAAACCAGTCCCACTTTAGATCTAATATGGATACTACTTTTTGGAAGTAAGAGGTGTTCATCCAGGGACAAAGACTGACATTAGATTCTTGGCTGTGTGCTATTCAGATTTAGGGGACAGGGAAGTCGTGGAGTCACAGGGAAATGGAAGGAGTAAAGATCTGGGTGGAATGGTAGAATAAGATTTTTCGGTCTGCATACTGTGCTACTGCATTGGCACCAGTTTCTTGAGGAACAGACTCCATTTTAGCAATGTCATGTGTTAGGGTTCTAGCGTCATTTAAATGAGTAATTTCATTAATTACTGTAACAAGCTGGATTGTTTATGTTTGGAAGAATAAATCTTGGTCTTATCAGCAAAAATTTTGCTAATGTCAGATGAACAGTTATGATTAGAGCCACCCAGGAACTTCTAAATCTCAGTACTAAGTTGATTACCTCAGTCACCAACTTTTCAAAATCTAAACTTATATCTATTCCTAAATTTAAAGCTGTCTGTATTTCTGCTTCTATTAAGTTAACAAGCACCTGAGCCCTGACAGGGATTTCACCCTTGGTGTTTCCACATGGATGTTGTCTGTGGGTTTTGATCTAGTAAGAAAGATGAGGGTATAACAAATAGATTTCATGTTGCAGCAAATACAGCCAAGGTGAGGTGTTTCAGGGCTGGGTGGTTTAGGAGTCCGATGGAGGGATCACTTTCTGAAATGCTCTCCACATTTATGTTTGACTATCTTGCAGAACAGATAGCAGTGGTTTACAGATGGAAGTGGTTTACAGGGGAAGATTTGATAACAGGACACTAACCTAGTCAATATGTGAGACACTTCAGAAGACTCCTTACACATTACAACATCTCCCCATTTATTGACATGCTTATGGGTTCCATTTACACTGGAAGGAAGGCTTATTTTGGTGTACTTCTCCTGAATAGTGGCATCCTCCACAGGAATTCACAGTTTATACTTCAGGACAGAAATGTGGTGCTGCTTTTCTATCAGCCCCCTCACAATGTGAAGCTGTGAGATGTTACAGTGGCTTCAGTTCTGCCAGCGCAGTCAAATGCCTTAAAGCTCAGCCTTGTAGAAAATGCTGCAGCTATTCTGAGGTGTCAGTTCCCTTTCCTCTCACCCCCCCAAAAAAGATGTCAGAGGTTCTGCTGCTGTAATCAGAGCTCAAAAGGATGAGGAAATGCATACTATTCTCAAATGGTTCCAGGACACATCATTTCTTCTGTATTTACAAGAGAATAAAGGGTGACTAAGAGGATGAGTAATATTGACTAAGAGGCAGACACTGTGCTATGAATCTCCATGTACTTTCTTGGAAGAAGGGGTAGTACACATCTCAGGTTGTATTTCCATAATTATGACTTTCCTAAACTTAGATTGAAATTTTTTTGCCCCCCAAAATGGTAATAACATTTGGTATTTTTTTCAGATTTCAAAGACTCGTTAATTCTTGATTTAGTTTAGCCCCTTGAGAAATGCTTGGGATTTGTGTTTTGGGGTGGTTTTTCAGAAAATATTAATTTGGTTTTTTACAGGAAAATCCAGGTGTGCTACGAATCCTGTAAGAGAGTGTATCCTTATGACAACTCTAGGCCACTTCTGTAAAGCCAAGGTTTGCACAGTGTAAATATTAAATACAATGTATGTTCTCTGAAACAGAATAAAAACTCTGATACTCACAATTCATATGTTTGTTGGGAGGCTTCCAATGAGTGTGATGCATGGTCACTTCATACTCTGTTTATGAGGAAATTTCTGGTCACCCAGAACAACTATTGACCGTTAAGATGTTATATTAAACACTTACTAGTGACAAATCTGGACTGCTGGTATCAACAATAACAGTTTTACTGCAGTTTTTTTGTGGGCTTCAGATTTGGTGAATCTTGAGGCAGGCTCACAAATATATAGTGACTGTTATACTGACATATCATGAGAAACTCTGGAATGAAAATTTTCCTACTTCAGTTATCCCATTGAACACACTTGACAGTATATCTAATTATCATTTCTTTTGTGTGCTGTACCAGTGAACCTAACAATAGGTGTACTTAAGATGTAAAAAAAACCCTGAATAATTTACGTAGCTTTGATCCAAAACTTGTCTGGGAACTCAGGATGGTTTTTTGTCTTTGAGGCTGCAAACTAAGCTGCACATTTCTTGAGCTTACTGGAAACAGACAGTTGTAAAACTTTCTTGTGGCTTTTTTTGACTTGCATTTCTAGAAGGGAGCACTAGAAACTTCATAATTCTAAGTTGAAGAAAATCATGGAGAATATAGATGTTCTTGGGACTTGGGGTAAAAATGGTTTGTGTAGTTTCTGGTTTTTTAATTAGTTGTGATTCCCCTACCACACATGCTGATTCCCTACATCTTTTTTGGATGATATTTTAAGATTTAGTAAGGTTTGTATTCTGTATTTCTTTTGGATATTACCTAATTATTTAGAATTGGCTCAGGACTATTGAGATAAACAACTGCCTAGTGAAACCGTAAAAATGATTGGAGAAAATGGAGTAAAATAAACCAATGTAAAATACGTAAATCAAGAATAGCTCAACTCGGTCTCACAGGCTATAATACGTCCCAAGCTTGCCCCCTGCAGGTAACTCTAACCCATCCAACTGCTGCTGCTCTCTGTCCCTCTTCACCACCAGAATATCCCCGTTTTTAAAAGCAATAAAATTACCCCATCCATTATCAGATTGATTATCACACTGCACAATTTAGATGATGACGAAGCAAAAACATTTTCTTCCCAGCTACAGAAACATTCATATAGAAAACGATCATTATTTGTCTAACCCTGGGGTTTTATTTCTATATTGATTTTAAACTTCCATATATTTTACTGCTCTTGTTTAAAGTTAGTTTAATTTGTACTGACTTAGTTTTATATCTGCAGTAAAACATTAGCAAAATATTCTATACATTTTCATGAAGTGAGGATTTTCTTCATGTTTTATTAGGCAATTTTAAAGAAATGTGTTCTATACCCTCTGTGTCTTTAAGTTCTCTCTGGTCATTTCACTGGAGTCATACATATCATCTTATGCCTCTTATCAAGCATAATCTGGACGACTGTGGATTAGTTAAAACAAGGGATGGGGGAGTAATTATTCTTCTGCCTTTCTGAATCTTTCTGCCCTTTACCCTTACAGTTAGCATTTTATCTTAAGCTGTGAATGGCAGATAAACAGGAAGGAATGGCAGAGTGTCTTCTAACACAGGAGAAGACAACGAAATCTGCATTAGCACATGGACTATTCTAGCTGTATGCAAATATGCACCTATCAAAACCAGTCATGCAATGTCACATTTGAACATGTTCTTAGATTCTGTTTTCTAAACAAGTTTGTAATCACAGAAGAAAGCTCTGAGTCATTTCCAGTTCCTACAGTTTTTTTTCTGAAATATAGTACTATACTTACTATCTACACCCATAAAATACACTACAGAAACAAAAGTAACCATAAAAGATTAAGCCACTGGATCCCCTGAAGAAGTGACGGGTTATTAGTCTTAGCAGCATGAATGGGCTTCTACAGATAAAACTCTGCAATACAATGGAATTATACAGATGCATATATTCATATGTTGTAGAAATTGTTGGAGACATACCTTAAGTAACTGTCTATGTGCCTTCTCCCACCTTGTCTTCCTATCTGTTCTACATTTAGGCCTATTCTAGATTTATCAGGTTATTTATGGTTTTTATTTAATTGATGGTTGGGGCTTTTTGGTTTGCTTCTTAGTTTGTTTTTAAATGAGAAATTAAATGGCAGCCCGGTAATGAGTTTATAACAATATTCCAGTCCCCTAGTGAATGTGGAGTGCTAACGTTTCATCTGTTACATTCTCTTAGTATTTCTAAATATTTCAAGAACTATCTAAGTTCATGAGTTTACCTAACATTCAACCTTATACTCCAACTTTTTTCTCCTGAGCTATGGCACCTTAAATACAAGTGCTTCTGTTCAGTACTAGGATACTAAGACACAAAGAAATCTCAGAAAAGAATATGTGCTGGTAAGATAGATGCCAATGCTCCTGCAAAATTAGTGCTGACCTTGCAGTACCTCAGGACACTGTAAGGAAGACTGCAATACTGACATAGCAAGACTGAAATACCACAGTTTCCTTCTGCTTGTTTTTTTCTGGTGTTTACATGCTTGTTCAATTATTTCCTTATAAATGTAGGAATCTGTTTAACTGCTACAGTCTTGCCAGCTTTCAGGCACACTAATCTATCTTCTGTCTATCTGAACCTTCTCTCTTAATTTAGATAATTATTCTTCTATTGCTGTTGCTCAGTAAAGTGTGGTAAACTTCTCAACATACTTATTTGTATCTTGAGGAATTAAATGACCTCTCCTGGTTGCTTTGGTTTATTCATATTGTTTAGCCTATGCCAAGCAAATATCTCAACATTAATTTCTTAGATGTCACCTGACTCCTCTGTCCATGTGACATTGCACCCATTCGAGAACGCTAGAGCACTGACGCTTTTTAATCCAAACATTTTTCTATCTCTGAGGATAATATACATTTTTTTTTCTTTAAAAAGTCTATTTAGTCATTCTACGATTCATTCTTACATTCTTACAGGAGATGTGTCAAGCCACTTAAATAGCAGAATTCTACTCAATAACTCTACTATTCTTCCAAGTTCTTTTACAGTACAAACAATTCAAGTAAATATGTTCTGCTACAATCATTATCATCCATTAATAAACAGAACTTTCAGCCTTCATAAACTTAATTCTGAATTCAGTGACCTCCTTTTCTCAGTAAATTCTTTCAAATTTGTCAAGATGAACTCTTGGAGTACCAGTAACATTCATTACCTAGAACATTAGTCCCTTAGCAGTGATCCACTTAACCAGCTAGATTTGATCCCCTGTAAGGCTCAAATCTTCCTATCTTCATCTCTCTTTCCCCCACCTACTTTCTGCTTAACAGTATAAATCTTACATATTAAATTTTTGAGTCAGATGTTGAATGTCTTTAATAGCTGTCTAGTTAGAACCCTTTGGCAAAGTTAAGCAAGAAATTATAATTCATCAAGGACTCTGAAGAAGCTGTTGTTAGTACTAACATTATTTCGTGGTCATCTGTCTCAGTTGACTCCTCTTGTTGAGAATATAGGGTGAACTGTTTTGAATGTCTTTCTAATTTCAGTTGTCCCAGATATCTCCTAGAGAATGTATTCACTGCTCTGTTCTTCCTCTCAGAGGATTGCTGCTGACATGTTTTATGCCAGATATCACAGGGGTTTCAAATGTTGTTAAAGCTTACAAAATTTGTAAAATAACTGCTTCACAATGTATGGACTTGTACTGTTCAGATCTAGAAAACAATGCTTCAGAATCTTAGCCTTTTAACAGTCACTAGTACAAGGAATAAGGAATTCAGTGATGGCTAATGACTCAATTACTCACTTTTACTCTGAGTAGTTCAACAGTATGATCTGCTATCTTTTAATGGAAAACTTTTGGAGTATTTACTGTTTGCCAGAAGATTCCTTTACTGCATCCTTTTAAATAACGTTATAACAACTGTGATCACTTTTGTCCCTTTCCCTTTTGTGCGATCTGCATAATACAGAATGTTTATTGTGCAGGAGAGAAATCTCTTTTATTGCTTGTGTCTTAATGACTCTACATCACAGTTGAAAATTTTCTTACTCTACAAAATAGAAAAGTCTATCTATAAAATAGATAGCATTACTCACTGTGGCCAAAATAACTAAATCACATGGAAAATGGATTAGCATTTACATCATAATCTGTTTCCAAAAATCTGCTCATGAGGGCTGATACATTCAAGATCATCGATACATCTAGCTTTAGTTCTCATGCCTGGAAAAATACAGTTTTGTTAGCATATATTTTCTTTATGCAAAGAATGTATGGCCTCATTTGAAATGTACTACATTATATTCTGATTTATACCTTATTTTACATTTGTATTTATCATAGTATAGTATGTGCTTTTTATGGTCCAAGGAATTTATTGTGTTAACATCTAAGGATACAGGATAGTAATGTTTATTAATGTAGCTAGGGGGTAACACAACTTTCCCATCATGTTGTGGTTTTGAGGGTACATTATGGTTATTAACCACAAGATGGCCCAATAGGAAAGGGAGATGAGGCTTTTTTATGACAGACAAAATACCATTTCTGCATTTTAAAACTGAACTGGAATGTCGGCTCCTCACACACCAGGATTAAATCCATGTCTAAAACACAGATACTCTGTACTGTTAGCTCAACTTAGAGAAAAGGCAATAGTGAGTTTAAATTTCTTTCACTATAAAGTTAAAAAACTTGTCTTTATTTCAGAGCTGTGGGAAGACAGAATAAGAATGATGAATGGAATCAAACTTCTAAAGGCAAAACTTCAATGAAAAACCACTGCATGTTTCATAGACTGATTAGGTCCTCAGCTATGATTAGTGAAATATTTTTAATTCCTCTAATTACATTACTCGGGCTTATACTTCAGTGATGGGACATAAGTTACTAATTATAATATATGTAGTAAAAGTAATTTAGTTGCCAGCATTAAGATGTAGACAATGCTTATCTTCCTCTTTCTCTTTTTTCTTTACCACTATGTTGCTGGTTACCCATGATTTTACTATTAATATAAAAATTCAATATAAGAATCTTTTCTTCATTTATGGAACAATTGTTAAAAAACTCTTACTTTGGCAGAAAAGGGGCTTCTTCAAGTTCTTTCCATACTGCTAGGAAAATTTCTGCACTTTTCTTAATGGTTGGATTAAAATTATCACAAAGAAAGTAGATCCACCTTGTTTGAAACATCACATTCCTCTAAAACTGAAAGATCCACAAGTAACAGTTCCTGCATTTTTGCTTTACAGTAAGATTCTTATTTGAACCACTGTAGCCATTACTGCGTTTAAACTTAATTTTTGGGTTTGGAATTTCTTTGATTCTAAGTAAAAACATAGGTTGTATTTCATGTTTCAGGTAAACTACTTCAACAAGTAGATATGTTAAGCAAATAAAGAACAAAATACATTGTTTAAATAGCAATCACCGGGAGTCACTACCACTTCATGTATTGTGCCCTAATTTATTGGAGATTCTAGGCAGGAGACTGTCAATTTAGTGAGAAAGTATCTTCCTTGGGCTGTGGGATGGTCAACATATCATGCTGGGTAGAGAGGAAAACAACGAAGGCCCTCTGCCAAGAGCTGATACTACTTCTTTACTTGGCTTGGAGGCCATTCCTGTGTTTAAGACAGTGGCTACCCAAGTGAGTCCTTCCAAATTCCAACTGTTATGGATCATCAACTACCTAGTAGAAGTGGTAAATCCCTTGAGAGAAAAAACAGTGCTTGACTTTCCCGGCATAATCCTCCAAAGCCTCGTTCTGTAAATAATGTATGTGGGCAACTTCTTCAAGAAACAAGTGGGTACTTCCAAATCATGATTTCAAGGACATTGTCATAATTGTTCTCAGTTCTATGACCTTAAAAATAGTTATCTCTCATACACAGAGGCAGTACTGAGGTTAACAACCCTTGATACTGCCAAAGGTGCCTTCTCCCTGAATTTTCTGAGCAGTGAAATGGAGTCAACATGGCAGAAATATAGAAGAAAAGTAGAAAAGTAATCATTTTAAACATTGTAAGTTCATCTGAACACTAAGAGGCTCAGTGAAATCAGAGAAGAGATAGCAAAATAAAGTTTAGATGGCAGCAGAAAAAGCATCCTGAAAAAGGGTGAGAGCAGATGAATGAAATAGGAGCAACAGAGGCAGAAGAATAAGCTGAAGTCTGGCAGCAGAGGGCAAGCAGAAAGACTTCCAGAGTGTCTGTCTCTATAAGTTGCTTTAGAAACCTTTCAGGTTGTTATGAGACCTCTTAGATGGATTAGGAGCACACTTCAGACTGTCTCAGGGTTCTTACACTGGTTCAAAAACCAAGGAACCCATGAATGCTGAAGCACTTCTGGAACAGAGGTCTCAATTTAGTTTCCATGGAGAGAATTCAGACCTTCTACATTAAAACCAGCCTGAGAACTCAGCCCTGTGTTCACTAAATATGGTTTGCTCAGCTCCTGCTCTGAACCAAGTGTCTAATGTAAACACAACCAAATGCCATTTGTTCAGTCCCTCTAAAAGTAGCAGGGCCAGTGACTGTCAACCTTTAAAGAATCAACACATCATCTGAAAAAAGACCGGATAGATACAAGTGCATAAGAGCAAGAATATATATTCTTTCAGTCAATGATGACTCATATCAACAGCCTTAGTGCATGGTGTAGGGACAGCTACCACTGTGACACACAATGCAGATGTATTCAGAAGGCAAACGTTCTTAATGAGTTTCAAGTCTCCTAACATTTATCATCTGAGGATAGCTCCATACATATTTTATCAGCTTGGATATTAGTTTTTCTAGCTAAGTACAAATAACTTAGAAAATCCAACAAGACAATGAAAAAGAAAAAGCGAAATCAACCATGTTTAAATATATTTCACTGCAGTCATTACTTGGATATTGATTTTTAAGTGAGAGCTTCCAGAATGGCAAGTTTCAACCTGTATATGCTTAACAGCTATGACTTAAAAAGGAACAAGTGTAATAGTGGTAAATTGTGAAATAATTCTTCCAATTTCTCGTGTTTAAAAACCAACTTTAACTCATTAGACACAGTATATATGGGTTATGGGATGTAATCTCTCAAAATTTCATTGAAACAGATCATGCATTCAGAAAAAAACAAGAGGTGTTTTTTTCATATATGCTTATGGTCACGTAGTCAAAATTACAATTTAATAACTTAATAATAAAATAGTAACAATTTAAATTATGTAAGAATATTTAACATAAAGCTACTTGGTATTTCAAACAGCTTCAGAAGGTCTTTAAAGAATCATCATTTTCTATTCTGAATGCTTGCAAATAAATTCCAACTTTGAACTATAATTTTTACTGATGATATTTTTATAGTCAATGCTCAAGATATCTTACGCTTTGATCACCAGTTGTTTTTAAAAGGAATGTTTATACCAGAAACCATTGCATGGAGAATAAAAATTTTAAATAAATACACACATACCAACCTACCGACATACATAAATCAGCAAACCAGAAAAGCAAAACATCACCATTTGGATTGGGGATAATTTTAATTACACTGTTTGAAAGGAGAAATAAAAATATATCTGAATCAGATGGCAAAATTCAAATACAACCAAAAAAAATCACTCATTTCCCTACGGACATGATATTCTTTAGTGTCATAAGTCAAATTTAGAGTTAGAGCTCTACTCATGGAAACAACTTAGGTGTCTAGTTTTCATATGCTTGAAGAATTAGAACTCCATAGGTCATTGTACACTTGAATACAACCAGAGGAGGGCAACAAAGCTGGTTAAAGAGTTGGAAGGAAAGTCCAATGAAGGGTATCAGAGGACTCTGGGTTTTTTCTAGTTATGAAGAGGCTGAGGTATGACCTCATAGCCCTTTACAGCTTCCTAAGGAGAAGAAGTGGAGAGGGAGGTCCTGATCTCTTCTTCCTGCTATCCAGTGACAGGATGCGTGGGAACAGTTCAAAGCTATGAAGCTACACCAGGGGATGTTTAAACTGGACATTAGGAAGCAGTGCTTTACAGAGATGGTGGTCTAATGCTGGAACAGACTTCCTAGAGACATGGTTGATGCCTGAAGGCCATCAGTGTTTAAGAGACATTTGGTCAATTGCCTTAATAATATGATTTGTCTCTTGGACAGCCCTGAAGTGGTCAGGCAGTTGGATTACATGGTCATTCTAGGCCCCTTCCAACTGAACTATTCTATTCTATTCTATTCTATTCTATTCTATTCCTTTAAAAAAAAAACTAAGCCAAGAATACTCTACTGCATTAGTTTCTTCTGCTGATGAAAACGACCAACCAAAAAATAGACCTTGAATACTGAACAGGCCAAAACAGATCGGGACATGTTTTAGTATTTTATAGGACTGGTTGGACTCAATGATCCGATGGGACTTTCCAACCTGGTGATTCTATTCTATGATTCTATGTGAAACACACAGAGGGAAACACATAAGAATATGCATATTTAATTTTGATATCTCCTGTTTTTCAGAGCGTTCCGTATCAATTCTATTTTAAAATAGCTTTTCATATCATCATGCTTAAACAATTCTAAGTTCTATATGTAAAAAAATTAATTATTGACACTCAGGAGTGTTTTGTGGGCATTTTTTACTCCAAACACTGCAATATTTAAACTGCAAAAAAGAAGAGTTATTAATTATGCAAATAGAGTTTCTGAAGCAGGAATATAATAAACCTAATGTTTGTTATTGGTTACATTTAATTTATAATCTGATTACATGTTTCATTTACAAATTCGATTTCATTTGGAATACAGAATTGAAAACTCAGTTGGCAAGAAGAGGACTTTGAAGAAAGGATATAAATTGAGGCAATTTAGAGAAAAAACTTACAAACTGGATAACATGACTGAAAATGAGGTTTTATTATAAATGTATTTTAATGAAATTGCTATACTATAACTCCTCAGACTGTTAAGACAATTTTAGACAAATTTTCATTTTCTCTATTCTTAGCTTCGAATTGACTCTCCACACTTATTAATTCAAATTAATGTAGCTAATTCTTGAAAAAATCAGTTATTCATTGAAAGATGACAATTATTATGAAATGTAAATATTCGTTATTTTTTTAATTTATGCTTTTTGTTTATATATTTGTTTTTATTTATTGGCTACATTAGAGACAGCCTTTTCAACAAGACAAGAAAGATAATCCTTCCTTTCTACTTAGCACTAGTGAGACACATCTGGAATGCTGAGTCAAATTCTGGGATCCCCAGTACAAGAGAGACAGAGACATGCTGAAGAATGTCTGCTGAATGGCAACAATGTTGACTAAGGGACTGGAATATCTGGTTTACCAGGAGCAGCTGCAAGACCAGGGACTGCTTAACATGGAGAAGAGAAAGCTCAGCAGTATGTCATCGATGCATATAAATACATTATGGGTGGGAACAAAGATGGAGGAGTTGGGTTGTTCTCAGTGGTGCTCAGCGGCAGGATAAGAGACAACAGGCAGAAATTAAAACACATGAAAATCCATCTGAATGCAACAAATTACTATTTTGCAGTGAGAGTGATCAAACATGGGAACAGTTTGCCTGACTGGACACAATGCTGGCTGTCCTGCTCTAACTGACTCTACTTGAGCCGAAGTCTTGGACTGTTCTCTAAAGGTCCCTTCTGGAATAAAGAATTGTCTGATGTTGTGATCCTGTGCTATATTTCTATCCTTCCTTGAGAATTTGCTAGTACGTTATTTGAAAGTTCTCTAGGAAGATTTAACAGACAATTTTCAAAATTTAGTGAAGTCAGTGAAAATAGTACAGCCAAAACTAAGCACTTTAAAAAGTTAAATATTAGTGTATAAGCAGCTACAGAACTGTGAACTGTTTTTTTAGTGAAAATATATTCAGAACTACATATTTATGGTGTTCAAAAGACAATAATTCATTCCTTCTGAAATTCAGCTAGATAAAAATACAAGAGAAAAAGATTATTTATTTTGTCCAGGAAAGCTATCATTTCTCATTCAGAAAAGCAATTAATATCTGTCAATGTTTACTTTGTACCTATTCACCCTCAATTTTCTAGTGTCTGAATGGTTAGTAATCACAAATATACAGAGCACATTTAAGTAAAAAATGTAATGCTTCACAGATGCTTAACTGTCAGCAGTTTACAGGGCTTTTTCCCTTTTAGTTTTTTTTTTTTTACTCTTTTCTTTTGGCTAAATACTTCAGTTATACAATTTTATTCCTGATAGCCAGAGTTGGCAAAACTCTAATACATGGCACACTGAGTATATGATTTGTTTGATATTTACTTGTAAAGCTTGAAGTTAAATCAATTCCAAATGATGCAAATAACTTTTCTATGATCCTCAAAAACTGATTTTGTTTTTCTATTACAATACTTACCATAATAACAGTGTTGAGTATCATAGTCCCAAATGAAATACAGTTATCAGCTAGAAGTGAATTGACATATATATTCCAGTCTAGTTTAACACAGTTACTGATTTTCAAGGACTATGATGTAATATCCAACTCATTAAAATATTCTCAAGCATGAGGAATAAATGAGCTTCCTTTGAAATATATATCCATGAATTCTTAATTGCTTTTGCTTGACTAATACCTGGCTGGTGTCATCTCTGGAAGGATATTTTAAAAAAGTCTTCCTACCACAGGAACAATGAATAAAGCAGTAGGATATTTTAGTTAAGTACACATATCTCTGTGACTGCAAAAACATTTCTGTCTTCTGAAGAGTAACTTAAGAAACAAGGGGAAGCATACAGCACACATCTACGTGATGGGGCCATGTGACATAACTGAAGCACATATGAAGAGAGAAGTGTTGGATTCTGGGGACACACTGTCCACACCATACATTTTTCAAAGGTTTCACCTGACTGCTCCCTAGAGAAATCATGGACTGGTTGTCCATTCAATAGCACACCAGTCCGTGATTTCTCTGCACCTACTCCACAATGTGAATGGAGGCACCAGGATGGGGTATGATCAGAAGAGTCACTTCAAAAGGTCACTCTTCATCCAAACCAATACATCACATTTACCTTGTCGTAGTGTGGTAAGGAATGTGCTCCAAGAATGTGAATACAAATGGGTTACTTCAAGAATTTTAAGATGAGAGGAGACTAAATAAAACCCTGGAAACTCAATAAAGGTGAAGTAATCTCTTAAGGGTTTCTCTGAGAGGAATGATAAATTGCTGCAATGAGATACAGTCTTGATACTGATAATCTCAAGGAGATGCATTAAAACATAAGTAATTAAAAAAAAGATCCCAACACAAAAATCCTACCCTTGACATCTCTCTAATTTGTCACATAATGAATAACCAGCAAAGGGCAGGTGTCCATTGCTCTGGTTAGTAAAGGAAACAAAGCAGTATTTCTTGGAAATACTGGCTTCTGGATCAGCATATGTTAAAAGCATTAATAAAAGCAGCGTCCAAATGAAGTGTGAATGGATTTTAAGTAGATGAAGTCTTATCATGTATTATCACTGAGACCATTTCAGTATTTTTCCAGGTACATAAATATTATGTCTTTATTAAGCATGTGTACCCTTAACCCAGATACAACATAATCTGAAAGAACAAGATCCAGGATAATGTCTTCATTGGTATAAGCAGTTTGTTCTCAAGGAAAGCAAATTTATGTGAAGCTAGTATGCACTCATGATTTTGTCAGGAAGGTATTATTGCCATATTCAATCTCTTCTTTTGTTTATTCAGCATGACTGTATGAAGAAAGTTTTAAAGAGGAAGTTATTCTGTTCAAGGACTCTTTTCTATATTAGCAGTATGTTGCACCACCAGAATAGTAAAGATATTCCAGTCAGGATTAAATGGGATGGAAGAGGTAGACATGCAATATATATTAACATACCCTATGCATATTGGACGTGCTGTTTAGGAGATACTTATGCTAATCACATTCTCTAAAGTTCAGTGCTACATTCTTAATAACAAAAATTATCACATAGTACAGCACACTAGGGGGTTGACCTTGGCTGGCTACCAGGTGCTCAATAAGCTAGTCGGGCACTCCCCATCCTCCATGAGACAGGAGGACAAAATAATATGGGGGAACTCATGGGTTGAGATAAAGAGCGTTTAATGAAGACAAACCAAGGCCGCACACAGAAGAAAAGTAAAAACATTTATTCTTTAATCTTCAGAAGAATGTCCAACTACTTCTTGGGAAGTAGCTCAGTACATATAGTTGTTGCTTTGGAAGACAAACACCTTAATAATGAATGCACCAAAACGCTCCACCTCTTCTCCTCCTTCTTCTTAGCTTTTATCACTGATCATGATGTCATATGGTATGGAATATCCATCTGGTCATTTTGGGTCAGCTGTCCTGACTATGTGCCCTCCCAGCCTCTTGCTCACTCACAGCCAACTGGTCTTGGGAAAGGGAAGTTGGAAAGACAGTCTTGATGTTGTGTGAACACTGCTCAGCAGCAGCCAAAACACTGGTGTGTTATCACCATTCTCATTACAAACACAAATCACAGCACAATGAAGGCAACTATGGGGAAAGTTAACTCCATCCCAGGCAGACCGAATGTACACACATGGCTTCGGGGTTTTTTCCTACAAATACTGGGATTTGATCCTAATTTTTGCTCTTTTTTTTTCCTGTAATTCCTGCTGCATTGTGTTGGATCCAGATAAGTAGTAAAATCAGACTTCTCCGAAAGTGTTGAAACCTATGTCTACTTTCTTTGTTGAGAAACTCTTCCCCTAGGAAAAAATAAAGGTTTTTTTCAGAAATCAATATTTTACTTTAACATCACATGTCAAAACCAAAATTGTAGGGTTTTGGGAAAGATGACAGGAAAATAAAAAGATCTGCAGATTGCATATGAGGTGTTCCGCAAAAGTCTTGGGTCCTCTAGAACCTCTGAAGTTACAAAAAATTCAAATAGGATGTGAACTTTTGGAAAGAAGACTCTTCTGACATTGTTTACAGCTTATTCTATGACAGTTTCCTGGTAGATGTTGTCATGTTTAATTGTTGTTACTATCGTTCTCTCATTATTTAGTGTCTCCATCTTAATTTCTGATTACCGTAAGTAACTTCCCTTGCACTGTATTTTAGCTATAGTAGAACAATTTTAACAGCATCTCTCACCAGCTCTGAAACAAGCAACCCCTGAAACATGCTTTTGCAAATCTTCATCAGAGCTTCTGCTGTGCATAATGAATTACAGACTGAAATACTAGTTATATACAGTTTTAATCCTGACCCTGAGACTTCTTGCAATCAGGACCCTGTACTTGTTGTGATTACATTCATGTATATAAAACTTATTTCCTTTAAATTTCTAATACTTCCGCTTGGTTGTATATGTAGAAGAGTTTAGTGAGGTAATGACTCTTCGGACACTCAGACAGCTACCTGAGCAGCCAATGGGTCAAGCAGGACATACAAGCATCTAAAATAACTCTATACCTTTGCTCACTGTTGAGCTCATTAATGTGGGTCTCAAATTTGATTGAATTAGGATAGCGAATTAAAAAATACACAGGGAGAGGGCGACAAAAAGCATAATTACCAAACTATATGAAACAAGGCAAAAAAAGTGCACGAGCTTACGAATCTGCCTTGTAGAGAATCAGGGCACAGAGAACAGAACAGGGTTTCCAATGATCATTTTTTCTCTTTCATAGGCTTCTTCCTTTGCAGAATACAATACGAGAAACACTGACAAGTTTTACTGTCCCATTTGAACTGTGACTTAGATTCTTTTCTGAGCATGAAGGTAACAGAAAAGAGAAAGAAAAAAAAATGTACTGTTGTTGCAAGTTCAAGATATTCAGTTCTAGGTACCCTTACCTTCTCTTTATCTCCATAAACACACTGAGACCCGAATAAATTTTTTCGTACTTTGTCTTTCACATTTCCTCAAAAACATCTTCGATACCTACAGTCAGTTCTTGATGTACTGATGGAAAACACACTATGAACCAAGTTGCAATATTTATACTGTTTTTTTCTTCATTTTGCTGTCTCAGAGTTCCTTCACTGAAGCTTTTTGAGCTAATCCTTAGAATAAGAGAATACAAAGAAAAATCAAAGTATTTTAATTTAACTCTACTACAATAAATAGCCAACTTTTAATCTGTTTTACTTAAACTAAGTGTTTGGACATCATGGAAATTCCTTTACGGTTTTCATTTTTGTCATTTCCTCATCAGGTTTTCCTGACAAGATTTTTTTTTAAGTTATCCATTCATTTTACAAAATATTGATGTAATAGAACTATAATGAAGTGAGAAGTGCTGGAAAAACTCTATTTTTTCTTTTAAAAATAAATATGTTCACTACCCTATTTACACAAAGTAATTCCCCTGACAAAAGAAGGAAGCTCTGCTCTTTATTATTTATTTAAACATCAATATCACAGCTGTTTCCTACTCCTTAAACTTTTATTTAGCTTAATCATATCTATATTGACTATCTGAAAGCCACACAGACAGAAGAGCTTAGAGAAAAAGCAGCAAGAAGTGGAGAGGCAAGTGAGGGATACTTAGAGTAAAATTTCTCCTTTCAGAATTTTATTAAGATTTGGTTTTTCCAAAAGAATAACTGAAAATTAAGACTGAACAGAAGCAAAACTAAACAGAAACAATCTTAAAATTTTAGAAGAAAGACCAATAAATATCTTCAAAATAGTTTTATCCTCATATGACAGGTTCTGTTTCTCTCAAAGCCAATGGGAAATTTACTGTAGAATTCAAGTGTCTCTTAATTTTCAGATTTTCCTTCACCTTTTGGTTTACTTTTTAATCTCCACAGAAGAAATGGTTTCCTCAAGGAAAAGCTGCTGAACTCGGTAAGATATTTTTAATGATAAGATTTTCTGTAACTTCTCGCTAAATAAAAGTACACTTCATATCAATAATTTTTATGACTTCATTACTATGAATAAATATGATGAGTCTTTCATGTTTCAAAAAATAGCCAATGGGATAAAATAATTATAGGCTAAAATTAGATAAGTATTGAGTGATGGAAATGACTAGCAAATTAGTTAGAATATAATAGATACAAGGGAGAACTTAAGACTAAATCAGTCCAGTGATATTGATTGGGAGATGGGAAATGTTCCTTTTATCTTCTTTCGAAATATGAGTGAGTTCTGGGGTTTCCCCTATGTTTTTAAAATGCCTACAGGGTAATTTCTATGACTACCCATTAGAGTCTTTTACTACTTGAATGATTCCTGTTCTGGTGAGGAAGAACAAGTGACAGTGAAATAGGGCAAGTATTTGCACAGCAGGAGCAAAACATTGCCTGAAGCTATGCTAGATCGAAAACTGCATCTGCTTGACTAAGCAAGTAGAGTCAGATCAATATTTAGCTAAAAATCCTTTAAAGAACAGGACTTGGAAATTATTAAGGGGTAGGGATCAACTGAGCTTTGTGGTGAGGAATATCTGGTGTCCTCCCTTTGGAACTGACTAACATTAGAAGGAGAGCAAATGAAAACATTTTGGAAAAGTACCAGTCTCTGTGCAACCTGCTGTGTGCATTATGAACTGTTCCATCTGTGACTTAAGCCCAGAAATTTAGTTTGATTGTCTCCTTCTTCTTAGAAAGCAATTCTGATGACATCTGATCAATTTCTGACATCTCTGAACATAACAATCAGTCACCAATTTGTAGTAATTTAAAACAACTAACAGGAAAATGAAATAATTTGCAATGTAAGTTCATGATTCTTTGACATATTAAACTCACTATGGTCTCATGAAGAACATGAGTGTTTGATATTTGCAGTCATTTCACTTATTAAATGGTTAACATGTCCAATGTATCCAGTAGAGGAAGATAAATCTTTTTAAAAAGCTGCTGGAAGACACAATTACTTCTGAAAAAATCACTTTTGATAAATATTTTCCTCAGTACAGATTATTGAGATATTTAATACTGATATATTAGACAGTGCCGCTTTTACAACACATTTCTTAAGCACATATAGAGCACCACTAATCCAACTCAGCATCTCAAATCAGTGCACAAAAAACATGCAAAATACCTTCTAATTTGGTATTCAGTAAGGTCATCTCTGGTAAAAAAAACAGTAGATAAACGTGTAGCTCTATGAAAGGAAAAGCAGCAAACTTTAAAATGGCATGAATGATTGTTTTGTTAGAGAGGACACTCAAAGGTAATGCTAACTGACTGAAGGTGATCCAATAAGACATTTATTCCATTCTGGTTTTGAAAGAGGATTGCCCAAGTAGAGAATCATAGATTCAGAGAATCACAGAATCACCAGGTTGGAAGAGACCCACCAGATCATCGGGTCCAACCAATCCTATCAAACACTAAACCATGGCCCTCAGGACCTCATCCACCTTTGCCTTAAACACCTCCAGGGATGGTGAATCAACCACCTCCCTGGGCAGCCTATTCCAATGCCAAATGACCCTTCGAGTGAACTTTTTTCCTGATGTCAAGCCTAAACCTCCCATGGCAGAGCTTGAGGTCATTCCTTCTTGTCCTGTCCCCTGTCACTTGGGAGAAGACCCCAGCTCCCTCCTCTCTACAACCTCCTTTCAGGTAGTTATAGAGAGCAATGAGGTCTCCTCTCAGCCTCCTCTTATCAAGGCTAAACAACCCCAGCTCTCTCAGCCATGCCTCATAGGGCCTGTTCTTCAGCCCGTTCACCAGCTTTGTCGCTCTTCTCTGGATTTGCTCCAGAGCCTCAACATCCTTCTTGTGCTGAGGGGCCCAGAACTGAACACAGGATTCAAGGAGCGGCCTCACCAGTGCAGAGTCCAGAGGGAGAATAACCTCCCTGGACCTGCTGGTCACACCATTTCTGATACAAGTCAGGATGCCGTTGGCCTTCTTAGTCACCTGGGTACACTGATGGTTCGTGTTCAGTTGGTTGTCAACCAACACCCCCAGGTCCTTCTCCTCCAGGCAGCTTTCTAGACAGACTTCTTCTTGCCTGTAGCACTGCGTAGGGTTGTTGTGCCCCAGGTGCAGGACCTGGCATTTGGACGTCTTAAACCTCATGCCGTTAGACTCAGCCCAGCAGTCCAGCCTGTTTAGATCCCTTTGTAGAGCCTCCCTACCCTCCAGCCGATCCACACTTCCACTCAGCTTAGTGTCGTCTGCAAATTTGCTAAGGGTACGCTCAATGCCTTCATCCAGGTCATAAAGACATTGAACAGGGCTGGACCCAGCACTGAACCCTGGGGAACACCACTTGTCACTGGCCTCCAGCTGGATTTAACACCATTTAATACCAATCTCTGGACTCCAACTGGATTTAACACCATTTAATACCACTCTCTGGACCTGGCCATCCAACCAGTTTTCCACCCAGGAGACTGTGTGCCTGTCCAGGTCAGAGGTTGACAGTTTCCGTGGCAGAATGCTGTGAGAAACTGTGTCAAAGGCTTCACTGATGTCCAGGAAGACCACATCCACAGCCTTTCCCTCATCCAGCAGCCGAGTGACTATGTCATAGAAGGCGATCAGGTTAGTTTGGCAAGACCTGCCTTTTGTGAACCCCTGTTGACTGGGCCTGATGACCCGGTTCTCTTGCATGTGCTTCATGATAGCACTCAAGATCACCTGTTCCATGATTTTCCCTGACACTGAGGTCAGACTGACAGACCCATATTTCCCCGGATCCTCTCTGGGACCCTTCTTGTAAATGGGCACAACATCAGCCAACCTCCAGTCCAGAGGTACCTTCCCAGTCTTCCAGGACTGCTGGAAGATGATGAAAAGGGGTTTGGTAGAGAATGACGTGAATGGAGGAATATGTTACTTCAAGCATACACACCTTTTCAAAGCTTGTCTAATTGTGTGAAGGGAATGTCAATTGATTTTTTTCTAGGAAATGTATCCAAAAAAACCCAAAGCAATACATAGATTTTTACAGCTTCAGCACAAACACGAGACTGCACAAACACGATGATTGATCCATTCTTTTTCCTTTTGTTAAACATGTTCCTCTAAGTCACTTCTGGGAAAATTAATGTGGTGTCACATGTTGATTTTTGTGATACTTGGAATATGAAGTGAATAAAATGAGGATTTTAGCTTCACAGCCATAAATCTATTATATCTGAAGAGCACTGAAATCAATTCTAAAACTTAAAGAAATAAAATACTCCCATATTTCTTCATTGAAAGTGTACTTATATAACAACAAATAATAAAGAAAGAGCAGTGAACTTCAAGAACTTTGATACAGATTTATTTTATGTCAGTCCCTCAAGAAATTCAAAAGAAAAAATGATGTTCAGGAGAATACTAGGATTTTATCCTCAGTAACAGATCATTTGTGGATAGTTTTCTTAACCTATGATTCAAATTGTTCTTCCGTTTACAACATATTTTCCCTGTAACTAAAGGAGGCTTATATGACATGTAAGTAGCCAGTGAAAAAATGATATTTTTTTTTCTCTCAGTGGCCTGCCCACAGGAAGAATGAACTGCTTGGCCCTGTGGCAGGCAAAGTGGATATATAATTGGAATTTACCTCAAGACAGATAACATCGTATTTTCCTCCAGTTATGCTAAAAAACACTTCTATACCTTCCTCTCGCACTCAGCCTGCTATGCACAATACATAAGCTAAAGAGAAAACATTTTTTCCTTTTTTTTAAGTGTCTTTCCCTCCTGTATAATGTTATTTAAAAGTGATTCTACAACTGAATTGCAATAACCTCATAATCTTCCTTAACAACTTTGTTATCACTGCTGTAAGCAATATTTTAAAGCAAAATTAACTCTAGAGAATTGTCCATTTACATTGTTTGTAATTCAAATGTAACTGAAATGCAAACTAGAAGATATACAAATTCAGAGTCTTGGTGTCAGAGTCACTGAATTTATAATAAATTTATGCATTATCTGCTGCAGTCCTATCAATTTAAATATACTATGAATTAAATAGGACATTAAAATAATACACTAGAACTAACTGTAGCATCAGACAGAATTGTAGCATCATTTTTCTATTTCATTGTCCTCATTTTCAATGTCAAGAACTTTATGTCACATACGAAAAAAAACATTTCCCGTTCTGCCTCAGTCATTCATATTGGGGTTTTTTTGTTAGTAGCCAGATTATCACAATTCATTTGAGTTATATTTGCTTGCTGTTCTTGTATTTCATACCAGCTTAAATATGCCTCTGTAACTAGGAGTATGGATAAAAAGGTGTAAACCCACTCAGCTCCTGGCTCTTACATTGAATCACTTCAGACAGTTCAATAGTCTCTTGAATTCCATGAAAGGATGTGTGTCTGCACACAAAATCTCTTAACTTCTAAAAACCCTGAAATTTAGTGCCAAACATAGTGTAGTTTGCAAACTGGTGAAATTAGCTTCCTGTTTGAGGTTGTGACAGAATCAAATTCCATTTGGAAAGGCTCAACTTGAATGTATACACTTCTTTAATATAGGACACTTCGCATTGCTTGGAAAAGAAATAGGTCCTTCTGTGAGAATATGCAACCTGAGCATACTCTCTACTACTTTATTTCCTTGTTTGCATCTTCTCTCCTATATTGGGAAAAATAAAGGACGTCCAGACATTTTTTGATGAGCCTGGATACTTTTTATCCCAACAGCTATTAGGCAACAGAAGTTTAGTCAGTAATAAGCTATCCTCAGCAATTTTAATGTTGAATAGGTCAACTTCATTTAAATGCCATTTTGTTCCAAATTATTTTGCATACTCTCATTGGATCACATGTCAGATACTTCTTGATCATGTGACCATCTAATTACAGGTAGACAGTGAGCATTCATAATCAGAAATAGGTCATGTATATTTGTAAAAAAAAAAAACCAGTACTTCCTACTTTCAGTCACTGTGATGAGTTTTGCATTTAATGATGTGTAAATGCCTAGAAGAACATGTTCTAACACCAATATTTTATTTAAGATATTTATATGCCAAAGGTTTATCATACAGAGAAATTGCTAGTTGAGTGGGTCATTCTTTTTCCCAAAAGTCGCCTGCAGAAAAATATACAAAGACATGCTCTTTTATGAGATATACTCCTTGTTGACATTCCATAATTCAAAGTTATTGAACCATAATGATTCAAATGACGCAGTGCTAATACCAATAATAGTAGGATATGATGAAAATCCCTGTCAAAGAAAACAGGAATTTAGTCTGGTTGCTATCTATGAGCTAATCAACCGCAGGAGCTAAAGTAATTTTGCTGATATTCAGAAAAATTATTCTTTGAAAGATTAACAGTTAGGTGAAGAAAAAATGTTAAATTATGCAAGGCAAGGCTGGCAGAGTTCAGTCATGATATGTTCAACCTGATAGCAGCTGGCTAGAGAATGCGCAAAAGAGAAGCTTCGAGCACACTGTACAAATATCTAAAAGAAATTAAACTTTTCCTTGTGTAAGAGTGACTTGGTGATCTGGGAGGGTTAAAAACCCCAGAATTTCCTCATATTAAGTAATTCTGGATGTTTAGCACATAGTTACACTTGAAAAGGTACAAAAACCTTTGCTTGGCATTAGGTTTCCTTTTAGGCCACTGAATACTGAAGTGTTTAAGTAAGACATGCAAGAATTACACTGTAACGATACAAAAATATCTGCTTAATGGCTTAAATTCTTTTCTAAAGAGATTTGTTTAATGTTCACTTTGGATTAGAGAAAGATATCTGCTAAGTACAACTGTGGTTATCAGTGAGGGAAAAAGTTATTTGGTTCTTGTAGTGAATGATTCCCAAATTGTTTGCTTTTCACTTCAAATGTATATATTAAATAGTCTTGTGTTTCCACTCATGACACATTGACTCCTGTACTCTAAATAACAGACTTCTAAAGAAACAATTGTAGATTCAAAATTATTCTGAAAAGAACTCATATATTAGACAAGCTACTTTTAATTCAATGTTTTACCACATCTGGTAGATGGAATTTCAGTAAATCTAATTCCGAATAATTCAGGCAATAATTGTTTGGCATACAACAGTTTTAGAACTACCGTGATATTCAAAACACATAGTCAAATCTATAGCAAGGATTATTTTCTTCCCGTAAATTAAAGCAATCTTTCCATGATACCATGCATCTGTTACTTAGTTGCGTTCAGAGTAGGGACAACACGTACCAGTGAGGTCTTCACTCTATCAGCCCAAGCAAGGAAAAGTCTTTGTACCATGTCTGCAAGTAGAAACTAAATCTGTAAAACATCAGAATGATTAAGAAAAACACCCTGTTTTAGTTTAGGCAATTCATGGTGGTAATTCTGGCCTGAGGGGGGAAAAAAAAAGCCCTTTTGTGTAAAGGAAAAGTCCTACACCCTCCACCTTTTCAAGTTGACTTAGACTTCTCAGAAACACAGAATAATCTAGCCTTGGAATAGCTTCAAGTGTCTTTTAAAGATTTTTGTTACCCATTTTATATCACAGAAAGTCCCCAGCTAAAGACAACAGCCCTAATGAGTGTGGGAGATGTCTTTCAATTTTATAGCTATTGAACCCAAAAGGATTCCATTTCTCTAATGCTGCATTCACTAGGTATTTGCAAGTACCCATTGCTACTGACTGTGTCCCTGTTTACGTTTTTCAACTGGTAATATAATCCTGAGTTGATGCTAAGCCCTTGCCTGCTTTTACCCACAGAGCAAAGTAAATTATTTTCTTGGATCCTCACAGGGCACATTGCTTTTTTACAGTTTTGTGAGTTTACTTGCTATAAAACTTAATATGGAAAGTTTTGTATATTAAAAAAGTTATATATAAAATACCCCTCAGGAATGTCATTTGGATTGAGTAGATGAGTGCTAGTAATAGAGAGCTCTTGGTTTGTATGTGTTTAAAGTCAGATGACAGTTTTAAAGTTCCCTTCCAACTCAGGACCTTGAGTTTAGGAGATGTCCAATGATGGGGATTCCACAGGTTCTCTGGGCACTTATTCCAATGTTTCACTATCTCAGAGTGAAAAAAAGAATTTTTTTTTTTTCTAAGTGAAAATTAAGGGCTAAAACTAAGCCATTGTGCAAGTACTCTGTAAATTCCTTAAATGTGGTTCTATACACAGAGGGAAGCATTTTCATGGTAGAACTCTGTGCCAATATTTTACAGAAAAAGAAAACCCACAACCTTTTTTTCTTTAGTGTTAAGATTTGTGCAGAATATGACAAGAAAGAAAGTTTATTCACAGTAAGAACCACTAGCCTTGTTTAGATTTACCAGCTGAAACACTAGTATGATTCAAGGAAGGAATTACTTCAGATTATATCATTAATTAGAATATTTTTTAAAATTGTCTTTCTGGATATGATTTCAGAAACTAATGTAATGCAGATGAAATGTAAGTAGGGTTGATACCCATACGTACTTGATTTGTATTAATAGGAAATTAAATATGTGGCCCAATTTTGAAAATCATCGAGTTCTGATGATACTTTCAAACAGCAGGATATCTTCCACTGTTTCTTAAAGATCATGAGATTTTCAGTAGGATAGTTTTGAAATTTCATGTTCTATGCATGCAAATCCTTTCACTGCTTCATAGGCAATCAGTATTCTCAATAGTTTCAATTGACTACATAAATTATAAACCATTTCAGAACTTGGTTGCTTTATGTCTGAAAATGTAGTCATGACTAAGAAATATGGAGTTAAGATTCATGATGACATGAAATTTTTAATTACTTCAACATAAACTATTTTTTAATCCATTCTTCTTCCTCCTACATCACATTGTTATTTTGAGGAGATTGGTCCTTTATTTTAGAAGACTGAAGTTTTTCATATAGGATTAAGCAAATATGTTATGTTTCCCAAAGCACACCTTGCAGTTGGTGCATAAATAGGATTCTTGAAATTGCTTACAACAGTACCAAGGAATTAAAATATTAAATGTGTGTGAAATTATAACAGTTATTTATCTACCTATTCTTTGTCTGCCAAAAACTTCTACATTTGTTTTAGTGGAAATCAAAGATGCAGTCCACAGCTGAGAAAATTTTCTGGATATGTTGGCTGACTTTTAGAAATCAGAATAAAGGTATCTTTTCTAAGGATAGTGAGGGCTGAGATGTTTTGTATTTTTTATAGCTAGGATGTTTATGAGTTCAGGCAATATAGCTTTGGGTATTTGTGATTGGAAAGTACGGTTTTCAATGGTTGATAAACACAGAAGTAAAATATCGGTGCTTGCAATTCCTCTGTTACCACAACGACTGTATTGCTAGCAACTGTGGATGATATCACTGTGACAGTAAGAAATATTTTAATTATTAGAGTTGTTTCTAAATTACACATAAACCATTACTCAATAAGACAGAGGAGAATGGGTCATGTTCCTAGCTTTCCAGTAGCTCACAAGAGGTAATGAGGTAGACCTGATAACAGCAAACCAATAAAATCTGCTATTCAGATGCTCTCTGTGGATGATTGTACTAATAGCACTAACAGGAAGGAAGAAGAAACCTGAACTCAAATTCTTTATGTGGACAATGCAGCTGAGGGATCTGAAAGGGGGACAAAAGGTACTTCAGTCACTACCACAGAAATGGTCCGTATTTGGGCACAAAACGTGCTGCCTGCCAGAAAATAGTAGAAGATAAAGAAGGATAAGTTACATCTGACTTCAGACCTGACTGTTTATCTTACTTTAATTTGAAATGTATGTAGTCAGCTGAAACTAGTGAGGATACAGATTAAAGGTATTTTATAAAAAAAATTCTGTTCTCGCAAAACGCTGCAGGAAAGTTTCATCAATATGGGATGTAAAATGTAATTGCTCACTCACTCACTCACTCATCCATATTTTATTATATCTCCACATTGTGGTTTGCTGTAGATTCAATTTGTTTTAATGCCAATTGGAAACCTTGACTTCATTGCCAAGTACAAATTCCATTCTCTTTCAATTGGATGTTTCCTACCAAAATACTGTTACTCTTTTTTAAGCTTATATAATTTCAGCGTTTTGATAATAAGGAGTAGTGATTTTAAACTAGGGTAGGGTAGACTCAGACTGGGTATATGGAAGAAAACTTTTACAGTGAGTGTTGTGAAACACTGGAATAGGTTGACCAAGGAGGTAATGGAAGCCCCAACCATGGAAATATTCAAGGTCAGGTTGGATGGGACTTTGAGGAATTTGATCTAGTTAAAGACGTCCCTGCTTGTGTAGGGATGGACTGGATGATTCGTAAAGATCCCTTCTAACCCAAAGCATTCTATGATTCTAGAAAATACTCTGGAAACTGCAGACAAAGGCTCCTTCATCTAATAATTCCTTTTGCATTACCTGATAAGGTGATGTCCTTGCAGCATTTAAATAAATATAAATATTTTGTTCAGTTTATTGAATCTACTAGGGAGTGGGTATTTTTTTACTGGTATTTCTTTTTAGAAGAAAATTCATACTGCAGAGTAGAATAGAGATATCCCAAGGTATTAATTGGTGTAGCCTATATATTTCTGCGTAAATTGTTTGTTGATGTACTATTGACACCATACAGATGTAAATATAACTATGGGGATATAATCAAACCCAAGAAAAAAATTCCAAGAATTTGATTTACATCATCTTATCCAATCAACATTTATCCACCGTGTGGAGATCTCCAACCGCTATGCACAGCAAATATGGCATTTAAAGTATGTAATGGCAATTTTTATCTCAGCATTGCATTAGAGTTCGGTATCCCCCATCACTGCCTCCTTCTGTCAGTAAATTAAAGTTATTCACATAGCCACGTGCCATCTCTGAAAGACTAAGGACATTCTTCAAGTTGAATACATAATATCAATTATATATAACATTTATACACTGAATTTTTTGTTGTTGGCATTTTTTTAGTCTCTGAAGTAGTTTATCAATATCAACAAATACACAGTGAAACGGGCTGCTGTGCGTTACTAAAAGTAAGATACACTGGGCCTGCCCATTGCATTCACATCTTCAGAGTCCCCCAGACTAATAACTTAACTTCATTCTGTTCACAAACTTCAGTGTCAGAGTAGCAGTTCTTTTCCTCAGAATCATTCCAGACCTTCTGCTGCCCATAGTTTGTCTCTTCCCTCACATGCCTTATCAGTCAATGCCTCAATTCCTGCAAGTGGTATTCAAATGGTGAGCTGCCAGACAACAGACTTTTTGAGATCACGTGAACATCAGTGCAGTAGATGCCATATACATCATCCTGTCTTGTAGCAAGTCCAGTAGCATTTCCCTGGAAATTGGTTGAGCCGGACCATGTTTACTGGATTAATTGCTTTGCCTTGAGTGACATTACAATTTGTTAAGACACCTATGAAACAGCTTCTAAGTAAGCAAATTAGAGTGGAATACTTCTTTGTGAAGAATTACCTTCATTTATAAAAATGTCCAGTGGTATGAAAAAGATAAGTTTTGCTATTTATTTAATGTGTGAAACTATAACTCCTTTTATTGTTTTTATATCTGGAGACTAGTTGCAAATGATGTCTAATCTGTCAGACTAATATGCTCACACAGTGAATTATACTACAGATAGAAAAGTAGAAGATTTTTTTAGAAAGACAAGACTAATGAAAAAAAAAATCTGTGTTACATAGATCCCTGAATTGTTTACAGAAAAATCTGATGAGTTTGAGAAGATTAATTAACAGATGAATTTACTGTGTTTCCTTCAGAGTTAGAACTCAGACACTAAACAATCATGAGTTAGTTAGCAAGCAAATTTGGTGTTTAAAGTAATAGATTTCTAAAAGTAGTTAATTTTTTTAATGTCCAGTCAATGCAAATGCTAGTGTTGACTACTCTTCCATTCATTTCCTGTTTGTCACGACAAAAGTTTCTAAGTTCAGATCCTAACAGGAAACAAAATGTTGATTTATGCATTTTCCCTGTCATTTCATACAGACTCAGTTACACTTCTGTAAATAACACTTAATCATCTAAGTGAGATTTTCTCATATTTTTGAAAATCCCTAATAAGGAAAGATATCTTTCAAGGGTTTTCTGGAGCACTGTCTGTCTGCATGTTCATTCTCTCTAGGTAAGTTTCAAATCTTAAAAGTCTGTAGATCTGTTTTTCCCCTCATGTAAACATGGACATAATATTTATGTTTATGTGAATTAATTGCAAACATCATTAATTCAAATTTATTCAGTGACATAAAGATAATTGCCAATGATTTGAATATATATCTTGAGATTTTAAACTGATCGAGTTCTCACTGAAGTGGAAATTCTGTTTTCCAAGTTCTCTGGAAAGATTCTTTAAAACTTACATAAAAGACTCCAGAGGTTATTCAGTTCTTTCTACCAGTTAGTAGTAGCAAGTAGTGCATTTCCTTAGGTTTATTTTTTTCAAGTGAAGGTTTTCTTTCCATTTTACACATGTTTTTCTTCAACATATTTATTTCCTATTCTTTTTTATGTGTGAAATTGTTGATCAATACAGTCTAAAAATGGTTATTCTCTAGCTGATTCCTAGGTGTTGGTTTTCCCCATTAACAGGTATTTGATTTGGTGGGTCTGGCCTCCTGATATTTATTGTTACATCTTATCAATATCCCACAGCATCCCTCAGTCTTCATTGTCTCCATTCCTCATATCTGCCATGGTATCATTTATATCCTGTTTTCATCTGATAGTCTGTCCTTCCTCTACTAAACAATTAGCACAGTATTAAAAAATTAAGCATAAATGCTGCTGCACTATCTTTAATCTGTCATCTGTAGTAAAGATTTAGGACAACAGTAATTTGTCATGTGAAGATGTTTTGTGATGTGGTGTTTAATTTCAGTGTCCTCTAGCAGAGACAGAGTCATATCTTAAACATTTGATATATATTCTAGTAACTTAGTTAAACCTCTCATAAACATAAAAATTGTATCATAATGTATTGGATTTCTCTCACTTCTTTTAAGACAGCAAGTAAATCAACTAAAACCACACAGTTAGAGTAAGTTCTGTGATAACTGCATTTCTGTAGTCTAAATTTTAAGTGTTCATAGTATCATAAAAATATTTCCCTTTCCATTCCTATCGGAGCCTGTCCACAGGTTCCCATTTTGCAATGAGGTTAAAAGAATCTAGTCACTTTGGATGATCTATCTGAACAACAACAAGATGCAGTCTTCAACACTTTAGGAGAAAATAGTATGCAAAACAAGCAACAAATACCCAACAAATACCTAACAAATACCTAAGTCAGGAATGGGAAAACCACAGATCCAAGTTGTTGACCTCACTTTCATTTTTATGGAAAGTCCTTTTAAATAACAGCTGCTTAAAACTCATTCACAAATAGGAAGTTAAAGACAAAAGTGGTTAGTTCTCAAAACAGGTTCTTTTTTATTAAAGATGATGTTCTGGGTGTTAATGATTCTGCAGAGGTAGAAAAACTGTATAAAGCTGCTTAACAGAGTAAATGTAATGTTCAGCTATGGCTTCTGAAGTGGTGCTGGATATGATTGAAGCCTTTTCACATCTGGTGTTTCACATAGTTCAGCATCACACATTGCTCATATACACTGAAAGCAATACATTAATTTCCCAGCATAGACTGGAGCTTAAAAGAACTCTGCACAGAACTCCAGTCCATATCCCAAGTGCCATATGTTAAGCTATTCTATACCACTTGTTCATTAATTTTAAGCTGACATCATCCTTTCAAGAACAGGAGATTTAAAACTGAGGGCGTAATAAGCCTCACTTACCCTCATCACTTGTAAACTGATTCTTCTGTTTATAATATAATTCTCAAGCAACCCCTAAAGGAGAAAAAGTTACAGGGGACAGGAGCATTCTTGTGCTAGAATGAAACATACATCCAAGAAAGACGGAAATAAACAAAACTGATTCTTTTAGATTATCTACAATGCACAGATATCATTTTAGTTTTGAAAACAAGTTATCTCAAATTTGGTAAGTTATTCTTCCAAACCTTTTTTTTTTTCTTACAGGAACACAGCATGTATCTTAGCACTTAAAACTGCTAAGTAACCTCTATTTTTGTTTAGGTTGCAAAAAACACAGCAACTTCCTCATATTCCTTCTTGGCTGGTAGATGATTATCCCTTAGTCCTTGAAATAGTAATGGCCTTTTAAATCCAACAATAGAAACAAAGTATGGTATTTATTCTCATTCCACTTTGGAAAAAAAAAAAGTCTTGCTTTCAGGAACATGTAACTAAACATATTAATTTCATCAGTCAACATAACAGAATCATAGAATCATAGAACAACCAGGTTGGAAGGGACCCATTGGATCTTCTAGTCCAACCATTCCTATCAAACGCTAAACCAAGTCCCTCAAGACCTCATCCACCCGTGCCTTAAACACCTCCAGGGAAGGTGAATCAACCACCTCCCTGGGCAGCCTATTCCAGTGCCCAATGACCCTCTGTGTGAAGAACTTCCTCCTAATCTCTAGCCTAAATCTCCCCTGGCAGAGCTTGAGGCCATTGCCTCTTGTCCTGTCCCCTGTCACTTGGGAGAAGACCTCAGCTCCCTCCTCTCTACAACCTCCCTTCAGGTAGTTGTAGAGAACAATGAGGTCTCCTCTCAGCCTCCTCTTCTCCTGGCTAAACAACCCCAACTCTCTCAGTCGCTCCTCATAGGGTCTGTTCTCCAGCCCCTTCACCAGCCTCGTTGCTCTTCTCTGGACTTGCTCCAGAGCCTCAACATCCTTCTTGTGGTGAGGGGCCCAGAACTGAACACAGGATTCAAGGAGCGGCCTCACCAGTGCAGAATCCAGAGGGAGAATAACCTCCCTGGACCTACTGGTCACACCATTTCTGATCCAAACCAGGATGCCATTGGCCTTCTTGGCCACCTGGGCACACTGCTGGCTCATGTTCAGTCGGCTGTTGACCAACACCCCCAGGTCCCTCTCCTCCTGGCAGTTTTCCAGTCAGACTTCTCCCAGTCTGTAGCTCTGCATAGGGTTGTTGTGCCCCAAGTTCAGGCCCCGGCATTTGACCATGTTAAACATCATGCCATTGGACACTGCCCAGCGGTCCAGCCTGTTTAGGTCTGTTTGCAGAGCCTCCCTACCCTCCAGCAGATCGACACTTGCACACAGCTTAGTGTCATCTGCAAACTTGCTAAAGGTACCCTCAATGCCCTCATCCAGGTCATTGATGAAGACATGGAAGAGGGCTAGACCTCGCACTGAGCCCTGGGGAACCCCACTTGTCACTGGCCTCCAGCTGGACTTAACACCATTTACCACCACTTTCTGGGCCCGGTCATCCAGCCAGTTTTCTACCCAGGAGAGCGTGCACCTGTCCAGGCCAGAGGCTGACAGTTTCCGTAGCAGATTCAAGATTCAAGTTGAAAAAATTATGCCATGCAGTAACCCCAAGGAAGAGTCAGAAGACTGGAAAGAATATAAGTGCTGATGAAAAGTTTCTTCATGTTGGAGCTCACTGCACAGAAGCCAGGCTACCGTTATTGCTGTGATAGGCTGAGCACACCGCTCATGTCAGAGACTTAAAAGAAATTATTTTCTCACACACTTCCTGAATGCACATCCTTGTTCCCTAGGGACAGGCTGCAATTACACATCTCTAACTCCTTTCCACAGCTTTTCATTCTCTTTCACTCTGCCTGAATGTCATCCTGCTCTCTGTTCCCTCACTGCACTTTCCTTTCCTTGCTATGGGCTTCATGATCTTCCCAGAATCAAGCCCTTTCTTATCACTGTTTCATCTCCTCTGCCTGTGTGAGGATCTTTGTCTGACAACACCTCACCCTGACTCTCTTCTTACTGCATATACCAGGAGTTGTGTGTGTCTCATTCTGTCTTTCCCAATAATCCTTTTCCTCACAATTATTATTCATTCACTTGATGAAATTGACTTGAATATTGCCATTGTTTGCACAATAAAAGTCAATGTGCATGAAGGAATATGATGCTACTTTTTTCTTTCCTATGTATCTTAGGTTGCACTATGCCTCTGCCTGTCTGAATCCATTTCTTCTGGGAACTGGCATGTCCTTCTTTTCTTAAAATCACTGTCATGACACTTTCTCTTATATTCTCCATGCTTTTCTACAAGGGAAATAATCTAGGTTACCAAATCAAAAATCATATCTCAGTTCTTCTTTCTGAAGACAATTACAAAGATGACTGAAATTAGGAGTTAGTTGCAGACATGCTAGATGTTCCCTTCCGGTTTTTGCAGCAAAATACTGGTGTCCAGGGTTTCTCCAGATATTTTGCAGGTGTTTTAACATAGATGTTTTCAGTTACAATTTTTTCAGCCCAAGAACAAAACAACAGATAAATGATACCACGTTTACTGTATGGCCTCTCGGTTTCAATCATTTAGAGTTAATTTACTGTAGTTAATGTTGCAATCATTTCTTTGACTATAAATATCCATTTGGAACTATTACCCGGGCAAATGAAAAGTTTCAACAGCTACCAGTCTAATTCTTTTGTTGTACAAAGTAATTATTTATTGATTTATTATTTGTATAGCACTACTATTCTAGACATAATTTCCTTTACTGTGTCCACAGCCAATTACTGTGGACAAGCGTAAAGAAATAAGACCTTCAGGAGAGGAGACAGAAATTCATCTACTCTGCATATGCCTTCAACAAAAAACAGGAAGGTATTGCTTGAAATTAAGTGGAACTCTCACTAAGAGAAAGAATCAATACCTGGTTATGTTCCTTCTCCTGATCTCTATTCTCGGGCTTGTTTGTTTGACATGCTTTCTCTGAGATTTCCTCCCACTTATATTCTTATGATTTCATGATATTACTGACTTTACAAACAAGTGAGGATTTCAGCTTTTTACATCACAACTATAGTAGAGGGGCTTCCTTCCTCTAAAATAAACATTGCAAAGGCAGTGATACAGTTGATGATTATTCTTCTTTTGTACATCACTGCTCTCTGGCAGAAGAGTTTCCCTTGCCTATCAGCTGAAATAATTATAGCTAAAGAGATTTCTTTTCTTCCCTTATCAAAAAAGAAACTAAAATGTAAGATAAGCAGAACACAAAAATCTTACTAATAACAGTGTGTTAAGAATTCTCTTATTTGGTATTGATTAATACTTTTATAAAATTGCTAGCAGGTATTTAAGCCTCGTACATAAAATAAAAAAGAAAAAATCCATAATGAGGTCCAGGCATTTAAACACCTGAGGTATAGTAAGCAATAACTGTCAATATGACTGAAATATCTTTTCCTAAGTACAAATCTGACATTTTTTAATCTCTGTTTAGCTTTTTGGAAATCTTTTAATGTCTTCTGATGGAAGGGCATGAAGGAACATACATTATTTCAAAATAGCTGAAAAAAATTACTTAGTTTGTTATTTTGGTTTGGTTTTTTAATTTCTCCAAGAAAAGTACTAGCAACAGCCAAGTTTCCTAAAATAACCTGTATTAATATTTGCATAGTTGGTACTCCAGCTAACACACTGTGCTAGTTTGTGCATACAACTGTCTGAATGTTATCAAATTAACATTGCAATGATCTGTTTTGAGACATATGCAAAGCACTTTACCTATTTCACAGAAAAGTATCATACCACTTAACGTCCTAAAGTATAGTCTCTCAAGCTATGTCACTATGCTCTAACAACTGTCAGTGAAACAGTAATAAAAAAACCCACTGGTTTGATGAAGCATCCACAAGAATGTACTAGTTTTAATCAGTTAATTAATTGACATTACTACTTTATTGATATTCTTAATTTGAATAGTGACAGTGAATGGCATTTACAATTAGATGCGATCAGAACAGTAACAGTGAAAAATGCTTCTGAGCAAGCTTATTGTCAAGGAATTAATAGTCACCTAAATTTTCACAGTCCTACAGGAGTTAAGACTGTCCTATTCACTGAATTATGCAGGAAGTTGTATACTCTTCTCATTTATATGACTGGCTCCATTAGTATCTTTCAAAAACCTAGACTGTATTTTCCGTCAAGATTTTGACTGTTTGGCTGTGCTGTTTGCATACAGAATTTTATCATGTGGGAGATCATTTTATAGAAGCAGTTACTTGTGTATATGGAAAGTATCATATAGCTTTGGAACATTTTAAAGTACAGCCATACATCCCAATCTGCTACTCCTGTCTGTCACACAGTTTCGTTTGTAGTCAACATAGAATATCTTCAATGTGGTCTGTTATAAAACACTGACATAAGTGACATTGGGGATACACTGTGATAATAGCAACTATTTTCTTCCAGTTTTCAATGGTTATGTACCTAGCACCACAGATTCCCCAATAGCAATAATTTGTGTGAATATTGCAGTAGAATCAGAGCTCCTGAATTGCTTAAGCACTCCCTGTAGCCTCAAATGTCTAATCCAGTTAGCACAACTAGGCAGAGTTGACTCAGCTTGGGGAAGACAACAAGCTGCTAATCCTCCATTTGGCCACTGTGGATGTATTTCTTAGCTAAGGTTTATGTCTTCATGTGTATTGGAGGCTAGTTGGTATCACTAAGCTAGCAAATTCAGCTGAACGGAATAAAGTATCTGATATCTAACAGTATTCAATTGAGCATGGTTGCAACATAGTTGTCGAAAGGAGTGTGCTGGCCTCTTCCCTCAAGTGGCCTCAAGAGGCCTCAAGTGGTGATAGGACAAGGGAGAATGACCTCAAGCTGCAACAGGGGAGGTTCAGACTGGATACGAGGAAAAAAATTTTCACAGAAAGGGTCATTGGGCACTGGAACAGGCTGCTGAGGGAGGTGGTTGGGTCACCATCCCTGGAGGTATTTAAAAGACAGGTAGACGAGGTACTCAGGGACATGGTTTAGTGGCAGAAAGGAATGGTTGGCCTTGATGACCCTGTGGATCTTTTCCAATCTGGTGATTCTATGATTCTATGATTCCATATGAACAGATTGATCAAAGAATATGAGAAAATTAAAGAAGTTGGTGTAACTTAAGAGTTATATGTCTATCTACTTGCATAGTCTCTTTGCTGTTATCTCCTACGTTTATCATCCAAACAAAAATTCCCCCTCCCCCCCTTATTTTCTTCTAGGGTGTAACTTTCAAGTTTTTGAATGCATGTACTAAAAAACCATGGTGCATCAAAGGAAGTCTTTACAAGAATTAAAAGCAGTTTGGGGGATTCAGTGATGTGATATTTAAGCTCAGAGAGCAAGGAACAAAAAAATTCAGTTAACTCTGAAAAAAATCATTAAAGATCAGAACATTTTGGATCAGGTTTTGCAAGCAGATGCATTTGCTCAAACATGATAGTGCTCACCCTTCAATGGCAGGAAAACATTAGGTCTGGTGTATTTGTGACACTTTAATGTTTTCCATCTAAGCTGTTTTCCGAAGACCTATAAACTGGACTTAAAAGGCATATTGGCAAATAGATAGCATAATGTCTGTCAGATATCATAATATTTTTCAAGAAAGAAATATCTTCAAAGCCCAACTCCTTCATGTATTACATGCAACACAGAAAATGCTTGCACTTCAATTTAAATGCAAATGAAAAATGCACAGAAAATTTAGAGATAAATCCCTTGATTTACAAGCATTCATTTCCGCATTAAAATATTACCACAAAAGACAGAGAAAGAAAATGATATTTTTAAATGAACTGGACAGATAATGGATTAATTTTCTCAAATGGTGAGTTCCTTCATTCCCACAAGTGATATGATCATCACATTCTTTCATATATTATATTTATTTCATACACATAAATGAAAAGCATATTTCTCATTTGGATACTTTGTGTATCTTCAAATAATGGTAGCATTGTGAAACCAATTCACTCTTTGAGATGGGTAGAAAATTTAATGCTATTAACTGCTATCAACTAGGACTGTTCCGACTGATTTAGTCCAAGGCTGAATGAAAAATGATAATCTAAATGTGTTTTATGGAAGTACGTGAAAAGGAAATTTATATTATAATGAATGCTAAAAATGGAGTTTAGAAAATACTTTTCAAATCTCCTAAACTTTATAAATATACAGAACAACACTTTAAAGAAGTTATTCTACCATATTTTTCAATGCACATATTATATGCAATGCACATATTAATTTGTTATCCAGGAGTGTAATTTTCCTTTTTACACTTCTTATGCTGCAAGTTACAGTGGAAAAATGTGAGACAAAAACTTTTCTTACCCATGCTTGCCATTTGTGCTGACTGGCCTTGAATCAGGGGTATTACAACATCTATCAAAGGTAAAAGTTCTACTGCATAACTTTATTTCATAAAATACTAGAACAATTTCAGACTTCTAGGCATCTAAATGTAAGTCTTTATTTATTACAGAGAAACATATGTTTTGTTCAGTCTTTTACTGAAGTTTTTTCTATTTGTAACTGGGTTTCACTGAAACAGAATGGCTTTTTATCTATGTTTTTTTCTTGTTTTTCTAATAATTAACTTCAGACCTTCAATGTTCATTGCTGCTATATAGTGGTTTACAACTGTAATATTTAGAAACTGAAAAAGACCCAAGTTGCCAGCTACTTATCTCCCTTTCACTATAGGATTATATCCTGTTTGTGTATTTGACAAAATCCTGTTGGTTGAAGGTTATAAGTAAAAATAATTATGCATATGAATCTATTGTCACCATGAAATAAAACTAGATTCTTCCAAAGAGGTAATTCCCAATCATGTATATAGGTCTTAGGCATTCAGTAACAAAGAGACTAAATTAACTGACTAGTTCAATAATTTCTTTCCAAATCCCATCATGGACTTTCATAATTTCACTCTATCTGTCCAGCTTATCTGGATTCTTGCATGTTTCAGATTCTCCCATATACACATATGACTTGAGAGGAGTCCTTAGAGGATGGTCTCTTGGAGCTAGCACAACTTGCTATGATGTCTCCCATAAACCAAGCAGTCCTTTTTTTAAATGAGTGATTTTTATTTATATTCCAGCACACAATAACTTTCTCTGTTTGAAACAGGGGCTTTGGGATAACTACGTATATTGGAGCCTAACAGTTTTTGAACATCTACTGGGAGACAGCTCTGAAAGAGAGAATCCAGAAATACTGATAATCCTAGCTCCAGTCCAAGTGTTTGCAGTGTCCTTAGTGTGGAATTGAGACCCATTATAATAACCAGAGTTTCTCCAGTCTTAGAAACATGAAAGTGTCTCTGGGTCAGAGGCCTGAAATTTCTGAATACACAGCTTCTGCAGTCCCAGCTTACCTGCACAGGAAGCATAGAGAACTAAGAAAATGTATTCAGAAGTTGCTATGTAAGCCAGAATATTTCAGAGCAATTTCTATTAAGGATCATAGAATTGTACAACCATTTAGGTTAGAAAATGACCTTTAAGATCTTTACCTCCAATCGTAACACTAACACTGCCAAGTGTTCTACTAAACCATGTACCTGTCACATCTACACATCTTACAGAATCATTAAATTGGTTTTTTTTCTGACTTTTTTCTCAATAATTATTCCAGACTATCTTCACACACAGACACTCCACTGATGTTTCGAAATTTTGAAATCTCCTGCAGAAGAAAATCAATTTGAAAGTTATCTCAACGAAAATGAGACAATGAAAGGAAATGAAAATGGCACTACTCTTAAATCTTGACACTTAATCATAAGCTGGTGGCAACTGATACTTCTAAGAACATGGGAAAATCTGAATTATTGGGGTTTTTTTTTTCTGAAGCCTAGTAGACTTTTTTCCCAGATGGCTCTTGGTATGAAAATTGGATATTGAGTTTTGTGCATTCGTTTTGTGCTACTGATATTCACATGGTATTGCTGAATTCTTCTGGACTTTTTAATATGTATACTCTTATTGCAGGTTTGAACTGTTACATCTGTTTAGCTGAATAGTGAAGATGAACAATTTCATTGAGACCTTCCTGTATCATCAAATAAATTCAATATAAAATACAGATCAAAGTAAAGTTTTAGCCTTTATTCAATTACTTAGTTCATTAACTTCTTCCCTTAAAGTGTCCTAATGGCTTAATATGTAGAAATGCAACACAAGCATGATGATAAAAGGAAATATAGAGTGTATCCAGACACCTTACTGGCTGATAATCTTGGCTTTGGTGACCCAACACTAAAGACAAAAATAAAAAGACCGCTGATAAATCTGAAAGAGTATGTGTCCAAACAATTACAAGTAAAGATTTATGGTTTAAAGATGTGCAAGGTACACCTTTGCTTAGGAATGTCTTCAATTCCTTCAGTCACAGTCCTCTTTCTTAATGATTTTAAGAATATAGATAAAAAATTCTTAATACATAGGATAAAGCAACCAATAAACTCCTTTATTTGAGAATTAATTTATACCATCAAATGTGCAAGAAATTACCCTCATAAACATTGTTTTGTCATGGGATGTAAAGCTGTTAAAATAGAAATGTGAAGATTATCCAAAATACAGAATAGATCCAGCAATTACATGTAGCTAAAGAAATCAATACAGAATAATGCCATCAGAAGTAATATCAGCCACAAAAAACCACTGCATTGAGATCAACAACTCTTCATCTTTTTGTGAAAAAGACACACACAAATATTCCAGTGCATGTTGGTCAGAATTGGGAAATTGATGTTTAGCAAAGCAGTAGAGAAAGGGAAGTGTAGAATTAATATTGTCTCAAAAAAAAAAAAAGGAAATTTCTCACTAGTTCATCCATCACAAAAAGTCTAAAAAAAATTTAAGAAAGTATGAAAAATAAGCAAAAAGCAGTCTGTTTCACACAAAATAGCCTAGGCCAGCACAGACTGTTGTGATGTGATGCATGGTGTGATCCAAGCTCCTGTTTGGATGCAGCACAGCTGCATAAACCTGACTTCCGTTTCTGAGGATACTCCTAAGTGGAGAACAAATTGGGAAAATATATAGACAAAATCATGCATGATAAGAAAGACAGGGATGAAATTGTTGGTGTGATAAGAGTTAGCAACTAATAGACTGAGTGGAAAAAATCATGGATTCAGAAGATAGCAGCTCATTAACCCTGAGGATCACTGTCTTCTAAAGAGACTAGGAAAGCGATTCCTGTGCACACTGCAGTGACTATATGATTGGCAAAATATCACTGGTATCTCATCAGTGGCAGTGAGCATAATAATGCTTAACTTTGTAGCAGATTAATGATAATCTTTACCTCCCACTGCTTAGCTATTTAGAAAGCCTCCTGGGAGACAGACATGAATGAAAATCCATTTCACAAGAATGTTTAACATAACAGCAGAAAGAAAAAAGTACATTGACAGCAGCCAGCAACACAGCACTCAGTAACTGGCAAATATCTTTGATGTGGAGATATCACTCCCAAAGTAATTATATTAGTTAATTACTGCATTTAAACTTTCAGGAAAAAAAATCTGCACAGAGATCCAGTGAGTTCTGTTATGTAAGATTTTGTTCTTTATCATCTGTTTTCCAGGTATTCCATCAGTGAAAATACATTTTTCTAGTGTACAGAACATTGTTTCTAAAGACTTGCTTCCAGAGCATTTCCTGCCATCCCCTGGTTTACTTTCAAAATCAAATGATATTGCCTAACATAGCATTTGTCATCTTTTCTTGAAGTTTATTACTTATTAAATTGAGTGAGGTCAACAAAACTTTCTTGTTTCATGTAATTATTTTGACAGAATGTTTGAGGTTGGAAGGGACTTCCAGAGGTTATCTGGTTCAACACCCTTGTTCTAGAACAACCACCTAAAGGTGGCATAGAGATGGACAGAGTACCTCAGATGTGGCCCCACAAGGGCTGACTAGAGGGAAAGGATCACCTCCCTCAACTTGTTGACAATATTTGCAATGAGACAAAGGTATCTTTTATTCATTGCCATAAAGACACATTACTGACTACCAATTCAATTTGTTGATCAATTTGTTGTCAACCAGGGTCTCTGGGACCTTTACCTCAAAAGCAGCCTTTCAGCTGGATGGTTCCGTAAATATCCTAGTGCATGGCGTTGAACCTCCACAAAGGCAGGGCTTTTCACTTTGCTTTGTTGAACTCCTTAAATCCTGTTTTGTTGTTTTTCTATTCCTTTTCTTTCACATTATTGCAGGCCCTTTACTCATCATTCCCATCTATTTCTCCCTCATGCGGCTTCTGGTAATTCTCTCCCTCCTCCACCACTCCTAGTTAAAAATTCTCCTTGCTGTCTCCCTTCCTACTGGCAAAGATATATTTTCCCTGCTGAGCAAGATGGATTCCGTCTTTTCCAAGAACACAGAGATGCTCAAGAAGGCTCTCATGGCCATAGATGCCAGAGTCCTATTGCCAACACAAGCTTCACAGCTAATTGATATGCACTGCACCTTCCTTCCAACACGTTTTCCTCTCACTGGTAGGATGAGGGGAACACTATCTGGTTCCTTAGACCAGTGATTATCACCCTCATATCTCTGTAGTTACTTTTGGTACTCTGGTAGTCAGCCCTAGTAGTATCATTAGTGACCAGAGGGAAGGACAGCAGAAGGTAATGGCAAAAGGGGAGGTCTGAATCCTGGCTGCCAGCAAGCAGCAAACTTCTCTGGAGGATATATAGGATCAGTAGAGGGAGAGCAGCAGGTATTTTTTTGCTGCTATCATTCCTGACAGTTTTGCACTACTTGGGGTTCATTGGGTCATATGCTTTGCTTTAAGGGACAAAATTTCTCCTCAGCTTTGAGAACAGTGAATTTGAAGGCCATCTCTCCCAGCCTCAGCAATAGGCTCCAGGTACTTCTTGCAGTCTAGAACCTGGAAGGTTTCAACCACTTTCAAAAGGTCTGCCTGGGTCAAAGCCTTTGCCTTGACAGGGGCAGCAGCTCCATCATCTACTTAGGATATTATCCTGTGGCACACAACAACATTGTGCCCAAGAATATTCAGGCTGGTTTGAATGCAGATTGGCTCCCTTTTACACAACCTGCTGCATGCATTAGCTGTATTCTGGGACTGAGTTTTATATAGATTTGTCACCAGCAGCAGCTGAAAGGATGCTTGACCCTCCCTAGTCAGGGAGTGCTGCAGCAAAGACCTCAGGTAAAGGTAACTGACATCCCTGTTGGAAGCTGGTAGAGTTGCCAGATGCGCACAGCCCTGTGGCTCCTCTTACTTTGCCCTTACCTGGAAGTGGCAGCATTAGTGCTGTGAGTGTTTAAGAGCTTTGCCCTTAGCCACACAAATGGTAATTCCTTAAAAATATGTAAGCCACTGCTTTAAAGATGGTTATCCAGTCCTCAGCAATGTCACTAGAGTTTACCTAGTTCAACATCAACTTAATCCATGTGATTGAAAAGTATGTGAATGTTACTGCATGTAGCTGTTCTTTTTTAATCAAATTAAGATGTTACCAGCTTTTTCAGCTTATATTCGATCTGTCTTTATGATGTATTCATTTTAAAATCCTACACCAATCAAAGATGATTATAGTTTGGCATGCATTTTAATGAAGCCATAATTTCAACCTCCACCTTCTGTAACATATCTGTTGTATGGAAAGTCCTTCAATTTCTACCTTATTTATAAAACATTTACATTTACAAAACACATTTATAAAACATTTACATGTTTTATAAATATCCTCTGGAAGACAAAAAAAAGATCTCTCATTAGTAGTGAATCCACTTGCCTAAGGACTGTAATTATGGCTCCATGATATTCAGAATGACTATAGGCAAAGGAGGGAGAATCATAGAATCACCAGGTTGGAAGAGACCCACCGGATCATCTAGTCCAGCCATTCCTATCAAACACTAAACGCATGCTATTGAATAAATATACCAGCTCCAGCTAAACATGTCTCTTTTTTAAGAGGCTGAAACTGTAAAATAACTGTAATATTTGATTAAGCTTGTAATTGCAGGTTTGTATGTATCATTTTAAAGTATCTGAAATATCAATTTTCTTATCTTCTCAATAAAAATATGCTTTTAAATTAAACGTTTAAATCTCAATATTCATGTCTGCAGTTTCATTAAACAGAACTCACCAAGCATGACTGCCTAAAAATATTCAGTGTGCTCACAAATATTCTGAATGAAAAATATCCTCAAGTATGTGACTTTGGAAACAACTTTAAATTTGCCTTCACAGCTTAATGTTTCATGATAAAAAGATCCAAACCCAACACTTTTTGAAACATTTTTTTTGTGAGACATTTTCTGTCAACAGGGACACCAGCACATTACTTCAGGCCTTTACTTTTGTTTGTATCATGCCTTCTAAAATAATGTTAAAAGCCTCTTGGTTTTATTTTGTAACAACAGTCGATCAAAGTAAGATTGCATGACTGACCCTTTACTTACTGCCTGCAAGGCAAGCTGCCAGTCCCACAGATCAAGGGTGAAATCTTTGCACTTGACAAATAAAATTGAAAACCTATTACTTTCTTTAATGCCCTGGAGATCACAGTCCTTCCATGGTGGAAATCAGAAGAGTGTACAATGCAGCCAGTGTTGATAAATGACAAAACATGCCTTGTTCGCCTCCACAAAAATCTGCATGATGGATTTCTTTTGACTTATAGAAGACATTGGAGTCTCAAGAAGAGAAGCTGAATTCTTAAGCCCACATTTAAAAACAAATACTTTAAAATAGTTTTGGAGTTTATTGGTGGTTAATCTTTTGTTTCTAAGCAGTTGAAGGACCCAAGCTGTAAGGGAAAATAATGTTGATACCTACTGTGATGCCATATAGGGCAAACAAGGTTACAGGCCAAATAAATAAAGAAAAACAAAGAAAGGGAAAAAATACTCTGAACTCTCTAGAGAAAAGCCTAAATTTGAGTTAGTTTTAGATAAATCTTTATTAGAGCAAATCAAAGATAACAACTAATTCTTTCACATTAAAAGAATTCCTAAACCATAAAAAAACCACTACAGTTTACAGTATCTCTGAGGAAAATTCTTTGTTTTGTTCAAATGTGATTTTCAGTTGTTTAGAAACCTTTTTGTCCTTATGTATTACTTGGATAATCATCTTAAGGTCTTACTCTAAGGTCTGTTTAAGGGCCAGTGAAATGATTCTGTAGCTATGTGAATATAACTGAAGCAGACTAGGACACGCTAGTCATATCCTGAGTGGAATTTTGGCATTTGTTCTGTAACAAGGATTAAAAATTCCATGTATGTCTTCACTGAGTCTCATTAGCTTGTGTTTGGACAAAAAGCAGTGAACTGATACTATGTTAGCTCCTGGGATGATATTGAAGGGTCTGATTCTCCACTGCTGACAAAATAGTTGCCTAGGTTTTATAAAGTTTCAAGATTAAATCAATCTTTCTCTTTAACAATTTATGTGGTGTCTGGTGCAGTACATTCTTCTTCATCTATGACCCAGTTGTAGAATTCAAGCGTGTCATTGATCAACAGTCATGACAGCATTATTGCAGCTAAAAGGATGGTGGAGGTAAAGAGACTATTTCTGCCCTTAGGTAATAACCAGGAAAGTCTAAGACCCAACATGCTGCAGAGTAGAGGATGCCAGGAGAGAAACAGCAGTGTTTACAAGAACTCTCAGGACTCCAATTCATTCATTTGGTCTGACAACTGTTTTCCAGGCAGCAGTTTAATTTAACCTCTCTAGATGAAGTTTGTGCAGGTGAGAGTTGCATGTTGAGACTTCACAAGAATTTATAGCAACTTTTTAGAAGGATAGGTATAAACAAAATTAAAGGACTGAATTAGTATCCTTGTGTCCCTTTTTAAAGTTTTTGGCTAGCATATATACCACAGATATTTTTTTTCCCTAAAAATACCTGTTTTGTGGTTGAGTTCTTATTGCTTCACAGACTGAGGAACAAGCATAACCTCACCAGAGCATCATGCTAAATATGGTGAAGGCTTACTAGCTTAAAATTGTCTGTTCTGGAGGTAGCCTTCAAAGAAAGTAGCAGTCTTTAGCAATCTGCAGTAAATTCCAGACCAAATTATTATTGACCTAAAAATAAGCTTTACAGCAGTTAATAAAAAGTTGTTTGTTTGGTTTTTAAATGGTGATTCCTTGGAAATCTTGTAGTAGAAGAGAACTACTCATATGAGTTGTGTGTGATTTTCATAATGAGACTGAATAATCTTCTAAGGGTAAAAGATGGACTTAGATTTGAAATGTTTAAATAAAATCCAGCAATTCTAGAGTTGAGTGAAAAATTACTTGTGAAGTAATTTAAATTGCAAAGACATTCTCAATATTTATTTCTGGATTCATATCTTTAATTCGATAAATCAGAATGAAGAAGTTTCAGCATTATCACCATAAACAACTACATTTGTGTTTTATCACATCTGGCAGTCAATCAATAGTTCTAATCAGACATTGTGGTCATTACATCAAAGGATTAAAGTGGAACAATGTATTTGTTAATTCATTTGTATGCTTTATTTTCTTTTCACTAGAGTATCCAATTAAATTGCAGTGGATATAAAACAAATGTCTTTTGCATGCAATAATTCATGTGTGAAGCCAATTGATCTAGAGGTCATGGTAATGATTACTCCTTTTCATCCTTGCATACTCCTTCATGCAATTTCTTAACCAAGCTCCCAACTGGAGAAACATTATTGACTTTTACAGTTTTGTTTCATGATATTAGCAGTGATCTGTTAACAACAAAATTCACACCAAGAAAGCCTTAAAGGACTTGTGGTTTAAAACATTGTTACAGTGTTCAAAAATCAGAAAGAGAGAGGTCCTGAAGTAAAAGATTCTGAACACAATAAACTGAAGACACTGCAATACCCACCAAATCTATTATAACGCCCAAGGCAAGATCAACCAAGTTCATAATTTTTGAGAAGCATTTATAATCTTTCTTAAAGAGCCTCAGTGCAAGAAAGGCCAGAGTCCTCTTATGCACTGTAGCTGTGTTTTAGTCTCAAGTATCAGATAATTATTTCTACATCTCAGTTAAATTTCCTTTTCTTCAGTAGTTTAGATATTTTAGAAGACCAAGTAATAGTTTTTCATGCCCCTGAAGTCTATTATCAGATCAACTTTATTCAATTTCCTGTTCTTCATGCTTAAATGACATTTCGTTCATTCTTTCTCCATGGGTCATTTTAATGTCATATGCCAAGATTCAATAGGTCAAAGAAAACTTTTATTTAAGTAGCAATCACATTGAACAGTTATCTGAACTCCAGAAGTCAAGGAGTGTGCGCACACACACAAATCAGTTTTGTTACAAAGAGAGCTAGAAAGACAATGTTCCCTTCCATCCTTCCTTCTTAGAGAACACATTACTATGGCTATGCTGTGAAAGCAGACCCAAGGGAATTAACAAACAAGTGGAGATATGAAGAGAAACACTCAGATAAGTCCTATTTATTCATTACTTTATCTGTATTGCTATATTCCACTGGAACTTAGCTGTCAGAGGATACATTTTCACTCAGACTGCGGTTTCCATTTGCCTGTCTTTTACTTAATGAGACCTGCTGCTAGCATTTTTCTTCCATCTTCCTTAATAAATATCTTATCTGTGAAAAAGAAGTGAGTATCTGTGAAAGTGAAAGCTATTTCAAATTTTAGGACATAACACAGCACTGGTTTTAACATGCTATTCGACTTGATTTGATTTAAGATAGTTTATTTTTAGCAGGTTGAGGCAGAATTCAGTATTTTTAACAGGAAGGTTTTTATGAGAACCATGGGACCCGGTATTGATAGCCTTGAAAAAAATTTATTAATTTAAATTAGTGTTAAATATTTTTCTGTTTTAAACTTCTATGATTTTTGTCCAAGATTTGTATGCCAGGTGCAATCACGTAGGTTAGATTATTTCACTTTTATAACAGGATATTGAGAGTTCATGCCCAGGAGCTGGCAGCATGTGCTGCAGAGGAGATCTCTGTGAGGAAATCCAGGTGCTGCAACATTGTTGTCTGTGAAGAACCTCATGCTCGAGAATTTGGGTGTTCCTGGTGGAACAGCAGCCCATGGAGAGTTCAGGCTGGAGCAGGAGGAGGGTGTTAGAGAGAAGGAACTTTTTTAGCCTGTCCTTGTATAGGAGCTGCTCCAGCCCTCGGATCATCTTTCTGGCCAACTCTGGACTTGCTCCAGCAGATCCAATGTCCTCCCTGTGCTGAGGACTCCAGAACTGGATGCATTTTGTGCTTTTTTTTGCTATTGAATTCTAGGAACTCTTTTTAAAAAATTCTTTTATAGCCAGAACTTATGGAGTGAGTCCAAAGAAGAGAAACAAAGCTGGTGAAGGGGCTGGAGAATAGGTCTTATGAGGAGTGACTGAGAGAGCTGGGGGTGTTTATCCTGGAGAAGAGGAGGCTGAGGGGAGACCTTATTGCTCTCTCCAACTCCCTGACAGGAGGTTGTAGAGAGGAGGGATCTGGACTCTTCACCCAAGTGACAGGGGACAGGACAAGAGGGAATGGCCTCAAGCTCTGCCAGGGGAGATTTAGGCTGGACATTAGGAAAAAAATTTTCACAGAAAGGGTCATTGGTCACTGGCACAGGCTTCCCAGGGAGGGGGTTGATTCACCTTCCCTGGAGGTGTTCAAGGGATGGGTGGACAAGGTGCTGAGGGACATGGTTTGGTGTTTGATAGGAATTGTTGGACTTGATGATCCAATGGGTCTCTTCCAACGTGGTTTTTCTATGATTCTATGATTCTAAGGAGCAGCAGACGGGAAGCTCTATGTACTGAGTGTAACCTGCCTTAATCACATCTACAGAGTTTGGGTCACAGAGGAGAGGATTGGGGAGTGAAGCAGTGAAGTTGATTTGGGAAAACAGAGTAGAAAGGTGTTTCTTTAATGCTTCTCTTTGTTTCTCACTACCCAAATCAATTTTAACTTGCAATATATTAAATTAATTTTCTCCAAGTCCAGTCTGTTTTGCCAGTGACAGTAACTTGTCAGCAACTTCCATGTCTTCATCTTGACCCACAAGCAGCTGGGGGGGAATTTGACTGTTCACAAGGTTAACATGCACCCATACCCCACACATCCCCCCAAAATCAGAGGTGCTAACTGCAATGTTTAGCCTCACATTTAATACTATCTTCCTACAGATACTACTTAGTTACCTTACTGCCAGTATCTTTTTGGAAAAGTTCTGATCTGTTTCAGCCTCACAGTTTTGCAAAAGCCGAGGACATCCAGAACAGGCACCTTCTAGCAGAAACAAGTCCTGCAGATATCTCACTGTGAGCATTGTGGCCTATGCTAATCATACTGAACACTTTGTTGGCTTTACAAACAGAGATCATCTCTCAGTTAAGGAAACTAAAAAGTTATCCCTGTAACAATGAAGACAATACAATCAAATGTAATTTCTCTATTATATGCTTATGAATTGTTGGCAAGCCTCTATTGCCCTTATGTGGATGTCAGAGCAGTGCCTGGCAGTAGGGTAAGAAACAATGGGCAGAAACCTAAACAAAAGAAGTTCAGGCTTGAGTTAAGGAATCCCTTGTTGACCCTGAAGATAGTCAGGCAGATCACCTAGAGATAGTCACTCAGATCACCTAGAGAAGATCTGCAGCCTCTGGGCTTGGAGGCTTTTAAGACCTGATTGGATGAAGACCTGAGCAACCATTTTATGCTTTTTTTTTTCCATTTTATGAATTCAAAAAATCAATTTTTAAAATTTCTTTCAGCATTCTTGTAGCATATGCAACTGATAACAGACTATTGAACTGCATTTTTTATCTCTAGAATTTTTTCCTAAAGACATCTAAATTTCCTGAATGAAATTATTAAAATCTGTCATTTTTGTTGCATTCATGATGAGCACTGCTCACACTCAGTCCATAGTATATCTACTGGATTCATTGAACTGTTATACTTTAATCAGAGTACTTTACTGAGACTGCCATATATTGACGTAAACCAGTAAAGCCTTTTGAAGTTTTACTAATTCTTTTTTTTTTAAAAGGTGCACCCTTTTAGTCACACTCTAAGCTCTCTGTAATTACTACTGGGCAGATTCCTTGAGATCCTCTGGTTTTCCTGAGAGATTTCTACATATTACTCTTATGAAGCTATTGGTTTCCTTCTCTCTTAAACCAAATTGGAGTAGGTAACTAAATGAAGTAGAAAAGAAAAATGGAAAAGAAACAAGTATTATCTACTAGAGCATATAGTTGGAAAAGGCAAACTGTATCTAGTAAATATCTTACTATTCCCTAAAAGCATATGTTACTTCACCATGCAAACAAAGTTTTTCTGATTTGAATTCATAATTTGTAATTGTCTTTCTATAATACCTCTTAACATTTCACAGCAAGCTGCACTGCTTGGAGCTTGGATCTATCCTGCGTAAAGTTTGTTGGCTTTACAAACAGAGACCATCTCTCAGTTAAGGAAACTAAAAAGTTATCCCTGTAACAATGAAGACAATACAATCAAATGTAATTTCTCTGTTATATGCTTATGAATTTTTGGCGAGCCTCTATTGCCCTTATGTGGACGTCAGAGCAGTGCCTGGCAGTAGGGTGAGAAACAATGGGCAGAAGCCAAAAATGCATATTCGGTGTTAATGAAAATGCATTTTATTTTACATAAAGAGTAAAATACAATACTTGCATGTAAAAAAATAATCTGTTAACTACAGGTAAAATGTACAGTCTCTTTTCTCCCTCTTTATATCGAAGAGTTGTTAGTCTATAGTATATTGTGTAAAGCTCATATTTGCTATGGAAGAACTGAAAAAAAGGCAACCTATCTACCAGCTAACATTTTATAACATTTTTATAATGAGGAGTGTAGTGATGGTAGTTCAAAACACAACACTGACTCTCTTGCACATATAATCTTCTGGTTTTCTTTTGGGATAGCTGATAATATTAGTATTATTTTTTTGATAAACATAGGTAAGGCCTATGGTCTCAGAAATTTAACTTATTCTTCCAGAGATGATAAGAGAAGTATTTAAGTATAGAAATTCAAAATAGCATAACTTGATTTAAAGTCATTTTAGTAAGTCCTCCCTGGATAAGTGTAAAATAATTTAAAAAATCATTAGGTATCAAAAATAGTTAAAAAAACCCCTTAAATATCAGTATATCCATAAATAAAATTGATTACTTCCCTGTAATAGCAGAAGATGATGATAGCAGAGCTGATGATGGAATCTTTCTCAGTCTGATTTTCTTAGTTTCTCTATTGGAAATATTGGTCATATTTTACTACTTTATTTTTCCTGAAGACAGTCAAGGTTTTTTTACGTTATTAAATTTGTGAAATGCTGTGTTAAAAAATGTCACAACAGAACATTTACATTTTTTTAATCAGTTTGAGGTAGCAAGCAAATAAACAAAGCAAAAAAAAAAAAAAAAGAGGAAAACCTGACTTTAATTACAAATTGAAGAGCAGACTTTAATCTGTCTACATTTCTATGATGTACATCCTGGCGTTGTATCTAAGTGTCTAGTTTTGCTGTGAAATCAGAACTAGGTTCAGATTAGCTGAATCAAAATCACAGTGAAGAAACAGAGTCCTGGTTTTTAAGCATTATTAGCAAATCAAGTTAAATCTTCTGGAAACAAATCCAAATAGCAATGCAACATAAAAGACAAGTGTCTTTGTCTCAATTAGCTGCTCCATTTCTATCCAAACTGTAGTTAAGTATCTTCTATTCCTGCTGAAAGCATGTGTTAAATGCAATCGCTAATAGTGCAAAAAGTAATAGAGACTTACAGCTGTGCTGGGCTTGCAAGTGTTTTGCTAATAGGTCAATAGATCTCCATCAAAGTGTGAGTAGAACTTTAGGGAGAAAAGGATAGAGGAAAAAAATGTAGTTCCCCAGTTACTCAGACCAGTAACAAGCTTGTGTTGTGTTTACAAGGGCATTGCTGCTGTTGACCATGTCCTGTGTAAACGTTCATCTGGATAATCAAGCTTGACAGGTTTGGATAAACTCGCTAATTCCCCTTGAAAACTCAATCCTACCCATGCTTTTTCTACTACTCTTATATACAGAACAAATTACTCAAGGAAGACAGACCGAGATTAATTTTCTGGTGGTTTTTTTTTTCTAAATGCATTACAAGAAAGAAACAAGGTTTTATTCTGTGATTTATCATACAGTTGTTTCTTTACTTGTCATGTGTCTTTTTCCATCGTCTTTCCATTTGCCAATTATGGCTGCATCGTAACTAGTGAAAATCTTTGCCTGGGAATGTCATTGGCTGCTCGGCTACCAGGGAAAGAATGTCTCACCCCTATGCTAGTGGAATTTGCTAGTGTTGGAAGCAGCATGTTTGTGTGTTCGGTGCTAATCACAATTTATCCTTGCATCATGCAAACCTGTGAGCAGCAAATTGGAGGGCACATGGAACACAACCACACCAGGCAACATTTGCAGAAATCATTAGTATAAGAAATTTTGTTTCAGTACCCAAGAATGATCCTGGAAACACTGGGGTTATTGGTATAGGTGTACCATCAGCACCCATATAGCTGTAGACTCTAACATAGATTCTTGTCTGGAAAATTCATGGATACAGAAATAACAAATTGTTGAGAAAAACTGAAATATGCCGAAATGTTAACATTTTTCAAAGGTTTTTTGCAAATCAAGGAAGATGATCAAAATGCTTCTCATCTCTTTTCTAAGATGAAGTAGGTTTGGCCCAGAGCCACTCCTATTAATGCTCACCATATATATCTGCATATGCTGTGCTTTTTATGTATTCCTTTGCCTGACTAAATGTTAACTTAAGACTGTGGTGTAAGATCATGAAAGATTTACAGAGAGTGAAGTCTCTCAACAGGTGAAACATGCAGAAAAGTAAGGGGTCCACATCTGGTACAGAAAGTAAGAAGCCACTGGATCATCAGACTCCAAACACATTAAATTCTTTTACTTGAACAACAGTAGAGAAATTAATTCACTGTCAGTGAACAGCAAAAGCAGAACAATGTGAACAAACACAGTAACATCCCTAAATGTGTTTGCAGAGTTAACAAACAGTGGGATACAATCTGAGTCTTTTTTGAGTATGGGTGTTAATGACTGAAGAACATTATTTAACACAAATTTACCTAGGTTTTAAAACACTTTCAAAGCTATTGTTTTAAAAAGTTATTGGTTTTGCTTTTTTTTCTGCAGATTTGATATGTTCTTTGTTTTTGAATGCATGAGCATTTTTAAATACTTCCTCACCTGCATGCTTTAACATGGAGGATTAATGCTGATTTTTTTGGCAGTAAAATTTTTCTCTGCCATTTATGATGATGAGTGAGATGGCAGAATGAAAATTAAAACCTGTCACCAAATACAGTAAATCAAATAAAGTATGCTGTACATTTGGGTTTTTTCCAGGTTCTGTTTTTCCTAATTATTTATTCAGTTCCCTAGCTCTGAGGTATTTCTGCCATACAGAAAATGTTAGCATGAGATAAGGCAAATTAAGTTCTTCTTTTTGTCTGGTACATATAAATCATTTTCTGAAACTGACAATTTTTTTAAGTAGAAACAGCTGTTTTCAAACAATTCAGATGAAGGCCAAATATTACAGCCATCAAAAATGTTAATTACAGTACTTTATCTAAAACTAGACTCAGGGAAGAGAGTAATTTCACGCCAAACAAGTATTGAGCTAGTCATTGATGGCTTTTAGGCAATGAAAAAGACTGCAATTGCTCCCTCCTTCAATGAAATTTTTTTTTGTAGTTCAGAGATAGTCATACTTGACCCATTACTAATACACAGGGAATGTGTTTTGAGAGTAATACGCAAACAGTTCTCTGATTTCACTGGAGGCATAGACTTCACCCTACATGTTATCATGCTAGAAAGGAGAAATAATTCTAGTCATTGGTGTAATTAAGGGTTTCCAAATAGAAGACATGAAGTACAGCAATTTTACTATAAAAATATCTCCCATTTAGCTTTAGATCATGGCTTTTTTCATCATTCAACATGGAAAATCAATCTACCATCCAATCCTGTTTCTATACTGTTAGGAAACAGTACAGAAAAGAGAACAGAAAGGCGTATGCATGGTACTCAATGCCTAGTTTGATCATTTACATGATCACATTGTCCTTCTGCCCAAAACTAAGAGTCTTTTGGTGATAACTGTGATGTGTCCAAAGACTGAAACATGTTGAGGTGTGTGATATGTATGTACACGTGAAGAGCTTTTTTTCTGCACACCTAGCATGACAAACCATGCAAAGTGTTGCTTTTGGATAAAACAAATCTTTGCAATTTTTAACAAAATGAAATTCCAGACCTTTATGTCTTTCAAAGAAGTACCAGTAAAAATTAGACATTTCACCTGGCTGAATCAATAATGATAAAAAGTTGTAGTGCCGCATTATCAACAAAATAGCCATCATCTACTTTTATAGCAAAATTCTGGGTAGGACAAGCTTGCCACCTCTGTGAAATTTGCTTTGTTTATACTAGGGAGAAGCAGGTTTGCCATCTTATCCAAGGGATCAAAAAGTAGCTCCAAACTGCTAAAAGATGTTTTTCTTCTGTCATCCTTTTCAGATTATGGACTTAGAACAAAAATGCTTCCCATCTTTTTTTTCAATATTTTCATCATTTTAGATTATGCTCCAGATACCTTTTGCAAAGGAAGACTGCTCATTTCAAATTTTCAGACTTACTGAATTTATATGCAATTTAAATTTTATTAAAAACTTCTTGCTGTGTTCTGCATTTTGAGGAAACTGGAAGAGTGAGAAGGTTTGGTTTGTGACTCTTGTCCTCTTTTCCACTCAGAAGTCAAAATAACAGGTTCAAGGTTTTCATATACATTGCAGAACAAAGTAACTTAATGGAACTTCTGAAGTTGCAGCAATTATATTTAACAGAAGAGGAAGTTTTTCTTGAAAAAGAAATAACAATATCAATGCAAAATAAATGAAAAGTGGAAAATAAATTCAAACTGAAATCCACAGGTCAGAGACATCTGAATGGAATCATTTCTAACACAATCTAATGAACAGGGGGGAAAATATATATTCAAGAAAGTTTTAAAAACATATCACAAGACAAATATCAGTGACTTGGAAGAGTGGTTCCTGGAACAATAATATAAGATAATATAACTATCTGAAAACATACAGTAAACCACCAGGGAGGTGGTTGACTCACCTGCCCTGTAGGTGTTTAAGGCACATATGGATGAGGTACTGAGGGGCATGGTTTAGAGATTGCTGGGAATGGTTGGACTCCATGATCCGGTGGGTCTCTTCCAACCTGGATCCGGTGGGTTTCTTCCATAAAGAAAGTTATTTTAAGAATGGAACATTTGTTATTATCAGAGTGTTGTGTTTCTGTGTGTTAGATTCTCATTATATGCTCACTTTGTTCCTTTATTTAGCTGTTTGCTACTTATTTTAATTTCTAATAAAAGCATATAAGCTACTGTAATTCTTTACTAAAAACTTTTGTTAACACATTAAAATAAATTCCTCTTTCTAGTCATCAGCTGCTCATTTCCATTTGAAACTGTGATGCTGAGAAGTAAAATAAGGTGGCATAGATCCTGTCACAATAATGAGGGTTTGTTGTCAGGGTTTTTTTTCCTGGTAATAATGGCTTATACAGGGCCTGTGATTTCTTTCCAGACTGAAGAATCCAATCTACTACAGTGTTTTGCCCTCAAAACTAGGTGCAAATCCTACTGAATGGAGTTTTTAGTAAGAGCTTTGATGGTCCTTGCATGTGAACCATCAAGTGTTATACTCTTTTCTTAAATAGTTCAATTCTAAGCACCTGTGATTTTGAAAAAACACTTGAGCAATATGTGAACACGTGGTCCCTGGACCTGTGCTTGAGACCTGGTGTGTTCTCTCAGCCAGATAAGAGCTTGATAAAACTGTCTGTCGATAAAATCATGCCTTGAAGAGCCTCTGTTTCGACAATTGTATCGCTGTGCTCTCCACTAGTATTCTTTCAGGGTATCATTTCGTAAAGACCCTCAGGGTATAATTTCACTGTCCTTGTAGGAAGCTTAAGTTCACCTTGCATGAGGATTGCTGTTTCAACACAACATCAGGCTGGAAGTCTCACATGTGCCAAAGATTGCCAGATGAGACAAAGAATATATATTCCTTTCAAACTAACTGATCTTTTAGGAAACAAAACAGGGGTTATTGTTTTTGCTTGTCGGCTCTGTTTGAAGGATGGACAGGTGTGTACTATGCTTTACAGAGTGAAATGTAAATTTGATGTTTCTGTACATAAATTAACGCATATTCTATCAACTTCCCTAAAGACTTTACTGCTTTGGATTTAAAAGGGTATAAGACATTTTCAGGTTTGCTCTATTCTCTATTTATTCCATGGATCCACCTTGAGTTTCCCTGGGACATACTCATTTACTTAAATATATTATTTTCATAAGATCTAACAAAACTGATCATTCATGGCCATTTCCTGCAGATGTTAACTCAAATGATTTACTGTGAATCTCTGCATTTGCTATTAGTATGTATTTAAAGATTGTTCTAATCTCACAAAGACATGCTGAAGAATGCGGAAAAGTGTGATAGGTATTTACTGTCCATACAAATTCTGTGAAATGTTGTCTTTCTTTGCATTGCAGAATGCCAAATGCCAGAAGAACAAGCTAGTCATACTGTCAATGGTGTAGATTGGATGAGCTCACTATCAGTCAAAACCATAGCAAAGCAGCACTTGAGGGGTAATTCTTAAGGTAAGAAGGGAAACACAATAATTCCACAACTCTCCTTCTACCTGTACTGTCAAAACGTGGCAGGCAATCAATGCAAACATGATCTACTCTTGTTGATGCATCCTAGGAGCTGTCATTCTCTTCTGCAGTGGCAGGCCAACTGCATACACAGCCCTGGGAAATTGTGTACTGATGTTTCCTAGTTCAGCATGACTGGAGTCGTGTTTACCCTTATGGGGGAGTTTTATGGCGAATAAATGTAGTTATATTACAGATTCATTGCTGTATGCAGGAGTTGTTGTCACTTCCCTCCCTGTCAGACCTGCCAGCATCATTCTTTTGCATGGAGTAAAGCCTAGAGGCTTTTAGAAATTGGTAATACAGAGTCCAGTATAATAGAAGAAGCTTTAACAGCCCCATGATTCAGCTCAGTGCCACATTTTTTCACTTACTACATAAATAGGAAACATTTGTAATGATAACAAGAGATGTTTTCAGCCTGCACTGAATGGCATCAATCTTTATTTTTTTCTCTAAAATAAAGTGAAAGCCAAGCAACATAATGATAGCCAAAATATTCTGATGCCAGACTATAATGTGTCATCATGTATTACATACAGGTTTAGCACATATAAATTTGTATTAGGATGAAAGTGACTACCATGTCCCAGAAAGCATAACAACCAATGAGATGTTATAGAAAAAAAGAAAGCATAAAGCAGCTTTATTTCTAACTAGTCATTTATTTCCAAATTGCATTCTACTTCTATATACAATTGCCAAAACGTACTTTTTGAAAAATGAGGAATTTGATAAATATTTTGGTTTGAGTCAAAACTCTACTAATGCTGACTATAAATTTTACCATGTCTCTAAATTATATCTAAGAAAACTTTGTTTCTGTTTTCTTTTAAAAGCTTATGTATCATATGTACAGCTGTTTGATTTCTAAACGTAGTTCTAATCTGTAGGCTAGTCAATTTTTATATATCCTTTTATCTAATAACTCTCTCAAATCAAGCAGCAAAAATCTATCATTGCTTGTGCTACAAAACAACAGATGTCTTTAATCCCTGCAGCAAGATTTTAAACTTCCAAATGAGATCTGAAAATAAAGGCAAAACAAATCAAACTACTTTAGAGGATTTAAATTATACACAAAATACAAAACCAAGGCCCATGGTCATGCAGACTAAACAAAGTCCCTTTACATTCTGTTGCCTGTAGATGCAGACAGGTTACAGAGCCTTTTCCAAGCATGTCAGCTTTTGGAAATAGGATCACAATGTGGAAACTGATTGAACATCCTTATTTCATATTATGTGCCCAAGGCAAATTACCTCAAAGGTCAAAAATCTCTCAGTGCATAAAAAGTGCCTGTATCTCCTAAAGATAAATTGTGCATTAATCCCAGAATTTTCATCACTTTTCATAGACGAGTGGAGCTCTGTAAAACATTGCAACTTAGTCTCCATGAAGGAAAGTTACAAAACCAAAAGACCTTACAAAGATTAGTATTTGTGCTTCTGTTCATACACATCTCAGCCTACCTTGGGGCTGCAGGTGGGTAACTAAAGTTAATAGGACAGCAATAAGGATTTGTAAAAACTGTCAGGATGAAGGAGTTTTATTTGATAGTCTACCAGAAATTTATTTTGGGTCATATAGCCACAATAGAAATAGAAAGCAGTGTATAGAGTAACAAAAAGAAGAATCTGCGCTTGAAAGGGCAATGTACTAGAATCTATTCATTATATATATTTAACTGCTGAGTTAAAATAATGTCTGTGTCTCACAAATACTAAGATTCAGGGAAACGATTTGTACAGTTTACAGTACTCTTACACTCTTTCATTGTGTTGCTCAGCTATGTGTGAGAGGCTTTGCCTATGTTAGTTGGAAGCAGATCAAGGAAAGAATAGCAATCCTCTCTAACAATAAGTTAGAGAATGAAATGTATAAATAAATTTTTATGATTTGGAAGTGTATATCTCAAAAGTGCTACTGAAGGGACACTTATTTTGACACAAACAGTCCTTATAAGGAAACCCAATTACATTATGGTAAGACATATTTCACAAATCTGCTGAATAGTACTAAAATAGCATGGAAGAAATTTGGAGACGTAAAACAAAAAAATTATTGTCTTATTAACATAAGAGTAAGGATTGATTAGGAGAATCAGCCATGGGTAAAAGAAGAGGGTACTATAAACTTCAGAAAATTTAATGGACTAGGAAAATAAATGCATTATCATGGGTAAATTTTAAAGTTACTGTAGTAAATAGTTAAGTCAGCTAGTCCCCTTTACAGTTCTAGAGGAGGTAAGAAAAATTGTATTACCATTAACAGAATCATTGCTACATTATGCACCTAATTTCCATATGGACAACAGGATCCCACACAGAGGCATTGGCTCACGTGATTTGTCTTCCATTTCACATATATGACACTCATGTTGGTTGTTATATACTTAGAGCTGTGGTGTCTTTGTATGTTATTCTTCTTTTCAGTGCTTATCCTGAGTAGTGCTTATACTAATACAGAGTACTAGGTGGCACCAAAATGCTTTTTAATACCTATTGAACTGCTATCGATTCCTGCATTCATTCATCACACACTGGCTGTGTTCCCACTCTCAAAAGAGCATATTATTCTTACTACTGCATTCTTGCCTCCCTGTTTGGTGGCCCCTCCCTCCTCCTGCATCACCCTTATAACTGTCAGAAAATCAAAGCCTGAGTTTGATTGTTAGAATTACGCTGCTAGAAAAACAATGTGTTATATGAGAGTCTTCCCAAGTTATTTTTTTATTCTACTATATTAGACCAGCCTCAGCTGCTAGTTTCAGATACCACATCTCAATAAAAGATAAGAAACAGCAGGAAAAGAAAGAAGTCTAGAAATCAGTGTGTCAGGTCAAAATACATAAGCCTAGAGAAAAGATTAAAGGTAATAGGTGGATAAGTGTGAGTTAAAAAGAAAAAGTACATAAAAAAGTAAATAGAAGAAGGAAAGGAGCCCACTCTCCACTCTCCACTATCCACTCTGGATACAGTGAGAAGCAATATGATTCCAGTGCATAAAAATGGAAAACAACACAGCTTTTTAAGCACAAGGATAGCTTATCACTGGAATATGTTGTTTGTTGAGATCTTAAAAGTGATGTTATGTAAGATCAGACAAATGTCTACTGCTGTGTTTCAGAAATATATGCTTTGAAATCTCTCTTAGAAGACTGTGATATCTATATAATGCCTTAAATATTATGCCTATTTTCATGAGACCAGCCCATGAGTTGTGGCTGGAGTCAGCTCAACCGTGCAGAGTTGTCTGCTTCTGACAGAGGGGGAACAGCTACCACTGTAAGTAATTCTGCGTTAAACTCTCAGCAGGCTAAAACCACAAAGAACAACCAATCAATATTGAACCCCCTGGCTACAGATTTCACAACTAATTAATGCATGAAAAGAGGGAGGGTGCTGTGTGATTGTACAGTTCATGCCCATCTGTTACTTCTGTGAAAACAAACGTCTACAGAAAGTCATTTCTTTTGAAGTTGTTATTTTAGATGCAGCAGAGTCTGATAACATTGTGTTGGCAGCTTTATTCCTTATGGAATCTTTCAATCTGACAATAGTAATGAGAAGTAAATGGCAAACCCCACAGGTTACTGAGCTGAAGAGCAAAGGCTTTGAAAGACACAAACATGGTACCCTGCAGACTGCAAGTGCAGCCTAGTAACATCTCTTCTTTTCTTTAGCCTTATTTCTCATCTTGCCATCTGCACTGTGGAAGTTGGTCCACAGGCTGAGAAACAGGACAGCAAGAGCTGGAAAACCTCGAATCTCTCTTTGGTTTATTGCCGATTTGTATTGAAAATAGAATTTAAAAAATGCTATTCTAATAAGCTATGAGAATTCATGTGTAAGGAGTTTTGAAACTGTAGCATTAAAGAAGCTTCAGACATAACAGGACGGTGAGCATTATGTATTACTGTCAAGATAATATTTCTTATCATCTCCCCTATCGTCTATTTTTTTCCCTACGAGACAAACAATGGCCCTTCAGTGACTGCCAAAATCAAGGTGGTTCAAACCCATCTAGGATTATGTAGCCATGACTTAAGGTCATTTCTAAGAAACATTGCTCTAAAAAATAACTTACTGGCTTGGGAAAGTACAATTCAGGTCTTGAATTGATTCTGACTAATTCATTAACTCTGTGCCTATGTTTCAAATTATTCGTTAAATAACCATATAACTCTGAAGTCATGGAATGCAATTATAACTCTATATTTCTTTGTACCCTTTTCTTACTAGATTCACAATCACAAATGTTGTGATAAAAGCAGAAATGACAATGCTGAGGAACTTGTCTTCCTTTCTTGCAATGGAAACTGACTTACTCCATGCATCCTGGGTTGCAAAAAAAGAACTGGAATGGGGAAGATGGATTCTCTTCTCCTTGATGCCCTATTTGAGGGTCATGTTGGAAGGAGGCTGTCTGCAGTGAAAGTGTTTGTTTGCCTAAGTGCTTATTTTGTCTAGTGACTTGGATTTTCCTTGCAGAGGTGTGGAAACCAAAAGCAGGTAGGAGTTAGCCGTTTTATTTGATTTTGGTGGGAATTAGACCAGATATCAAATCCCTAGCACATAACATGAAGTAAACAGCGATCAAGTCATCTGTGCTCAAGTCCGGATGGGATGCAGCTGTGAGTGCTGAGGATACTGGTTGATGTCATTGTGAGGCCACTCTTGATAATCTTTGCTCAATCATGGAAACTGGGAGAAGTACTCAAAGACCACAGGAAAGCAAATGTCATCACCATCTTCAAGAAGAGGAAGAAGGAGGACCTAGGTAACTAGAGAACAGTGAGCCTCACTTCAGTTCCTGGGAAGGTGGTGGAGCAGCTAATATTAGAAACACATTAAGGATGAGAAAATCGTACATAGTCAATATGCATTTATGAAGAGGAATTCATGCTTGACCAACCTGACAAACGTCTGTGATGTTGTGACTGGCCTGGTAGATGAGAGAAGAGCATTCCATATTGTCTACCTGGACATCAGTAAGTCCTTTGACACTGTCTTCCAAAACATGATCATGGAGAAACTGCTGATGTACAGGTTGGATGAGGGGTTGGTGAGGTGGACTGAAAAGTGGCAGAATAGCCCAGAGGGTAGTAATCAGCAGGACAAATTCTAATTGGATCTTAGTAATTAGTAGTTTAACTTAGGGATCAGTGCTGGATCAAATGATGCTTAACATCTTCATTAATGAACTGATGATGCAACACAGAGGACCCTCAGGAGGTTTGCAGATGACACCAAACTGGGAGGAGTGGCTGATACATCAGAGTGTCATGCTGTCATCCAGAGGGACTTGACAGGCTGAAGAAATGGGCTAACGGGAATCTCATGAAGTTCAACAAGGGGAAGTACAACATCCTTCACCTGGAGAAGAACTCCATGCACCAGTGTGTGCTGGGGCAACACATCTGGAAAGCAGCTGGGCAGGAAAAGGACCTGAGTGGTGGGTCATGGTGGATGTCTAGTTGAATATCAAGTTAAACATGAGCCATCAAGATGCTCTTGCTTCAAAGAAGGCAAATGCTATCCTCAGAAGGATTAGACAAACTATTGCCAGCAGGTGGAGGGAGGTGATCCTTCCCCTTTATTTAGCACTGGCAAGGCCACAACCTGGAGTACTGTGGCCAGTTCTGGGCTCCTCAGTAAAACACAGACATGGACATTTGAAGACTTCAACAAAGGACTGCAGGAATAATTAAGGAACTGGAGAACCTCACATATGAGGAATGGTTCAGAGAGCTGGGACTGTATAGCATAAGAAGAGAAGGTTCAGATAAAAAACTGAAAGTGCACAAAGTGCAAAGAGACAGACTCTTTTCAGTGGTTTACAGTGACAGGTCTAGAGGTAATGAGCACAAACTGAAACACAGGAGGTTCCCTCACCATGAATCACTTTTTCATTGTAAGGGTTCAAAGAGGGAGCTGTGGAATTTCCCTCCTTGGAGATATTCAAATACCACCTGGATATGATCCTGAGCAACTGGTTCCAGATGACCCTTCCTGAGTAAATGGGTTGGACCAGATCCAGAGATCCCTTTTAGCCTCGGCCAGTCTGTGACTTTGTATGCAGTGCTGTATGCTTTTTCTTTTTGTCTCTGAAGAGGTGACTAAAGGACAAAAATGTTTTGATATTCTGATGGGATTTTTTTTTGTAGACATGGTTTTGCTGTTATATCTTTATTTCCACAGTATTATTGAACTGGGTCTTGATTTAATTCATGAAAGGATTATTTACAAGTCTATTTTAAAATCTTGCCAAGGATATACTGAGTTTTCAGAGATATTAGTGTAGGTTAATCTAAACTGACTGAAATAAGCGTCTCCCATAGATCATCTCTGGGGACAGCCTGCTCTCATCCAGCAACCTGAAAAGAAGCTTGCACCTTTTCTTGGATAGCACAGAAAAGGAAAAATAATTCTTCAAATTATCATCCTCTACTGTTTCTACAGAGACAGGTAGGAATCGTGTGACTTCTATTTGCAAGTTTTATAAGCATAAATCACAGCAGCTGTTTCATACTCAGTAGACATACAGTCGACACAAATACATGCAGCCCCAAAATTTAGAGTAAAGTTGATTAGAAAACTGTGTTTGAAAAAAATAGTGAAATGTAGTATCATCTGAGAAGTTCACAAGGAAATTAATTTGCCTCCTCTGTTAAGAGACCAACCAATGTCAACTGGAAGACAGGAGGGGAAAATAGAGACTTAGAAAAATATCTTTTCAAAGATCTTAAAGAATAACTTCTTCCTCACAGCCTTAGGTGGAAGCCTTTTCCTTGACCTAGAAAAGTCAGTTAAAAAATCCCAACATTTTCACAACAGAAAAAGGTACCATGGGAGTGGAGGAAAATACTGCTGAAACTTTGATTCTTTTTTCTCCTCTAACCCTTCATAATAAACAGAGGGCAATAATTTTCCCCAAGAACAAAGGGAGGTTGCAGACATTGTGGAGGAATCGTGTGTTCATGTTACTGTGGAAAAAAAGGGGAGTATGAAAGGGCAAACAAATCATACATATGGGAGAGAAAATTCAATGTATTAAGCTCTCTTGTTTACGAACTGTTTGGGGGTTTTTTGGTAGCATATGTTAGAATATTTTTTAATGGATTTGGTAGTATATTTTCAGATGTCATGCCAAATAATGGGGGCTTGAAAGGCACAATCACATTTTACTTATTTGAGGCATTGGCAGTCTTATTAAAACAAGAGGTAAAACTGGGAACAGGTAAAGTGGAGGTCCCTGGGACACAATAAAAGAGAGGTCCAGGAAGAACAGACTGGGAACCTCCCCTATTGGCATTACCAGTGCAGCTGTAATAGATGCCCTGCTTGAGGTTTCTGAAAAAAACCTGATCCATAATGCGGGGACTGTAACATGTTGGGCATAGTTTTGTAAGTTCTGTGAGAGTGTGACATTTAAAACAATTCTATTCAGAAGTTTTAGCTGCATCTTATTTCTTCCTATAGCCTGAAACACGAGTAGCAGGTAATTAGAGACAGAGAAAAAAAAAAAAAAAAACAAAACCAAAAGAAAAAAAGCAACAGGACGGCCTCTGGGGACAGGAGATAGGTAAAAGTTATGAGATAAGCTATATCAACCATCACATCCTGTTTCGAAGAAGAGAAGATGGGAGTGGGAGACATTAAGTGAATTCAATATAGATCACTTCACCTGGTTCATAGTGGTTAAAATGTTTATTTCCTTCAGTGTAAATTGTAACACCAGTAAGCCAAACTAATGCAAAAGCAACTATCAATTTGAATCAGTAAGACTTAGATTCATAATTAAAAACAGAGCAAAATCTTTGAAAATTTCCTTCATGGAAAATGGAGCTTCTGAACTGGACCTTTTTCCGTATCTATTAAACCATAAATCTTTCTTCTTCATACCCCCAAATTTGGGCATCTTTGTTCTTAATCACAATTCAGTTTGGATTTTACAGGTCATATTCACTTTTGTCTAAAAATAAAATAAATAATTCTATGCTGTCTGGTAAATTTTTGTTCTTTTGTCTAATCTCAGAGTAGATATAAATACCTTCACAAAGGACTTTTCACCTTTTCCTTAGGAACCTACCTAGTTTTTCATTTTGTTTGAAGATCCATTACAGTTTAGGTACTCAAAATTAACTACTCAGAATTAATCCAACAACAGACATATTACTGAATATTTTTATTGTCCCATTTTCCACTACTTTGTGCCTTAAGAATTAGTCCATTCAGAACTTTAGTTTTTTCGATGCGTTTTGTTGTCATGTAGTGATCACCAGAAAGAGCAGTAATAGAGTTGATCTTCCTAGTACGAAATCACTTAATACCCCAAATTGTCTTTCATCAGTTTCATCAGCTTTTGAAAATGAGACCCTGGTTTTGTCTTCAGCTGAGTCATTAGAGATGACAGAAACACAGCAAGGATTGCTTCTGGACTTAGTTTTGTTGGAGGACTTGGCTGCATAGCTCTGAGAGTATATCAAACATTTATAGGAAGTCTAAAGTGGACTTCATTTTCTGCTGGATAAAGCTGTTATCCTCGGTACGTCTTTGATCTGTTTTACTGTGTTCAAACATCAAATCACATCAAGACTTTTATTGATTTCCCACGAGCCATTTCTAAATTCACGATGCCTTCACAACTGGAGTTGATCATTTTACAGTTCACTTAGATTACTGACGAAAGTCAAGATTTTTTCAGGCCTTCATAATCAGAAGATATTCAAGTCAAAGACTGAGATATATTCTTTTCTTGATATATAATAGCCCTATTTTTCTGTATCCCTATTTTTCATGCTGGTAGTTATAGCTAAGAAAATCATATGCAGAGTTAAAAGTTACAAAAGTTTTATTCTCTATTTACTTTTAAATCAACTTGTGCTTCTGCTTTCCCATGTGTGAAATAAGACAGTTACACGCTTTGTTCTCCAGGAAAGAGAAAATATGGAAACAGTAAAATTCCACCCACCTCTGTTTGTAAGAAGCTGGAAACGCAAAACTCCTTTCAGCATTTAGCATTTCAAGTTATTCTATTACTTTTTCCACCGGGACTCGGAGTTTCTTTTCCAGCCTCAAGACAATACAACCACAGAAAAAATTTTCATACCTGAGCATAAAATCCGTATGAATTTTCTAGAGTTCTGAGCCATACAATTCCCCATTCTGTTATGGGGCTATGTCTTGCAAAGTCACCATGTCCCCATCATCAGAGAGAGACGGTAACAGTTGCATAGAGGTGTTCAGAGAGGAAAGAAGCAATGAATCCTGCTAGAGACAGAATCTGAAAGGCCTATGAACTGCATAATACAAAATTTTGCAGACAGCAAATTCTCTAGCTGTCGAAAGTAGAAATCCTGGTTTGTATTAATATTTATAACATTACTTTTTAAAAACAAACTTCAATTTTTACAGTGTAAAATGATCTGTCACATTTAGCTTCTCATCATTGTATCTTTAGTCCACATTTATTTTCAGTTACTTTGTGTTTTAGATCAAGGTTCCAAAACAAACATCTAACAAACATTCATTATTGCATCAAAGCAACATACAGTGTTTCTTTCCTGACTCGCTGTCAATTCCGAAACAGCAGAAATTAAAACTAAAGCATCTGTGTGGTTTTCATAAAATATGGAATTCAGCTTCACCTTTTAAAGATGAAGGATTTGAAAGATGTACCACCCTCCCTAGAAAAATCCATCCCATAAGCCAAAGGAACAGCAGCAACAAAATTATGAATATAAGATTTACATCTACTTTCATATATATTTAATCTAATTATAAAATCATAGGCTATCTTCATATAGCCTGTTTTTTTCTTAATAAGGCAATGTGGTACATTTCTTTCCTGCAGATGACTGCATGCTATCTTATTTCCTGGTAGAATTTTATCAGATTCAGTTGAATCCCTGTTCTCTATTTGTAATTCACGCTTAATTTCTGCAGCATTGGAAGATTCTAGCTCCACTGAATCTTTTGGAATAATATCTCAAGTTCCATTAACTACCATTCTGTGAATTTGCAAGGAAGTACATGGCTCAATGCCTAGTAATATCTCTAACTGTATTATTTATAGAATTTTATATGTCTTTGTAATTTATGTGACATGTAATTTAATATCTTTACATGGATATTAAAGGAAATAATTTCTTCAGAGTGTTTATTAAAAAAGATTAAGAAAAAGAGAGCTAAAGATTTATTGCAAATCAAGACAATGTAAATCAATATTCTGTATTTAAATCCATGAATGATTCCAACATGTTCATTTCATTTGCTACTTTATCTCAATGAAAGGATTTGCGTTTATTTAAAAGGGTATAAAGTAAGATTAAAAGAACGTTTCATTTTCTTTGACCAGGTTGTCTTTGAGCCATTATATCATTAAGTCAAGAGTAATCTTTTCCCCTTCAGAAGCAGATTAAGCTATTATAAACTAATATTTCAAAATGCAGCTAAAGACAGGCATTTATTACGAATTAGGCAAATCTTGGCTACTTCACAAGAAAACAGTTCCAGCATAGATCTTAATCTCTGTGATTTAATGAAAATTTATCAAAAGCATTATCTATTTGGTTTCACATAACACTAAAATGCAGTAGATTAGTTTTTAAAAGGAATTTTAAAGTTATGCTTAGCTGAATAAGAGGATGAGATGTGTTTTATTTAAGGATTTCTGCCACACATTTATGTCTGAGAAACTGGGTTTTATCCTTTCACATAAAGTAGCCTGCTTTGAAACAAAGAATGTTAGAAGAAAGAAATGCACACAGACTTCGTACATGTTCCCAAGACTCAACCACTCACCAGACACAACCTCTCCATTTAATTTCATTCCAGGCTGGGAATGAACCAACCCAGGTTGGGTTATATCTAGTGGAAGCTGCTTTTAACCCAGATTATATTTCCATATATATATACTTCAAGTCACACTCACTTTCAAGCAAGCAGGAGCAGAAGTAGTACACTTAAACTCAGGAATGCTGAGTTATAAAGAAAAAATATTAGAATAGGTTCATAACTTTTTAATTAATAAAAGTCCAAAGAGCTGTCTTCTCCATCTATGTGAAAGCAGCCATTCTTCAGTGCAATGTTACCTTGTGTTACAATCACTCACTGTGGACAATAAGCGCTTATCATTGTCAGGTCTGGTAGCATCTGCCATTTTGGCCAGTAGAGACAGAGCAGAGAGTTGCTATTTCCTTTGTCCTCACACTGTCACCTAAAATTCTAGGACAGTATTTTCTCACTTGAAAAGAGAAGAGACAACGCAAAATGATAGTCTACATTTTGCCATCAGAAATTATACAAATTTGAAACTGTCTTGTCTAAAATGCTTGTCCCCTGATTTATGTGTACATATACATTAATTCTGAATTCAACTTTTCCTTTTAACAGGCTGACTGAGGTTCCAGTAGAAAGGGAGATTTATGATTCATTGTATAAAATAGAACTGAAATTGAAAAATATGATTGAAAGCCTGTGAAAAATGTTAGCTGAAACAGTATCAACTTGTAGAAAGGTCTCTTTTTGAAAGCTGAAAATCTACTGAAAATCTGAAAAACCACGAGAGAAATTCTCAGTGATCTGGACCTGTCTCTGGGCATATGACTTTTTTTAGTGTAAGTTTATTGTAAAATCTCAATATTTAAATTTCCTAAACTGAATAAAAAAAACCTGAATTTTAATTACCCACACTGCATACAGAGGAATTTAGAGGGGAAAAAAGGCAGAAAGGAATACTCTTCCACTCTTTTTCACAATATTTCACAACAGAAATAGTTTCTGAAAATATTTATTAATTAGATAGAGAAGACATACTTGATATTTCTAATTCTTTCCACATTTCTCTATGAGTTTTTCTCCAGCAATGAAATAACCCAATATCCTGTCACAAAACACTCTGGGAATAAAACCCATAGTTCCTGAAAGAAGTAGTTTCAAAAATGATTTGTGCTTCAGAGGCAGATATTCTTCTTGGTAATGAATATGACACGGGGAAAAAATATATGTTGGCAAGCACTTTGTCTGCAAGATACAATTTAAATTGCAAAATAAATATGCTTGTTTACTTACACAGTTATCACACTTAGTTATTAATTGTCCTCTTTTTAAGTGCTAGATTTATGGAGGTTACCTCCCGTATCAAGTGATTGCATTGCAAATACAAAACTTCATCCCTATCATGAATTACTTAATTCTAATTTTTCTCCTAAAAATTGATTACATGGTAGAAAAAAATATTTATTTAAAGACTTGTATTTACATCAGCTTCTGCATTCATGTCACAAGAAAGGTGCAAAATACAGTGCTGAGCAGCAAAACCAGACCTTTCCTATTGCTCTATGACGTGTACTGGGTGAGTGCCCAACACTGTCCTAGTACTGCTGGAGGAAAACTAAATGACCTTCCTTGGTTTCCACTGGCCTTGCCTACCACTCCAAATCCATTATTGTTGCTACAATCCTTTGCATGGCCATCTGTTTCCCTGCACTCCTTCCAGTGGTGATCTCATGTTACTCCATAACAGGACACAAACTGAGAGAGCAGTGACATACATCTTTTAGAAGCTGGTGGGAGAAATCATTAGGCTACGCTTCTCTCTCTTTCTGTGTGTGTGTCTGACCAGCAAACTAAAGTGAATGGAAACAGCATTTTAAAAATACAAACAAAATATAGTGATTAAAGAGGTGAATGCTGCTCACAGCTAAAGGGTGTCTTTTCATACTTACCTAGATGATTTACCATTTATCAGCACTTCTGTGTGAAAAGTGCAGCCAAACCTATGGCATGTAGCTATGCCAGTGCGAGTTTCAGAACCAGGCACAGAAACAAAAGCAGCTTAGGTAATAGATTATACTAAATTTACAGGGTTGTGAAACATTCTCTGGGACTTCTGAGTGAAGCCACCCACTTGTTTGTGATCATGTTTTTCCAAGGTTATTCTGTATCATCTATCCTCTGTAATTAGTTCATTTCTTTCCAAAGCTAGAGTACAAATACCATCATCTGTTCTGACTGATTTGGTGGCTATTTGATAAAGAAGACTTTTAGCTAACACATCTGAGACTTACTAGGTAGTAGCACCACTGTTCATCTTCATTTAACAAGCTGTGTCTGGGAAGTGAATGTATCACATAATAATGCTGTCTCCTGATGGTATATATCTCCCGGTCTCATAGATTTAGTTATAAACTTCCCTTCTATCCATCTATAGCAGACATACAGAACTAGACCTATACCTTGGGAGAAGTGGAGCTTTTACCATCCTTTTCTAAAATGCTTTTGTTGCCAACAGATCCTATTTGAACCTTACTTTTGATTTTTCATTTCTCTGCTATCCTTTAGATCATTTATGTGCAATGATACTGCACTCTTTTATTTCCCCTTCCAAGATAGCAATTGCAGATAATCTTTAACACTCTAATTCCAGGCATGGCTATTAATCTCTAGAGAGATCAGAGAAACAGAAGTATCTTATAAACTGCACAAGACTTTCACTTTTGTCACATGAAAACCTAATTAATCATTTTCTAGTGAATGAAAAAAAGAAACAAAAAAAATATTACTCCATATGTGCCATTGTATGACTATAAGTGTTTTGATGTAGATTGATGGGAAAGGGTGTACAGGGTATGGGTTTTTTTCCCCAAAATTAAAGCTTATAGTCTGGTATTTAGTATCAAGAAATGAAATCTAATAAAATTACACAGTGAGACCATGTAAGCAACAAAAATAAAAATATTTCACACAGTGTAAGATCTTTGTTACATAAATTGAGGAATTGTACAACTATTTTTGTTCACTGCTGATTAAAGGTGTACAGAATTTAATATACTTTTTAAAGGAAAGTGTCAATCAGTATGGCCATAGTAAGAAGATTATCTTACTGAAGTTCTTGGAACAGAACTGGAGGAGATGGGGAATGATAGATACAAAAGGTGTTTCTAAAAGTAACTTCCTTAAGCATTTTACCCAACATTTCTGGTGCAGTGTTCCAATTATAATGTTCCATTACATGAATAATACTTTACATAAAAACTGTGTCTGTTATTTCTTAACATCACAAGGTTTCCAGTCCCATCAGAGCCATAGCCCTTAATCATAGCAGTGCTCAATACACCCTAGATACTATAATTTTTGTTTACTGTAAAGAGGTTTTCAGCTCACAGCTGAAACTGTTATCGGTAACTAGATACAGTCTCGTTTTGTTTTGGGGATGTAATGTTTTTTTAACTGTCTGACCAGTCCTGTCTTTCTCCACAATTAATAGATGTATATCAAGAACTTAGCCAAATAATGTGTGATCCTACAATTCAAAATGTAGGACTACCTGTCATTCTTAAGACTTCTAAAGCACTTCTGTTTTGGAAAAAAAAAAATCCTAAAAGATTCTGCCAAAGCAGATTGCAATATAATTAGATGATATAGAATATCTATTAAAGTGAGAGTATTTACATATGTATAAATCTATACAATTAATTCACTGATAATTTTGCAATTTACTGTACTCTCTTCAAAGTTCAATATTCTCTATTTGCATTTTGAGGCTAATTGACATTCTCACAAGTATAACTACTATTATACTTTGAATAAAAAAATGTTCAAATTACACACAGTACTTACCTGAAGTAATACATGATTAATTGCATTGAAAATGGAAATGTGTAATATGACTCAAACAGGTTTTTGCCCTTGTGTGTGGGAAGAGACTATCAAATATTGTTTCTGTAAAAATTCAATACATAGGAAAAATAACTTTTTTAATTTGAAACAGACCATACTACAGCAGTTAGATTTGCTCTTTTCTTTTTCTCTCAAAGAAATACTCTACCTTTTTTATCCTTTATATCTTTCCTCCTTTAGGCCAGGTTTCTATGTGAAAAGTAATTGAATTTAAAAAGACGTCTCTAATTTCATTAACTGACATCAAGCTGCACTGTGACAGCTAAGAACTTTCAGAGCAAGTGTAAACTCTTGTTAAATTAAACACGCATCACCTATTCTATTTACCCTACCCACTTTAAAGTCTGTCTAACCTTTATCATTATCTTTCATTTCCTTCAGTAAATATCCAAATATGCAATATTTGAAGTCTGTCACAATACAGAACTACTGATCTGTTAAAAGTTCTGTTTTATACTTTAATATGATTTTTATCTCAATTTGTCTGGAACTGCCTTTTCATCTCTCAAGTGTATATAAGAAAGTTCAATACTAAACTACAATATAGCAGACATGGATCTGTGGACAAATATTGAGGTTAGCATCAGGTCCTAACAGCTCAATGCATAAAGATAAAATATTGACATATTTTGTGAAGAACAGAGTTGACCTGTGGATTTGCCCTAATGCAGAATAAAATTGAAAGCAGGGAAAGGATTTACTTTCTCTCTCTAGAAACAAAAGTATAATTGTTGCCACAGTGCAGAACTCTCCACTTCTACATTGAGGGAGCTTTGGAAACCAAGAACTATAAACCAGCAAAAATAAAGGACAAGAACCAAAGACTTTTATAGTCTTAAAGTCACTGTGCCTGAAGACTCAAAGAAAATTTTCTTCACAATCACAACTCACACCTGGCAATTTAACTGTACATGGCCATATGTAGTTGCAAAGTTAGAAGCTCAAAGTGGTGGTATGACCAAAGGGCTGGAGCATCTTCCATATGAGGGCAGACTGAGAGACGTGAGCTTGTTTAGACTATAGAAGAGAAAGCTCTGAGGAGACCTTATAGTAGCCTTCCAGTACTTAAAGGGGGCCTACAGGAAAGATAAGGAGGGGCTCTTTTTCAGACAGTGTAGTGACAGAACAGGAGGTAACAGTTTTAACCTAAAAGAGAGTAAATTTAGCTTAGATATTTGGAAGAACTTCTTCACTATGAGGGTAATGAGGCACTGGGGCAGGTTGCCATCATGCATGCCCCGTCTCTGGAGGCTTTCAAAGCCACATTAGGTGAGGCTTTCAGCAACATAATCTAGTGGAAGGTATCCTTGTCCATTGCAGGGGGGTTGGATACAAATGATCTTTAAAGTCCTTCCCAACCCAAACCATGCTATGATTCATTCTCAACATGATTAGAGTCATGAAGTTGGTTTCTTTAACAAAAAGTAATTCAAGTGAAACATTAGAATTCTAAACTAAGATTTTAGGTCTCGGATTCACTGGCAAAAATTGTCTGGGAAGAGAACAATCTCTATAAACATTAAGCTGTAATTTTCTCTTGAGTCTTCCGTGTGTGTGTGTCCCTGAGGAGGAGAAAACTGAAGAATAATGGATTTGCCAAGAGAGAATGTACAGGTGCTTTCAGCATCTTTTCAAGGGAGGTGTTTCCTTAGTGTCTTAAGTTTATCATCTTAGAACTCCAATATCATTATTTAAGTGATACCTCATCTGTGAAAAGAAGTTATAAGAAAAACTGTCAGTGGCAACCAACACAAAGAAAGGCTGTGGAAATGTAAAAGGCTGGATTTGGAGATTTTTTTTTTTTAAATTACTCTCCTGTGTGAGTACTTTATTGCCCTCAAGGTCATTAGAACTGTTCCGCCTTAAATCAGATCAAGATGTGTTTGGAGAAATTCAGAACATCTCTTTCACTGATTCTTAACACTTCAGTAACTTAAAAACTGCCCTGTAAAATTTTCTCTGTAGTCTAATAAAATGTATTTTAAACCACATAAAATCATATAGTGAGACAAGGAAAAAATACATTGCAGAAAGAAGAGTAGTTCCCAAAGCAACAGTCGTGTTTGTTTCACTCGCCTTCATATTTGTTCCATATAAATAGATATGGTGAGGAAAATCTTACCAGATTACACATACTTACTTGTGAATGAATGAGCCCACCAAGGCAAGTTGATTCTTTTGACAAGTCCAGAGAGATGTGCCACACATCACTACCTCAAGGAGATTTAGTTTGTAGGCCAGCCTCCTTTTTGCCTTCAGTTCACCAATTTTAGTGTATCTAGTCCTTGAATTTCTCACTTTCTCGTACATTTAGCCTAAGAAGCCTTCTTAGAATAATCCAAACAACTGTAGAATAAAATTATGTAAAGTGATGGAATTTATGTGATTTTTTTTTAAATCAAATACAGAAGAAGAATAAGGAACCCTCAAAATCATCTTTTCAGTAAAGTTTCCTGAAACGCAGGATTATTTCTCTTCTCTGTCTGGGCAAGTGCAGATTTTTCATTGTTCTACTTTAGACTTTTCTCCACTTTGCAGAAAGGACTTATGTTTCTGGAGGCCAGAAAGAGGGATTAACAGAGCCATGCCTCTCTAGACTGATATTTATGACATCTAATAACAAAACAAGAAATCTGGTTTTCAGTCCCTCTTCAAAGGGATTGTTTTTATCAGCTTACAAATACATGAAATTTTTAACTATCTATGGCTGCTGATACTGCCCTGGCAGGGCCACAAGTTCCTTTTGCTTGCTTTCCTCATGGTATTCTAAACTGCTTCCCCACACACACATACAAACCAACAGGTGTACTTAACTATTTTGTGTCTGTGAGCTATGTAAAAACCCAGTCTTTTGGCACAATTCCTTGTTCCTCTATATTTTCCAGTAAAAGTATGACATTTGTGTTAGCATACATACGTATTTATGTCAGAAGTCAGTGTCCGCCTACAAGGACATCTCTCTGAAACAACCTTATTTAACAATTCAGTCCATTTTTTTCTGGACTGTTCTAAAGGCTTATAATATTCTAAACACCACCTTCCCTTATGTTCTTAAATATGTTTGTACAATTCAGGATTCGCTGTTGCAGCCAGATCACCCATTGCAAAAACTGTACTCTCAGTGCCGGAACTATCTTTTATGCCAAATGAGTTGATTTAATACAACTGTTCAGAGAGTCCCAACACAGTGTGCAGGCCAGGTCTGTGTCTAAGAATCCAATCTCTGCCAGAAACATGCCATTCATTCTCCAACCTGAATGCTCTCCAGAGATATGAATTTTGAAATGTTCTGTACTTCACCAATTAATAGGTGGATTTAGACAGCATTGACAAAATGATACAACAACAATTTAGTTTGCTCTGATCATCAAAAAGTGTGGGTTGCCTGGATGGATTAGTGACATGCTATACTATGTTTTGATGACATGAATTCATCATTATGTTTGTTTGAAGTACTGGAAGTACTGGTCCTGCTGAGACTACTGTATATTTGGCATAAACTCCAGAAATAATGTGGTCATTAAAAGCAGCTTGTATGTTTGCATTATGAAAAGGTTCCTACTGAAGTAGTTCTCTAGCACTTTTTAAGCAACACTGCAAAATAAAGTATGTGGGAAAGTGGATCATCTTGTTGTGTGTTGCCAAGTCTGCAAAAAGCAAACTGAGCAAAACAGTTTATATGATATTCAAGGAAACTAGTAAGGCTGTTTCTGTGCATTTAATTAATTTGATGCATTTAATTAATCTATTTAATGAAATCTTCTACCTGACAAGCATCAGGCAATAAAATTGAATTCACAGTCTGCAGAACATCTACCAAAAATGGCATAATTGCCCTCAACCAGGGAAATTTATCTTGCTGCATGGTTTAATCTCAGATCTGCTTTACAGATATTAGTCAAATTTATTCTTTCTTCAGTCTACACCTTTTCTAAGAGGAAATGTTTCAAATGTCAAAAACCATGATTTTGTTTTGCCCAGTCTTCCTTCTCTTCCTAGTGCAGCTGGTCTGATATCAAACTGCATTTTTAACACATTTCAAAAGTAAAGAGCAACTTAAGAAACATTGTAATAAGGGCAGTCTTTTAAACTTTCTTCAGGACAACTACAAACAATTTAATAGTAGGATTTGCAAAGAATTTCTAATGAGACTAATTAAAATCATGTTTATTTCTAATTTTTTCAATTTTCATTCCTCCCTAAGGGATTTTTTAAAGACTTGTTACTTAGCAAGAACAACTAATAAAATTATCATCCTTTAGAATTAGCAAGCTTCACTGCTCACTCATCTGACAAATCAATTAGTATGTCTTTGCCAAGACAAGAGGGGTAAAATTGCAAATTTGTACTGAACTGTTTATTGATCTTTCTTTTCTTCTTGTATCTTCCCACAAGAAGTGCACTCACTTTCTGTTATCAATCCACATAATCTTCCTATGGAAATTCCACCTCTGTGTAGTGTCAATAGGCATAATATCAACTGGAATTTCGGAAGAACTGACCATAAATAGGACTAGTTCATAGCATAGCAATTAACATCAGACCATAGGATGTAGAATTATTGGGGGAAAATCAGCTGTTGCATTCAATTGCTACCTTGATTTGATCTGGTTTTCTTTGTTCAGAGACACAGATACCAAGGCAGCAGAGTATGAAACTTATTATTTCCTCGCTCTTCTCTGTGTACTGTGGACAGGCCTTTGCAGAAGGAGAAGGGAGCCCTGATTTTCAGTCCAGACGTGGTGGCTCTTCTGGGCCTATCTTCTGATCCCAAAGACAGAAAGATGACAGCAAACCAAAAGAAAGTTCAAATTATTTGTGGTTGAAAAAGTTGTATTATTCTATAGGTAGAAACAGTGGGTTTGTGTGGGGGAACTGGGAGGGAAAAATGGGACAGATTTTATTTATAAGCATGAGAGAGAAAGTATACATGGTATATTTTTTCCCAAATCTAACTCTTGAAAGACTTATTCTCTTCAAATTTTAATCATTAAGTGATTTAAAATATTAAGGGCTGAAAAATTCCTTTACCTGGAAAGCAAGCACCAAGTAATCAAAAACTTGATAAGAATTTAGTAACTGGGTCCCATGCTAGTGACATCACTAAAGAAACTATCAGATTGCGTAGGCACATCGAACAGCGGGATATTTGGAGAATGTGAACGTAAAGATATTTTACACTGGAATCAGGGTTGGTCCAAGTAGCTGTGTAAAGCAGGTGTCTGTGCTCATATGCTTCAAATTGTCACCTGCTTTATCTCTTGGAATCTGATTTAATGAGTGAAATTGCAACCCACTGAATCTGTGAAACTGACTCTGCGTAGACACCTACTAAAATGATTCTCAGGGTATAAGTACAGAAGAAAAAAAAAATCCTGTGGAAAGACCCCTACCTACTATGGAAAAAGGAGAGATTAGGTCTTAGAGGAATGGCATGCATTTATCAGAAACCCAACTTCTGTTTAGCAATAAGATTTAATTGCAATTGGAAGTAGACAAACTCTTTAATCAGTTTAAGCCAAGGTTCTTCTCCCAAACCTGGATAAAACTGAATGATTTTTTCAAACACATTAGTGATTGACACAGCAGTTGCATATGAAAATGAAAGCAAGCACTGTGTCAATAATGCTACCTACAATGATCACTCAGAAAATAATATTTATGACAAAGTATATACGTAGGAAATATATTCTGCAAGGTTAAAAATGGACCCAAGTTAGGAGGAAATAATTGCTTTGAAAAAGAATCTGAGCTAGAAATAAAATCAGTTTTATTATTCTTGACATAGAATCAGAGTATCATATACTCATAGAGCCATAGAATGGTTTGGGTTGGAAAGGATCTTAAAGACCATCTAATTCCACTCCCCCTGCTGTGATTTATAACTATTCCCCCTAGTCCTATCACTACATGCCATATGAATATAGATATTATTTTGTATTTCTGTTTCTAGGCAAAGGAGCATATGAAAGGAACTCAAAAGAGACAAACCTCTGCCTTTTTTGTGAAAGTTTGACATGGGAATTAGAAGCAGGAGAACTCCAGGTAAAGTAGACTGGCATGCACAGTCAAGAAGTCATGAGAATGATTGTATCAATGACTTAGGATGGCAGGAATATCCAAAGCAGGTAAGAATGTGTTCACTTTTAAAACTTTAAAACAAGAAATTTTAGATCTTTCTATCACAGTTGTCGTTAGACAGCTTTTTCTAAACAAAAGTTTGGATCAAATAAGAATTGTCATTAGTCACCCCTGAGCCCAGGTAGGGGAAGATGAAGTTATATCTGATATTTGACAATTGCTTATCTAATAATTCTCTGGAGAGAGAAAGCCTGAGAGACATCTTTTTCATTCACAATCTCTATTCACTCTGTTTCTCCCTTCTTTTACATATACACAGGGACACATATGTGTGTATATAAATATGCATCCATGTATGCACAGAGATATGAATAGCAGCATCAGCTTCGTACCAGAACAGCCAGTTCAGACCAGACTGCCTCATGCTAGAGTCTCCTGTGTCACACAGAATATTTTAACAGATGAAGACACCAATGTATAGCCAAGACAGATGGTCACACACCAACAAGATGACAAGTTCTCTCTACCTTTTCACCAGCCTAAAATAGTCTGCCATAGCCAGGTATCTGCACTGATAAGGACAATGATCTGCTTGAGCATCATGTACTCTCATAATACAACTGGCACATTTCTACTGTACCCAGAATGTTGAACTAAATGGCGTCTGCATCTTCAGATGCTAGTGGAGTTGAGAATTAAATACTCAGTGCTGCCAATAGAGAGGGGTCTTTAGGTATATAGAAGAGATATATAAGATATATAAGAGAGATATATATATCCTCAAACATGTGGTGCATTTTAATGTTGATAACTAGAAGGTGTTTGGGGGCTTCCTGAAAAGGTGTCATGGCTTAACTAGGTATTTCAGAGACATCATTGCAGAATAAGATATATAAGAGAGATATATATCTCCTCAAACATGTGGTGCATTTTAATGTTGATAACTAGAAGGTGTTTGGGGACTTCCTGAAAAGGTGTCATGGCTTAACTAGGTATTTCAGAGTCATCATTGTAGAATTCAGTATCTACTGTGGGAGTTAGAAAGAACTTGGACATCCACTTAAGCACATGTCATTTAATACCTTGAATTATTTTTTCACCCAAGCTTCCCTATCTTACAAAGGAATAATACACCTTTCTTAATGTCCTTCAGCTTTTTGACAATAAAATATGTTAGAAGTTCTGATGCAAATTATATTGAAATAACTATAAGTAAATAAGCCAAGATACTACAGGAATCCTTAGAACACCTTTACTATATGCTTACAGAGAAGATATCAGAAAGCAATGTTGAATTAAGAGAAACCTAAAAGGAAAAGTACGATTCTCAGTATTTTTAATTATTATTGCATAGTACAACATATTTCTAAAGGATCCCAAAAAGAAATTAAGACTTAGTTCCTATGTACTGGACAACAAATGTTCTCCCAATAACAGTGGAAGATGAGAAGCAGAGGAGCAAGAAGATCCCTGTTGCAGTTTAAGGACAGCCTATGAGTCAGGGGCCACAATACCCCCAGTGTCCATGTAGAGCTCCTAGTCTGAGTAGCAGTGGATAGGAATGCTTTGAACTTATCCCTCAAAGCAGAAGAAAACTGTGATGCTCTGTAAGGAACCACTAAAGAAACCCTGACAATACAGAGATTTGCCCACAGTAAAAACTGTCAGAGGCATACACCGCATCAAAAAATAAAAGCTGCAGGTTACTTTGTTATCAAAAGGTCCCTGGGGTTAGTGCAATCTCTGAGGTACACTGGGGGGAAAAAGTAAAGGAAAGAAACATTTTCTCCATTCTCCTGAAGTTTAAAAGTGCAAACATTAAATGAAAATAGCACCCAAAATGGGAAGGATAGAGTATGGAGAAAGCGACAAAGCTAAAAGTTGAAAACATCAAGGTGAAAAGCAGAAGGCTGAACCTAACATGGTATTGTTATTTCTTCAGTGCATTACTTTGTAGCCAAAACTCAGTGAAATCTCTTAAGATGACTTGTATAGGATACTTTCTGAATTTCAAAGTAATTCTATGCTATTATATGTGTCTGTCTCCAGGAATGACTAAAATAAAATCAATAAGGTCAAATGTAATTAAATGTGTATAGTCCTTTTCTCAAAGGAGTAATTTATTTCCCATTATCGTAAAGGCTATAGAGAGTTCTAGCTGATGTTCTCTGGGTAAATCTTTTGCAACAAAAGCTGTCACTGGGAAAAAAAATATTACTGTTCCTTTTAAAAAAGTAGAAAAGCACAATCCAATTTGGTTTTGTTTACACTTGATTTTTGTAAGGATACAAGCTGTTCCTACTTTGCTAGAACGGATGCAGCTAACCATGGATATTAGTACTGTCAGAGGACCCCACTTTGGTCTCCCAGGAAATATACCTAGTATTTGAGATGAAGCTGTATATTGCCAGTGTTATCCTACTTACATCCATGAATAGTGGATTTGGTTTTGTAGTCCAATTGGAAACAACTAAAAAGGAAGAAAAACTTTGTATTGGTTGAAAGAAAACAAAACAAACAAAAAAAAAAAAAAAAAAAAAAAAACAAGGCCATGTGCAGGTCATTTACTCTTCTCTCATGCTAAAAGGTGCAGACTGTAGAAGTGAAAAACATAGGTCCAGAATAAAGCTGATCCAGTATTCTTTCACCAATATTCTTTCACCAGGCTGTGCTGGATAATATCAACTGACTCAGGTTTTATTGATATCTCCTCAGGATAAAGCAGTGTATTAGCAGGCCAGGCATATGTGGCATTTATTTTGCAGTATTGTCCCCAAAGACAGGGAGAACAGCCAGAAACATAGGATATGCTGCAGGTATGGAAAAGATATCTGATGTGGGGGACCACAGTAAAGTTTAAGCAAAGGATTTTTATTGGGAGAATACAGTGCTGGCCTCTGTATGAAGCCTTTATGTAGAGACGTGCACTTGAACTTCATATAAATTCAGAGAAACTTTTGTTATACACCCCATGAAGCAGCAAAAGAAATTGTTCTAAGAAAGAAAAGGCAAAATTGTCAGCTCAAAGAGAATCCAGATCACTAAATAAAAGGAGGAATAAAAACAAAAAACATATATAGGAAATATATTACACAGATGTGTATAATCTGTCTAAAGCAGTACCTCTTGTGGCTGTGAAGGTAATTAATCACTCTTGTTTTCATGTACGGTCTCATATTTGATTTATTCCAATATGTTTCATACTGTATGTTGTTTCTTTATAGAAAGTAAGCACTTCTTATCTCTTGCAAAATCTAACTAGAGGGAAAATTCTAAAGGTAACCAAGAATTCATGTATACATAGAGTAGGTGATAGGATCCCTGGAAAACAGGCCCATGAATACGCAACCATAACAGCATGAGTTTCTCTTTGTTTTGCAGTTCACTTCCTGCAAAGTTCTACAGAGGGCTGCTTAAAACAGTGCTGCTGGGATGCAAAGTTAAAAGTTTATTCTTCTGTTAAATTCAACAGATGATTAGCCCAGGAGATCCATTTCCCAGTTCCAGGTATGCTGCACTTTTTATTTACTCTAACTTTTTTATATCACGGTTTCTCTTCTGTAAAACAGGAATAATGACACTTGGACCCTATATTTTCTCTCCCTTTTCTGTCCAGTTTTTTCTATCCAGATCATATGTTCTTTAAAGAAAGAGTTATATTTTATTGCCATTCACTTACCACACCTAGTAGAATTGGTGTCTGGTTTCAGTTCAGTGATTTTATCAATACTATCCCAAATAGGAGCAGCAACAGAAATTGCATTCCCCCTAAGACAGGGAGACCCAGATGACTGGCAAATTGCATGACACTGTGGACAGAGGGTACTGCTAACATCGATCTAATTAGTGATTGAACTTGCTGCTTATGGATGCCTGTGTACACTCATGATGCTTTTCACCCAATCCTATTGAAATAAGAAGACCTTGCATATTTCTTGGCTTTCAGGGGTTTGATATTCTTTACCCATGTATAGGTAAACCTCAGCAAAGTTCCCGGTCCGTAGTCTTAATCTATTGCATTTGTTATTCTTGTAACAACACACAACAGTGTCAATCAGGCAAGATATCTGGGGTCCTTCCTATGTGATGAGGTTTTCTGCAAAGACAAAGTGAAATCAAGATGTCATGCCTCAGGCCACCATGAACTATCCAGACTATCCAGAGATGTTCAAACAGCTTGAGGTTATGAGTTTATCTCAGATCTGCCAACTGTTGTTCATCTGCAATGCAAACATTCTCCTTCACGCTTTCTTCAGTTGTCCCCAAGATGAGAATTGACTGTGACAGTTTCCAGCATGAGGACTGAGAGCATTTTGGCCTTCACCAGTCAGCTCAACTCAGCTGATGTTCTGTCTAGTTATGAAACATCCAACACAGCACCCACAAATGTCTGCAACAGCACAGCACTGGTTGGAAGACCAACCTCTGCTGAATGTCTGCCACCTAAATTGAGGTTGAGTTAAAGTGAGATCAAATACACACAGTTCAAGGCCACTTTGCTGGCAAACTTTCGTACACTACCCATGCCAAAACCTTAATACATGAAGGAAAAGAGGTGAAAAGTGTTTCATATACAAGATGCATAACAAAACTTACAATGAAAGCATTTATGAACTTCAATTGGTTTTTAAAATGACAGATACAATAAGTCTGGTAGACACACCGCATTCAGGAAAAAATGCTTACTGTTCCACTTCATTAATAGCAAAAGATAAGATGACATCAGAAAAAGAACAATTTTTTTTTGCCTGGAAAATGAGCATTTCCTACAGAACACTGAAAAAGACTGCATAGAAATCCAGTCTCTTTAATTTTTTCAATATAATCATACTTAACATGCATCTTATGTTCTCTTGCCTCCAGACTGAAGTAGTGATGGATGATAATAAGACAGATTTTGTCTGTGACTCTGGAGCTCAGAGTCACCCCATACCACAAAAGATATCAAATGTACTTAGTAAGCTGACAGCTACAGAGACAGAGTCTCTTCAGATGTACAGAAATAAAACAATCCACAATGTCTTCAGATTTTCAAATGTGAGGGAGCTAGAATTGATTTTAAAAAATATTTGCTGTGATTATATGTATAAATATATCTATGTATGCACATACATACTGATTTCAAGAAACTACTAATAAATATTTTAATTTCTCTATAAAAACTACAAAAATATTTCTTTAATTCTTAAAGTTCTTTAACTAAATGAGGGGTCATTTGACTAATAGGTAGACTACAGACTATTAAAAATTACTTTTTTAGTTCATTGATACATTTTCAGGACAGGAAACCTAGCGTGGAACTGGGCTGATATTTCAGTTGTCTGATTGAAAATCACAATTTGAGAAGTCAGCATGAAAGCCTGCCAGCTCTGTCCTGAAGTCTCATAAGGAAGCACTAAAACCCTGGATAAAATATGCTTGATTAGCCAGAGTAAGATGGTAGTAAGTGGCTTGTTGCAGAGGCACTGAAAATATAACAGAAATATGCTGCTGTGGGTGAAGCCAATCAGATTATTCACAGGCATTATTCACAGATTATTTCAAGTACATTGGGGTACTCTGTAGATGTTTGTTTTCATTAGAAATCATCTCACAGAAGTGATGGAAAAAAATGTTAGGTCTTCCTGAGCCTCATCATGCCTTGCAGAATGATGATCAGAGTCAATTTCTTATATGCTCTTCCATTTTAGTAGGAGATGTGGCATGAAGACCCCTCCTTTCCCTCCAGTCCTTCTTCGTCGCAACACTTGGAGCCCTTGTTCCGCGGACTGGAATAAAGATTATGAGACATATCTGAGAATACTGGTCTGCATTATTTTCAAAATACAGATCACTTACTGTCCTTTAAAGTTCTGACATAGAAATTATACTGAATATCCTCTCACAATATATCTCAGCACGCTATACCTACCACGAGTCAAGGCTTTTTTTGTGTCAAGCTATATTCCTGGCATTCAAAAGTTTATGTGTTTATTATTTCTGGGGTCTTACATGCTGTAAATCTAGGTACATTCATCAATACAAGACACTCACAGGCAGTATTGTCTGTAATTCTGACAAAGTAAGTTGATGTCATTATGCAGACTTAAAGTAGGATTTGGTCATTTTCAGAAATTCAGATGATTTGGTTGCAATGAGTTATCAAGAGATCTGGACCTGCACTGAATCACCTTCATGATAACATCCAAGATAGGGCAAAATTGGTGGATACTGCCTTAAATATATCCACGTGCTTGAACCTGCAAGGCTTCTTTGGAAAAGGGTTGTGCTTGCCTCCACATTTCCTGCACCAAGCATGCTCTTCATCAGCCAGAACTCAGGTCCATGCAATCACCTTACATAAAAGCAGGGAAAAGATAAGATTTGTGTGCTAAACATATGAATTTTAACAGTTGATTCATCGATGCAGATGCTATATATTACCTCTTCCAAATTACCCTCACATGTGGGTGAGTCCAGCAGGCCCAGTTGCAGTGTGCTAGAACAAAAGCTTCTTACATTTAACAGTCCCTTTGCTTTTACACATATTGGATGATAAACTGTTTTAAAAATCCAGCTAGTCTCCACACTTGCATTAATAGAGTGTCATTAGACACTTTATGGTCTAAAAGATAATCCCAATTTGGAACACATTAGCTTGGGAAATATTTTGTTGTCAGAAGAATGACATTTGCAGACTCTGGAAAGTCGTAGATCTGGGATTGCTCGTACATCCTGATTTCATTCCCACTAGAGAGTGTGATGTCTCACCACTGCAGGAGGCGTAAGTAACTCCAGAAGAAATAGTTACATCCAGTACTTACATATGTACACACAGGTTTAATTACTTCTGTACATCAGAGTCAAATAACAAAGTTAAGCTTTAGTTTAATAGTAGGTAACAACCTTATTTCTGTTCTTGTTTCTGATTTGCCTGAGGTTTAGCAGGGAAATTTTCTCCTGCTAAGAGAAACTATAATTTGGAAGTAGAGTAAGTACTCAAACATGCATTGAAAAATATTCAAGAGACACAAAGCTAGAAACAATATCGAAAGTTTCTAATTACTTAAAGCTGCTGATGGTGGTGGTCTAGCTGTTTTCAAACCACACGCTTCATGGGAATGTTTAGTCCAGGGCATCTCACTAAAGACTAACCAAAAAATGTACTGCATTGGTATAGAGACCCAAACACTGACTGCTTTGATATACTGACCTGCTCCCTGTGTGTCCAATTACTTACTCATAAATGAACTGGAGAGGAGAAATATCTTCTGGAAATGCTTGTTGCCTATTTCTCACTGCATAAACCATGATTTAAAGCTGGGTGGATTGGTAGAAATGTGTGCTGTCAGCAATTCTTGAAAACAGGAGAGGATTTAACCCCTCTTTGGGTGCAGGAGCCCTGAGTTGTTTGCCACACCACGTGCTATAGGCAAAAGCATTTCTCCAGTCTCTGTAAACAAGCTGGGCTGTGGCAGAGATGCCTTCTGTCCTTGCAGCTTCTCTGGAAAATGTATATCAGGTAGCTGCATGCTAGAATCTTTCTTCTGTTGTATGATTTGTCATTTATGTCTTTCTTGGTTGGTTAATATATGTTGGCTTGCACATCTCTGATATATCTCCTAAACCTTACAATTTCACTACTAATGGGTTCAGTGTTTGAAATGTTCTGGCTCCCCATGTTACACTTCAGACTATATAGTATGCTTCTTTAAACTTTGAAAGATGCTTTTAACTGCAAGTTAGAAAATTCTTGTAGAGAATGTAACAGTACCAAAATTCTTCTGTAACATTTCCTTTACCTTTGGGAATTCAAGTTCGCTGAGGTACACAATACAAAATTTTTTCCCAAAGACTTGAAATGTTTTGCTCCAGTCGTTCAACACTACATAAAAAATACTGCTTATTGGATGTGATACTCTCATTATTCTTAACAGAAATGTAAGTTAAGTAGCTGTCCAAATAACAGGTGAAAACTGAATCTATAACTTAAGATATTACATGTTCCTGTGGTATAATGCACCAAATTTTGCCCAAAATATTTATTATATAAGATACAACTTAACTTTTTTTTTTCCAGAAAGTAAGTTCTTATAAATGGACACCTTACAATGACATCTTTAGACTGCAAACCTATTTCGTTTATATCCAGTGTACCTTTTTAGTGTCTTCCTTGAAAATTATCTTCTGTGTTAAGACCCAATATTGCTATTGAGTGTAGTTGTTCACAAAATGTCAGTATCGTAAATTCTCTACCATAGCCCTGCAGCTACGTAGGGTGGATCCAAAATTCTGTTGAGCCAGAGCACTCCATTCAGACCAATGGGGATTGAGTAAACATGAATCCAAGTAATCAGGTTTTCAGAATTAAGAACCGAAAGGTAAAAAGTAATCTCAATGTATAATTTCATTTCCTAATTACATTCTAAAGTGGATTTTCATTAAACATGCAGTGTATTTTATCACTCATACTCATTTAACCAAGAGTTTTTCCTGAAAGTTTCCTAACACCGGACTTTGCAAGTCATTATAGAAATTTAATGACTCAGAGCATTTCTTTACTTCTCTTTAGGGAGAAGATAATACCCATGAGACCTGTTATTATTGAGAAATATCAGCAGTTTCACTTCCTTTCACTTCTAAAGCAATAAAATCAAATGTCTGCTTACCTTGCAGTTATGGGATAAGTCTCTGGTGCTTTGTATTATTTATTCAATTTCACAGTAATTTAGTGTTTTATTTAAGAACAGAATAATTACATGCCTTTTCAATAATGAACTGCACCTACTAAATGTTTTTAATGTATCATTTCATAATTCAGAAAATAAGAACAAGAATCTCTTTAAATTTTAATTGCTATCCTTCTTTTAAAGTCTATTTACAAACTGAGAATTCTACAGAAGTAGAGATCATATTTCTCGTTGTTGTAACCAGCTATTTCTAATACGATACATCAAGTTGTATATTCACAAAAACATTGTTGAAAATACATTCAAAACAGGTAAGAAAGTTTCATGATGTTTTTTAAACAACAGGGTTTATTGATTACTCGTTTGCAAATTACTTAACTAATACTTTATTAAGTCACGGGAACAGCACAAGCTGAATAATTAATCTAAGTCTTTTGACAACATGCTGCAGGTAGGTGCACTTGTACGCAATAGAGAGGAGGGAGTCAACCAAATTATTCGCTCAGCAGCTCATTTTCACCTTTTTGACTGTGAATCAACTGTGTATATTTTCTACAGAAGTACTGAGGACCGTGTGCTAACACTGATCACTCCTCTCTGAATTTCCTATATTTACATATATGTTTCCAAGTCACAAGGCCTGATATCTTTTTCTTTATTTCGACCTCTGGTCGATTTTGGGTCTATATTTCTCACAGAGGTGTGGGAAATAAAAGAATAGCAGGAAATGAACAGAGCTGAGACATTTCAAATACTTTCAATAATTTATGGTCTACAAGCTACACATGCTGAGTCCAGGCCTTGAAGGTAGCTATGTCAGTTCCAGAGATGGAGAATAACAGATTTCACAGCTTCATATATAAAAGTGATTTCTTGAGAATTTGTCTTCAACAGTATTTCATTTTTGTGGATCTCCAGTTGCTTTTTTTTTTTATAGGCAGCTACAACTAGCCTTTGAAGTTTGTTGAAAGGTTTCATAAGTCTACCAAGAGATAGTTCAAAGGCAGTTGAACCAGCTTGGGTATTTTTTAAATTGGAGGTTCTTCTGAAAGTCTTAATCAATTTCCTTTTCTAATTAATACAAGATATACAATATATATTAATACAAGACTGCACACCTGCAATTTCAATCGAGAATCATAGAATCATAGAATTAGCAGTTTGGAAAAGACCTCCTGGATCATCAAGTCCAACCATTCCTACCGGCTACTAAACCATGTCCCTGAGCATGCATGTTAATGCATGTGGCATTAACACTGTCAAACATATAAACAACATGAATCTAATATAATTTTCAGAAAGAAGTAAGAAACATATCCTTATGACACTGTAGCACAAATATGTAAAGTTTGTCATATCAACTGCCAGAATTTAACCCGTTTTTAGAAAGGTGCTGATCTCACTAAAAGTATGCTACCTGTTCTGAATAGAAATCTACCTAGTAAATAACACAGCGCAAAAGATATGAATAGAAAAGGAATTAATGAAACTCTCTACAAATGTGAAAAAAATCTTAAAAGGAAAGAATTTGGCAATTTTTAATTAAGAAGTAAGTATAGTTTGTAAGTTTTACAACTTATAACATTCAGTAGTCTGTTTTATCAAGAGCTAGTATTCTCTGCTTTTAAAAAAATCCACAGATTTTTTTTTTACAAACACCTAGATTATCAGCTACACAAAACTTAAGAAAGTTGTCCCGATCCAGTACCAGAGAGGGTTCTTAAATGATCCCAAGAGGCTGAGATTGAAACTCAAATGAGGTCAGATGCCATACAATCGTGTGAGCTTTATTTTCTGGAACAACTGACAATAGCTATAGGATAGAGAGGAAAAGCAAGGAAAAGTTAGAATCCCTAAGCAAGAAAATGGTAGAGATGCAGCTAAGTACCACCACCACAAATCCAGCCATGTCCCATCAGATCGATCTTGGTGTAGGTAATGATGAAGACACGGCCACCAAGCAACAATGATGCTCCAAGCTCCAGAAAGACTGGGGGGGACACATACAGCAACACACACAAGGTCAAGTCCACCAAGCAATGAAACATCCAAGCACCTCAAGCCCACTGAGCAACAAAGAAGCAGGAGACCCTCCTATTTATCACCCTAGTCCCCACAATTTCCCCAAACAGTCCACCCATTTCCAGGAAGATATTGTCCTCCATCTGCGCATACCCAGGTGTTCATGATGGTCCTCTCTACTTGGCTCCAGCATCAGCTTGGTAGGCACCGCTTTGGGTGGTTTTTCCCTTGGGGTCAGTTCATCTCTGTGGTTGGCAGTTCTTATGAGATCAGCTCTTCATTGCAATAAGGAGGTTGACAGCTATGTTGAGCCAAAAGAGTTCAATAACGGTCTCTTATGAAAGTGTATCCTCTTTATTCAATGAGCTAACACTATTTGTGAATCATATCATGGTGATTTACTTTTTTAACATGAGAAAAGGCATCTCTGCCATAAATGTCTCATCCTATGGAACTTGCTGGATGTAAGTCCTCTTTTGGGTGTGAAGTTTTAAAACACAACAACATAGTGTTTGTTTACAATACATGTACCACAGCACTACCTATACATTTCCTGCACTGCTGAGCTGATCTTTCAGGGATTTTTTTCACTGTCGTTCTGCTTTTGAAAGCCTTCTCATTTTTATCCTGATGTTCATTTCCTCTAGAACAAAATCCATCTTCTCTGTTATTCTCCATCCAATATCACTGTTATTGGAAGCAGTCCAAATCCTTTACAGCAAGGTTTTCAATATTCTCAGCCTGTACTTCAGAGTAGTCCTCTCACCCACCTGAGATCATCACTTACACTACAGTTAATATTTGTCTTTCATTTTTCACTTTGACACATTTTTGTGTCACCCATATGCATCACTAGCATATTACCTGTCTACATATCTGAGTTTTCTACCTGTCCACCTTGCCTGTCTCTCTGCCTGGATTACTTAAAACTTAAAGCCTCTTCTTTGCATTCATATTACCACCTCCAGACTTTAGCCTGTCCTTTGCTGTAAAAGCTGTGTTTTGGACTGTCTGCTTTTCTCATGATCCGAGTGTCATGATAGGTTACACACAGATGTGCTCTGACCTTGATGACCATCTGATATAGGAGTCAGAGAAAAAAATCCATTCATATACCTCTCTTCTGCTGTTCCTCCTGGAGCTTCCAATCCTAGAACTTCTTATTCTCTCTCTATTGATACCATTCTTTCAATCATAGCTTTGTACAGAAAGACAACAAACTAACGGGAAAGATTGTAGGTTGAATTGTCCAAAGTAAAACATCAGAGAAAGATGTTTGTAAGTCCTGAGTATGAAGGCAGACATCATTCTGAATGTACTAAATAATTGAGTATCATTTCCTGGGGAGGGAGAGATTGCTACATTAAAGTCCTCTGACATATGTGGATTGTATCTAGGGGGAAACTAAGAATGTAAGAACTAATTAAGAATGTCTTTCAAAACTTTATTCAGACCACAAAGAATACCCAAAACAGAAACCAACCACAAACTGGGATATTTTTCCCTTGCAGGGAGGATTGCAAATGGATATATTATACAAATAATATTTTCTTCACATAAATATAGTTCACACTATTTATATGCTATTGTCAGTATAAAGTTCTGGATGGGTAAAGGTTCACAGTCAGCAATCCCTGCAACTGCAACTTCTCTGGACAAAGCCCTTGCACTGCTACTTCTGTGAATACCCTACCTGCAGCTGTTAGCAGAGTTTTCCTACTTTACAGATTAAGAAATGCAATAATGCAAAGATTTACACATGATTTGTTTTCTCCAAAGCAGTATAACCACTGGCTTACAGCAGCCTTGCTGGACCTGGACTCTGAAGAGGCAGAGGTGGTTTTTTTGCTGCTAATGCAATAAAAATAGAAAGAAATAAAGCAGGTCTTCTTATTCAAGCCAGTGGGGAAGTTCTTGAATATTTAAATATTTACTCTTTTGATTAAGAAAACATTTTAATACATATTCCCTCTCTCCTTTTCATTTAGATTACCTTCCTGCCTCCTTGATCTTATTTGTTTTCTAAGGAAAGTCTAAGATCACCCATTTTATTCCCTACTCACACTCCTGTCTCTAAATCTTCTCCAGTTCTCCCTTCTCATATGAAATTTGCAAATGTAAGATTAAAAAAAATCTGTAATTTGTATGAAAGAATAAAATTCACACTCTGTTCCTATCAGCTTAGTTATCTCAAGATCTGTTACGGAAAACATTTGTGCTGGTTTAGTCTACAATATTGTAGTAAAACATATAAAATACGATCTGTATGTAATCTTAAAAGAAACTAGAAGATTTTCTGTCATTTATTTCAGTGTTTTAAAATATGCTTGCCTGCCATTTTAATTGGTGTGAATAGGATTACAATATTTAAAAATAATCCTGTGCTTTGTTCCATGCAACAATCTGATGACTAATTAGAATCAACTTTTCACTGTGCATCTGTGAATGCTTTGCAGTCTTGTTATACTAGGATACAGGAGGACAAAGTGCAATTCTTTCAACAAATATCTCACTGTGTTAAGAGAAAACCCTGATAAAAAAGGAAGGGAAAAAAAACATTCAAAGATAAAGTAATGTTTCAACATTCAAAGACTTGTATAGAACTAAGACGTCAAAGTTTGTGCCTGCTGTTCAGAGTGGGCCGGTCCTGAACACAGTGTTGAATTTCACTTTAGGAGAAGCTCTGCATTGAAAAAAAAAATTGTTTTTATTCAACTGACCACGTGAATGGATTGAAACAGAAGTTTGTAGGAGAAAATGTGGCTGTCTTTCACAAAAGGCACTAGACAATCTGCTGCAATTGGACTCATCTTGAGCAGAAGGATGGACTAGATAGTGTCTGCTTGTTCCTTACAACCCTTCACATCATCCTGTGAATCTGTGAAAGTGCATGTTCCTTGACTAGAAGCTGAAAGCATTTCTTGTAAACACAGCCTTGTCTGTATTCACCTGAATCGTGTGGTAATGTTTCTGATGGGAGGAGGTTTTTCACGCAGAGGGTCATTGGGCATTGGAACAGGCTGCCCAGGGAGGTGGTTGAGTCACCTTCCCTGGAGGTGTTTAAGACACGGGTGGATGAGATATTGAGGGACTTGGTTTAGTGTTAGATAGGAATGGTTGGACTAGAAGATCTGATGGGTCTCTTCCAACCTGGTTGTTCTGTGATTCTGTGATTCTGTGATTCTGTGATACGGAGCTGTTCTGAAGGCCTTTAGCATTCTACCCAAACTGTCAGTTAAGAAAACCCAAGTTATTTTGTGAAGCCAGACTTCCACACCACTGATATTGTGAACCCTCTACTCACACATTTGTCTTAGGGATCTAAGATATACTTTGTGCTTTGCCTCTGGTTCACATCATCTAGTTTGATTAGATATTGATTTAGGCACGTATGCTGACTGCTAAGTTAAACTCTTCCTGAGTATAAGGACAATCTGAGGCTGAACAACAACCAGCAATGTCAAGAAAAAGTTGAGAAATAACCGCATTCAACATGTCAAAATTTCCTGTAAAGCTCATTCTTCACATCACAGGTAGGCATTGTCTCACAGCAAACCTCAGCAACTAACTTGTATAGAATGCTGTCATTTTCATTTCATGCAAGTTTTTAAAGTCTAAACTATGTTAAATCTGCCTTCTGAAGACAGTCAATTTCTGACCATAATCCATGTGCATTCATTATGGAAAATGACACTAAATTGCATGTATGCCATCTCTTTGTTACAAAGAGGTATTACCAATGTTGCTATTTTCAAGTGATTTCTTGTCTGAAAGTTAATAAAAGGTTGTTACCAAGAACAGAAAGTTAAAGATGAAATACTGACCAGAAATATTAGCCGAGGCTGTGCTGTCATTCATAATATTCTCACAACAATTTGACAAATTTTAAGATATTGCCAGAAATCCAGTGGGTATTTTTGTATCCTCTACAAACTGCTTTATAATTTCGCATAAGTTTTCATCCTTAGAAAGATGAAATGACACTGTGAATTTTTTAACACCCTTTAATGCTCTCTTTTACTTCTCACTAAGTAACTGATAGAACGAGTGCTCTCATGAATGAGGCTCCCTGCTGCCATCAAAACAATTTAATAAAATATGCAATAGTATCCTTAATTCAGTATCACGTATGTGGGTCCTGCAATCATCATTCCGATCATTGGGGTCTAGGAACAGCACCTGAGTAGTGTCTAAAACTTGTATCTGCAAAGGAAACAAGTCGTTGCTGACTTCCCTTCTTTTACTCAAACTTTATAGGTGTAGTATGGTCCTAATGTGCATTACTCAATTATAACTGAATATTTTCTTCTAAAAAATGCTATATTTTTTTGGTTGGTAATTGTTGATCACATGGATATGAAAGCCTGGTTGTATTTCATTCCTCCTTGAGCACAGAGCTAAATGTAAAACTATCAAGGCTTCCCATAGTTAACCTATTAAATGTAATACAGGTTGAATTTTAAAATCATTGAAACTAAAAACATCTTTACTGTCAGAAGAAAAAAAAAACAAAAAACCCCAAAACTAAAAACAAACAAACAAATAAACTTTTAAAAAAGCACTTTAGTTGATTAGTTTTTAATTTCTAAAAGTAATAACCTAGCCATAGATAATAGCAGGAGAAATAGCTCTGAATTCTCCTTAATTTTCATAAACAGTATCTCAGACTTTCAATCTTCCTTAGCCAGTCATTCACTCCCACACAATACTTTCCGTATTGAGCCACTTATTCATGTAAAAAACACATAAAAAATGACATTGAGTCATATTATACAATCAAGTTATTTACTTTTTATATCATGTTTATATATTCTAAAGCAAAGACAGTTTTGGAATATATATGTCCATATAATATTTATATCGTTAGACAAAGTTCTTTATAGATTAATGATTATATTTTATTTGTGTCCTAGAAGTAGACATCTGGAAAAAAGATTACACTATTTGGCTTTTTCTTTACTCCTCATTTCTGCTACAGGAAGCAACAAGTTCACAAAGCTAGATGTGTCTAGGGAGGAGACAGTATTATTCTGTAATAGAGAGTAATAGTGTGAAGGAGAGCAGACCAATTGCTACATAAGCACAGAACAAACAGTGTGTGTGTCAAACAGACTACAGTCTAAATGGACCTCTGAAATGTTCAATATCATGTGATTATTCCTGGCAAGCCACAATACTGAAAGAAACTGGATGCTTTTATATTCTGGAAGAGATTAACTGCTGCTGATTTAGATATCTGCTAGACAGAGGTTACTACTTCTTTCAATCTGGATCTTTTTTTTTCTTTTTAAATCTAGTACACAATATCTTTAAAGCATTTGCTCTGTCATCAAGCTACCAGATTTAGGACCTCTATTTTTTACCTCTTATTTGAAATGCTTTTAGTTACAGTGGTAATATTACTTCAAATCCAGCAACTGCTTTAGTTTTTAAAAAAAAAGCAGAAAGATAAACTCGAAGCTGAGGGAAATCATACTGCCAGGCATCTGGATTGTAAACAAATCTTTTAATCTCAAGTAACTGACTACATCATGGTTAAAATTGATGGCACAATTGGTGAAGAAAAGGAAAAATGAAAAAATAAATATGATCTATCTGCACAATGAAATGGATGCCCTAGAGGCAATTTAACTATATGCTACATGGTATGTACAGAAGCAATGCAACATGTTTTGTTTAAATAAATATTTTGTAAGGAAAATCTCTAAGGAGTGTAGAAGTTTAGGAGATAGTAGAGTTTATGACTGAAAAACCCTGTGTTGGACTTCTTCAGTGAAAGATGCTACTGATTTTATTCTTTGGCAATAAGACTCAAACCAATAAATTGTTGTAGTTCTAATCCCAGATGCTTTATTAACAACAGGACAGATTAAGTACAGAAGGTAAATATAACAATCAAGAGTACTGTTGTTGAAGGCCTGTGTTAAATAGAGGAATAGAGGCACAATCATCACAGATCCCTGCTTATACTTATGGGCAAATCATAATGCATGTTTTTCAGATGTTTACCATTAATGCTACCACAAGGGACCATAGATTTCTCTACCACGCTTGTCTCGTTCTCTTTGCAGTAAGAAGCTCCTGTGATAGAATAGTCATAACATTTTCCCTCTTGTCTGAGCAATTGTTCAAGATACCCTGTGCAAAACTGCATCTGACAAGGCAGCCTCCACATTGTTTTCTCTAAATGAGAAGTTAATATACCAGAGCACAATTGCTTGATATATTTACAACAATTAAATGTATTCCTAGTAATTTCCAAGAAAAAATGTATAGATTAGGAGTACCTGAATATGCTCATTAGGCATCCTGAGACTGTTACCATTTATTTGTAGCACTATAGGTATCAAATAAATGCAATGTTTAGTAAACAGCAGAGTAAGAAAAAAAGCATAAAAATAGAGTACATATCATCTTAAGATAAACATGCTCCACTTTCAAAGAGCTGCACAGAATTTTAATTAGGCAGCTACTACCACAGTGGGATCATGTGGTAAGCTGTTTGATAGTCTCCAGGAAGAGGCAGGAGTGTTATTAAGTCATTTATTTACCATGATAACAGTCTTCTACTGAATTTGTTGAGAGCCAGCTGAGGAAATTTTTCACTAATATAGAAAAGAACTCAAGGAATTTATGAATCAGAATGATTATAAAATTATTAGTGGAAAACTGTTAGGTCTGGAAAGTAGGTTATGGGTAGTGCTTTACCTAGGATATTGGGATTTCTACAGTTTTTTCCATTTTTCACTGTTCCGTTGCACTTCATTTTTACCAAGTTATTTCCTCCCTTTTCAGCAGAGTTCTGACATTGTGTTTATTAGTACTGTGAGCAGAGTGGGCCTGAGAGGGATCAGATCTGAGCCTGCTCTACTGCGTAGTCACTCATCCTCACTGTTCCTCTTTGTGTCCCTCCATGCCTGCTACTTGATTTCTGCTGTAGCCTGTGCCCAGCAGTCAGAAAAAATACCTTTCTAGCCTCACTAGCACACTGGAAGGATCTCTACTCAGTATGGCAAGCATTTCTAAGCTTAGACAATTGGTTTTTTTCCCTAGTTCGAGGTCTTTTTCTACAGACTAATTGAGTCCATGCATCACTTTCACATGGGGAGCCATGTGACTACCTTGCATAATGTTGGGCTTTGCCAGATCTCTTCATAGAAGTGTCAAGTTGGTGAGATGAAAAAGCCAGCTGAATTTATGAGAGAAATAACAAGAGTAGTGGAAATAATTCTTTTATGGACTATGGGAGAACCTCATATGTCATTAATGTAACCCTTTTAGCCTTATATTTTAAGAGGTATTAAGAATGTTTAATCCTATCAAAGGTAAAACTAACCAGGGGAGTTCAGGTATGTAAATCTGCCTTTGGACTAGTAACTGATATGATTTTTAATTTGCTATCTTTCTGCTGCCCTCTCAGCTGGGAACATAAGGAGGTGGTAAATTAATCTTCTATTTACTACACAAAGTTCTTGTGATAGGTTTGTAGTTTCTTTTTCATAGAATTATAGAATCATAGAACAACCAGGTTGGAAGGGACCCATCAGATCATCGAGTCCAACCATTTCTGTTAAGGTCTTCGTATGAGCTATGCTGTTTTACACTATTTGTATATATACAAATCACAGCTGTGTCTGTTGTTTTATTTCAAGCTCTACTTAGAAAAAGATTACTCCAAAATGTAGCTAATATGGCTGGATTGTAAAAATCATGAAATCTTTTATTTTGGCCTCTATAGGAACTGTTTTAAATGAAAAAAAATCTGTTATAAAATTTCACTGAAATTCTTTGTGTGAAGATTTTGAAAATAAGCAGCTTAAAATCTTTAAAAGACATACTTTTACTCAGTAAGGAGCTCAAAATATATTTTTATCATTACTGTAGAAAAAGAAAGGTTTATATAAATCTCTGCTGTGAAGGAAGATATTCATTTTAATTCCTGTGAAACGTGCTTCAGAGGAATTGAGATTAATAAGCTTGTTCATGATTACTACAGCAGTCTCAGGACCACAACATAGTATTTCATCTACTAACTAAAACCAAAAATAACTACAAAGTAGTCATACATGACCGGAGTCATTGATATTCAAGGTCATATAAGAAAATTGCAGTAGCTTCAAACTTGTTACATATTTCTGGTATTACTGTTTTCCAGATAGGGAAGCATGTGACTAAGTGAAAATATTTAATATTCTGATATCAAAGTATTCACGGATGTGTTCATGTCACTGTGGTAGCCAGCCAAAGTGCTTCTGAGCACATGACTATATGCATGTCTGCATTCAATAAGTAAAACCTTTTAAAAATTTGGCCCCAAATTTAAGATTTCTAGCTGAGTCTAATTTCCATTGAATTTCAATAGGATCTTGTGAGACAAATTCTTCAACTTCATTTCTTTGTTTCCACAGCTCTAAACTGATGATAATTTTTAGTATTTGATTCTCCTTTTATTTCTTTCTCATCTGATATTGAGGAGTGGTCTCTTCCAGGGTATTAATAAATGCATGCAAATTCTTGTCAAATTTGCTAGACTTGAGTTAATAATCAGTGTTCTGCTACTACATACAACATGGAAACTAGGCTGCTCTTTTCTTTTAGGTTGCAACACTTGTAGTACTACAATTTAAATACTAGCGGTTCATAGATGAAAAATATCCTTGCTTATGGATTAACATTAGCTGAGATTAATTTAGGTCAATGGTATCTGTACATGGGATAAAACAACAAACATTATTGGTGATTGCACAATACTATGAAATTTACTTCAGGAGAAACAAATTACCATCAGTCTCAGTTAAGCTAAAGTACCTGTGTTTCACATACTTGAAATCATAGAGCAATTTCTGTGGTACGGAGCAATGATAATCCGTTATCTGTTTAGTATAGTCTTTGAGTAAAACTGATATACATTCAACTGTCCCTCCCTAAGAAAAGGTCATCCCTACATTCTTCCCAGGTTCTCTCTCCCTTCTTGCACTGCCTATGCAGTTCCCTCTTGTTCTTTATTGTTTTCTTTTAGGGACTGAGCACTCTTTACTTTATGGAAAGCATCCTTAAATGCTTGTCAGCTCTGTTCTGTTTCCTTATCCCTGAGGACTGTTTCCCATCATATCCTGCTGACTAACTCTTTGAACAGCTGCAAGTTTGATTTCCTGAAATGTAAAGTCCTGACGATAATCCTTGCCTGTCCCATATCCCTCTGGACCTTGAACTCCACTAGTGTGTGATCATTGCAGCCCAGACTGCCTCAGATTGTGATGTAACTGATGAGCTCACCTGCATTGGTGACCATCTGCTCTGGTACTGTATCTCCTCAAGTAAGGGTGTCTATTACCTGGGTTAAGAAATTATCTTCAATGCGCTTTAGTAGTCTCCTGGATTGCCTAAAGTTTGCTGTGTTACTTTTCCAGCAGACGTCAGAGTAGTTAAAGTCCCCCAGCAGGACGAGAACATGTCAACATGAAGCTTCCTGTAGCTGGAGAAAGGTTTCATCAGTAGGCTTTCCTTGATCAAGTGGCTTGTATTCATTCAGTCAGAATGGGGACCTTCATTACACAGTACATTACTGTCGTTCAGAATTAGGGCTTTTTTCTGGGAAGGACAGATCAAGCACAAAAATCTTAGTCCGCTCACATACATGTAATGTGGATCTTTGCAAATTTCACGAACACTGTTCATTGCACAAAAATTATTTTTTCTAAAAGGCAGTTCAACACATGAAGTCCTATTGTATATTGTTGCAAGTTATGGAGCTAACTCAGGCATACTGAATTGCGAAAAATACCTTAAAAGATGCTGAGAAAAGTGATGGATTCTGTCAATAGAAAAGTGACAGGATACAGACAGTTTTGCCACTCATCTTATAAAAGAGATCTCCTCAAAGGATTCCACTATGGGGAGCAGTACAGTGAAAGTTTATTCTATATACTGAAAGGCAAAGAACAGTGTGTTTTGCAGTGATCTCTCAGCTTCTTTTAAATCCTGAGGTAAGAAGGAGTAAACAGTATATTCCTGTATCTGGACAGAAGGCACAACGTATTCTACAGGAAGCCTCTGGAACTGGAAAAGTTCATCCACAGGAAGAACTCAGAGGGGAGATTCAGCAAGGTGATAGTAAAGATACTGGGGAAAAATAAAAATACAGAGAGCTATTTTTATTTTTTCATAAAAACAGACTTTCTCTCCTACCTTTCCCTCTCAGTGCAAATGTGCCTTTAACTCTGGAAAGGTGTGAAGAGAAGTCTACCTGCCCTTGATGCAGTACTGGGATGCTCTGGTTCTACCCTGGGCTCTTCACTGACAGTTATACAATGCTGCTGTTCTTTCACCCAGAAATAACTCATGTTTGCTATGAAATGACTGTGTGTTATTACAATGTGATCCAGAAACAACAGAAACATGTCATGTCATGGATATTTTAAAACCACTTCGGGACAGCTAGAAAAACCACAATGAAAACAGGAGCCCTTCAATTCTGAAAAAGAGTACAGAAACAACAAATTGTTTTTCTCATATTTCAGAACACTGCTGCAAACTTCCTGTTCAATGTAGCATTGCAACAAAAGAGCAGACTTGAAGGAATCACAAGACTGATTGCCAAGATAGAATGCACTGCTGAGAAGGGAATTAAAGTAAGGGAAGAATACACATAAGCGTTGCAAACAGACAGGCAGTTAATGGCAAACTCATTTATAAAGAGGAAAGTATACAGTAGCCACCTTATTATACCAGTCTAAATCTATAAACCAAGGTACTATCTCTGCAGTCTCAGTGTGACTCTTCCACTAGAGACAGCTGGAGGTACAGCCTTCCAGTGGTTAGCTACTTGTTACATCTCTGCAATGACTAGATCAAATTCCATTTCTGTGCCATTGATATGAGAACTACAAGTCACTCCCTAAACTCTCCCAATTGCCTTTATGAATTTCAAGTCCAGTATCAAAACAGTCCTGTTTTATGGCATCCATATTAAAGCTACTGACATCCCATCTTTCTTTTAGCTGCTGTTACTGGTTAGCAATAATTTCTCAAAAGTTGGCAGTAGTTGTTTTGGCAGAAGATAAAACCTGTTGATTGTACAGAGAAATTGCCACTGATATTAAATCTCTACGTTTTGATAAAGTAGTTCCACTAAAAGGTTTTGCAAGTGTAACCCAGAAGAAGTAATTCCGTCTTTACAGTTTGTCATAGTAGTTGTGGAAGAAATAAAAACAAGTTAGTAGGCATTGTCATGCAGAAGTGTTGTGTGTGCCAGGAAAGCCGAGATGCTTGGAATAGCTCCTACATTCTCTAGGATTTACTTTAACTAAATTGTGCTCTTTTAAACCATTTTTCCAGTCTGAGTAAATTTAAAAATTAAGTGGCAATGGATGTTTAAACCGTTTTCCAGGAAGTGAGGCGTGGGATGTTGTTCTGGGTTTTTTTTAGAAATCCTAACTAGCTGGCTTCTAGGGAAAAAAAGAGGGAGAAATGTAACTTCTGTACAAACAGCACTATACTAAAAGCTGCTAATGACTACAATCCAAGAATCACTAGGATCAATGAGGATTAGAGACTCAACCCAATGAACACATCAAATTTATGCTCCTGGAAAAGGAGCTTCTTAAAATAATAAGCACTATGAATGGGCAATTCAGTGCAGCAGTCTGCATGATAAACTATGTGGATTTATGGATTTGCCAAGCTAGAACGACGGAGAAAGGGAACAGAGGGGCAAGTGTATGAGATGGAGACAGAGAGTCTAGAACAGCAGCTGAAGGTCAAAATAACTCTATAAAGAGGCTGTCTAGAGCTGTCAGGTCAAGAGGGAAACTCCTCCATGTCTTTTATGCTGATTACATGTCAGTAGGTCAGGATTAAACTGTTCACACTGTGCTTATGAACAGGTAAGTGTTAGGTAGCTAGTCTGCAGCAAGCCAAGCTCGCTTATACCTGCAGAAAAAAAAATCTCTACTGAAGTTTGTGCCAGACCATTGTTTATGTGTAAATGTGTGAATGACTAGAGAGTCCAGACTTCAGATCAAGATCAAATACGTGTTAAGTTATAAAACTGGAGTTTCCTGGGCACATAACTGAAAAAATCTGGTGTATTTTCAAATGCTAATTTATGGATTGCAGACTCAAAGTGCATTTGTGGGAAACTACAAAAAAAATAAAACAAGCATCAGAAGGTTCCTGTTGTAAGTAACTGTGACAATATCCCTTTTGGTGAATGAATTTAGTTCTGTCTTAAAATATTTGACAATTTTTGTCCTCTATATCAAAATGAAGATTGATTTCTTCAGCAATTCTGCCATCTTACAACACAAACTCATTGACTAATAAATGCAAGCCATCTGTTGTCTTCAGCAACATGTAAATTGTTGGGCCTACCATATCCAGTCACTGTATTTTCAGCAATATTTTGGCTTAGTCTAATTTAGTGTCTTCTTTTATGAAATGTTTAGAAGCATTGCAGCTGCATTTTATTCAACATTATCCCTTTTTTTTAATCCCCATGGGAAAAAGTCATGTAACAAATTCTATTATTGCGAGAAGACTAACTGTGACATTTTTGTCTCAGTGATTGCTAAGCCACTGTCAGGCTACAACACAGAAACTGCTGAAAGCACAAGATAGCACCCTGCAGAAGCTCAGTGGGGGCCACACAATCAGAGTGAGCTAGACACAGGGCAGTGAGACAGAAGGCACAGGTGGGCAAAGAAGTGTAGTACATGTGGTACGTGACAACTCAAGCTGGGAAAAGGTATAAAAAGGGCCACTGAAAGCAGACAAGTGCCCCCCCTACCATCTCTTCGTGGAACCCTGAGTCATCCACCACTGAAGACACCTGAAGACCCATGATTCTTGCGACACCACCCTAAGATCTTGCTTAATTTTTTGTTTCTCTCATTCTTACTGTTACAGCCTGATCTCACTTTTCAATTAACGTTTTTCACAATAAAGAAAGACTTTTTGATATACAGCATCTGACCTTATTACATCTTAATCTCAACATGAGGGATTGCCAAGCAACCCTCCCGACTCTGGCCAAGAATCCAATATGGAAAGCATGAAATAAAAGATAATATTGATTTTAAATGCATACAGGAGGAAAAATAGAAAGAACAGGACTGAAGGTGAATACCAACATCAGGAAATTTTATGTGAAGAAATGTAGGTCTTTTACCAGAGAAACTCCAGGCAAGAAGTATTTCTGCCAGGGGCAAGAACACCTGTTTTGGAAAAAGAATGAAGAACTCGTTCTTCATAATAAATTTCAAGACAAACACTCTTTCAAATCTCCTATTTAATTAGGTAAAGTCTGACAATTCCCAGGCAGAGATTTAGATGATCACATGATATCACAGATGATATTCAGTGATATTGATTAATTAACCCTTGAAGGAAGTCCTGAGAGAAGTAAGAATCAGGATTTTCATGCTTGACTGATAATGCTAACTAGAAGCCACTTGCCATTGCCAAAGTGCTTTATGCAGGGGACATCTGTACCATCATTCCCTATGTGAATGATGAGAGACTATGAAAGCGTATAGCTGCAGAAATCCAAATGATAGATTTTTGGTGCTCTCTTGATATGCTTTCTGTGTGATCTTCATTCTTAATAATGCTGATGAAAATGAATCATGTTTCTGCTGGGCTTGAATTTGCGCTATGAAGAATACAAACTCATTTTCTTTCCTTTGCCTCAGCCTCCCAAATATGATGTAACTTCCTCCTATTCTTCAGATAGCAGTCTCTCCAGAAATTAAATTACATTCTTTTCTACTAATTACATTTTTAAGCTTGGCAACCTAATACAATCATTATGCATGCTATTCTACTGGTTCTTAACTCTGCCAGAAGCAACAAGTATCGGTTCCTGGACTGTGTGACATGAATTGTTAATTAGGCTCAGATGTTCAGCTTTAGTTTTCCATTCTGAAGCTATTAGGAACATGCTAGTTGTAACATAGCAGGTAAATAATATTCTGAAACTCTACTTCATAGTAATTACAGGCAAGTCAAGATAAATGTGTGAGTTACAAACACATTTAGAAAGTACAGTGAATTTAATGACTGCTTATACATATTACAGATCTTGACTGTTGCTAATAGCCAAACACTTACCTATCTTAGCAGAAGTTGTACAATAAAAGAGTGCATTTCAATGAGAAGATAGGGAAATCAGTAATGTTACTGCATCTTTTGGCTCCAACTTTACAGGACAAGGTGAGAAATTTTCAGCCTTGGTACAAGAAGATGGAAGTATCTCACTCCTGATACTCGGTTTTCTGGTGCCATGCAAGCACAGGTCTACCAAGAGTTGCTGGGGAACCCACTGAAATAACGCAATCATATACACAGGTTTGACCAGTCTGATAATAGTTCTGGAAATGTGTTAGGAAATATCAACATGACACTATTTGCACTTTTTGGAGTACTGGCTGCTGAGGTGGCAAAGTGCTGTAACGAGACCATGGCAATGATGTGGAGTACCACTGCTTATTACTGGCTCCAATAAATACAGTAACCAGGACATTCTGAAGTAGCTCTATCCTTCTTAGAATTGAGCATTACTGTTGTTTTTTAATTAGTTGTAAACTGAAACTTGCAGGTTTTTTTTTTTTTACTTTGAAATATAACGTCTCCCCAAGTCCCTAGTTTTTTTCTCAAGAGCTTTTTTTTGTACAGGAAAGAGATATACCTGCGATGGTTCTCGCAATTGATATAATTAAAACTATCATTTATTAAATTTATTACAATTTATTACTATTACATTTATTACAAGCCAGCCTTGATCCTGGACCTATATTCTTACAAGACAAACTGTTATGGCTAGAGGTAAGGACACTTGTATCTCACCATATTTGAACAAGGTGTCCTGCAGCAAAAAAAAAAAAAAACTTAAAAGGCAGATCTGTACCATGCAGGCAGTATATCAGGTCCAGCGCAAACAGAGGATGGTAAAGGAAATAAAATATTAAAACCAAAAAAACAACCAAAGACACACACACACACAGGGCCCTCAGTCTAAGGAAAGTTTCATAAGAGGTGTTAAGTGAACTAAATATCAGCTTTTCCTGAAGGATTGCATTTTGGCTAGCTTGGACTCTTTATGCTATCTTCTGATAGTTTATGGCAGATTACTGACTCCTGTAGCTATCAATTTTTCAGCATTCCCACTAAATTTTATGACTTTTTTTCATGACTATAAATGTCATTTGCCAGACAGTCCAAGCGTGATAAGGAGCAATCTCAGTACTTGACCATCTTAAAATATATAGTGGGATGGCTGAGGGCTGACAAGGCCAGGAGGGAAACATTCTGAAAGATGTGACCAAGGGGTACAAAGATCTTTGTGGGGGTGGACCTCAATATACACAAATTAAGAGCCACATATCTGACATTAACCACACTTCGGAGTGAAATATCACTCAATGCATTAAGAAAACTTACAGGAATCACTTTTCAATTGTGATTTCTAACATTTTAAAGTAGAGGAGGAACAGGGTTTGGGTTTTGGTTTTTTTTTTAGTTTCCTGACTATTCTAGAGCGTAACATTTGCAAATATTACTTATTTATTTCTTATTTTCTATATGCAGTCAGTGTTAACATACTTTCTTTAATTATCTTTAAATTATCTTTAAATTTAATTATCTTTAAATGTCCTTTTGAATTTCTCTGAAACTACAATTGATTCTCAGTTTTCTGTGGAATGTGAAATTTTCAGAGACAACTCCTTTGAGACAGTATCCCTACTATGCATCTTGCCATTTAGGACCCAGCAAAGCAAAGCTTCCCTTGTGTACTCATAATTTTTTCTCTGCTAAGAGACACAAAGTGAAACATTTGCCTTATTAGCTTTATTAGTCAAATTCATTAATTCTTTCTGGTTCTTGAAGAGGTTTCTCAGCAAGTAGAATTGCAGTTCACATAACAGCAATAGTGAGCAATACACAAAGTACTCACAGTTACAAACAATCATCGGCATTATCAAATGCTGTTGACATGATTAAACTGAAACCAGATACTCTGTCCTCATCCTTGATAATCTGACACTCATTGTCCTGTGTAGACACTTAAGGATGCAACCAGAGGTCTGGCACAAGACTTTTCTGTCTGCTCAGTGTCACCTGGTTCCCTGCACATCAATACCTTCTGTCAGGATTCCTGACTTAAATTATCCTGCATTCCCACAGCTTTTCTTAAATGAGCTCCAGGGCATCCCTGTAGCAGAAACTGGGGATGTATAAGTGGAAATACATTAAGCTATCTCACCTCTTTCCATTCTTTTGCAATAGTATTGGTAGTGAGATGGAAGTGCAGGTCAACTTTACAGCTTTCCTAGGGGATATTTCCCTCGGACTAATCCTTTCATTAGAAAACATACTGGAAGATCAGATCCTGTTTGTTAAATCTGTTACTTCACTAATAAAGTTAATACAAGACAATAAATGTTTAAGAAAAAAAAGTATTGAAAAAACAATTTAAATTTCCTGTCAATGAAATTCTGAGGAAAAGTAACATGAAACAGATGAGACGGGAGCTGCACAAATGTAACAGGACAGAGATAATGGAAAAGAAGTACATAATAAAATGAGATAGCTTTTTTCCCTTCACCCCTGCAAATGGCAGAGCTATTAAAAGGAAGAAACAGAGCCTCAAAATCACAGACCAAACACATGAAAAGTGGAAACAGACAGAGGAAATTAATAATTTCCTGTTCAGCCAGAACAATGTTTTCGAGATACACAATATGTTTACAGATGAAAATGACAAAGTAAGAAAAGGTTTCTAGAGGCCATTCTTCTTGAAATACTAAGCAGCACAAATTTTCTGTATGTTCTGAAAGAAACCATTTCAAAAAAACCCCTTTGAGTCTGGACTAAGCTTAGAGCATAGTAAGTATATTTCCTTGTTGTTTTTTTTTTTAATACAATTAAGTGGCTTTTAAATTTACAACAACATTTAACCCAGAAGATATATCACAGTAACAACTTTTATGTGGATACTAAGAATAGAGAGCTAGAATGCTCTTTGCATAAAATTATGCGTCCTCCCTCATGATAGTTATGTCATTTGCATTAAAGAGCAAGTTATGGATACATTATATTAAATTATCTAGGGTATTATTAACACATGAATAAAACATGGTTTTGGTAATGCACAGTATAGCAACACTTTTTAGGGGCGAGAGTCCCTAAATTTTAATGTAGAGAAAAATACAGTCTAAGGAGCAGAACACAACATGAACCAGCATGCCCTGCTACTGCTCTATTCACATTAGTGACATTAATTTACATCAAGTACACATTCGGAATGAAACATTCTCCTTTCCTATTAACAGTCAACAAGTAAAGCAGAGGTAGGTATGATTTAGTGCAACTGAATGATATGGTGAAAGACAGATGATCCGTGGTCCTTCGATCTCCTGCAGCTTCAAAGCCCCTCCCAGACCCAGGGAAAATTTACACAACTATAAACGAGATTTTGGTGACAAAAGATTATCAAGTAGTACAAATTGTCAAATTTGGAGCTGCTGAGTCAAGTAAAAGGCTAATGATATCAGTGACTGCCTTGACACCCAAAGGGACTGCCAGATATACTCTACAGAACCCATGAAAAGCATAGGTCTTATAGATCTTGGCTTTGATTTTAGGGTCACAGTAAACAACCAACACAGTGTCACTGAGAGTAACTGAGGACAGTGGGACAGAGACTCAAGACAGACAATTTGTTCAGGTTTCAGATCTTGATAAAAAGATCATCTGGTAAAAGATGCTCCAAGATTAATATTCAAGAATTGAATACTCAGTCAGTGTCAGTTAAAATCAGTATTTCTCCTTCTTGCTAACACTATATCAGTGATAAGACTGCAACTAATGCATAAGGCAACAGGACACGTAGTGCTGCTTTTTCTATTCTATTGTTTCAGTATTTCTGAATGCTAACTCATTTTGATGAACAACTAGAAATTTTAAAAGTAGTTGCAAATTAATTTCCTGGTAAGGGAAAAATGGCGTATAATTCATATACACTATAGAGTCTCTGACTAGCTACTCTTGACAAAAAAGACATGATGAGTTTTTTCTGCATCACTTCCCCAAATATTTTTACATGAAAATGGGGGAAGGATGTGATATGACTACAATGTGTCCACAAGAAATGAAGGGAGAGGGGATGGCATTTTTCTGCTTAATTGTAAACCACAGACTGATATAAAATTGAATTTTTTATCTATCATAGATTTTCTTTTTAGCAAGAAATTGAAAATCATTTCTATTTAAAAGGAGTAAAGAACATCTATCCTTTGTGCAGATCATACAGTAATTACACTAAGCCCTCATCTTTAAAGCATGTGTAAGCTCTAAACTCAACCTATCTGCAGTACTTTAGTAATAATGAGTATGTAATAATACAAGAAGTTCATAATAGGACCAAACAATTTGTACTAAAGAATATGGTGGATATTAAACTTGACAACTACTTAGTCCTAGCAGCTGCTTGAGCTTATTTCCTAAAGTTATTAAGATAAGGAGTTCAAGAGTTAGTGTTTTCCTGCAGAATACCTTGACTACTAAAGGTTTTACTGATGAAACTGCAAAAATTTACAAGGTTTTTGCATTGTTTCTTTAACTACCAGCTTGGAGGCTGTTTGAACATCAACAGTGCTGAAAGCTGCTGGAAGTCAATGAGATACTCTGGGGATTCATTAAGCTAATAACTCTATTTAGCATAAATATGTAACAGAAAGAAGACTCAAATACTTTGCACAAACAGAAAAATATGTAGGGATTACAGTTATTTGGCTGACTAATTAAAGCTCTCCTGTGGCCTCTTTGCTACAAGTTTAATTTTATAATCTCATCATGCACGTCATTCCATGAGTCATGGAGTAGTTAAACTAGTAGACTATACATAAATTTCCACTCCTAATGGAGACCATTTCAGGGATTTTACTGTGTGTTTGGGCGTTTGGGCTTTTTTTTTCTTTTTTGCTGAAAACACTCTAAAGAAGTGGTAGTTAATCAAATTCTTAGCACATAGAACTCCAGGGATTTGATTCAAGAGTCATTAAAATCAAAAGAAAGTTTTCATGGGTGTCATAGTTTAAGACCAGTGACAGTATGACAACTAAAAGGATCTGGATACCAAAACATGAAACATATTCAATTGATTAATTCCCCAGACACCTTGTTCAATTGGGAGGGTCAGTGACGTGTAGGAGGGAAGTTAAAGCAGTGTTAGTGTAGTAGATTCCACCATGCCTTGAACTACTGAAAGAGTCTGGAGCTACCATTTGATCAAAATGAGTTCAAGTTTAGGGTCATGAAACATATTAAAAGAAATGCAAGAAAATGCACATGCAAGAGAACCAGGAGAACCAGGTGATCAGGCCCAGCCAACATGGGTTCACAAAAGGCAGGTCTTGCCAAACTAACCTGATCGCCTTCTATGACAAAGTGACTTGGCTGCTGGATGAGGGAAAGGCTGTGGATGTATCTTCCTGGACTTCAGCAAAGCCTTTGACACAGTTTCTCACAGCATTCTGCTATGAAAACTGTCAGCCTCTGGCCTGGACAGGCGCACACTCTCCTGGGTGGAAAACTGGTTGGATGGCTGGGCCCAGAGAGTGGTGGGAAATGGTGTTAAATGCAGCTGGAGGCCAGTTACAAGTGAGGTTCCCCAGGGCTCAGTGCTAGGTCCAGCCCTGTTCAATGTCTTCATCAATGACCTGGATGAAGGCATCGAGTGTACCCTTAGCAAGTTTGCAGATGACACTAAGCTGAGTGGAAGTGTTGATCTGCTGGAGGGTAGGGAGGCTCTGCAAAGAGACCTAAACAGGTTGGACCACTGGGCAGTGTCCAATGGGATGAGGTTTAACAAGACTAAATGCTGGGTCCTGCACTTGGGGCACAACAACCCTATGCAGAGCTACAGACTGGGAGAAGTCTATCTAGAAAGCTGCCTGGAGGAGAGGGACCTGGGAGTGCTGGTCAACAGCTGACTAAACATGAGGCAGCAGTGTGCCCAGGTGGCCAAGAAGGCCAATGGCATCCTGGCTTGCATCAGAACCGGTGTCACCAGCAGGTCCAGGGAGGTTATTCTCCCTCTGTACTCAGCTCTGGTGAGTCTGTTCCTTGAATCCTGTGTTCAGTTCTGGACCCCTCACCACAAGAAGGATGTTGAGGCTCTGGAGCGAGCCCAGAGAAGAGCAACAAAGCTGATGAAGGGTCTGGAGAACAGGCCTTATGAGGAGTGTCTGAGAGAGCTGGGGTTGTTTAGCCTGGAGAAGAGGAGGCTGAGAGGAGATCTTATTACTCTCTACAAGTACCTGAAAGGTGGTTGTGGAGAGGAGGGAGCTGGCCTCTTCTCCCAAGTGACAGGGGACAGGACAAGAGGGAATGGCCTCAAGCTCCGCCAGGGGAGATTTAGGCTAGAGATTAGGAGGAAGTTTTCACGAAAAGGGTCAATGGGCACTGGAACAGGCTGCCCAGAGAGGTGGTCAATTCACCTTCCCTGGAGGTGTTTAAGGCACAGGTAGACGAGGTCCTGAGGGACATGGTTTAGTGTCTGATTGGAATGGTTGGACTCAATGATCCAGTGGGTCTCTTCCAACCTGGTGATTCTATGATTCTATAATTCTATGATAAACGTGAGTGTTAAAAATCTGTTAATCTCTCTGATGCGTTGAATCACATATTTTCCATAGACTGAGAATTTGAATCGCAAAGTTCAACCTCTTTCCTTAGTTTTACATTGTTTTTTGTATCATCCATTCTTTAATTTGGAAAAGAATGTTTTGAAAACAGTGAACTTGTTTTTAGTCCTGTGTAGATGCAATCTCTATTGCATAAATTATTTTTTTAGAAACCTACCATTTCCTCTCTTTTCATGATAAGCATGTTTGTAAAGACTGAGAAAAAACCAATACTTTGCAAATATGTCTGAACTCAGTATTCCTACATTTCTATTTTCATGTCTTTTGTAATAGACAGACTCACTAAAGACTCCACTATGATCTACTGATGATGCAAACTCACCTAAACTTTGTAGTTAAGCTGTGCCCGTGATACCTGGAATTGCCACAGAATACTGTTCAATTCAAGAATTTATCTTTATTCATATCTGTGCTGTATATTTTTAACTAAATATCTAATATGAAACTTGAAATGTGTACTTGAATATGCTACGCCTGATGACAGTTCTTAAAAAAAATGTAACTATTGCTTATTAAACAATTTTCTGCATAAAGAAATCTGGACATCTTACGTCATTCAAGTAAGCAAGTTAAATTTCAAGATATATACAACTTCTAAACTTTACATCTATTTACCTATAATAGTTATACAGTTACTGTAAATGGAAAAGTTATACTTTTTTTCAACTAAGGAAAAGCTATTCATCTGGGAGAGATAAGTATAATTTACAAGACTTCACTTTAAAGTTTGTGATGTGAAAAGATTCTTTTATGACCAGTAGGGAACAGATAAAAGCATTTTCTTCTAAAAATTTGAAAAATTATTCTTATAAATCTGTTTTATGTGGTTAATGTTGTATATTATCTTACCATGTAATAAAATGTAAAATACAAACTAAATGACCAAACTATGTCTTCACAGTATTACCTATATTACCTATATTGCCTATATTAATCTTGCAGAAAATTGCTACCCACTGAATGATAACTTCTGAGCATTAACTTATACACAGGTGCTTTACATTTAAAAAGCAAAATTGAATCTCTTGTTACTTGGATTGCGTAGATTGTCTGAAAGCAAGGAATTTAAGTCTCTAAGACATACTTTGTTCAGTAGTACTAACACTCAGTAAGAGCTCTGTGGTACTTTCCTAAAAAAGAGTACTCTTTGGTCTACATGGTGATTTAAATCACAGTCCTCCCTTACCTACAGTGCTTTAATGAGAAAATAAAAGAGAGATGTCAGAACAGTGTTAAATACAAAAAGGTTTGATAACTTACCACAGTAATTTTAATTAGGAAAAAAGTTTAATAAAACTGTACTTATTGTTCTAAATAATAACTCCTAATATTCCCTGAGTATGGAAAAAATTAAAATCGTGTCTTCTTTCTCTTCGTGTAACTTCAGTAACGTGAAGACTCTTCAAGAAAAAGCAGAGTTCACATTGTTTCTCCTAGAGAAAGAAAATATACACCACACTTACAGAAAACTGGTAGAAACAGGGGATGGCACACGGGGATCTCTCATTTAAGTTATATATTATACAGTTCCTATTAACAACTGCCAAAGATGAATGGTTCTGCACATAACAAATGCGAAATTCCTTCCATTTGTGGGGGGTTTTTTCAGTCATAGTATATCTATACTTTTTGGTTTGGCATTACTGGAATGAGTGCTATGAATCTACAAAAAAAAAAAAAGCAGTTCCTCGAAGTTGTAGAACAACTCATCTCACACTATGAACAAAGATGTGAGTCATTACAAGGGAAAACATAAAAGTACTTACAGGAAAATCAGCACCATGAGTATTGTCCTTCATTAAACAAAGTGTGAAAGCAGAAACAGGGGAAGACCAGCTTAAATAGAACACAAATAGTTTTCTCAAGTCTATCTTTGCAGACTACAATCACTATCTTTTTTTTGGAAAACACAACTACTTGAGGAGGTCATGCAGTGGCAGTAGTGAGAATTAATTAGATTTTCATTAGGCTTGGTATAAAAAGTAGGTTCATCGGTCAGTCTGAATTAAGTTAGGAAACAATAGAAGTGAGAAGGTAGTAGTCAATAAACTTAGGAAACCGTAAAGATATTCAAAGCCTAGTGCTCTGTTAATAATATTATATAAGTGTATATTTAGCATAGAATATTTACCATAGAATAGTTTGGGTTGGAAGGGACCTTTAGAAATCAGCTAGTTCAATCTCCCTGCAATGAGCAGGAGTATCTTCAACAAGAACAGGACATGATTTATACGTGCATATAGAATCATAGAGTCATACAATGGTTTGCATTGAAAGGGACCTTATAGATCATCTAGTTCCAATTCCCCTGCTGTAGGACGGGACACCTTCCACTAGATCAGGCCACCCAAAGTCCCATCCAAACTAGTCTTGAACACCTTCAGGCACAGGGCATCCACTGCTTCTCTGGGCAACCTGTCCCAGTGCCTCACCATCCTCAGTGAAGTACTTCTTACTTATATAATCTAAATATCCCCTCTTTCAATTTAAAGCCATTATGATACATAACAAACCACAAATCAATAATATGCCATAATGTTATATATGTGACATATAGAGACACATTCATGTATATACGAGATCCAGCACAAAAAAAAGTAAGACTGCCTGTAACTATTTAGCAAATTAAGGAAATCAACTATGATCATCTTCAAAATAGTTCCCTTCTGAGCTGACACTTAGCTGCATACGATGCTGCCAATGTTTAAAATGATTTTGAAGATCATTTTCTGAAAGGCTGTTGCATATTTCTGTCATTTTGGCTTTCACATCTTCTACTGACAAAAAATGGGTTCCTTTGAGCATCAACTTGACCTTTGGGAAGAGGAAGAAATAACAGGGAGCCAGGTCTGTTGAATAGGGTGAGTGCTGAAGTAAAGTGATGTTATTAGCTAAAAGCTGCTTCACCGACAAGGCACTGTGGGCTGGAGTGTTGTCTTGATGTTAACTCTTTGTTCACTGTTGGACACCAACAGTTTCCAGCCAAGAGGAAGAAAATGCCTGTATTTGAACATGCGTACACTCAGTATAAGTGAAGCAATTGATTTGAGCTTTATCTTACTGTGACAGATTAGAATAATGTTCCATAACCATCTCTTTCTCTCTTCTCCCACTCTTGTTTCGCAAGCTATAGGGTTAGTCTAGGGGTTTCTGCTAGGGGCACTGGGGGTACTTTTAAAAATAATGCTGTAATTCAAAAGCTTTCAGTGTATTCAGATAGATCTACATATGCTTCGCTCCTGAGTCTCTCTGCCAAATTTCTGCCACTACCAGCTTGTTGCCATAGAGAGAACAAAACACATGAGAAGATGATGAATCAGGTGACAGAGGGAACTATGTGCATATGTTCATCTCTGGAGACTGGATTGCCTGTATCAGCTGGGGACAAATGAAGCCAAATATAGTTATCTAATGTTAGTGCCTGCCAAAACCCAACACGACTTGGCTAATTTTTTCCTCCTGATACAATTATCTATTTGGCTCAGGGGTTACCATATTCATTGTAATTCTGGACATATCCTCAATCTATATTAATTATATGGATAACATTATTTAAACCACATAGCTCCCAGAGTCACATCACCAGTCAAGGAAGTGCATTAGCCTCAGGCTAATTACTCAAACAAATTGTTGTACTTCTATATGTGTTGTTTAGATCCTAATTCTGTTCACAACGTAAATAATCACGGAATTGACCTAAGCCATCCTTTCAGTAGAAGTTCCTAAGCATGCTTAAAGGAGGGAAGTTTCTCTCATGTAGATTAAAAAAATGGTTTTATTTATCTTCAGGTATTTGTAATTGCAACAGCCATCCTCTCAGCAGTGTCTGTGTCCTTTTGTCATGAGAAGGAAGCATGATAAGAATGAGAGGAAAGCATTGTGCCCATAGATTTAGTGGGATCTTGCTTCATAAACCATTTGTAAATCTGAGTAGCAAATGTATTCTACTGCATAAACAGAATAAATGGCAAGTGATGAGGCAATTGTAATGCAAAAAGTGCAAAGCTAATTATATCAGTCATAATTGATAGAACAACAAGCACAGAAAAATGTGGATACTTTAGTTGGTTTTCTTGACAACAAACAAAAGCTATTAAATTAATGAATTTTAGCCTTGCAGGGCAGATTAATCTAGATGTGAATTGCAGAGCAGGATGATAAAGCATCTTCCCTTGCACAAGAGAAAACAGGTGATATATCCTGATACTCTATCAAAACACGAGTAGCCAACATTCTTGGTAGAGTGAAAAAAAAAAAGGTAAACCTAGTTTGGCAATGGTCCCTTCCATGCCAGATGTGGCAATTAGAACCTCTGCTTAGTAAAAATTTTGTCTTGTTTAAGACATCATGACTAAGTCGAGTTGGTCACTAGTAAAGAAAATGTACCATGTCTGCTTTAGAAATCAATCAAGCTGTGTGGAGGGAAGTGTGGGATTCTCAAATAGGAAAATTAACACTGGCAGATTAGCTGAATTCATATCAGATCAAATTTAACTCAGGATACATTTTCACTGCAAAGATGTGCTAAGAACAAGATGTATAGCCATTTCCACCAGTAGATTTTTAATTTTGTACAGTGTTCTGCCCTTGTCACCAGTCTTCTTAGACTACTCAATACCTTCCCAAACAACTCTACACAAATGAGATTTCTGCTTGGAAGAACTATACTTTTCTATGACATATGACAGCGCTTGATGCTGTCTTTGCTTGCACTGCACATTCCCTTGGTTAAATGATTCCTCAGAGCAGGAGCAGGTTCATTTTGAAATGTTCTTGAAAACACATTAGGCTTCCTTTGAAGTATGTAGCAGTCTTTCTGCTGACTTCAAAGAGCTTGGTTTAGGCTTTGTCATGGATATACAGGAAGGAAAAATAAGGCAAGTAAGGAAAATTAGCTCAAAAAATAATGTTAGCAGTGATCTAAAAAGGAAAAACATCCATATTATACAGCACATGATAAGGACAAGGCATTTTCATGTAAAAGCTGCATCATAAACAACGCATTTTAAGTGCACAGTCATTAAAGATGGAAAATTCAACATAATTATCAAGACTGTAGGTGATGTATTTCTGAGGCTAATGCTTAAATATAGTACTCTGATGAAATAAAATTTTCCAGAAGACTTTAAGGCCAACAGATGCCTCAGAATTCTGCTACCGCTACTTAATCCACCAGATCTGGAAGCTGTGTTCACCTAAGACTGCCTCTAAGCTAACATGTCCTGCCTAGAGACAGCACCTGCAGACTGTGTCTGGATCTGATGTGCTACACCTATAAGGCATTTCTTTCGTGAACTTGTGTCAAACGTTAAATTAAGGATTTTTCACCTTGGTCTCCATTTGCATTGCAAACATGTTCTCAGGCATCCTGAGCATTAAAATTCCGTGGTGTTTGTTGCTTCTGAAGTTGTTAAATTAATCAGGAGGTTTCATCACAACCACACAAACATGCCAGGTATCCCTGGCTGTGTTATTTAGGTCCTAATAAGCCTCAGTAAACTGCTCCCAGTTTATTGAGTCTTAACCATGGCAAAATGAGAACCCTTCTCCTTGCAGAAAAACTCCAATAAAGGAATTAAGTAACCTTCTGCATGAAGTAACATTTGCTTGACTAGCATCGTTCTCTAATTCTAGGATCTTGCCTTGAAAAATGACAACTTGTAACAGTGTGATTTCACTCTAAAAAAATTAATCCCAAGGCTAATCTAAAAGCATTACCTGAGGGAATAAAGGCTAACTCTGTATTGCAGATATTTTGAGTAGCAAGACATGGATGCAGAATTCTAGCACTGTAAACAAGGTCCTGATGTTAGCTACCATGTTGTTCTAACTGTCCATCTGCTCAGTTTTTGGTTCTAAAATTACATTTTACTGCACTTTGTAAAAGAAATTTGGAATAGTGGGATTTATCACCACTCTCAAGATTATATTCAATATAGCAGCTGTTCCACTATGTCCAATATGCATTATGAATTTTTCAGTTGTACTGGCAAGTGCCATTAGTAGCTCAAACACAAAAGCATTTTCCTAAGTATTACCTCCATAGAGCTTTCTTGTCTTTCTAAGATAAATCCTTCTCTGTGCAAGATTACTATTTGGAAACTGCTCTGAGAGTTTGGGAAAAGAGAGGAAAGGAGAGAAAAATTTATTGCAGATGTGCAGAAGTAGATGCCCCCTTTTCACCACTACTCCTTTCCACACACACATCCCTTAAGTCTGTTCCATGCATTGCTACTACAAAGAGTGTGTTTATCTAAAAGACAGATCTGGAAATACTGATGCAAAGCCTGAAAGCCAGAAAGAACCAGCAATTTCTTTGACTTCTAGTTTATATCTGTTATTCTCATATTAACCTCAGTAATCTGAATTCAGCCAACATGTTTCCCAAATTAAAACTTCCTTTGAAGACCTTAATCAACAATAAATTTGATAATAAAAATGCCATTCTTGATAATATTTACTGCTTATCTCGGTCATTTCTATAATTTAGTATTATGACTTTTGAAAAAGATGAGTTTAATTTCTCATTTAAATTATTCAGCACTCATTCCAGGTCATTGACTTCTATCATATTTTATTTTTTAACGAGCAGAAAAAAATTTTTTATAAACCTAGTCTTTACTCCTCCCAAAGATAATTTTACAACTGAATCACATCACTTCTCACTCTTCCTTTCAATATACTAAACAAAGTGAAGTCTTCTATTCTTTAAAATTCTTTCATCACTTCCAGGTCTGTTCTAATCTCAGTAGCATGTTCATAAATTCCAGTTGTCAGTCTGAAGGTCATAAAGTACAAATCAAACTGCTCACTAAAGGTTTTGTCTTACAGAGCATTTATCAGTCAAACTCATTATCTCTATTTAAAACGAGGACATAAATTGTAAAACAGCTATGCTCAGGATGAGTGGCTTGTTGGTGTATTTTTCTCACACAGGAAACTGCAGTAGTTTCCATTAATAATACACTCTACCTCTTTATGGATTGAATCCAACCTGGTTTTTATAGTTACTGCTCCCAAGCAGACGGTGACTCTCCAAGTAAAATAATGCCTGGTTTGTAGGAAGAGTAAAACATCATTTAATATCAGTATCATGACAAGCTGTCTACAGAAAAAGATCATGACTGTTAATTACTTCAATATAACCAATTATAGACAGCATGGCAGATTATCTTTCTATTTCATTGAAACTCTGGGAACTGGAGAAGATACAACCAAACATGCTACACACTGTGCAAACTCATTTCACAAGGCATCCTTCCAGTTACTAAGATTTGTTGTATCACTAGAACTATAATGCAGATACTTCAAGTTTTCTTATCTGTGACTTTTATCCCTGAATTTGTAGGAACTCTGAATCCAAATGCAAAACTGGAAGTATCATCACGTGTTTGCTTGCAAACTGAACATTAAGCACATGGAGGAAAGGGAGGTGATTAATGGCAGCCAGCATGGCTTCACCAGGAGCAAGTTCTGCCTGATCACCTTAGTGGTTACTGATGGGTTGGTTACCAGTGGATACAGATGTAATCTATCTGGACTTCTGTAAAGCCTTTGGCACCGTCCTCAGCAATATCCTTCTCTTTAAATCAGGGAGATATGGATTTGAGGGCAGACTGTTTGGTAGATAAGAAATTGGTTGGATGGTTGCATTCAGAGAGTAGTGGTCATGGCTCACTGTCCAGATAGAGGTCTGTGACAAATGGCGTCCCTCAAGGACCCATATTGGATCTGTGCTGTTTAATATCTTCATCAATGATATAGACAGTGACATCGAATGCACCCTCTGTAAGTCTGCAGAAGACACCAAGCTGAGTGTTGCAGTTGCCACACCAAAAGATCTTGATGTTATCCAGAGGGACACGGAAAAGTCAGAAAATTGTTGGTTTAAACACTTCAGGTTTAAACAGCCACACATATAGAAGTGCTGTTGCTAGCATAACTTAAGGCAATTTACAGACACAAAGCTATGACAAATATTGGCTTGATATGCTAATAATTCCTGTAATAGTAGGAATGTAACTTGGGCTATATGGCTGGGCCCAGAGAGTGGTGGTAAATGGAGTTGGAGGCCAGTTACAAGTTCCCCAGGGCTCAGAGCTGGGTCCAGCCCTGTTCAATGTCTTCATCAATGACCTGGATGAAAGCATTGAGTGCACCCTTAGCAAGTTTGCAGATGACACTAAGCTGGATGGAAGTGTCAATCTGCTGGAGGGGAGGAAGGCTCTGCAAAGGGATCAGAATAGGCTGGACTGCTGGGCTGAGTCCAATGGCATGAAGTTTAACACGGCCAAATGCCAGGTCCTGCACTTGGGGCACAACAACCCTATGCAGAGCTACAGGCTAGAAGTCTGTCTAGAAAGCTGCCTGGAGGAGAGGGACCTGGGGGTCTTGGTTGACAGCTGACTGAACATGAGCCAGCAGTGTGCCCAGGTGGCCAAGAAGGCCAATGGCATCTTGGCTTGCATCAGAAATGGTGTGACCAGCAGGTCCAGGGAGGTTATTCTCCCTCTGTACTCAGCACTGGTGAGACCGCTCCTTGAATATTGTGTGCAGTTTTGGGCCCCTTACCACAAGAAGGATGTTGAGGCTCTGGAGCGAGCCCAGAGAAGAGCAACAAAGCTGATGAAGGGTCTGGAGAACAGGCCTTATGAGGAGTGTCTGAGAGAGCTGGGGTTGTTTAGCCTGGAGAAGAGGAGGTTGAGAGATCTTATTACTCTCTACAACTACCTGAAAGGTGGTTGTAGAGAGGAGGGAGCTGGGCTCTTCTCCCAAGTGACAGGGGACAGGACAAGAGGGAATGGCCTCAAGCTCCGCCAGGGGAGATTTAGGCTAGAGATTAGGAGGAAGTTTTCACGAAAAGGGTCAATGGGCACTGGAACAGGCTGCCCAGAGAGGTGGTCAATTCACCTTCCCTGGAGGTGTTTAAGGCACGGGTAGACGAGGTCCTGAGGGACATGGTTTAGTGTCTGATTGGAATGGGTGGACTCAATGATCCAGTGGGTCTCTTCCAACCTGGTGATTCTATGATAGCCTTGATAAGAGGAGGATGAGAGGAGACCTCATTTCTCTCTATAACTGCCTGAAAGGAGGTTATAGAGAGGTGGGTGATGGCCTCTTCTCCCAAGTGACAAGGGACGGGACACGAGGAAATGGCCTCAAGCTCTGCCATGGGAGGTTCAGGCTTGACATCAGGACAAAATTTTTCACAGAAAGGGTCTTTGGGCACTGGCAGAGGCTGCCCAGGGAGGTGGTTGAGTCACCTTTCCTGGAGGTGTTTATGGCACTGGTGGACAAGGTGCTGAGGGTCATAGTTTAGTGTTTGATAGGAATTGTTGGATTTGATGATCCAATGGATCCTTTCCAACCTAGTGATTCTATGATTCTATATGTCTGTATTTGAGCTGGACCAAAGCTGAGCTTCACAGCATTATGCATTTATTCCAGTTAATTGATGTGTGTACCATTATTTGTTTGCAGTACTGATTTTGTCATTTTATTTCACTTCAATAACTTTTATTATTTGTTTTACAGCTTATGGGAACTTAATCATAAATACGAAATATATGTTGCACTCTGTACATGCTGAATAAAAGAATGACCTCTCCTTTTTCTGACATCTAAGACAGGAGGTAGCTGTAGATGTATAGATATTCAGACACAGAAGTAAAAGAATTGACTGAAACACACTAAGGAGCTACCTTCATTTTTTAATATTGAATTATATTTTGACTATGCAAATTAATAAAGCTGAACTTAGTAAATACTAGGTTTAGTTTGTAATAAGTTACTTTCAGAGAAGGAATTGTGCCTGTCAAAAACACCACTGTAGGGAAAATTTTGATAGTATATTTCATACATATACAGCTCCACTAAACAGAAAACATGAGATAACCATTCTCTTTTGCTTTCCAAAGCAGACAGCAAGAGTTTAACCTCCTTGCCTTAATGAAACATGGACTTTGGAGTGGCCTAAGTCTACTTCCACCGCACTCCCCTTCCTTTCTCCTTCCTTCCCTGGAGTGAGTGAAGCAAGGATGGGATAGCAATGAGGTAAAATGTCAGCATTGTTATTGGTGTTATCAGGTCCTAATGCACATTGAGCTGCAACTGTTGCCAGAAGGAGTGAGAAAAGTTATTTCCTACAGGATGGCATGCAGAAGAAAGTAGAGAGGATGCCATGAGAATCTCTGGAAAGGAAGGGATGTATAACTAAACAGTACTTTTTAAAAACAGGGAGAAATGAATGCAATCTAAACATAATTTGAGAGACAATAGTGCATTCCAAAATATTTAAAATAATTTTTTTGTAGAATCTGCCTGGTAGCTTGTGAAGTTGCTTATCATTCCAGGCCTAGAAGATAGTGTTAGCTTCACATTCAAAATGAGTAAAGCTGATAACTAAATCGTCCACATGAATACTGAAACTAATTCCCAGTGCTACTTAGATTTATGACATCTGCAAGCCCTACAGTATTAGAAGGAATTGCAAGAGTGTGACTAAGAACAATTCTCTTCTCTGAATGCAAATCAGAGAGTAGAGTTTGGTAAAATGAGCTTTACACAAACATCAGTAAAAGCAAACATCCACTTTAGCTTCCTGTGAAAGGGCATTCTTCTTCAAAGGCTCAGTCAGATGCCTGATCACAGCCAGCAATTATTCAAGCTGATAAGTCAAGGTTTTGTTGTTAGTGAAGACAGTAATAGAACTGCATTGATTAATGTAATTAAGTGTAACCCAGCATTCAGACTTGCGGTGTGAATTGGCATTAGGTATTATTTAGTTTTATTTTGCAAGAAGCTCCACACAAACACATTCTCTTAAAAAGATTAGAAGGTATTTTGCTGCTGGAGGTACTAACTCTTAGTGAGATCAAAAACATAGTTGTTTTAGTTATAGAGACAAAGACCAGTGCTGACTGTATTGGAGTAAAGCAAGTAATGTGTAATTCTATTTTCTTTGGTGTTCCTGCCATATTCTAGCCTAAGTGTTTCAGGAAGCCTCGAGTTTTAATAGCAGAACAGAAAGAGCACCCAAATAAAGTCTGGTGAAGAGAAGAAGACAAGCCATAACCCTTAAAAAATGTGGCAAATAGTTTTCCTGCTTTCCTATGGTAAGCAGATAGGAATGCTTTTATTTTATTTCATTATTATCTAAGAGACCTTCATTTCTGACAGGAATTTTTTATTTCTTGCTTATTTTCAAGGAGGGACAGGATTCCCCTGTCAGAACATTTTTATTTCTTACTTATTTTCAAGGGTGGGCTGCTGGCCTGGTACGGATTTGGAGATAAGGCCCGTCTACCCCAGACTCTGGGAGGAAAAAAAAAATGAAGGGGAGCTTCGGGAGACATCTCCCCTCAGGATGACCATAAATCCTTCTCCAAAGATATGAGCTAACACCACGATGTTACTATCTGGCTTGTAAAATTCCTGTATTAATTGCATGTCTTTGAAGTCTTTGTTTAATTGTAGAGGCTTTGGTCTATAAAACCCCTCGAATACTCAATTTGTGATCGTTCCAATTTGGCATGGGGAGACCGCTGATCGATCAGCTATGAATTTTTATGTGCATTTATTTATACAGTTTTTAATAAACATTTATGTTGCTAGCAACTCTGCCTCGTTGTCTTAGCAAAATGTTTCGGACCCTAACAATTTCCCACCTCGTTTTTGTGGCATCAGATGTAGACCATCATGGAACCAACTGGAAACTATCTGGCCTGGGCCATGAACACCACAGGTCACAGTGTTTCCCCTGTGTGGTTACCATTTGGATCTTCACAAATGCTACTTAGGTTTAATATAAGATGAGAAATGTGCATTAAAACCATGATGATTTGCCTTTTACTCTTTAGGAGACAGAAAATAATGATTAATCAGGTAGTTTCCTGTACCCCCATATTCTTTTCTCCTGAACATGTAGCTGCTCAGAATCGCATTTTTGTGATTTTGTGTTCTTGTGTCATTGCCAGCAGCAAATTTGTACAAGGGAATATAAGATTTTACAGGATGTAAGTGTATCTGCAACTACAGTGAAAGGAACCCTGGGGAGTGGAAGGACATCTAGCAGGACACTTCTCTGTTAGTGCACTGAGGTGTTTCCAGTTTAAAGTTTTATTTCTTTTCAAAGATGTAATTCCTCTGGAGATCTACATGAGGTGGTGGCACAGGGCAACGTGAAAATATTTAGTGACTTAGACTGTACTCCTAGCAGTAGCACTTCAGCTATTCATAAGAATGGCAACTAGGAAATCAAAATGAACAATACATTAGGATCTTCCACTGTGAGAACTAAACTATTTTATAATAAGACTTTTTTTTTTAATTTCTCTGAACTGCCTTCTTTTTTCAGTTAAATTCCAGAAGATAGAAGAGGAGTCTAAGCCAACATCTTCATGAATGCAATTCAGCAGGCTAACAATACTTTCCTAAGGAGTGACAAAGGGATCAGTGGGTAGTTTCTTTAATAGTACTTCTGCAACTTAATGCTTTCTTAGAGAAAAAAGGATGGGAGACAATTCTGACAAAAGTTATGTAAATCATTGCTTTAGGATAGGAATCAGCTATTGTAGTTACTTCAGAGGACAAAATCAGTAACTGTCCTCTTAATATACAGAAGAAACAGGTTAAATGTCAGAAGGAAAGCTCAATAATGCCTGTCTATCAAACATCAGGTCAATAGTATTCATTGGCAAGACGGAGCATGGAATGACAATGAGTGGAATTAACATTTAATTTCAAGCTAGACTTCATATTTCTTTATAAGAGACATAATATCACTGGTTAACCTTGCCGTTAAAGAGAACTGACTTAGCAGGCCTTTAAAGGTCTTTTCAATTCATGTTATTTCAGGCTTCTCTTGTACATCTTTTCTTTCAACACAAGAAGTAAACAATATTATTTCAGCCTAGGAAATGTCTGTATTTGAGATTTCCTGACAATACAAATCATTTTGGGAGCTAGTAAAATTCATTAAATTCATTTACAGAAACTATTCTTCCTTGTGATTTAATGTTATGCCTGAATTCCCATAAAATTATAGATATCCATTACCTGGAAGGAGCTATGACGTATAGATAAAATAAGTAAAACAAATGATTATAGTTGATTTTATTTTCTTTTCACTATGATCATTCTCAGTTCTTTTCCAGCTATTCTTCTCCTTTCTTTCTTCTTCTATTCACTCTTGATCAAAATAATTGCAGTAATAGTAACTAAATCTCTATCAAAACCAACATGATGTCCATGTGATGAATAGGGAGATTAAGAAAGTGACTGTAGCATCCAGTTTTGAGCATTTGTAGAACAAAATAACATACCTTCTAGAAAACTGTGCTGTATTAGCAATGCATATAAACAACTAGATATGCAGAAATGCAGCTGTACTAATATGTGGGAGATAAAACAAAGAAAGGGATTAAAACAGTATTTCTGGTGCCTGTGATTAGGACTGGCTTTCTTCCCAGTCAAAGAAATCAAATGCCTTTAATAGTATTAGGGACCAATATTGTGCTGAAAAGGCAATAGATTTTGTTAACTCATCAAAGCTGATCCACATATTCAGGTCTAAATGAAAGACAGCTCATTTATAATCATACCCTCTTTTCTCTAATTTCATATCCACTCATTTAGCTCTTTCTTATCATATTACTGAAAATGAGTTTGCCCCTTTTCTATCATAATTTGCAAGAAACTTGATAAGGAATGAATGCCCAAATTCTTTTCTTTGAGTTACTGGTTCCTTGAACCTTGCTTTCATCAGGGGAAAAAGGTATTTTCAAAGTGTGTCAGCTGAAATACCACAACTAATCCTAGTGAAAGAAACTAATCCCAGTACAAGTCTTCTAGGTGTTGTATGAGTTAGTAGACTGTAGTAAAGGAGGAGAGGAGAGGAGAGGAGAGGAGAGGAGAGGAGAGGAGAGGAGAGGAGAGGAGAGGAGAGGAGAGGAGAGGAGAGGAGAGGAGAGGAGAGGAGAGGAGAGGAGAGGAGAGGAGAGGAGAGGAGAGGAGAGGAGAGGAGAGGAGAGGAGAGGAGAGGAGAGGAGAGGAGAGGAGAGGAGAGGAGAGGAGAGGAGAGGAGAGGAGAGGAGAGGAGAGGAGAGGAGAGGAGAGGAGAGGAGAGGAGAGGAGAGGAGAGGAGAGGAGAGGAGAGGAGAGGAGAGGAGAGGAGTCATTTGAATAACCTCACATTTAATTAGTCAAATGACTTTTACTTAAAATAATTCTGGTTTTGTCATATTCTTAGGTTAAGTAAGAGGAAAAAACTGTTGCAGAGTTCTTGCTAGTGTATGCTACATATTTTATTAATAATCATTTCTTGACATTTATGTTTAGCATAAATTTTTTCTCTTGTGTAGAATGGACAGCTAGAAACTATAACATTTCATTTATTGCTTCCTGCTATTGTGAGATGATCTTGGTCAGCCTTAAAGCTGTACCAGGTATGAACTGGAAGGACACAACTACGCTGCTTTCCTGCACTGGACCCTTCCTTCACTACAACTGGAAGTGACAGGGATGATACCTAGAGCAGCTTTAAACTAGTTCATTATTTGAAATTGCTTTCTGGTAATTTGTATGTCAAAAAAATGAGCTGAAATTTAAAAAAAGACCCAGCAATACATTGTATGAAGATTATTAGCTAGCAATTAGCTAGCTGCCTCTCATGTGTTTTTTAGGCAGACACATATACAAGGCCAAATGATATATTCTATCTAAATAACTAGTGGCTTTGCAACTTGTAGTGATAGTGTCCAATTCATTTTCACCTGTCTCTCCAGAGGATATTCTCAATGTACTTTCCTCTGTCCGTGTAATGAAAGCTGTTGCAGAAAATACTTGGATGTGCCCTGGAGCATGAATCCTGGAGGATTTGGACTGGTTGGTCTTCATTGGCCATGTAGTGAGAGAAACCAAAGTGCTGATGCTAGAATCAACATTCTTAACTACACAGGGTATCTAGGAATCATGTGATTTGGGCTCAAACTGAAAGTTTCCTCCCTTCCCACTCTTTTTTTTAAAAGGACAAGACCTTTCCTTCAGCAACTTCCATTGCTTTCTTCTGATCCCTTGAACTTCTTTTTCTTTTACATTTATGTATTTGCTTTGTGCCATAAAAGCTCCCCTCACTTCTTCCAGGAGTTACTTTCTAACTGCAGGCTTCTTGCCTGAGCCATCTAGCCACGTGGAAGATTCTATTTCCTGACAGTGGCTTTCAGTAGTGGAAGCCTTCAGAGAATGCCAGGCAGCATCACCTAGAAATAAACAAGCTTCCTCCTTGCTTCCCAGTTAGACCTTTTTCACAGAAAACAATATACAGTAAATTGAAAATAAATCAAGCTGTTAGAGCAGCTGCCAGAAGAAGTCCCACAGGTGCTGTATAGTTTTATCACTGAGCCATCATCTCTTAGTGCAGCTGTCTTCCTTGAACTTAAGAGGCTTTTAGCATGGTTTAGCCCCAGCTGGCAACTGACACACAGCCTAAGCTAAGAATCGTGGGTTGGGATAAGGACAGTTGGATAGAGCAGTAAAGGAAGATGATAATAATAATAATAATAATAATAATAATAATAATAATAATAATAATAATAATAATAATAATAATAATAATAATAATAATAATAATAATAATAATAATAAATCTGATATTTGACTTTAAGCAAACCGCTAGAAGATTAATTACTTGGAAGAAATACATGCATTTGGATACCTATTTGGAGTACATGAAGCTTTTGTAAATCCTGCATCAAAACAGATTACATTTTCTGCAGAGTTAGAATATCTGTCAAGAATTAGAGTTAGAATCTGCCAAGTACAAAGTAACAACTTTGCTTGAAAGCACTATGCTGAAAACTTCTTTAAAAAACTAAGTTTGGGGTTGTGTATTATGAAATACTCTTCTGGGGATGTGAATTGGCAAAACTTTAAGGGCCGCTCATCAGAGGATTAAGTAACCTCAAATTCCACTCAGCTGTGACAACAGAGTGTAATCCTTAGCGGCTTACTACCAAAATGTGAAATTCACACTGTTGGAGAGAGAAGCCTTAATTAGAATAGCTACCAAAGTACGTACTAATCAACTCTCTTCTTGGCAGTCATTACAGATACACTGACAGATGAATGAACATGAAGTTTGAATAACAGGTAGTTGCTGAGAGGTTTTGGAAATACAAGTTTCACCTGAGACAAATCATTTATTATATGTTCTAGGTATTTAATATTGTCTTTAGGGGAGAGGTATAGCACCTGACTAAGACTAGCAATTAAGCTTCTGTTTTTTCCCCTTCTTTTTCAGATAACCATTTTTGTACATACTGCTTTTACACTTTTTAACAGCTGGATGAAAGAGTTTTGAGAGAGGGAATGAGGAAACAAGCAACAGCCATTTTCTCAGTTTTATCAAAAACTTTCAAACGAGAGCTAAGATGCATAATTCAGGCAATATGGTTCATTCTAATTGAGATTGTATTTATTATGCTGATAGAGGGAAAAGAAGAAAAGGGAAAAAAAGAAAAATATTTCATACCACAAAGAAAACTAATGCCTATATAGTCTAATGATACATCTCCTTGTCTGCTTAGCACAGGAGATATTCTCAATTTATAAAATGTTCTTTTAGAAATAAAATATAAGACTGATAAAATTCAGGCTTTTAAACCTCACAGTGTTGTTGTCCCAAATGATAAACCAGTAACGGTCACAGAATATAGAAAAAGCAAGCATTATACACATTACCATTTACAGATAAGAATAAGAGTATGAGGAGAATGCAATGAAAAAATTTGTCTAACATTACACTCGGACTTCAGAAATAGATAATATGACTTTATTTTTATGACCATTAGTTACATTATATCAATAATTAAAACTCCAATAAGAATGGGAACATTGAAAGGTACTGCATATATTTATACATACACACACATATATATACACATTTACAGAATAGATAAACCAGTGAAAGAACAGGAAATGAAATGGAAGACTACTTATCTTAAAACACCTCATGGCCAGGAAAAGATTGCACCTTTGTGAGTGTCCTGTCTGTGTCCATCCTGCTGAATTTCTGGAACATCTTGTTAAGATGTGACCTGAATTATAATGCACCTAAACCTGCCTAAGACTGGGTGAATTACTAGGAGAGTGCAGTTATACAAGCACGTATAGCCAAAGCATAAATATTTTAAATTAACACCTCTTATTAGATTTACTGTTGATCATAATTTTCACCAGGGTAATACATTTAGTATTAATGTTTATCACTATTCGCGTGTGTATGTGTGCACATGTTCATGTGCATATGTGTGTGCATGTTAAGAGCTTGTTTGGACTCTTGCCAAATGATTCTGTTTTCTAGTTTTACACCCAGAGACAGGGAAGGAAGCCAATAACTCAGGTGCATGCATGTAAGGGAGTTAAGGGAAATGTAGCATATCAGCATTTTCCAATCTGTGCATAAGATAAGATATGGATGCAGGAAGTCTAAGGTCAATTCACGCAGCTCTGGGAGAGCCCACAGAACCAGTATGTCACTGGCTTAATATCTTTGGTGCCTGAATTCCCCGAGCATAAGATGCCCCTCACACTGGAGTGCTCAGCGGGTGGCCATGATGGGGCAGGTACCATGGTTACCAATGCTCCCAAGTATGGTTTTTTTGAGCACAGTCAGGTTGACCAGTTATCACAAAAGGTGATAACCAGGAGCCTGATGTTTCTTGGACTTTTGTGCCTCAGTGCCACCCAGTTTTTGAATGTAAAGACTGTAAAGAAGATATTGAGAAAGCTTTTGGTCTCTGCATTAGTTTGAGATTTATTCCAGTCATGATCTGTCCTTGAAATTTGCTTTATTTACTCAGAGTAAAGTAGCTGTGTCCTATTTCAGTAACACATTTAAAACAAATATAAGATCCCTTCTGTCAATACAAGATGCTGGGATTTACTTTTAAAAGTAAATAATAGTATTTTGGGCCCTTTTACTTACCATCTCAGCCACTTTCTCTGTCCTATTTCTATTAAGAGTCTGTCCAGATCCCAGTAATGGTCCTACCTCAAAGACCTACCACTCTTTTCTAAGGTAATTACAAAAAAAAAAAAATTTCCTCTTTACTAAAACTCCCTGTATGTGGTAGTTGTTTTAGAGACAAGACTTGATGATGCTGGCTTCTTTAAAGGTGTACCAGTGCTGTAAGGGTATGTCTGCGTTACTAGAGACTTCCCAACCCTCAGGTCTGGGTGAATGCCCTACCTACATCCCAACTTGGTATCAGCACAAGGCTCTTCCACAAACTGCATTCCCCAGCAGATAATAGTCAGTACTCTGTAGATAAAGTAATTTGTCTTCCTAAACACAATAAAGCTTCTGTAGGTAAAATTAGTAAGGCATAATCTGTGAAGTTTCATGCACCACCTCGTAAGACTTAAAGGTAGGTATCAGAAGCCTGCTTTTCCCACTCCATAAAACCATAATCTTATGTGGACCATTGACTTTTCAAGCTATGTTCCATCTTCAACTCCCACCGTGGGGAAAGTGATTTTATCTTGTTATTTGCATGATGAAGATTTTCCAGAAGGAACAACACTAATGCTGCTACAGGACTGGCGAAAGAGAAGAAAAGCAAAATGTTATTTATTACTATAGCCTGGGGATGTCAAAACAGGCTGGTAATACCATATTCCTCCTTTTTTCTTTTAAGGCATTTCTGTCATGATGTTGCTATCTGAAAAATTAATTTCTGGCTTTGGGGCTTTTTTCTTTCTCTTGTGGAGCTGAAAAACTCACTGTATTTATATAGGAGGAGAAAAAAATTCTCTGTTAACTGCAGTAGCACAAACTACAGCATACGGAATTATCCAGATGTTTCTTGTGGTGTGAAAATCCTTGTGTGGACATGACATTGTAATACACAATTAGAAGTGACAACTGAAAGGGAGCAAGAGAACCTCCATCTCTGTCCAACATCCGTGGTGAGGGATGTGTTGCTGTATGCCTCCTCTTCATTCATAGCACACTGTACCATGCATACGCATATTTAGCTATGCAAATTATTCTGATTCTCTGCTACGTATTTATTATTTGTGAGGATTTTGTAACTTTCTAAACCTATTTGTCTCTTAGCAAAGAAAGCACAAAGCAGATGCTCTGCAAAATCAACATTCTCCCATTGTTTACAGCACCCATAGTATTTTCTGTTCCCTTGTCACACTTTATTTGCCATATCTTTGAAAACACAGGAGAATTTAAAAGTCACAGACTAGATATTTTCTCTTCTTCTTTATAAGCATTGTGCACAGTCATTCATCCAACAAGATTTCATGAAAGACAATCTACAAAAAAGAAAAGACTATAATTTATTTGACGTGGCTCAACAGTCTACCCAGGGGCTACATCAGCTGTGTACATTTTTTGCTTTAGTAAGAGAAAATGCTTTTGCATACAAACTTTCTCTTAGTTTTGCCATTGTGTAAGGTCTGGGAACACACTGCAGGGTTCTGTGATACCATGCTTTCCCTTGTGCCGTGTCTAATATTAGACTCTGTCGGAAAACATTTTTATTTTCACCTGACAGACTGATGGGAAAAAAATATTTACTTTCTGTCTTTCAGTCAAACTACTGTGTTGTCCTTCTTCATATCAGTGTCTTTCATGTGAAATAAAAGTCATATGTAATGGTTTTTTTAAATATAAAGGGTATTCTCCAGTAGAAATTCTCCAGTAAAAATTCCCTCTACACAGGACAGATCCTTTACAACTTGCATATATTGCTGTTGCATGGGGACTGTCAAACAGTTCTGTAGATTTAAAACTAATGCCAGAGAGTTTGAACTGGGGAGTCTGGGTTCCTCTGCTCCTCAAATCCAGAAAAACCTCTGCCATTAAGTAAGAAATCTGATTTTTTTTTTCTCTGCTTTTTGCTTATATTCAAACAGGGCCTTCATTTTTCTTAATTTTTTTTTTCTAACACATAACGTTTTCAAGAACAAATGATAAGTACTTTTATGCAGTTTCTTTTCTTGGGAAGAACTTCCATTTTTCAAACAATCCTAGTGCAAATCATCATTCAGGACATCTGAGTTTGGTTTTCAGTTGTTCTTTCTTGGTTTTGTGCTTCCATGGGAATTATAGATGCTAAATGAGATGAATAAATGGACTTAAAACAGGTTTATTACAATGAACACTTGCCAACATATTCTCAGCTTGAAAAATAAAGCTCTTAAGATTTAATTTTTAGCAGCCTTTCTCGAAAAATAAAATTTAATTAGAACCCAATTATACTGAAATTGAAGTAATTGCTGAGGTAGTGCAATGAATACTCAGTCCCATATGGTCCAGTTTATAATATACAGGCACTTTGGAAAACTACTTTATTGCTCTCACTGTATCCATATACATTTCCTATTAATATCAAAAAGAATTTATGGCTGCTTTTCATATATTTGAAAAATATTTTGAATACAGTCATATAAGAATCTCTATTTTACTATGGTTTTATGCTGCCAAGAATAAGCATGAATAAATTAATATTAAATTTCAGAACCTTAAAGTCTTGGTTGGAAAGGTAAAGAGAAAAGGAAGCACATCTTCTTGAAACATTATCATCACCTTAATTCTTTAGTACAGAAAACCCATTCTAGAAAGTACAGAGTAAAGTTTCTTATTATGTACCCACTTACACCAATGTGAGCAATGGAAAACCAGCAAGGTAAAAAGCAGTGAAGGAACAGCTGGTCTGCGGAAATGGTCTTTCTTGAGTCACATTTTAAATAATTTGGGGTCAAATTTCAAGTCATAAATAGCTGCAAATTCTTATCCTTTACTAACAGGAAATATTAATGATTAAGTGGTAATTCATTAACATTCAACAATTCATTAATTCATACACCATTAGCATTTCCTAGAAGGTAATTTTGATGTGGACTTTAGTTAGCTTGTTAAACTCAAGGTATTTTCTGCAGAGATCATTTTGTATTTTCATAATGGTTTCTGTAAGGTAACCAACTCCATTTTGAAAAAAAAATTTCTGTATGTTCAGCATGATGATCAGGTTTTGCCAGCTAGCCACGTGGCAGTAAGATACCAAGTTAATGTATTAAATAAGTGCTTTGTTAAGACTAAAAAAACTTCTTTGTTTTTTTCTAATGGAAAGTTCCTCTTACTTTGTTTCATTTTTTTTATCTATGAGAGGTTTAAAACCACTTCTATTGTATCTATTTTCTACAGTTCCAGAGTTCAATTGCAGATCCAACAACACCACGGGAATTGCAAACAGTTCTGCTTCTTGGCAGCTAAATGTCACTGAATGCTGATACTATACGTCACTGCATATCTTCTCAGATCACATTTGTATCCACAATCCCAGCACTGCTACAGAAAGTTAATAAGTGTTCCTAAGAGAAGGCTGGACTCTACAACCTCCCACGCAAACAATCATGTAGCATTCAGTGCTTAATTACACACTGTTGATAGGTAGAAAACTCTATGGCAACCTGGGATTTTTGTTTGGGTGTTTTTGATCCAATTCAGGCTGCTACTGTAATTATAAAATACTCATAAAAGATCCTCACATCCTTGAAAAGGAGTAGAGAAGTTGGTTAACTTCCAGGCACCTACTTGTCCATTCGGAATCTCACGGGCTGGGATCATCAGCACACTGGTCCTTTTATGCATGCTGTGTAAACGTACTATTTCTGCTCCTCTGCATGTAGTCCCTGCTCTCGATTGCATTTGAGAAAAAAGAGCCAAACCACAAATTTGCATCTGCTCAGGTTTTATTAATATTATTCAGAAATCTATCTTTACTAGTTGCTTTGCTAGTCAGGCACTGCTAAATCCTGTCCAGGTGTAAGCTGATTTGAAGCTTTGATGTTTAATTGAAACGTGTTCTTGAGCCCATTGCTAGTATTGGCCACTATGTCGGAAAATGCAGCCTAACTCCTTGTGAGATAACCTGTCAGGGCAATACTGTCACTTTGTCTCAGTAAAGGTTAAACCCACTGAAAGACTCTGGCTTCAAAAACATCACACAGAACATTCAAGAAAATCATAGCAAAAGGTCATTATTTAAGTAGCAAAGCAAAGCTCTCCAGAATTAAGAATTGTTTGCTTTACAGTGACCCTTGCTACCTTTACTTCCTGCCTTGCACGATGAATAAAGAGACACCCTGTGGGAGTGGAAGAGTTTGTGTTCCTAGAAGTAAAAACTAACCTTAGTGATGTCTCACTCAAAAGGCAAGTGAGAGACAGCAGTGGTTTTAGGTTTTCCTTCTTTGTCAGTGATCCAGTCCAGTAGCTGAGCCAGGCTTTAAAAGCAACTTTGGATAATAAGTTAAAGTGAGATACAGGAGTATATACAGCTTCTTGGTGGTTTAAAACAGTGCCATTCCTTCACTTAATGGAGCATTGCTATATTCCCTGGGTTTTCTTCACTGAATCTGTAGGAAAGTAGGAAAGTGGGAATGACAAGATAGGGTGAATACATCTGTCTTTGCCTAGACAGGAAATTAAAGCAAACAGTGTCTAGACATGGGATGAGTATTTAACTGAGGCTGATGTACAACAAAAGATATAATATTTGACACTGCTGGCACTGTAACCTATGGATACTTCCCTCCAGATAAGCCCAAAAGTTGCAGCCAACCTTCGCACAATGGGTCTGCTGGGTCTATGCTGTTGGAGATGCACAAGAAATGCAGTCTACAGGCATCGGGCAGCAGTAATGTAGACTGGTTCATGAAGCAACTCAAAACCATGAAGGGTTAAAACAGCTAAGTTACTGTACCATGCCTCTTGGGAGAGAGACAGCATTGCTCTCACCTTGTGTCCACTCAATAGAAGTATCTCTTCTGTATCAAAAAATTGTCTAAGTCAACCCAGAAATCAAAAGCAGATCTGGATAAGTAATATAGTTTTGGTGCTGACCTGCCAATTTAGCAGTTGCAAAATGTGCTGTAATGTAAGGCATGGAGTCAAGTTCTTCAGTCAGATTCCACTGGACCAGGACAAATCCCAGAAGTGTCTGAATTTACTTGTGAATTATACTTAGTTCTACCTTTGTTGTATATTTCCACAGCTTGAAAGAGAAAACTTTCTGTCCCTTCAAGAAGCTACATCTCTTGAGCTACAGCATGCACCTTTTCAGATGTCTTTCTCTCATCCAGATCCCAAGGGATCTCTAACCACCTAGAAGTTTATGCTTTCAGTCTGTTTGCCAAAATGCTGCCATGTTGGCAATATTTGAGCCAGCAAAGACAACTCGAAGACATATTGTTTGGGTCTGTCCTTTTTTTCATTCTTCCTCCTCCCATACACACTTCTGGCACAACAGATGAGGCCCTCTAGCCTTTCGCAGGCAGCAGAATAAGACAACTCATCATGGTACCAGAAGGAGAGAAAAAGCCAGTAGCAGGTAGGACAAGCAACCATGTAGAGCCCTGTGATTATTACAAGTACTAAAACCATGCAGGTAATTTTGTGAGGTTGAGTTGTGATGGCATTGAAAGGCCAACTATTATCCAAGAGTATTTTTTTTTTTTTTTTTTTTAGGAATAAGCGAAGAAAGAAATAGTATTGGAAGTTAACGTTACAAGTCTTCAATTTAATATAAGTCCACTTAAATTATGAGAAAACATTTTTCTCTTTTACTCCCACATTAGCTCTCCTTGTGATTATATTTCAGTGAATCTGTTTTGACTGAGTTAAGACAAATATCTATGGGGCAAATATTTTGCAAAAACTAAAGATATTGTCTGTTAAAGACAATTATCACTTCACAAGGTAATGACAAATGAGGAACTTCAAGTCTATCAAGAATTCAAGCATACCAACATTTCAGGATTCAATATTGTAATGTCTCAGTTACAGGCATGGTTGAGTGAAAAGAAACTACCAGACTTTTTTTGTACTTGTAGTCTATTAATAGAAAAATCTACCACTACTCTCATCTTTCAAAGACTGTAAGAAGTGATGGTAGTTTTCTCAATTTTCACAAAATATTTTTTAAAGTAATCAACTCAAAATTCAGGGGAGGAATATAGAAAAGAACTGCTGTTTATGAAATAAGAAAGTTTTCATAACAGAAAAAAGATCAGATGGCATTTTAACAACTCTTTTGGCAGAGCTGTCAATGTAGTACTTAAAAGCTGACGTGATCTGATTTACAGATTTCCTTTGTTCGTTTGACAATAGCTAGGAGAAAATACTTCGTATAATGCAATCTACAATCATGTTTTTAATTTTTACAAGCAGTATTGTCTGGAAATAACATCATAGATGCAGCTGCACTTGTATATAAAATGTACAAAAGCATAGTAACAGACACTTCCAAAATGTGCATATTCAGGTGGCAATATACCTAGTAAAGTTCCAGAGAGATTAACTAATTTCCCCACACCATGGTAAGAGAATTTCAGAGGCATATACAATTTAGACTACTTACTCAAAACAGGCCTTGAGTATTAGGTTTGGGAAGTAATGAACCAAAATTGTGACGATTTCTTGACAAGAAAGAGTTCTAGTTTACTTGTGAATACTTTCCCCACACAACAAAAAAGAACAGGCTATAGCTTGCAGTTCTGCCAGAAGGCAGACACATACTGTCTGTACCACACAGCAATTTAAGATACCGAGGGAAGACAAATCAAACACTAGCATCAAATCTAATATAAAAGAGTTTATTATTTTTCCAGTAGGGTACCTGCATCATCTGGTAATATCCATATCAGGCAAATGCCTTTAGGAAATAAAAAACACAATGATTTTAGAAGTCCTATGAACCACTATGCTGTGTAGAGAGATTACCCAAAATGAGAGGCAGAGAACCATAAAAAAAATAAATAAAAGGAAAACTTGATCACAGTCAATGATCGCCATCAAGAAAGGAGATTTTAAGCTTTTGTGATTGCAGGTGTAAAATTTCTGTAAGTAAAAATTATTCAAGAATGACCAGAAAAAAGGAATTCAAAACTATGGCTGACATCTAGAAAGAATTAGTGCCATAGCATCAAAGAGGAGGGAGCTCACACGGAATTCAGGCATGGGGAGACAGAAGAGACAAAATGAGGAAAGGGAAGATAAGGCAGCATTAGGCATTTACGAATAACAATTTCATAAACTATTACAGACAGATTTACAAGTTCGTATCAATCTGCTTCTTCATGTAAAATCTTCCAAGGAGCCACTGAAACCACAGGGCCACTGAAGTCAGCTCAGGCAGGATATATGGAGCTAGTCTACACTGAACTTCGTAAGTTTTCCCATTTGAATGCCACACACAACTTTAACTATATTATATACTTTAGATCACACCAGCTGGACTATGCTGGTTGACCTTCGGACTATTACTTTCCCTGTTGAGTGCTAACAATTCAAGATTTTTTTCCATTCTATTAGCAAAAATAATTTACAAATTATACCACTATACCTTCTTGTTGCTTTAAAAAATGGGTACGACTATAACTAGCCTTGAAGGCAGGGGAATTGGGAAAGAAATCATGAACTTAAGCTTGTTCCACAGAGTTACAAATAAAAGTAAATAACAGCAAGTGCATTAGTAAGACAAAAGGAACTGCAAGCTGCTACGCTGCATATAATTCCACTTTTGAAACTATGAGAAGCAACTAATTCTGAAATCCAGTCTAAATTGTCAGTGTTCTTTCTATTATTCATCTGAGAGAAGTTACTGCAGAAGTATAGGCTAGTGTTGTGACAGAGGCAGATCTGTCCTTGAGTAGTTCCACTCAATTTGAAAGAAAAGGCTTTTTAAAATTACATTTGGTTCATGAACTGGCCATAAAAAACTACTTCCACAAGGTGTCATTGTCTGCCATTACTGCCCTTTCTCCTAAGAAGGATGTTGTAAGCATCTCCTCTCTGGAGCTCAGACTCAAAATAGATCCAGCTCCAGTTAACCTCAGTTGGCTTGAGGAATTGTTATACATATACAGCATGCAGCTGTACAAGGTGGGAATCATCTCCTACCCCATCTGCTTTTTTAGAAAGAGCTGTTGCAGCACTGAGACAGATTAGAAAGTTGTATATAGGTAGTCTTACAGAAGCTTTTGCAGCAACAGACTTCAGTTATTTTATCTATTTGACCAGGTGTGTTGACATGTGAAAAGATTTTAAAAAGAAAGGGGAGGAAAAAAAAGGTATAAAAAAAAAATGTGTTTTAAAGCTGAACTGTTGCTTGCTTGTGGTCTGAAGAGCAGCTTCGCAAGCCTTGCACAAGGTAACCTCAGCAGAGGAGTGTGAATGAGAAGAAAAGAGAGATCAGTAAGCCTTTCTAGGAAATTTATTCTGAATGGGATGAAAATTGGCAACTACAGCCTCACCTGCCATTCCGTGTTATTTTAATCCCAGCACTACAGTGACCCTATAGCTTAAATATGTTCTCCTGACAATACTGACAAGACCTGTGCACAGTCCATGGCACTGGGGTGACTCAGAAAAAAACATTTGAAAACCTTCTTTTTTAGGCAGCCCAGCTATGATTTTCAGAAGTGTGTTGACTATTTATGCACAAGGGTCTTCAGGAAAAGAAAATGTCTTGTATCTCAGATTTTCAATAATACTTAGGCTTTGTTTAGATTGATAAACAGCATGTGCAAGACGAGTCAATCTAGACAGACTAACCAGTACCAGCTATCCATGTTTCAATACTTGCGGGTTATTTCAGGTTAGAATTTGTCTGGTCCCAGGGGCTGGAAGATCATTAGTGATGAGAGTATGCTAAGCGTGCTCCTGCAGAATACCCTTCAGCTTGGTTTTGTCTGGTATTAATCTGGGTTCTGCACTCTGAGACTACTCTGAGCTACATGAAGCCTTACCACACTAACTGTCTAAAAGAGCCACTCAGAAACTTTTTGAACGTCCCGACATCCCATTACACTTACCATCCCTCTTAGCTGATCTGCAAGATCAGTTAGTAGTAGTAAATATAAAGCATGTAGACACTCTAAACCAATGTCATCACAGATTCACCATATCAATTAGTTTTCAAACACTGGGTTCTAGTAAACCTGCACAATGCACACAACATTTTTCTTAAGAAGATGTTAATCATGAAAATAATATAGTTTTAGCAGATAATCTTCTAACCCCAACAGCAAATAGAACTACTAAGAAACAAATTCTTATCATGTATGTCTGCCAAAGTGAAAAAAAAGAAGGTAGATTTAAATGAGATAAGGATCCAGCACTTAGTATTTGAATATTTTTATCTGAAACTAGAATCCATGCATTACAAAGGCTCCTTAATTAGGCCAAAACATTTCTACCAGGCTTAATGAACTATGCTTGTACACAGAGCACAGCTAAAATCATGCAAACTCTATTAGAGTAAGGTATAAACCTGGACCAATATTCACTTAAAAATACATACTTTTTGGATCAGAAAATCTATGCTTTTTAAAGCAATGTTAGATCAACTACACCATTATTCATGCTATTAATTTGCTTTCTTATATGTTAAACACATATTAGCATCTCCCTTGAAACAAAATATGAAACCAGTCAGTTTTTTCTTCTCAATAAAATGTCCTCTTCAATTCTATCTAAACATAAGATGAGGTGCAAAATTACTTCAGACTGGCCCGACTTTAAAAGATCCTCTGTACTGATGACTCAGACAGTCTAAGCATATGAGAGCCAAAAGTTAGTTGCAAATTACAAAGAAAAAGTTCAAATCTGTTCCACAGCCAAAAAACACATCTATTAAATCATAATGACATTTCTTGTTTCAAGCTGTGCCCATTCAGTTGTGTCATGCTAGTCACCGTGTTCCTGGCATGACTTTTCAGGGAAGTCATCTGTATGGCAGAGGAGTTATGCAAGTAGCTGGCAGGTCTCTCTTGCTGAGCTTTCCTCCTGCAGTGAAGCTGGTTGTTGAAATGTCTTCTAAAACTCTCACTGAGAAAATACAGTGCAAATGGGTTGACACAAGAGTTGCAGAAGCTTAGCACTCGGGCCACTAACGTAACAACCATATGTCCTACCGATCGATCAATCTCATTGTAATTAAAAGATCGGTACATGTATAGTACATGGTTAGGAAACCAGCAGATAGCAAAGAAGCCAACAAAAACTAGAACTATTTTTGCCAGACGCTTCCGAGTTTCCATCTAAAAAGATTAAGAGAACCCAAATGAACGACAAATGGAATTAGTCCACATAACAGACTTAATTAGAACATGTAGCATTTTATATTAACTTTGAAAACCCTCAGAAGTAAGGCCAGTAAAAATGCTTCCTTCAGGGGCTGAATTACTTTTTCTATCTCATTTACTTTCCTTTCCCACTTCTAGTTTACTTTCAGTTGTTTGCAGTTACAGAAGGCATCTCTTTCTGTATGTTACACACAGCAAGACTGATTCATGACCCAAGTAAGCACTGGTTTTTATCCTGAAAGCACACATCAAACGATGCCATGGAACATAGCCTTTTCTGATGAGATCTCCATGCTTGGCTTCAAATTTAGCTTTAGTTAAAAAGCTATTTAGAAACTATTGGCTTTAAAATGTAATGACACTGTGAGAAAAGGTAGAGGCATTGCTAGGTTGTTAGTTATGCAATGGTACTTACATCCCATTATTTTGCCCAAATGCCTCAGCTTACACCTCTCCTAAGCAAACGACCAAAACTGAATTGAACAGTCTAAGGTATCTTAAATCCAGGGTGAAGTGAAAGGTTCCATGAATCTTCAGTAATGACATGAAAGAAATGGAGGTATTCAAAGTGGCTGAAAAGTTGAAGGGAAATAAGCCCACACGGTAATTCCAAACTGAGAGAGGGAGTGAAACTGGTTGAGTAGAAGGCATCAAAGGGATGCAGAAACATTCTACATATTCCCCCCCAAAAGATTTATTATGTGTATAAGGTACTAAAGTTCTGCAAAGGAATTAAAATTTCCTGGCTTTTCTCAATTTTCTGGAAAAAAAAAAACCAAGTTAATTTATCCTAACAGGATTTCAAAATACGTGCAATAAGTTTGTAAGTAGTTTTCTTGGCTGCATCTAAACCAAAACCAGTGGGGAATTCACAAAAGATGGGACAACTCTAGCATTCCACTGGTAGGATTTGTGTTCTGACAGATTGTAAAGGCAGGCTAAAAGGTGCAGAGTTGTAGTGTGAATATTACCCCTTTGCACTACAGCCTAAAGAAATGCGAGTTGATAGCAAAAGTCTGAATTTACTTCCTCTTGCTGGGAGATTTGCAAGTACATCAGATTTTTCTGTTCTTCCGAGGCTCATAGATTAACAACAACAAAAAAAAACCCTAAGTAGAATGAAAAGACTATGTTCTTACTTTGAAAATATATGTGGGTTCAAAAATGTGTTATAAATGAAACATTTTTTCCATCCTGGGGGTTCAGCCAAAAGGCTCTTTGCATTTCATAGGAAAATAATATAATACATGAGGTGCTAATATGTAAGCATTTTTGACAAGAAACAGACTAGAGTAGAAATGAGATGCCGACCTAAAAGGGCATGAGGGAATGTGGCCTTTCTTTTTAAAAGAATGTGCTCGTGTTATGTATGTAAAGAGATTTCAGGGAGTATAAAGGAATTTTCTAAAATATCAGCAGAGAAAACCCTTCTGTGTCCTTTTAAAGGGTATAATATTTTCTCTCTATCAATGCTAACACTTTTGCAAAGTGATTAGGGCACTTGCTTTACAAAAGTTGCTGTTGGTGTATATACAAATATCCCTGCTAAAGAACAGCCTGTTGCTATATTATTGCTTCCTGTGCCTTATAGGAAAGCTCGCTTTGTCTAGCAATTTAAAATGCTTTCTCTCAAAATTATACAGAAGATATACTGGAAGTTTTATAGCATTTGTAATAAAAAGAGTATTAAGAAAAGTGTGAGTTCAGGATTCTGTTCAGGAAAGATTACTGAGAAAGTCAAAAAAGGAAAAGTCCAGAACTTGTTGGTCTGAGAAGAACCTTATATCTCATAAGAAAAATTTTGCCTGCTTGTGTCAGTTTTCTTCCTTTCCAAGCACAAATAAAAGAAGGAAGATTCCCAAGTTCATGTTTGAGTTCTTCCCAAAATGGCTGCATATAGAGACAGTTGCAACTACTAGCATTAACTACAAAAAAAAAATTTCTCAGGAAGAACAGAAGTAAAGGTTATACTAAAAATGCATATAAACACATATACCAACCCTATTTATTAGTAGTAGTATGCATTGATGGCATTGAATTTATATTTTTCCTTCCTCATATTCATTTACATACTAGGCTTAATATTGAGTAAATGTGAAAACAATCTTGATAATCCTTTATTTAACTCATGAATATGTAAACTAATCTATTCCTCTGTGAAACCCAACAATTAAGATGTTACGGTTTTTGGACTTTCATTTATAAATGTAGATAGCACATACATCTTTCAGTGAGATGTAAAAAGCAAATTGCTTACCTGTCTTTTGGAATGTTCACTGTATTCTCCAGGGATGTTGTGAGCACTTTTTATTAAACTCTTTGCAATGTGATAGTAGTAGATACTAATAATGGCAAGAGGAATAAGGAAATACACAAGGAAAATTAACACAGAATGGATCTTTGGGTGCATATCATCTGTCATGGGGTATGGTATGCATGCTGTGAAAGTGGCATTATCTGTGTCATTGATATGGGCCAGTTCAGAGAATACTGCTTCAGGAACTGCTAGGAGCATGGAGATTACCCAGATGGCAAGGGCTTTAATACAGGTCCGTAGTACTGCACCGGAGGTCTGGATGTCCATGGGATTTACAATTGCTTTGTACCTGAAATTGATCAAAATGCAGATGCAAATTAAAAGTTATCTTTTTTAATTCAACCTGCAACACAAAAGGATATTTCATACCTTACATTAAAATAATGTAATATTTTGTTCTTGTTTGAAATGTCAAGGGATATGTAACCTTTCTTAAATTTACATTTTCTAAATCACTGGCTTCATCTGCATACTCAACGGATGTGGGAAAAAGAACCCTGTATAGAATCTGTAGCTGTAGGTGCCCATTCTGTGCCAGCTTGGTGACAGCACAGAAGCAGCCATGACTCCACACTTTCTTTCCCCAAACCCTCCCAGCAAATCTACAAATGCACATCCTACCTCCATACTTCTACCTCCTTCTCATACGAGCACATGCACACTAATGTTCATTTCCTTCCTTGGCTTCTGCAGCCCAGGGGTCCCTCCTGCCCACCACCATGGCTGTCCCACTCTCAGATTCCACCAGAAACCCTGAAGCACAAGGCAATAATTAGCATTAACCACCTCTGCCAGATCAGCAACAACTGCTACTGTGGTACGTTTTGCCTTTCCACCCCAACACCCTTCTGTACACAGATACACTCTCCTGAGCACAATGCCTAGAATACATACATCTCCATAAAGTCAGGCAGGAATGACTCTCAACAGCCTGTGCAGAAGTATTAAACTCTTAAATAAACATTTCCAGATTGATAGTTTGAAGTTTCTGCTTTATTCTGCATTTCGGCAAACTGCCTCATAATATATGATTACATATAAAACTTTGCAGAATTGATACTTTCATAACCATTACAATAAGAAAAGAAAGAATTACAGAGAATGAAAATATATCATGCTACAGCAAAGTAAAATAAATGAATAGAAGAATAATTCTAGGATATATTAATGATTTGCTTAGATATTTAGTTTATTTTGAAACCTTTTTTTTTTTTCAAAGTAGAAGAAGATTACGTCTGTTTTTATTACAAACAGAATACGAAACAAAATATTTCAGTTTGTGTAAGTTGTGGTTATTTGGAAGATTTCTGTGTCTGAGTTTTGGGGTTTTTTCTTCCTCAACTTTTTGTTTCTAGTTTTGATTTAATTTATGATAGCTGGGTCTTCTCTAAAATTGCAAGTTTTGAGAAATGGAAAAATTACTTTATTACAGAAAGAAATATTTAACAGAAAGAAAGGAGTAAAGAAAGATTCATACACCAGGTGGATAACTTTATTCATCTTAATGTCTTTCTAGTCAGTGGAGATGCACTTTCAAAGGATGATTCAGATTTTAGATGTATTAATTCATCCTGTGAGATGTTTATTTTCCTTTATTAGCTAAACAATGAGCTTACAGTGAGAACCATAACTTAGATGTCTCTACTTGATGATAAAACTCCTCATCCTTGCATGTAGATACGTGTACATGTGTATAAAAATATAAATATGTGTGTGAATGGTCAGGTGTCTAAATCCATACCAAGGGTTTGCTTATGGTTAAATATAACTTAGTTACTGAAGGGAATGATGAGAAATTGAGTGATTCCACATACTATTTATGGCTGATTTGCAGATCCTGACAGGCACCTCATAGCCCCTCAACACTTTGAGCAGATGTTTGAGGCACTGTGGATAAAAGCTCTTACCCCCGTGCAGCAACTTGTGAGTTCTCTGGCAACCAATAATGCCACTGGCTATGCCAGGAAAATAACTGGGGGAAAGCCTTGTCTTTGTACCCTAGCAAACTTCTACTTCAGATAATCTTTAAGTCAAAATGTGCATTGGAAAGTTCTTTCTCAGAACGGTGATAAATTGTCTTATCACTAAATAATTAAAACTAGTGGCTTTTAATGTTCATATCCTTTCTAGACTCAGAGAGAGGATTTGTATTGTGTCTTTTGTCATATCATGGAGTAGAAAATAAAACCCTGTAAACTGTCTCTGTTAATTCATGTTTATCATTTCTTCTAAGACGCAATAACAAAGTCCCAGGGCGCCGGGTTGTAAAGAAATCCTTTCACACTACCATAGGAAGGACAGAAGCTTCTGCATAAAGCATGAACGCTCTCCAGCACAAACTGTGACCTTATTATTCAATCATTTGCTTCCTATTGCTGTCTGCCCTGATTTTATTACATAAAGACAGACCTTCTACTTCATTTCATTCAACTGAGGTGACGTCAAGTCCTTACATCTGTTCATTTCTTTACAACTTTACCTTGCTGGGGAAGAGCTGGTCTGGGGACTTTGCAGGAGCAGGGGGAAGACCTTGGATAAAAAATATGCTTTATGCAACACATTTTTATTCCTCTCTTTTCCCATTGCAGCGCTTCAAATTGTTTTGACCAAAGCCCTATGACCCAAGACAATGAGAATGACAATAGTTTTAGTAGTATTTGGTCTGGTTAATATCTAAATGGTAGACCTTTCAGAATCCCTTACAATAGCAGAAGACGTGGAAATGGTTTTGCCTTGGTATATATATTGCTTCAGCAAATAACATGCCTTCCCCTGAGTTACAACTGACTCCAAGACAGAAAGCATTGGAGCAGAGTGCCCCTTTTCATGGAAAAAAAAAGCTGACTACAGCCCCCCCAAAAATCTTCTTAATCCTATCAAAATTCTACTTGCTACTACAGCTGACTACAAGATGGAACTCCTCTTCCTAGGATTCAGCCATGTACGGTACTTGATGTCAATGGCAAGGAAAAAGCACTAAGTGCTTTACAAAATCTGTCATCTTGTTTATGTCTCTGAAAAGTCACAGAGTAGAAAGGGATAGGTTACAGATAAAATCAAATGTAAATTGAGTCTAATTAGAAGTCTTTCCAAAAAGAAGACCTAGTCTTTTCCTTTATATAAAACCAAAGTAAGGCTAAAACATACAACCAACTTTTCAAATTACAAATTGCATATTTTCTATCACTTAAACAACATCAGTAAATTACAGTAAGAGTGTAAATTATTTACTCAAATTAGTATGGAAAATACATTTTCTCCTTCATTGATGAAAAAAGAAAACTATAGGTAGCCATGAAGTTCAGGGAATAATTATAAATATGCATTTAATTAAAAGTCTTCATGTAAATACTGTCTTCCTACATCCTCTATCATTATCACTGCTGAGAAAGCACCACAACTCAGGAAATAATTTTATAGTAAGTTTACTTTCTTTGGAGATGTGGTTTCTGCCAACACAAGAACACACTCGCCCGTTCTGCAGATATTGGTTTTGTTTGTACAGCATATTTTCATTATGAAGCAATGTCCTCCTTTCTAAGTAACCCAAAAAAACTGATGAAAAGAAAGAATATTCCCCTCCTTCAGAGTTACAACATCTCTCTACCTACTAAACTCCAGTATAGCCTACCTACTTCTCCCCTTCTTTGTTTTCAAAGTCCTCCAAAAAGGTACTTCAGAGTTCCCAGTTAGAATGGAAATCTCTGTTTCCATCTCTGCTGCACTGACAATGCTATTCCCCTCCAACACACTTGGGTTTCAAAAAGAGCTGCTCTATGACTAGTCCTAAGCTGTCCTTCCATTGCATTGCTACCTGTTTTTTCTAGAATACTTTGTATCAGAAACGGTGTGACCAGCAGGTCCAGGGAGGTGATTCTCCCTCTGTACTCAGCACTGGTGAGGCCGTTCCTTGAATATTGTGTCCAGTTCTGGGCCCCTCACCACAAGAAGGATGTTGAGGCTCTGGAGCAAGTCCAGAGAAGAGCGACGAGGCTGGTGAAGGGGCTGGAGAACAGACCCTATGAGGAGCGGCTGAGAGAGCTGGGGTTGTTTAGCCTGGAGAAGAGGAGGCTGAGAGGAGACCTCATTACTCTCTACAAGTACCTGAAAGGTGGTTGTGGAGAGGAGGGAGCTGGCCTCTTCTCCCAAGTGACAGGGGACAGGACAAGAGGGAATGGCCTCAAGCTCCGCCAGGGTAGGTTTAGGCTGGAGATTAGGAGGAGGTTTTTCACAGAAAGGGTCATTGGGCATTGGAACAGGCTGCCCAGGGAGGTGGTTGAGTCAACTTCCCTGGAGGTGTTTAAGACACGGGTGGATGAGGTATTGAGGGACTTGGTTTAGTGTTAGATAGGAATGGTTGGACTAGAAGATCCGATGGGTCCCTTCCAACCTGGTTGTTCTGTGATTCTGTGATGACCTTCAAAAAACAACTTATAAAACCAAAACAATGCCCCATTAGGCAGTCCCTAGCCTATGATTACAGCCTACCATTCTCAGCAGGATTGCTTCAATATTTCCTTGCCCTTTTGTTTCTGTAACTCTTGTTGTCTTCACTACCCTTCTAGTAAAGGACTTTCTTCTTGAGCCCACTCATACAGCACCTACCACAAATGGGACCCTTAACGTACCACCTAATTTCCTGTATGTCATCACAATGCACATAGATAAATATAATAATGAAGTGTCATAAATCGAGCAGAGATCTAATTCAGGTAGGGCAGATTCATACTACTTTGATTTAACTTGCATTTTAATCCAGGAGCTGGAGAGATTGGTTACATTATTATTCTGTTTTAAGTGAAGTTGCTGTGTCATAGCACTTCATTTCCTGTAAACTAGAGTAATTTATCAAAACCATTTATATGCTCCCTTTTTATTGTGTCGTTGCATGAAGATTTGAAATACAAAAAAACCCAACACTTAGCCTAAAACTACAAAAGAATATAAATATATATGAATATGAAACATGGCTTTATGGTCAATATTTTTTAAAAATATTAATATCATGACCAGTTGTATTACACTTCTCTAAAGAATGAAATTTTGGATGGTCCAAATCCCTCTTCCTTATACAGGCAGTTCAGTTGACTCAACTCCAGTCACGTCATTAAGAAGAGAACAATTTATCTAGCTGAGAACAATGTGGAATCCTTTCATATCCACTGTTGGGGAAATTCCTTTCACAATACACAGACAGTTTGAGATTCACATTTATACTATTTTATTCTTACAAAATCTTGACATTTAAAGTAGATTTCTTAATTTTTTTAGTATTTAGTCCAAATATTTTCATTCTGTGCTTATCTTCTAAGCACAGAGAATTACATTCACCAGGAATAAGCATCTCAGAGGTCTCATAGTTGAACACAATGAACAGTATTTGCAATGAAAACTAGCAGACCATGTGTAAACACAATCAAAATTAATGTCAATGACGTCTGTTCTGCGTTTCTCGAGGGAAAATATCAAGATTTTCCTAAGTGGAAAAAGTTTTCCATTTTACAGAAATACGCTCTGTTGAGCCAAAACCTGTCAATAATATTTCAACAAGAAAAGCGACATTTATTCCTTTGAATAGTGATTTCTCCACCCTAAAGAATCAAAACATAAGTGTCTCAGGATGGGGGAAGGGTTCTGCGTGAAATATATTAACTGTCCTGCCCAACCAGTGTTTTAGAGGAAATATTTTTTCTTTCATTATCATTTTTTGTCTTGCTATTTCTTTCTCTCACCATTCACCTCATATAAGACAACTATATTTCTTACAATCTCATGCCAATCTGGCAATGCTACCTCACTGCCTGAAATATGGCTTTTTAGTTCTTCTTGCCTAAGTCCATTTACTTATAACTGCACATGTTAAAAGTATCATGAGCAATTTGTTCAGTTCTTCTCCTGAAAGCAGCAAATGGTTTAACTGTTTATTATTCAGAAAAGTTCATATATAACTGTATTCTAGGGGGAGGGGGGAAGGGGGAAATCTGCATTAATCAGAGCAAAGTCATCTGTTGCTAGTATAATATGGGCATTGCATCGATCACTGGCTGAGATAAGCACCACAGCCATATCTCCCTTTGCCATCCTCAGGAGACATGCACAAAGGCTGGAGCTTAACACATGTCTGTGTCTGAATAAAGCTTGAGAAAAATTTGTCTGACATGGGAGGAAAATGTTATTTGCTGAGAAATCATTTTCAGCTGTGTAAAGATGGTCACAAGAGGAACTTTTCCAACAGCTGACTTGAATTGCTTGACTTTAACAAACCCAGCCTAAAATGCACAATTCCTTAATCTACTCCAGACACAAAATTCCTACTGCATTGCTGGGGGGAGGGGAGGATGGAGTGCCATCCCTTTTTTCTTTCTGGAGTATTTTCCATCATATTCCTTTTAGTTGTATGTAATAGATACAAAAAACTAGAACATTTTCAGGTAGGGACAGGTAAAGTTTAACTTGACGAAGGTTGTTGTGGCAAGCTTTAATTGGTGAGTCATGTTTGCATAAACTAGAGGGTGAGCTGAACAAAATATGAGAGACAAAGCCTGCCCAATCTCTCTTATACTTTTTTTGCTTTGCCAGTTATTGCATAATTATAACTATATTGCAATAGCTGAGAGTCAAAGAAGCATCTGGAGCATCATTTCTTTTAATGTACTTCAATAAGTCCTTCATTCATTACATTTACCCATTTAGGGTTTCTAAGATACATACTCTTAGATTTCATAATTTTACTGGTTCCATATAATTTTGGTTTCGCATCTACTACATACAGTGAAGGGATTGCTTTTATCTTAGAGGTAATATTTCATTTTACCTTTGATTATTTTTTCTTTGTTCTTTGATTAGTTATAAGTAATTTTCAAGATGTCATTTAATACTACCTTCCTAGTAAAAGCTCTTTAGTCCCTGAACCTCAGCTATGAGAGCTCAAAAGGATATCATGCCCACTTTCCTGCTTCATGTGCTCTGCTACATGTAATAAGAAACGAAGATTTTAGAGGTCTCCAAAGCTTGAATCCGCATCGACATTACAAAAGAACAAACTTTAAATAAATTCAGAAGATGACTAGGAGAAATATTTATTAAGGGTTATTTTAATAATGAAAAATCTTTAAGTAGTTACTAGGGCTTCTTTTCACACTTCTGACCATCTTCAAAACACTTCCACAGTCCCCCAACAAGTGGGAGACTGCATATGTGCAAAGTGAGCTAAAATGTTTTTTGTTATCAGCTGCAGTCAGAAGCCAGCACATTAATATTAAGCTTTCCACAAAACTTTTCTGAGTCTTCTTACACTTTTAAAAACAGAGACTGCAATCTTCCAAATCTAAAGCAAATAAACAAAGAAATAATAGAAACAAACAAAAAAGGATCAAATAGTTTAGCTCTGCAAATCTACAGAATACATTTTAAGCATCTCAGTCAGGTGCTGTAATTAGTTATTTAAGTATGAATTTAAGTTTTCAGAGTCCTTTGTTATTAAGATATAGGAAAGAAAATATGGCACTAATGAAAAATAACTCTGTTATGTAGGTAATCAAGTATTTATCCCATCAAAAATGTCTTTCAGTTACACTTTCTAGGAAAAACACAAAGAATATGCTATTTCAGTTGCAGTAGGGTGAGTTACTCCACTGTTCATCTTCACTGTTTTCATTAGAGTCCATAGGACTGCATTTGAGCTAATACACTTAAAACCTTCATTAAAAAGAAAATTCAATCTAGAAAAAGTAGCAGAATTAAATTTGATACTACTTTTTTTTAGAGAACATATAAAAAAGGAGGCATAAATGACAGATTAAATTTTAAGAAGCTGCCATTTATTCCTTCAAAGTCTGTTCACCCCAGGTCACTTGGCATTTTGTGGTTATAGTTACTCCTCATCAGCATACATGATAATGCAGTGGTGGCCAAAGGTGCACACTGTACTACTCATTCTTAATCCACTGTCCCTGAGCTTTTCCAGTTACCTCTCTACACCAAAGACACACCTCTACACCAAAGTTTGTGTCATCCAGATCTCTCACTCTGAAAAACATCTTACAAACATGTTTCTGTGCTTGCATTTAGCTTCCTTACCTTAGATCCCTATTCAGACACAAAACAGGAAGATATCACACTTTGAGAAGAAGAGGAGGAGCCCCATGGGACCAGTTTGCATTCTGAGCTAACTGCATGGTCCACCGTAAGCATAAATCTGAAAAACATTCCCTGAAGCACTGACCAAGTTCATGGGATGGTTCAAGCCAGGCATAGCTCAACACAGATTCATCCCTGGCTTAGGCCTTTTTTTGCAGTGAGGAGACATGGGCACACATTTTCTTCATGTGTCATGCTGAGTTCCCTCTGGTTACAATTCTCCTCTCACACCTTTATTTTTACCTTCTTTATCCAAGACCCCACCAAGTCCTGGGACTTTCTCATAGATAGCCATTAGCCCTGGTCAAAACTACAGTCCATGGCCCCTGGAGAAGCAGGCTTAACAATGGAATCCATTTTTTATTTCCTTGTCCCACGACATCTCTAAGAATTCCACACCTGGTCATTACACAACAGCTCTGTGGACACTTTCAGGTTGTGCTGAGTGCTGTTCAGGGTGTTCTGCCCAATGACTCCCTTAATTTCCTTGTTAATTTGGTTTTGTTTTGTACATTTTTGTCTCTCAGCCCTCTTCCTTTTTCATTTGCCATCCATTGCAATTATTAGATTTTCCTTTCATGTAATCCACCCTCTCTTTTTTTAAACCATAGAAATAGTAAGGTTTCTAGAGGAGGTCTGGTTTCTCTGAAATAGAGGCAAAACAATAGGAGCAGTGGCCATGAAGGGCAGAGGTGCTGACCCTACACAGCTCCTGCATGGCAGTGAGAGGGGACAGCTGGCTGAGCAACACGATTCCTATGCTGCCTTCTGCACCCCAGAGGAGAGGGAGATCACACTCTCCTCTGTTGCTAACACACTGCACCACAACTGCCACTACTGCATCATCTCTTCTGCAACCATCCCCACTGTTGCTGTTGACCTGCCACCTGACTCTGCTCCAAAATATGTAGATCTGCAGTAGGGCACCACCACACACACCTGGTAGCCAGACCCACAGGAGCTCAAGGGTGGAAAAGGCTGACTGATGGGACCAGGTACTATTCCTGGGATGGGCACAGGCAATATGGAAACCAAGACAACCTCCTTTATCTGAATTCATGCAGGCACGCCATAAAGAACTCTAAATATTTTAAATCTATTCCTTAGTGTAATCAGTGTCTGCAGTTCTATACAGTCCTGTGGTAATATGTAGAAAAAAGCAGGAGAGGCTTTAATCATCATATATTAAAACATACTTTGAGCATTATCTGTGAAAGAAGTAGTCATTGAGAAGACATTGTATACCAGACCAAATATGTAATGGAACCTTTTTAGTGACAACACCACTTCCAAACTGAGAACATCCTATGCTAGGTTTACTCATCTGGAGAAAACACTGCCCCCAGCCAGATCTCACCTCTTCATCACCTCTTGGGTGCAGGATGTTGCCACTCCTCCTGATTTGCACATACAGTTTCCCCATAACCCAATCTGGTCAAGATGGCAGACCTTGCAATCCACAAATTAGCATGATAAAAATCTCTCCACACCACTACCTCCCCTTTAGTTCAACACGTGTCATACAAAAAAGTAGACCTGAGTCCAACTCAGACTGCACTGAAAGTCCAGCCAACTTCACTTAGAGGTGACTTGGGCCCCTAGGAGATAACGCACTGGTCTCTGAAATCAGTGGCTGCTCTTCTGAAGGAAGAAGAAATGGGGTTTTTTCTTAGCAACTGAAAACATAACGACAGGGGATAAAGAAATAGAGTTTTCAAATTCTATATTTTAAATTTAAATAGTATTTCTGATTTTCTGATATTTGTATAAATTGTGGGCTCTGAAATGTTGGAGGAACGTATTTATTATGAACCTATATGGTCACAGCACACCATCTGTAGATAGTGGGTCCCTTCCAAGTTGGTGATTCTATGATTTTCTAGGATGTGTGACTCTAAATGTATCCAGTTTAAACAGATTCAAAATTATTACTTCTGGAATCTTTACTGATATTAAAAGGAGGAGGCAAAATTATATGGAAAAAAGTCAAACACTGAATGCTCCAAAACTATATAAAAAGTAAATTAATAAACCTTACGTATTAGACCAACAGTGTTCCCACACATTATATTTCACTACAAACATTATCTCCTCTGCAGATAACTTCTTCCCTTTTCAAATAATATATCACAATCACACTCTTAAAGAGAGGAAATAGAGAAGAAATAAAACTGCAAGGTTTGCTTAGATCTCCAAGAACAGGTTTTGACATAGTCTAACAGAGGTAATCAGAGAGTTACAGGAGTTCACTTTAAAGTATGTTTTTTCAAACTCTTCTTCAAAAATACAATCCATTTTCATATGTTATAAAGTCTTTACACACAAGCATTTTAGGTCCTGATTCAAACACCACTGAAACTGATGGCCATGGAAGACTACTGTCAGGTGGAATCAACGTTTTACTGAACTTGCTGAAAAAAAAAATAAATAAATTACAGTTATACTCTATAAAAAGTGGATTAAAAGTGTTAATGAAACAATACCATAAGTATGAAGATATATTAATACATTCAAGCCTTTACATCAAGCACCAGTGTAATGCATTTGTTCAGCATTTAATCCTACAAAAGAAAATGGGGTATTTCTGATAAAGAAAGAATTAAACATTTTAATTCCTGGCTCAAAAAAAAAAGTGTTTAGATAAGGGAAGAAGAATAATTTCATCTAATTTAAGGATGTCAATTACACTGCAAGATTTTGTCTTTCAGAGCCTGAAGCACGGTCTAACAGCCACACAGATGCTATAAAGCTCTCAAGTATACATTTATATCACTGGGAACAAAAAGCTTGCTGTTCATCAATTTGTTACTTTCTAGTTTGTTTGGGGGGATTTTTTTTTCCACTTCCCTTTCCACAGGTTCAGAAGAGGCCAAAATTTCTGACAGTCACTTTTGGTAACCTGCTTTTCTACTAAGGTACAAACACACACACAACACACACACACACACACACACTTTCTCAGCAGAAAGGAAAAAAATCTATTAAAAATACCTCTGTATTTGACTTGGTTCAAGCTGCTCGCTGCTTGTGATTTGTCATGGATTATATTTAGGGTCTAAAACCTTCCTCTAATGAATACGACTTCAATACAGGAGCATTCCACAGGTGCATAAGAGAGGAATAAATCCAGTTGTTGCAGCACCCTGGAAGCTGGAGGCCTAGGTGCATCCATCTCTGGAAATCCTTTAACTTGCTAGTACTAACCAGACTGGCTGGTATCTCACAAGCTGGAATAATGGGATTGCAAGTATGGGATATCTGATCAGAGATGTTCTTTACCTTTCATGTCAAACCCAGCTAGCCTTAGCCCAAACTGCAGAGGGCTGCGAAGTGGCAACCCCGCTTACCTACCTGTCAGCACTGAGGGCAGTGAGGGTGAAGACAGAGACACCTACAGAGGTGAGCTGGATGGCAGGGATGAGCTTGCAGCCCACCTCCCCGAAGAGCCACTCCTCAGAGAAGTACCGGGAGGCATCCACAGGCACACAGGTCACGAGCAGTAGCAGATCACCGGCAGCAAGGCTGGAGATGAAGATGTTGGGCACACTCCTCATGGCACTGTTAGAGATGAAGATTTTCATGAGGGTGATGTTGCCCAGCAAGCCCACGGTGATAATAAGCAGGTAAAGCGAAGGGATCACACAGCGGATGGTGAACATAGCCGAGCCCTGCCCCAGGGGCAGCAAGGTTGTGTCTGGCACTAGCTGGATGCTCCCATTTCCCCAAAGGGGCATTGCCGTGAGCTCAGGTGGCAGCTCTGTCTCCATCCTCCAGCTTCGGGCGGACTGCAGATGTCCAGTGCAAACTGCAGTGGGAGTCGCGGGAAAGCTTCACCTCTCTGCAAGTCAACCAACTTTCCCCCTCCCAGTTCTCTCCAGCCTTTCTTCCCCTGCCGAGTTTTCTCCCCTCAGAAACGCAGACGGGGCACCGTCCGCCGGCAGAGTGCAAGGGGGACATAAGAAATTCCGTGCCGCTCCCTCTGGGCTCCCGGCACCAGCCGCTTCCCGGGAGGGGCAGGAGGGCGAGGCCCTTCGCTCCGGGACATCGCCCGCCCCAGGCCCCGCGAGGCGCTGTCCAGCGGGGCCGGTGCTGCCGAGCCGCAACCCGCATCCGCTCCCGGCTCCGCTGCCCCCATTTATAGCCGGTGCGGGGAGGAGCCGCCCCGCCTCTCCTCCTGCAAGCGGAGGAGCCACCGTCCCGCGGGGTCCGAGCCACTGACGGTGACGAAGGGCGCGGGAGGCTTCTCCTCCCTCCTCTGCTCTCCTCGCGCACCCCCGAGAGCTCTCCGCCTCCGGGATACCCATCTTCCAACCTCTTACCCAGGCGAAACCATGGCGCGTTGAAGCACAGAATGACAGGGAGCGAGAGGACTTGGAGACGAAGAGGTTTTATTCTTCTCGTCCAGCTGCCTCTAAAGTTTCGCTGTTTGATTTGCAAAGTTGCTTTTCACGATGGTCTCAGTTATAAAAATGGTTATAGGAGATGTGCCTTATCCATTAAATACAGAATCACAGAATCACAGAATCACAGAACAACAAGGTTGGAAGGGACCCATCGGATCTTCTAGTCCAACCATTCCTATCTAACACTAAACCAAGTCCCTCAAGACCTCATCCACCCGTGCCTTAAACACCTCCAGGGAAGGGGAATCAACCACCTCCCTGGGCAGCCTATTCCAATGCCCAATGACCCTCTGCATGAAAAACCTCCTCCTAATCTCCAGCCTAAATCTCCCCTGGCGGAGCTTGAGGCCATTCCCTCTTGTCCTGTCCCCTGTCACTTGGGAGAAGAGCCCAGCTCCCTCCTCTCTACAACCTCCCTTCAGGTACTTGTAGAGAGTAATGAGGTCTCCTCTCAACCTCCTCTTCTCCAGGCTAAACAACCCCAGCTCTCTCAGCCGCTCCTCATAGGGTCTGTTCTCCAGCCCCTTCACCAGCCTCATTGCTCTTCTCTGGACTCGCTCCAGAGCCTCAACATCCTTCTTGTGGTGAGGGGCCCAGAACTGAACACAGAATTCAAGGAGCGGCCTCACCAGTGCTGAGTACAGAGGGAGAATCAGCTCCCTGGACCTGCTGGTCATACCATTTCTGATCCAAGCCAGGATGCCATTGGCCTTCTTGGCCACCTGGGCACACTGCTGGCTCATGTTCAGTCGGCTGTCGACCAACACCCCCAGGTCTCTCTCCTCCTGGCAGTTTTCCAGCCAGGCTTCTCCCAGTCTGTAGTTCTGCATAGGGTTGTTGTGCCCAAGGGAGAATAAATGTATGCCTCTTTGAAGCACAGCACTTATCTCTGGTGTTTCTTACCTTTCACTGAGGTAATACTTTTACTTCCCAGTGTCTGCACACGCATAGGCTTTCCAAACAGCTCTTTCTGTTTCCAGCAGTAGTCACAGTGCTGAGAGACAGACCTCCTGAACTGAAGTTTTCAAGACAGAGAGCTAAGGCAGAGGATTAACAGCATTTGCCAGTAACATTCTCAGTAGAGTGATCTTTACCTTCCTTTTCTCCAAAGAAAGGATGTATGAGCTTGCAGAGAACCTGCTTGTTCATATTATTAAAGCACGTCTCTTGAAGTCCTGTGGGTTTATGATAACTGTATGGAGAAAGTGAATGAATGCACAGAGGACTTGCTGAAGTGGGAGAGTTTAACGCTTGAAATACCAGAAGCATGTCACATATGCAGTAATACGTAGCCTGACCTGGCATGCTGTTTACTGTAGGAATGAAATTTAAAGACATGCAGGATTTATCTTAAATAACTTTTTACTAAGATTGTCAAACAAAATGTATTACTGCTTCTTAAAAGTTAAACCTCTCTGTATCTATTGATTGATCTTTGTGTTCCTTCTCACCTTCCTGAATATATAAATGTTTTAAACTTGTGTAAGTAGCTGATTCATACAAAGCTGATTAGTTTATTAGAAAACCCAACCGGTGCTTAGTCCTCAGAAACGATCGGGATAGAGACTTTGCCCTTACCACTAGGGGACTAATAGGAATTGTCACAGAGCTTGTCTGTACGCGATTCTTGTTACAGATCATTTCCTCCACACAGTGTTGAATTCCCCCCGCCCGAGGCAGCCTTACTGTCAACCTGTATCACAACTGATGGCACCTTCTACATTGCTGAGTGTACACAAACTTTAAGACCATCAATAATCAGGTTTCCACAAACAGCCCAAATTTCAATTTTTTTATTTCTATTGGTTGTATTCAACATGTATCTTTAACTATGACCCCAGACTATAGTCCTTTCACTAATTTATTTGAAAATGGATTTATATATGAACAATCAATAAGTTTCCCATTGGGGGAACTTTTTAAAGTCAACATGTCTTTGATACTAATTCACCTGAGACATCAAGAAGCTGAGTCTTTTTCCGTAAATATCAACAGAACAGTTTAAAAGCTTCTATTGGCATAAATTTCTTGATGTTTGTGTGGAGAAAGCTGAGGTCACTTGCTTTTTGTTGCACAACACCACCACTCCTACTGCCTTCCAGTAGAATTTTTGCCTGTCTATTAGTCCAAAGGATGGAATTTGTAAGATGGAGGAACTGGTAACGTATTCAGTGGGAATTTTTTCCCCTATTTTTTTGTCATTAATTTTATCCAATTTGTATTTTCAGAATTCCAAACATCCAGGAAACAAGCTTTGGAGACTGTGTTTGCAGCTCAAAAGAAACAGAAAGCTAGATTATGCTTCTACTGTCATGCAACGGATGTCTGCATAAAGACAAGGGAATATACTCACACGGCACAAATAAAATTTCCTGTAGAGGCAAAAAGGACAGGGAAAAGATCCACAGACCCTGACATAAACCAGCCAGGATTCAGATCCCCATATACAAACTGCTCATCATTCCCTTTTCAAACAAAAGAATCTATCCAACTCTTTGATGCTATTTCAGATTATAGCCTAGAAACAATCTTATTGTGCAGTTGTAAGACAGTACTTAGCACAAGAGCAAAGGAGGGAGGGATAGAGAGTGCCAAAGGTAATTCTACTTCACTAGAAACAAACTGTGCTTAGGCTGAAATAAGCCAGCACAGACAGGTCATGTCTGGGAATGCAACACTACAGGACAGGTACTACAGCAACTTGGAAATGAAAAGAAATACTGTTGTGGATTTGTGTAGAGAATGTCACAATTGGCACAAGCTAGCAAACTAGACATATTCAAAAGGGAAATGCTGAGTAGCTGCTCAGGGGCAAGTTCTGAGAAGCAGATAAGATGTCAGATATGTGCCAAGCAGCCCTTTATCCTTCAAGACTCCAGATAACAGAAGAAGCAGTTACACTCTGTAGTAAGAACTGAGCTGTGTCTGCTGGCAGTATTAAGACCTCAGAGCTATTGGCTGCAAGCAGTAGTTTGCGTCCCCCAAGGCCTGGTAAAGCTGCAGCAAACATAAACAAGGTAATTCTTCTTGATTAAGACTGCATGAATGGGCACAAAGAATATAGAATAGAGTGCTAGAATGATTCATCATGCTTATATCTTAATTTTTCAAATATGCTTTTGAGATTAAACAGACTTTCCATTAATTAAAAGAAATTAGCAGTGAGGAAGAAGCTTTATGTATCGCACACATCTCCCCAAACTGAGCACCATGGCTGAGCATATACTGGTTGCCAATTAGCTGAGACTCACTTTAGTCCATCCTTCTTAACTCCCAAACTTTGTATCCTGCTTACAACTCTTTGTGCTAAACATAAACCAGCAGGCACTCAGGAGAATCTGAGGAAGCCACCTGCCTCCTAAGCCTCCTGTCCTAGCTGAAGGTAAAACAACTTCTGTCATAGGCCCAAATTACAGTGATCTGCAGCTAGTAGAGGCCTCCACTGGGCCTAAGCTTCAGTATGGGGAAGTCCGCAAACCAAAATGGAACTCTGCAAAATCAGCATGAGTAAAGCTGGAAAGTTTGCAGAAGAGGCTCTTTGCCAAGATCTAGACATGCAAGCTCTCTTTTGGCAGATAAAAGCTTATCTTCCTGGTACCAGTTCATTTTTTTGTGCCATTTCATTTTGTGCCATTTTTGTGGTGCTGTTTTTTCATGGTACAGGGATAATAGATGCCATTACATTTAACGGCATTAATAAAGAAATGGACTGGATATGAGTTAAACTCAGTTCATCCCTCTAAGAACAAGCACAGCTTTATGCATGCATATAGTTTCCGTTTGTCTAACTTCAACTCCTTAATAGGTTAAAGAGCACACTACTGAGTTGCAACCTTGAGTGAAAGCCAAGCATAGGACTCACATCAAAATAAGTGTGCTATCTTCCATCCCATTTGTGCATGACAAACAACCAACAGTCACCCACTCCTGCAGATTCAAACCAAATTATTTTCTACCAAGAAAAGTCCCAAGGAACAGCTTAAGCTGCCTTAGCAGACTACATTCAAAAGGACTCCACCATGCACTGCTATTAGTTCCTTCTGGTTTGAAGATAATGGTCTTCTTGTGCTCCAGCTCACATACCATGTATTAAGCCACTTTAAAGAAACCAACAGTGTAATTCATTATTATTATTGTTGTTGCAAGCAATTATGTTATCCCCACCTAACAATAAAAAGAAACAAAGTAGCTTTTGTGTAGTGCAGCTTTTTACCCAAATGTGTTTTTAAATGTTGTTTCTACCTGTAGTGAAATAAAATGCTTCCTGACCAAATTTTATTATTATTGTTTGTTCACGTTTATTGATTAATGGGAAATTAATCACTATTATAACAAGTATAACAAAAAGCATTGAAAGATATGTCTCAATTTAGAAACTAGGAGTTTTTCAGTTTTCCTGTTATTGCTTTTTGAAACATTTTTTCTTAAAGACATCATAATATGAATACATGCATTCTTTGAAGCACATTCAACAGTAGTCTTTCAATAGAAAGTCACATTTCAAGATAATTAAGTGATTAAAATAATACTGATATTAAACATCAATCCACCATGCTGAGCTTCTTTAGTATTTTTATAGTATTGTAGAAACATTACAAAATGCTTTTGGATGATAATTAAGCTCAACATGCATTATAAGCAGAAGAAAAATAATTCACTGTAATCACAGTTACTGCATGTAGCAATATCAGAGTGGTTAACATTCTTTGTTTAGATTCAATTGTTATGTCTTTCAATTCAGAATCTTGGACCTACAGCTTCTAAGTTCAATTCCATCCCTACTTTTTACTACACTCAGTTAAAAAGAAGTTATTAAATTCTAGATGGTGCAAACAGAACCTGCCAGCAGCCCTGGATTGGTAAGTTTTGGTTCTCTGAGAGAGGGCCAGGGACCGGCCTGGGAGAGAAGCTCAGCCTGGGGACCCGGCCTGGGGTGATGGTTAGCTGGTACCTGAGGCAGTGGGGCAGGAGCCAGGGATCACCCAATGGTAGGGATTGCTGCTCCCAGGGGCAAAAGGCAGAGCGAATAGGAGCCGGGGGAAGCTGATTGCCTTCACCTTGCCTTCCCTAGCCATGTACCCCAGCTTCATGTGGATCTTCTTGAGGGATGCGTGAGTACGCTCCAGCAGAGCAAGGGTGCGCTCAGCCCCAAGCGCTCAGCAGCAGAGCTGGGTGCCTTCCTCCACCCAGCATTCAGCAGCGGGATCTGATGCCCACCTGATGTCTGGGTGCTAAAAACATCCCTCTGGGGAAGCCAAAATTCAGTTTGCGAGAATAATTTACCTCTACATTTGATGATAGCATTTGATGATAGTTTTGCCGTCACTGGACATCGCATAAATTGATACAACAGCAAAATGAATGGACTTTAAACAGCAGCGTTCCACTGCATCTAGTGCGTTCTGGAACATCAGAACACAGATAAAGGCAGTGAAACAAAATAATGGATAAGTGCCAGATGGAGGAATGTTCACATAAAATTAGTAGCAACAAGAAAGTGTTCCAAGTCATTATTTTGTCACAAAGCTACCGCAGTTTTCATAAGCAAACTCTCTCCTTTTAAAAAAAGCAGAAGAAAATAAATATTTTGTGCAATGAAAAAGAACAAGCAGCCCTCCAAGAATAATTCTGTTCATTCTTGGGTTTATGTTTAATAATGCTGTGATTTGCAGCTCAGGACACCAATGGCATTTGGCCAGTCCCACACTCTTTTCTTTGGCTTAGTTCATACGTTTCTCCTTGGAGTTTTGGGCTTTGTACTTTACAGAAACGAGGCCTTGCACTTCAACTGTGACCCTGGCAAGGTAGAAGTTAATCTCCTCTGTTACAAGCAGTTCAGATCTCAACCCCTCAGGTAATTCTATTTTCTTATTGTAGAAATCCAATGTTAAGAAAACAAGCTATAAAACATTAAACAGAATTGTTCCATGTAAGAAGTAGTAACTGATTGTGCTAATTATCACATGGTTTTTTAATTAATAGTTTCTTTCACCTGAGACTAAACACAGAGTTGTGCTTTTAGCCTTCATAACAATCCTTAAGCTTCAGAAACAAATTGAACATCTCAATTTAAAACAGAGCAGTGTTTTTTACTCTTACTGTCATCTGTTTATACATTTGATATATATAAAAAGAGACCTGCAAATTGTTTCAATATGTGAATATTTTAGCTGTCCCAATGCAGTTGTAAATGACCTGAAAACTATGTTTCTGTTACATTTTAGGTATTGTGGGTATTACAGCTTGTGATTGTACTGGTATCTGGAGCATTATACTGCATGTAAGAGCATTAAACAGGAAGACATCCTCCAAAAGTCATTCTACAGTTGGTTTTATATCTTCGCTGTTTTCTTAAGGATTATCCTTGAACCTGTGGCTTTTTGGCTTCAGATTTAGCTCTTTGGTTTCAAAGTGAACACAATCTACATGTGTGATGTGGCAGCGCTTAAAAGAAAGTTTAACATTACACAGTGTGTGGTGCCAGAGCACTTTGAAAAGACCATTTTCCTTATTGTAGTGTACACATTTACTGTGATTACAGTGGTTTCATGCATTGATGAGTTTTTTGAGATCTCATGTAGACGGCTAAGTTTCCTAAAAACGCAGTGACATCAGTCACTCCTAGTCACTCCTAGTCATTTACCACTCTGCCCACCTGTAGTTTTATAACAATGATTTCAAGTCGTAACAAGAACATCTCTTGTCCTCTATTAAGTGTTGCATAAAAGAACTACACTCATGTTTGCTGTTGCACAGTAGTCATCTGACACTTACTCCTCATATAAAAACCACTGTATGATGTGAATAATCTTTGTTTCCATGTCAAGACAAAAGGCAATAACATTTACAAGAGTTACATGTTTTCATGATCTGCTGCATACAATAGTTTTGCCTCCAGAGGAGTGTCTGTGTGTGAAGAGGAGTTTATTTATTAACGGATTTCTATTCACAGCTTTCCTGAGCACATGCCATTGAATTTAATGTTATTGACCTTCCAGAAAAAAATATTCCAAATTTTTACACAGTCTTATGGTTTCAGAAATAAGCAGTAATGGTGGATAATGCCTGGCAACTAGAAACATTCAAACATTTTTCCCTAGTAGTGTCACTCTTACAACCGGCATCTCAGACCCCAGAGGCAGAAACTCCTGGTAAGGCCATAGTGACAACATGCTCAGTGATATCAGCTTACTTTGCATCAGCTTACTTAGCTGGAGTCATCTGCTAGCTGTGAATCCCCTTTTATAAGTGAAAGACTAACATGGCATTCTTTATGGAATGCCTTACCTTCGTGATGTTTTGGCTTACAACATAGAAGACTTTCACCCATTCCGTATGACCACGTTTTGAAGGAGTGAGTGAAGGGGTTTAATGAATTAGTTTCATACAGGAGGCTTAAAAGTGTCAAAAGAAAATCTCAAAGAAAAACCTATTCTGGGTCCAGTCATGCATTGATTTTAGTGACAGGTTTGCTCGTATGTGACTGCAGAACTGGGCCCACAGATTTTTTTTTTCTTTTTTTTTTTTTGCTCTATGTGTCACATATAACAACGTACTGCTAGTCAAAAGTCAAAAGGAATCTGTCAGCATCTTTGATGACAGAGTCCAAAAGACCAGCAAAGTCAAAAGGAATCCGTCAGCATCTTTGGACAGAGTTTGAGGACTGTAATATTTAAGGGAAAAATGTTTTTGCTTCTTGAATGAATTTTAACTGATAGGAGAAGATACAGCATAGGCAACATTCAACATAAAAGCATAAAAAGCTGAGATCACAGTGATAACATTTGGGTTCTTTCAGGAATTTTTGGAAAAATTGCTACAAAACTTTTTAGCAACAGGTATTAGATAAGCATTCCCAAAAAAAGTTTAGGTTAGAAGAGCCTTAAAATCTTCATCCACAAAAACTAGTCCTCATTACATAAATGGAATTTCATGATTTAGTTGTCTTGGATTTGATTAGATCGAAGCCATTCAAATCCAAGTAGGTCAGAACTAAATGTGTGATGTTTTTAACTAGCTGACCAAGAACAAGATGATAAATTTCAATATATTCACTATGTTAAAGCATTATAATACTGCATGGTTTTTTTTCCACATGGAAATAAGTTATGTGTTGTCTTAAATATATGTTCAGTCAACACTATCAGATTTATGCAATATTAAACTAGTTATTTGATATTTGCAAGAATTATAAGTGAAATAGGAATCACTGTGCTAACTACTTGTTTGTATAACATGCCATGTAATTTGGTCAATACATGCTTAATTTTTTGTTATATATGAGGCCCAACTAAAAAAAAAAAAAAAGTGAGACTAAACTTGGGAACCAGGAGTGGGAGCAGAGAAACAAAGAAGAGATGGTTATACAACGTGCTCTAACCTGTCACAGTGAGACAAGGTTCAGCTTGATTGCTTCACTCAGTTTAAGTGAATGAGTGTTCAAATGCAGACGTTTTCTTACCACTGGTCTGAAAATGTCAGCGTGCAAGAGTGAACTTAACATCAAGATTTTGTGAAACTGAAGAAATCGGCAATGAAAACTTTTCAATTATTAACTGAGGGTTACGGTGAAGAGATCCCAAAGATCAAGTTGGTCCTTAAAGGAACCCATTTTTTGTTGGGAGAATATGTGAAAGCAAAAATGGTGAAGATATTCAACAGCCTATCAGAAAATGATCTGTGAAATTCCTTTGAATGTTGGCAGCATGTATGCAGCTGTGTGTCAACTAAGAAGGGAATGATTTTGAAGATGATCATAGTTAATTTTTTTAATTTGTTAAGTAAAAAGAGTTACAGGCACATTCTTAATTTTTTTGTGTCAGACCTTGTTCACCACTATCCAACTGGAATTATTCTTTGCAATTTAAACTTGTAAAATCTCAGGTAAAAAAAATCTTTTTATTTATAAATAAAATACAATATATGTATTGCTACTAAAAAGAAGACTTTACTTCCATGTGCTAGGTAGAGGCATGACCAACTGTACTCAAATCATTCTTCTGTAAATTTGAAAAAACTTCAGAAAGGTCAGAGGAGTCCCAAAACCTCTGGTCCCTCAGGGGACTTCCCTGTCACGATCAAGAGCCTGGGAACCCATTGTGGGGGCACTGGGATCTGGATTACCCACTACCATGCCCTTTCCCTTGTTGGTCAAAATCTGGATCTTATCAAAACGTGTTCTTCTTCTTCCAGATGAGATACAACAGATTTTTTTTTTCTGCATTTCCTGTGAAATTAAAGTTGTCAAATTCCTCGGTTTCAGTTTTTCCTTCAAAAACAAACTGTGCATTACCGCCTTTTAATGCAAATGGTTTTCTGTGACTGATTCTGTCATTAGTTTCTGGAACACATTGATGGAGATACTATGTCCATATAAAGAAATCATATCCCTGTGGCTGTCAACACTTCTCTTTCCTGTATTTGCCATTTGTTTTCTTGGCACTCATTGTATTCTCAAGTGTCTCTCAACTTCTCTTTCTCCTAGTTTTCCAAACTCTCACCACTTTTATGCTCATTTTCACTGCTTTCTACCAGCTTCCTCCCCCACTAAGTCCCACTGAGATTCACAACATGCCTACATGTTCTTCTTAATGTTGCACTGTTTTTAGCTCTAATGCTTAATAAATATTTGAGATGATCCTGAAGTCTCCTTTTTTTTTGCCAATATGAAGAGAATTCTGTAATACACTTGGGGATTCTTTGGTTCAATTCTATTTCTTTAGGCAGCAAATATGAGGTCCTGTCTCCCAGAACACAGTAGGAAGGATTTTTATTGCTTACATCAGGATCACATTATAAATCCTTCTCTAACTTTTTCATTGCTTTCCACTATACTCCAGCTGCTTCATTCTCACAGACAAGCACTTAAAGCAATCCCCAGCTCATGGATTTGCAGTCAGTTTTATTTCTAGTCAGACAGCATCCAAATTTCAGTTCTAACTTAACAAAGAGCTGTAATTGTACCCTCCATCATCTTCAATGAAAAACCTAGTAGGTGACTCAATTGCCTCTACACCAAAGGTACAGCTGATCTGCACCAGGAACTTTGAGTACACCACCTCCAACATCCTAGTCTTCTTGTTCTGTTCCATTCTTGGTTTTCTTTTTTTCTGTTCAGCCATCCTTTCATTTCTGTTCTCTTTTCAGCACTCTCCTATGATAGAAATGAGACAATACAGCCATTCATGCTACCCTGCAACATGCATCTTTCTTTATGCTTTGGAGCTCTGACATTCTCTTGCCTTGCAGACAGCCATTTCGACACCAGGGGGAAGTTTGGCAGCAGGGCCATTTAAAAGAAATTTAAAACTCATTTAACTATGCTGTCAGAATGAGAAGATGACAGATGCTAATATAATTTTTATTGCAATTGTGAAATCCATTTGTAATCATTTTGTTTCAACAGTCCCCATTTCTTTTTCTGGTCATAGCCCCTCTCAGCAAAACCAGAAATTTCTGGAGTTTCCTCCAAGAAAAAAAAATATCTGGGAAGTGGTGATTGCGTAAGATGTACTTTCCAGGGCTGGTGGGATGCAGTGCAGCCCAGTGAGTGGCTATTAAGCGGGCCATAAGAACACATGGCTTCTCCAGTGAGCAGCAGGAAGGACCTCTAAGAAGCTTCAGCGCAACCCAGAGGGAAGTTTTTTTTACCTGAAAGTGGGGGGGTTCTAGCAGCTCTACCTCCACAGGGAAAGTCTGCATGGCTCTTGGGGCTGATGCGTCAAAGGCAGGAAGAGGGTAGGGCTGCGGAGAGCCAAGGCAAGTCCATGGGAAGCCATGGCCTCCTCAGGTTCTCTATGTCTCACCGCACGGTGCAGTGGGACACGTGTTTCAAACATTAGTGAACCACATAGGAGACGCATGAGGCTGTACATCCACATGGACGGACAGATGGGCTGTCCTCTCCCTCCCCTGCCCGTTTCACAGCACTGAAATAACTGCGTCCAGTTCTGGAATCCTCAGCATAAGAAGGATATGGAGCTGTTGGAATGGATCCAGAGGAGGGCTACAGGGATGATCCAAGGGCTGGAGCACCTTCCATATGAGAACAAGCTGAGAGAGTTGGGCTTGTTCAGCCTGGAGAAGACTGCAAGGAGATATTATGTCGACCTTCCAGTACCTGAAGAGGCTGCAGGAAAGCTGGGGAGGGGCCGTTCACAAAGGCTTGTGGTGATAGGATGAGGTGGAATGGGTGTAAACTGGAGAGGGGCAGATTTAGGCTTGACATAAGGAAGAATTTCTTCACCGTGAGAGCGGTGAGGCCCTAGCACAGGTTGCCCAGGGAAGCTGTGGCTGCCCCATCCCTGGGGGTGTTCAGGGACAGGTTGGAAGGGGCCTTGGGCAGCCTGATCTAGTGGGAAGCGTCCCTGACCACGTCAGGGAGATTGGAAACGCAAGATCTTTAAGGTCCCTTCCAACCCCAACTATTCTATGGTTCTATGATTCCTCCCACCCGGCAGGGGGCGCTCTCCCCGCCCCGCCCACAGTCCTCCCACTGCGCACGCGCCCCGTCCCGCGCCGGAAGCGGAAGGCGCCCGGCTCCGAAGTGAGAGGAGCCGCCGCCGCAGCCGTCTACCCCCTACGCTCCCTTCGTTGCCGCTTCGCGTCGCAGCCCGCGCGATGGCGGCCACGCCGCTTCCCCCGCTACCGGCGCAGTTCAAGAACATCCAGCACCATCTGCGAACGGCGCAGGAGCTGGACAAGCGCGAGCCGGTGGTCGCGTACTACTGTGAGTGAGACCCCGCCGACCCCGGGCCCGGCGCGCCGCCTCCCACCCCCCTCACGCCTTCCAGGCTGGTGGGGCTGCGCGGAGCCCCCGTCGGATGCACGGAGAAGTGGGGCGGGAGGAGGAGGGGAAGCCCCACCTTTTGGGGCGGTGCGGGTCGTTTCATGGTCTGAAGATTCAGCTGCGAGTCCCAGCCTGTCTCTCACGTGCTCTGTTTTTCCAGAGCTAATCCTATTTTGCAGTCGCAGTGGATATGCCTGCAGCCTGAGTACGTGGTTGTACACACATGTATAAAGTCACGTCTTATGTGTTGGAGTAGTGTTAATAAGTATCACAAAAACCCTAACATTTGAGAGTTTTTTCAGAGTTTTTCACCTACTTGAAAAGACGTCCTTTCTGTCCTGTATCTGACTGAGCAGTTTGGGGTTGAGAATCTTTAATTCTTTTAATAGTCTTAATTTTATTTTCTGTGAGGCCTTAACACTTCTTCAGGCTTCTCTGGTTGGGAGAGTGGGTGGCTCTTGTTTCTTTGTTTGTTTTTTGTTTTAATACAGCAAAAATAATTCTTATTGTGAATCTTTCATGTTAATACGTGCATTTTACAAGCTAACTTATGGCTTCTAAGCTTATGGTCATTAGGGTGGTCTGTGAGCAATTCTATAAGGCTTCCCATAGTTAGGTAAGAAGTGGTGTGGCAGGCAGGTAGGCATGGCACAGAGGTTGGAACTAGTTGATCTTTAAGGTCCGATGCACCCAAACTGTTTAGTGGTTCTGTGGTTCTCAGTGCAAGCCTGTTCTTAGTAGTCATAAGTTCCCATCACATTTAATCACCAGACTGGGAAAATTTCTAAGACTTGCAGGTAACCAGAAACGCATGTTTCTGTTTCTTGGTGCTTTTTTTTTTTTTTATTGAGATATGAAGAGGTCTTTTGCAGGATTTACTTGGTTATTTTCAAAAAGAGTTAAATAAAAATAGAGATAGAACTAAAATTTTAAGGCAATCTTAAGTTTAGAAGAACGAACTCGTGAAATTCAGGCTTCAGAAAGCTCTGAAAAAAACCCTGTCAGCTCAGTGTCAGAAGAATGATTTTTAATTTTTATATATTTTTAGGAATGCCATGCCAATGTGAAAAAGCACCACCAGAGTGAGATAGCCATGTTTTAGAACAATGGAAGTTCTCAATTGTTCTTGTGCTTTTTAACTGGAAAAACACAGGACAAATCGTACTTGAGCAGGAAATATGAGTCGGGTCAGGTATTTTGTTTTTCTTTATTTATTTGGATTTTATTTATCAGCTATAACACCTTGTCTGGGTGCACAATAAGAATACTAGCATTTAGTGTTGGTTAAAAACTACAAGTCTGTTTCTTTTTTGTAACAGAAATATTTTGGTGTCTGATCTCTGCTTTCTTAACATCTTTTCCATCCAGAAACTTAATGTAGGCCTTAGTGCGCAGGAAAAAGAATGACTGTATTGAATAATGAGCATTTGCAGTCCTTCACGTTGTCTGCCTTAAGTAGCCTGAAAATTTGCATATCTTTTTCGTTTGAGTACTTCAGCACATCTGTTTCCTTGCCAAGTATAGTGAAGACTATGTTCTAGGAGTACCTTTCTCTTTACACTATTATATAAAATAAAAAGTAGTGACAGGTGTTGTTAGGATCCTTTGTTGTTTTGAATACACAAAAAAGGTTATTTTTCTGCAGTGTTCTAGTGATGGATATTTCTGTCTTCCCATGATGGATCAACTTGTCTGGATTGATAAAAATGCGGAATTCCTATTTCAAAGGATGGGGTGTGTGTGTTATTTTAATAGTGGCTTTGAAGCAAACCCAAAGTTTATGAAACATTGATTTTGAACATTGTGGTTTTGAAACAGTTATGTGAAATCCCGAAGTATTGATTACTAATACTGCTGCTGTCAAATTTACTGTATATACTCTGGCATGCTATGAATAATAAAAGCTCTCTTAAAAAGGTAGGGGTTTTTAAGTGTAAGTCTGGGTATACAAAAAACTTGCAAGGTACTTTTCAGATAACATTTTGAAAGAAACACAGCTTTTATGTGGAGTTAACGCAAAGTTTCTCGTTAGATGCTTCACTGAAAAAAAACTGAACCTCTCTGTTGAGCCTTTGAAATGTGATTCAGAGGAGCTCTATATGTGTGCTATTATTTATCATGTGGAAAGAATAGTATGAGGAAAGCTTGGTATATGCTTGAACATGTTGTGTGCTCTCTGCTGGCAATTCTCTGCCAGCCTTGCCTGTAGGCATGTACCTGTCAACCACCCATGTGGTGTGACCTGAAGGTTGGTGTGGCACAGCAGCCTCCTGAGGGGGAGGGACACCTGGTGTTTTAAGGTTATGTGATGGGATAATACTGTGTCTTCCCTCTGCAGAAGATAGAACATCTACATTTTGGTTATATAATGGGAGTAAGTATGTATCTGAAGAAAAAGAGTAAGGTGTTCATAGCTGAGATGTTGCCAGAAGTGGGTCATCCCTAGCCAAAAGCTTTGGTCTTAATATTGTTTCCACAGCACAGTAGCTTTCAGTATGGACATATGCTTGTTAGACTTTAATTTGTATCCATTTTAATTCAATTTCACTTGTATTTCTGGTGATAAGAGCTGCTACACAAACTAATTTGAGTATCAGAAGCAAGTGAACTCTGCCAAGATGTGTTTGCAACCTGAAATATTAGAATCTGTAGCTCTGCAGTAAAATTGCCAGAGATAACTATTTACTGCTCGTCTTATTAATTGTCTTTTATCAGCATTCACTGGTGCCAGTAGTGTGCTCTCAAAGCTTGGAATTTGAATGGCAGTTACTCATTTTACTCCCATTTGCACCATTTTATTTTTATGGCTTTTGAATGTAGTTAATTTGAAACATTAAAAGTACCATAAACCAGTGCTGCCACCTAAGGAAGATCATAGAATAGTTAGGGTTGGAAGGGACCTTAAAGATCATCTAGTTCTAACCCCCCCTGCCATGGGCAAGGACATCCCACTATATCAGGTTACCCAAGACCCAGTCCAGCCTGGCCTTAAAACCTCCAGGGATGGAGCATCCACAACCTCCCTTGGTAACCTATTGCAGTACCTCACTACTCTCATGGTGAAGAAATTCTTCCCAATGTCTAATCTAAATCTACCCATCTCCAGTATGTAACTGTTCCCCCTTGTCCTGTCACTACAAACCTTTATGAATAGTCCCTCTCCAGCTTTCTTGTGGGCTCCTTTATAGGTACTGGAAGGTTGCTGTAAGATCTCCTCGTAGTCTTCATTCAGATAGTATAGACCTTCTCTGACCTCTCACTCCCCACCCTGATGTGCTTCAGAACCAAACATTGATGTAATTGTGTGATGAAAACCAACAATAAGCTGTGTTTCAGCCAAGCCAGTTCACTACTGTGTAAACAGCTGTGTTCCCAAACAGACAAAGATGAGGAAAACAGTGGCTTGGGCAGTGGCAGGACTCATGCTTTTTTTGATAGTACTAGCATATGTTGATTTCAAGACACTCTAATTTGATGAACATTAATCTCTGTTTTACACAATATGAATAGCTACTGCAGGCATGATTTATATTTTTAAACTGCCACATGATTTTCCACATGAAAAATAAAATGTTGAACAATATTGATGCTCTCCTGCACTATAACGCATTACAGATGCTTTTTGTTTTGGTACTTGGTAGAAACACTGCAGAAGCTTTATTTCTCATAGTCCTGTGAGCTCCTTACAAAGCCGTGCTTAACTCTGTCTGTTAGGTATTCAAAATCAGCAGCATATGGTACGTAGCTTTATATGTTGTTTGTAAACTGTTACTTTTTTCAGTTCAGCCACTGTTAGTACATGGGCGTAACTGACTGAAGCAATAAAAATGTATTTTATTCCTGACAGTATGTACTGTATATTTGTATGGTTGTAAAATTTCTTCCACTTAGAAGACAAAACTGTCAAGAAATAAAGAAACCAAGCTTAATTTTATACATTCTAGAGGACTATCTCACAAAGTAATTCTCCTTTTTAAAGAGATTAGATGCTTTGTTTAATGTAGTTTAGCACTGCGATAATTCTTTTAAATGCTTACTTCTCCATATAGTGCACTTCTTTGCATTTCATATTATTTTGTTAATCATTGTCATTAAGAATTTAGCTATTTCAGATTTAGTAAAGGTCAACTGACTGGAAAAAGTATAAGGGAATACGAGTGAAGGATGCTACATTGGTTCCCTAGTAAAAGGAAAATAAGCGATTTGCAGTCAGTAAAATAACTTTCTTATGTTAAAAACTTAAATGAGTCTGAATATTTTGAGATGCAAACACAAGGAGGCAGGCTTTGATTAAAAAAAACCTGGCTCATGTAATAACTGAAGAAATTCCCTCTCTGACTATGTCATAGGCAGTTTAACTTAGAAGTTACATTTTGAAAAATAGCAAGGTTTAAGAGATAGTTTTGTCTTCTGAAAACTTATGTTTTAGTGTTTAAAGAAGGATTTTCCTTAATAGCTGTTGTTTCAACCTGTCAGTAGTGTTACTAAGGTGTTTTCAAAGATGATTGGTAGTTTATTTTATATTTCTCTGCTTAGGGGTCATTGATGTTCTAGTTCAAAAGTATTGAGATAACGCCAGTCAGTTGCCAGAAAAACACTGATGTTTTGGGATAGCATCCTAACACGCAGTAGGGTTTGGATATCCAGTGAATGCAACGTGAAAAAATATTCTAGTAACTTCCAGAAAGCAGAGGTGTGGTGGTTTTTGCTTTACAGTCTGCTAAACATCAGAAGGTATTTATGTGAGATCAGTAGACATGATCTGTGTAAAAAAAGGTGTGAAGAAACTCTACAATTCTCAGATTCCTGGGATAGAAAGCAGAAGAGAAATCTTAATGAAGTATCTTACTATTGTGTTGACATTTCTGGGTTTGTGTGATCAAGCAGGAAGAAATGCAAAAGAAAATTATTCTTCTGCAACTAGTTAACAACCTCTGGAATCAGAAGTCATTGAGCTTTTAATGGAAATCCCATCTCCTGTATGTGTATGGGTTTTTACTTTAAAGTTTTGTTAGACACCCATAAACAAGCTTCTTACTGCATACCAATTACAAAACTTCTATTAAAAAAAATCAGACAAAAAGGACAACAGAAAAAGTTCATGGCCTGAAGCAGATCTTGGTAAGTACAGTTATTGTGTAACTATACAGCTGAAATACTGGTAATTTTTTACTGATCCTTCCTCAAAGCAGAGGACTAATGACAGGCAAATGCTTCAGTTAAGCATTTAGTTTATTCAACTTCTTATTTTATCTTGATGCATTTTGAATGGCAGCTTTAGAATATGCATGTAATTCAGAAGTACTAATGGGAAAAAAGTGTCTGGGTTTTGCTGTATTTCAGTGCAGAGGTTCTGCACACTTACTGACCTCATTTAGCTGGGATGTTGTAGAACTGAAATGAGTAAAATAATGTTCTTATATAAGAAAATCAAATCCTGAGCTTTCCTATATAAATATTCATTTTTGTACTAGTTTTATATAATTCATTTGTACATACATCTTCTATATTGCTCGTGGCAGAAAACTGTTTTGTGTGCCACTAATACAAAACACCTGATTTAGAGCCTATTAGAGAGTACATGCTTAAGAATATATTTAATCTGCCCTTTATTCAGAGCAAGTTAATGAAAATGGTCAAATATTTAAGAAGGAGATATTCCTATAATGGTGTACTGTGAAATTTGCTTTCATTGTACTGTAAGTATAAACAAAATATTTATCGATTTTTTTTTCCTACCCCTGTGCTTTCTGGTTTTTTGTTCTTCAGTCTTTGCTTGTTTCCTCTGATTTGTTTCAAGGGTTTAAGTGCGGAAGCTACTCTTAAAACTCTGTCTTGTCTGTGGAGAGAGAAAAACAATGAGAAGTGATTGGAATAAGAAACATAAATACATAAACCCCACAATCCTCAAACCAAACTGTGGGTAGAAACAAAAAGTAAAATGTCATTAACTATTCTGTAACATTTCTGGCACTTGCTTCAATTACATAGGTAAAAATAATCTGCTCTGACAGAGGTAGGAATAGGAACATAAAATAGAACAAGTGTGCTTGTGAAAATTTGTCTGAGGAATTTGTAGGATTTGTATAGGATTCCTGAATTTCAATTGTGTACTGTAATTATACTAACATGGATTTTTCCGCCATATAATTCACATATCTTTGGTGGATCTTTATTCAGCTTGAACCTGTGGAAGTGGAATTAAGAACTGTCTTTTTCTGCCTAATATTTGCTGCACCTTCTGAAGAAGGGATGCATCCATATTAGGTTTTAATTTGTAAAGCCACAGAATCATTGAGGTTCACAGGAAGTCCTATACCCTTCTCAAAGCATAATTGCTAGTGCAAGGGTGGTCAAGACAGCGTCTAGGCAGTTTTGAATATCCCCAAGGATGGGGACTCCACAGCTGCTGGGAGCAACTTGTTTCAGTGCACGATCATCCTCATAGTAGAAGATATGTTTAAGGTGGGATTTCCTGTATTTCGGTTTGTACTCATTGCCTCTTTCCCCGTCACTGGGCCCATTGAGAAGGAGCTGGCTTTGTCTTCACTCCTTACTGCCTCTCTTCTCATATCAGGTACATTGGTAAGACCCTGTAAGCGTTCTGTTCTTAAGACTTAATAGTTCCATCTCTGTTCCTCTTCAGGAATAACACATGTTCATAGCACTTCATGTTTGTGCCTCTTGCCATGTCTCATACTAGGAGCCCAGAACTGTACTGAACATCCCAAGTGTGTCACACCAGTGCTGAGTAGAAGGGAAAAATCACCTCCTTCAATCTGCTGGCAGTGCTTCTCCTAATCTAGCCATAGATGCTCTTAGTAATTGATGTTAAAAATGTGCTTCAGAAGCTTGTCTTATGGTCATGCCTGGCTTAGGTGCTTTAGTTCACCTCACAGAGTAGTCTGAGAGCATGAAATAGGTTTCTTGCAGTTTAAACTAAACTGGAGGGTGTTGTACAGGAGCACTTTAGATTTGTGTTGTCATCACTAAAAGCTGTCTGATCTGCATGACTTAACAGTAACTAATCCAGAGTAGCAGCTTTCTTCTCCTTTTGCCTTCTTGAGATCTCAGTTACTGTAAATACTACAGTTAAGGTAGCTGTTCTATTTTACTTAGAAATATTTCACTTTCTTAGCCTGTAGAGACAAGCTTTGAAAAATACTGATAGTTTAAATACTATGAACCTTTGAATTCCACATACAGATCTTTCTTGAATTTTGCAATACCAAAATTGGGCCTTCAATCATACTAAAGAATGACAGTGTAGAATGCAGAGTCATTTCCTGGGATACATAATAGATGCTGTTAGACTACTTAGTTTGTCATCTAACCTTAGTAATTACCACTCCTGTTTGTAATTGCAAGTTTTATTTCACCTATTCAGTTTGTTTACAAGTTGCTATTCTGCAATGAATTCTCATGTATTTTAGTATAACTTGCAGTAATTTTAGGTAGAGGCATTTTACTTGAGATAGTTTTGACTTAATAAGGTTTCTCTAGCAAGTAATGTCACATTAAAATACACTGTTATCAGTCCATTTTCATCTGTAGAATAGTATGAAGGAATCTGAGGGGAAGAGGGGGTCATGATACTATGCTTTTTTGTGTGTTGAATTTCTTAATTAAATTTGGGTGTAGGCTTCCTTCTGCCCAGTTTTGTCTCAGAATTTTTTCCTTGCATTTCTCTTTAAACTAATTTTACTTGAAAAGAAATAATAGAATCACAGAATAATTTGGGTTGGAAGGGACCTGAAAGATCATCTAGTTCCAAAACCCCTGCCATGGGCAGGGACACTTCCACTAGATCAGGCTGCCCAAGGCCCCATCCAACCTGACCTTGAACACCTCCAGGGATGGGGCAGCCACAAATTCCCTGGACAACCTGTGCCAATGCCTCACCATTCTCATGGTGAAGAAATTCCTCCACATGTCTAGTCTAAAATATTTTCAAGTAGTTTTTCTCTGGAATGTTTCAGATTTTGATTTGATGCTGCCAGCCTAGTACTTACCATGTCTTTTGCTGGTTTCCTTCAGCATTATGTAATTAAGAGGAAGAGGAATTAGGTCATTCAAAGTTTGGCTGTGCTATTAAGTCTATTTTTAGAAGTCTTTGAATTTGACAATTTCATTTAGCTGCATAGGAATAGCATATATTTGTTTTGCATGCTGAAGTTACATGAATGAAGTATGATATGTGTTCGTGAAAACAGGAATTATTTTTATTTTTCTTTGCAGATGCGTTCTTTATGAAAATAAACTTGAAGTAGTTTCAGTACAATCCAGTTTAGTGTTTTTATGTCCCTTGCTTCCCGCATTTATATTCCAAATGTTGTCTTCCTTTACCAAGCAGTTAAGAAACACTTTTCTGTCAGTGGTTTGGCAAAGGAAAGAGGGAGGTATAGAAATTGAGTGAGTAATAAATTACAGCCTGAAAAAGCTTTCATCTCTTAATCAGAATCAAAATATGGCTAAAGTTTATGGCAGTTTTTTTGTTACTGCTTAATCTTAATTTGTTACTACTAAATGTCAAAAAAATTCCAGTTGTTAATAATTTTTTTCTATAATAGAGAATCCAGTACGCATATGGAAAAAGAACTGCAGTCTTTTGATCCTGCTAGAGCAGGAAAAAAAGATGAATAAGAGGACAGAATTTAGAAGATAGAATCAACCTATTGTGCATGCTTACTTGCTGGAACTTTTGTTCTCCAGTATTTTTACTTGGCTTCAAGTTAGTTTAAAATGGGATTGAGGAGGGTTTCAGTTGTTATCCAAATATAAATCTGGAATAACTTACTGTGTATTAGGAATGAATGCCTGGCACATACTGAAGACAAAATACTTGTTCTGAAATTGTGCTGTGTATTAGCAAAGGAAAAATAACGTGGTATTATGTGACATAAATAAAAGCAGAGAAGTTTCTGTAAGCTTACTGTATAATTCCTTCCAGCACACCCACACGTAGTATTTGCTGAACAAAGATTAAGGGCAACAAATCAAGACATAAATTTTGTAGTTGTTTTGGCAAAACATTTTTCTGAGAATGATTACTTGCCAAGTCTTTATGAATTTGAAGATAAATATCCTGTCTGCAAACTGAGAGGAAAACCTTCTTCTAGTTAATAATTGGCAATACAGTTCAGTCTTTGTGTATAAAAGATTACAAGTGGCTTTAGCACTACTTATAATATTAATTAATATCTGGATGCTAGCTTTTTGTAGCCTTCTTTACTGCCTTAGTGATTTACCTTGTGTGTACTACTGTTGCTGGGCATGCAAAAATCTTTTTTTTGTTACTTAATATGGACAGAAGGGGCAAAAAAATGTAGGTTGTATCCGTTATGAAACCAAGTGCACAAAGCAAGCATAAAAAGGACCAAAAACTGCATTCACTTATTTGTTTCGACATATTCCATATCTTCATCACAAATAGAGAAGAGAGATGGGGATTACAGGTCGCTTATTTCCAAAATTGTCTACATTCTTCTAATACATCATGTATACTTTAAAAACTTGACAAATTTTGCATCTACAATGTATGGTTTTAGTTGTATTTTTATATCAGAATTTTCAGCAGCTTGGCTTTTTTTTTAAAGGAAATTTGTCAAAGGTTACCAAACAAATGGCTTGTTTAAATCTAGTTGTTTAGTTTTACAGTATATCACTGTGGTTATTAGGGATATGCTCTTTAAACATTTTTTGCTATAGAGAGAGGTGTTCTGAAGATAAGAACTCTGAAATAATTTTGATGTAAAATAGCATCTCTAATGTAGTATCTTTAAAAGGTGAAATAATGCAACTGTAATACAGGATGCTAAAAGGATTTCTTTCTGTGGTGTCTGCACCATTAAGGAGATTAACTTCTAGTTATTGGAAATTGAACTACTTGCATTAAAGCAAAACTTTTGTGACTTGGCAAACAACGCTAATAATGCATTCCACTGCTTTTGCAATATTTTAGAAAGCATAACATCTGTTTTTAAGGAAATAATTTTTTTTTTCTTTCAGATATTGGGACTGAACTAATGTTACATTTGTCTTTCTAAACAGATGTTGAAGGTGGTAAACCTTTGGCCTCATGCTTGCTAGGAGTTCTTTGCTACTGAGATTATCAACATAAATATGAAGGACAGTTCTTTAGCCATTAGTTACCAGTTTAAAATACCACCAATGATATTAAGACAGAAAATTGTTTTGCTTATTGTTGCCAAAAATTTGGTCATGAAGTGAGATTATGCATTTGTTGCAAATTAGACATAGTAGATTTCCTTCATTAGGCTCAAGCATATCTTTCTGTTATGTATCAGCTACTATTATGTAATATTTGTGTGATAGACTACATGCAAAAGTCAAAGACAGGTGAGAGACTTCTGACACTTTGATTAAAGGTAAAGGTAGCAGTATCAAAACCAGCACAAATCGATGCAGTCTTACAGATAGCCTTCATATAGAACACTTGGGACAATGCAGAATTAGAGACAGCAGAGAGAAGGATGACAAAAGGTGCAGACATGGAAAAAATTGTGATTGAATATAAAATAATTTTGTCTTAGGAATAAGAGACATAACAATAATATAAAAAATCACAGAGAACAGAACTAGTGGAAGCTTTGTTCTGCTGTCTGTAGTAAGGCAAGGGGTTACTTAATGCTTTCAGATTCAGTTTCGTATTGCTCTTCATACAGGTAATTTTAAAAGCAGAATTTGAAAACATTAAAATTTTTTTTAGTAGTGTCTATAGAGGCAAATACCATTTTTTTCCTCTTCTTCCTATGCTATTTCTGTCAGAAAAAATCCTGGTTCTTTAATTTTTTCAACTATATCGCTTAGTGTCTGCTAGATAAGTTTAATGATTGTTGATAGAGGTTTTCAACCCCCAAACCCCACTTTTGACTAGAGCAGCACTGAGGAAAGCAGTAACTACCTAAACGTACTTAACAGCATTTTGTTTGTGCTGGTGAGTTTCAGATGCTGGAGAGTATACTTTCCTTCTGTCTCTTCAGTTTGTCAGTTGAAACTGATGTTCCAGGAGATTTTGACTGTTGGGGTATGGTTTACATCCTGTCCTGCAGGTTGCCTAGTCTTTCATAGTGATCTGGTTGTTTTGTCAAAGGTGTTTGAACCAAGGCTGTCTGAATGCTACTAGATACTGGTTCTCTGTAAATATTAGTTTCAATAAATATCATACTCTTTCTTGATCACTGCATACTGGAGAAAGAACAAATGGCTTTTGCCCTTACCTCAATGATTGCCTCGTCAGAGGCTTATCTCTGGGTAGGTTTTGTTATGCAGTTCTCCTTTTGAACATACTGCTGTAATTTAAGAAGTGTGTATGCACACATGCTGAAATTTGAAAGTTCTTAAAGATTGCAGGAGGCTTTCTTGTTAGGATAACTTACATGTGCTTTGACCTTTTACCAGTTAATAAGATCGTGTAGCAAGTTTCCCTTCCAGTTTAGAGATGTTGACACAAATTTGGGTTTGATGGCTAGATGTGGCAATTGTCTTGTATAGTCATTTATGTGGCACAGAGATGTAATTGCTATGATAGGTACAGCGGATTTAATCTTACTTCAGGTGACTTTAATTCTCTATAGGATGTCACTGCTCTTAATATCTGTAGAGTTGTAACTAAAGCACCATCATGTTTTCTTGACTGTACACTTTGGATAATACGATCTGAGGACTGGTCACAGAGTATTTTGTTAGCAGGAAAGTGGTGATGGTGTGGAAAATTGCTTGCTGTCACCTACAATGTAAATTTATATACAGACAAGAAAAATGTGTTTCTTATCTGTAACTATTGTTCTCTGACCCGTGTTCTCTGTGTGTTCAACTCTTCTGTGTTGGATATTGAAATGCCTGAAGGGGTCTGAGTATTCCTCAGTCTCCGAAATCCTAAGAAGGTAGAAGGTTGGCTTTTAAAAGCATATAGATGTTACAGTTCTTTAAATGTACCCCTTTGGAAATTATTGAGGAATACATTATCTTGCCTTCTCTATTTAAATGGATGTATTTGCAATGAAAGTGAAAAAAGCCACATATAGATTAAAAAGCCTAAAAATTAAGCAGATAACAAGCAGATCCTTTAATGATTAAACTGATCCTCAAGACTAAAGATGTTTGCAAGATTCGATTTATGTGGAAACAGGTCTTTTTATGTAAATGAATTTTGGAATAGATAGGAAGATGCATACTTCAGCGAGTAATAAATCTGTATCCAGTAAAGACCAAGAATAATCTGAATTTGTCACTCTAACTCATATCTGTCTAAAATTAATTTACTTTTCTCTGAAAATGTCTGATAGTTGCCTCTGTCAAAATAAATAACTTATTTAGATGGCCCATATGTCTAGTGTCCATTATGGTAATTCCGAAGTTTTACGTTAATAAATCATGATGCGTTCAGGGAAGCTTACTATCAAGTAGGTACTTAAATTCATTTTAACTGAAGACTGCAAGTCTTCACTTCTCATCATGTGACAGTGGTCCTTAATCAATAGTAGTATCATATTAATATATGAGTGCCTTAGATACAAATCTCTATATCTTTGTATATTAATGTATTTGAAATGTAGTTTAAGCTTGTATGTGCTCATTTCATAATTTTTATTTAACAAGTTAGCATCCTGAAGATAAATAAGGTAGGTTTGAAAGTATGTATCAGTAATTAGTTTAATATTAGTCTTGTCACTTGATGGAACCTACACAGCAATTTTTGTTCAAATTGCAGTCTTTTGTTTGTCATAGTCATTTGTAGTTGTTTGTAGCCTTCATTCTTCAAGTTTCATGCAGATTAGACATCTGCTTGGTTGTTCTTTACTGGAAAGCTTGAACACAAAGGTGCCGGGTTATTCCAAAAACTGTAAATTTAGCAGAGATGCACTGGAGGGTACAAATAGATAGTTTATTTGTGTGGGGGTGGATGTGTCTTAAAATGGCTGAGCAGCCCAACAGTTTTAACATTAAAAAAAATTGTTAGCTTTGCAGTCCCAAATAAGGAATGTATACTTTGTCTGCTTGGATTAATCAACTGTATATGAAATGTGAAATACTACTTTTAAAACCTAGAAGAATTAGTTAAATTATGATGTTTACCAGCAGAACCTTCATAAGTTTTGTAGAGAGAGATTAAATTTAGTTGACAGACTAATAATAGATAGAAAAGACAGACAAGCTTTGAGCATATAATGCTTTCTTCTGCAGTAAGCATCAGGATAAGTGCAGTTCGAAAACAACTGTATTGATAACGTGAAGGAAAAATGCTCTCTAGTATGTGAGGAGATAGTTGAAAGGAGAGATGGTGAGGCTGTGAAGCTAGTAAGGATCACTTGCAGTACTCTGGGTCCTGCCAGAGAAAGAGCATTGGGATATGCCATAATAGCTAGCTCATAATATTTGTTAGAGTTATATAGCTTTTATTTCTTAAACTCTGTGTTTGAAGGTGTTTCCTAGGGCTCTCTTGATGGTTAAGAGTGAGTTGGTGGAATGGCTTTTTTGTGAAAAATATTATGTGTTTGGTTACTAAATGTAACCTGTTTTTACTTCTCTGTGCATTGATTCTTGTAAATAATATTTGTTTGGTTTTACCTACAGTTTCCTGAAGCATATAAAGTTTTTCCATGTGCATATCTAAAATGATAGATTTTTGATAGTTTAAAGGTCATTTTTAATCAAAATATACCAATCATTCATTTTGAAAATCTTATGAAAAACTAGCAACTTTATTAAACTTTTCCTGCAGTGGAGCCTGTCTTGTCTGATTTTAAGATTGAGTTTCTCTCTTTTGTGTTTTGAGACTATATAGGCACATGCATGGATGTAATAGATGCTTAATTCCATTTGTTAAAATGGAGTTTTAAAGCTACGTGGAGTTACACTTGTAGGATCACTATACATGTATGTATGTAATATGAAAATTATTCATGTATAATTAGGGATGAAAATCAACTTGAAATTCCTATTTGAGAGGGTTGCAAATGGGGATGGTGATTATTTACAAAAGCACTTAACGCATCATAGTGATACAGGCATCAATCTGAGATCAGCAGAATAGAGAAAAATAAAGCATAAATTTTAGAAATTGGTCTCCTAGTATCTCTGCAAGACTGAACATAATCGAGATTTTGCTGCTATTGCTCCCTATTACTGTAGTAGTAGATAGTTAAACCACAAAATGAGTTTCTTTCTGATGTTTGAAGGAGGGCATTGCTTTGCTTGCTTATGGATTTTACCTGATTTTTTTTGTGTGTGTTTTCTCTTCTTTAAAGGTCGTTTGTACGCAATGCAGACAGGGATGAAGATTGATAGTAAAACCCCAGAATGTCGTAAATTTTTATCCAAACTTATGGATCAGTTGGAAGCTGTAAGTAGAATTTACTGCTCTTTTCTAAAAGTATTCATGTTACTCTAATTATTTAAGTTTCTGCAAATACTATTGTTCTTCTGTCATCAGTCGTTGATGCAACTATTCTGTATGCAGATAAACTATGTTTTTAAGTTGTATGTAATTGACTGGAGGACTGAAAGGAGGTAAAGCTATTTATGTATGTATGTTTGCATGCACAAACATAACTGAAATTTCATACAGCTGACATTTGCTGTAAGTTTTTGTCTATACAATGTGAATTGCAATACTTCATATAAATTCTCACAAGAAATCATAATGCATTATGAGATAAATGCAGGAGTTCTAGAAGTCTTTTAAAATTTATTTGTCTTGAGGTTCTTGAAGTTCATAAGAATTATATTTACTGCTATAGAACTTGCTAACCTGTTCCGTGGTACGTTTGAAATTTTTGACCTGACAATTGTAGCCAGCGTTTTTTAAAACACTGTCTACAAAATAAAGATACTTTTGATCATATCCTCCCTTAGAGATTGAGGACCTTAAAGTATAAAATTCTGTAAGCACACTCTTATCTGTGTGGGTAAGAGATAGCTATGCCATGCTCTTTGAAGTGGGCCTGACAGTATGAAAAAGCAAACAGCCTTAAGTAGAACAGAATTATCCAAGGAAGGGCAGGGTCATTGTACAGCTGGTCAGTCAGTTTAAGTTCCAGGAGCTGCTTGTGTTCACATGGTGTAGTTTTCAATAGTATTGAAGGAAGCTGCATTTTGAGATTTAAGTGCTCATTTGGCAGCAGCAAGTAACACTGAAAAGTGCAGCAGTATTTCTTTTGGTGTTCAGTATTAATGATTCCATCCAAAATCTGTATATAGCAATACCTGAGGAGTTTGTGTGAAACCAGTGCAACAGCCTTCAGTTCTTCAGGAAAATGAAGCATGAACCATTTGTCCTTTATTCATGCCTTGTGCTTCTTGCTATATTTTACCTCTAATCTTGTAGTAATGGAAAGTGTAGTATACAGTGACTCCTTGTTGTGTTATTTCATCAAATTTTAACATCTTTAATGCGTCTGATTTTCATGCTCAAGAGGGAGGAGAGGTAGCAGGAGAGATGAGATTAGAACTCTGAAAAATTTTCCTCATCACTCCCTAAGAATCATTACAGTGTATTCCATCCCTTGTGGTACTGCAGCAACTAATCTGTCTGCACTATTCAGTTACCGCTTTTGTTTCAGATTTGGGAAGACCAGAAAACTAGCAAAACCCCCATTTTCATCTTTCAGTTGCTGTTAAGATTGTCTTGCAACAACTGATGCTCAGATATTGAAGTTCCTTCTACATAACCAAGTGGTTGGAAGGGTGGAGAGAGCACTAATAAGCATATCTAGCACAGCATTTTGTGGGGTAGGAAGTTTGGGTTGGACAAGCACAAGTTTTGGACTCTTATAGTACTTCACTGGCAGCCAGTTTGAGTCTGCCGGAAACCAGCAGGGGGTGCGCAGGGAGGCTGCGGGACTGCACTCGGTGATCCTCACGGCTTTCTGTGTTGCCACAATTAATTATTTTAGCATTTAAAACAGGAGCTCACAAACGATCCCAAAGATCATAGTAGCAAAGATTATCACAATGTAGACAGACCTGGGAATTCAGGTGTGTCCTTTGCAAGAAACTTCATAATGTTCCAAATATGGGAATTAGAATGATTTTGTGTTTTTGCATGTTTGTGGCTTTTGCTTTCCAGTAGGTGGCTGGAACAATAACACATTGTAAAGCAGAAATATATTTTACAAACTACGTACACTATGAGTTTGGAAAAAGCCTTCAAATTTAAAGTTCAATTTGGAAAGTTTATATTTCAGGTAACATTTCTGACAATGTTTTAGGTATTAAAAAGTTGTCAACAATCTAAAAAAATATGAAAATGCAGCCTGCGTGATTAAATTTTCTTCACGTGCACAATGAAAAATAGCTTTTATTCAGAGATTGGTTTTAAATCTTTTGGCAAAGTAGAGGCTGCAGGTTAGGATCATGCGTTGTTCCTGGTTTTGTTCACTAAGAATAACCTGAGATTTCCTTATGTGCAAACAGTAAACCTGTTCAGAAGCTGTAAATCCACCTGTTGTAACTGTTAGAGGGTTATTTGCTCTACTGATTTTCTTATTAGGAAACCTGAGGATTCTTGTACTCTAATGTCTTTGAAAAGAGGTCTTTTAAATTGCAGTACACTGCTTACACTGAAAATTCCAGTAAATCCATGGGTCACTAGACTAGTCAAGGTAGGGTTTGAATCGTGTAATGAACTGCATTCTTTCTGATAGTAAAGGAAAAAAATACCTGTAGCTATTCCTTCCCAATATTGTAGTTGTGTGTATTTTTACAGGTTTTCTTTGTTTAGTTTGGGGTTTTTAAGTATTATCTGATTGAAGATGGCATTCAGAGCTATTCATAATATTTATCCCTCCAAAAGAATGTGCTTTCTCTTTAGTATGCTACTTTTAGCATTTATGTTAGAAGATGGAGATGAGTAAAATGACTCAAATGTACATTGCTTCTTTATTAAATTGTACTTGGCTTTGCCTAAATCAACAGCTTCTTCTGTTTGCATTAGATTGCATAATTGCTAGAGTCTAAGAAGGTAATTAATGTGATTTTTTCCAACTTTTTTCAGATGAAAAAGCAATTTGGAGATAACGAAGCAATTACTCAGGAAATTGTTGGTTCTGCTCATGTGGAGAATTATGCTTTAAAAATGTTTTTGTATGCAGACAATGAAGACAGAGCTGGACGATTTCATAAGTAGGTGAAAATCTTTGGTTCTGTTATCTGAATACTGGTCAGAACATTTGAATATCTAAACTTTGTTTAATTTGACTGGTAACGAGAATTGAGCTTTAATACAGTTATTTCTTTTTCAGAAAACACAGTTTGTTCTAACTTAACACATCCACGGGCGTCCTACTTCTTGTACTCTTTAAGAGGTTGCTCACCTACTGACAAGCCTTCTAAAACCTGAGCCTAATATTGAGCTTGGCACCAGACATGCTATAGTGTTTGCTGTCCAATGATGTTAAAATAGTTGTTATGATACATTGTGGTTTGACATAGAGCAATTACCTACAGGCTTTTTCTAAGGTAATGTTGGATGTCCTGTGTTGAACATTCCAGATGGAAAAACTAAGGACAGAACACATGACCACCTTTTAAAAATACTGAAAACTTTCTGCATGGTTGTCAGGAGACTAGTCAATATATTGCTAAATTTAAACATTTTGAAGTAACTTTTGTAAAATCAGATTACTGAAAAAATATTAGCAATTAACTAAACCAGTATGCCAACTGCTCTGATCCTAACAGATGACATTACCAAATTAGCAAAATGTTTTCTTCTTTACAGAAACATGATAAAGTCCTTTTATACTGCCAGTCTCCTGATAGATGTTCTAACAGTATTTGGGGAGCTCTCTGAAGAGGTAAGTGTTGGTAATGTCAGCGTATTGCCTGGTTGATTTTTTTCTGAAACAGGTGGAAATTACTGGTTTAGTTCTATAAAGTTGTTTTTATAATTTGTGAATATGAACTTCAAATAACATGGGTTCAAATTGTGTAGTCAAATACATGTTAAGTCATAAGAAGTTGCGCAGAATATTTCGAAGAAGTTATATGAAATTTTTCCACCTTCACTTTTTTCCCTGTGAGCAAGAATTTTAGTACTACTAATTGAGGTGAAATTGTGTAGTTTTCATTAGAATAAAGATTTTTGGTTTTGGAACAAACCTCAAGTTTTAAAAATGTGTTACGTTGGAAGAATATGAATTTACTTTATAAAAAAAATTACTTGCTATCTAGCCATTATCTGGCCATTTTAATTTTAAAAGTTATCAACTAAAATAACTAATACGGAGCTCTTCATGGCAAGCAATTTTTTTAATCAAACAAGTATTCCATATTTGTCTGAAAGAGAGCATATTTACTTTTATTAAGGCACACAGAATAATCTCTTGGTCTGTTTTAAACCTAACTTTTTTCTATTAGAAGCTGTTCGGCTGCTCTCTGTTTGTTCATGCCCCACCAAAGAATTTATTTCAGATGTAAAGGAGCATGTACTCTTAATTTTCATAACAAGGAATACTTTATTAAGGAGGATTCCTTGTTAAATTAACTGAATGGGAAGCTTATTTTGAAAATATAATGGTATAGTTGATGAATTCTGGCAGAGAAAAAAATTATAGAAAGATTGTTAAAGGTACATTGAAATACCTGGGGAAATAAATAAGAAACAGCAACACCAGGCCGGTGAAACTATTTAATCATTTAGGTTTATGGCGATAGGAACTTTTCTTTATTATTTTACAATAAATAATTACTAGAGTGCCCTGCCTTTCACACTGGTTGGTCCTGGTATAATTTGTTTCCTTTTCCTGACATGCTACACTAACTGAAGATCTGCACATTTTCCTTTCATGCTGAGATCCTGTTAGGGCTGTTATTTTTATGTATTTTTTTTTAATTCACTGTTTTATTTCACTTGTTTGTTTAAAGGTGTGTCATGTGATAGCAGAGAAAGCAGTTTAGTTTTATAGTCTCTATATGCTTCTATTTGTTCTGAATGCATTATTTTGCATAAGTGAGTGATTAAAATGGCTGGCTTTTTCCCTTCCCAGAACATCCAGCATAGGAAGTATGCAAGGTGGAAGGCAGCATACATTCATAACTGCTTGAAGAACGGAGAGACTCCTCAGCCTGGGCCTATTGGAATGGAAGGAGAGAGCTTGGGTATGTGTTTCCCCTTTCTTTTTAAAAGAGCAGAGGGCTGGGTCAGAACCAAAATGGTGGTGTGTACAGAGAACACCCCACAGAAAGCACTGCTTCCCTTCTTAATGTTCCATTCATGATAGACCACCTTCTGCTTTTTCTGTTCTGCTTCTTCTACTGTTTCTACTGTTACTTTATGTTGGACCTTACTACTTGATTGACTTATTAAACATTTTTTTTTCTTCTTCTTCTTTCCTCCGTAGTGGAGAGTAGTAGTTTGAAGTCAGCCGCTCTGTAAGAAGGCATTGTCACCTTTGGGCCAGAAACATGCATTTCGTTAACACTACCCATAGTCCTTCTTTTAAATCTCTTCTGTAAAGTTATGATCCCTTTGCCAGTTTATCCTCTCTCAGGAGTTAAGTAGAAGTCGAAAATGGATTGATCATAGGTCAGTTCACCTTCAAAGCAAACGCCTTATGTGAGACAAACCCTGTATAATCCTGTACCTTTCAAAACAGATTTATGGCCTACTCTTTCTACATGAGATTTTATGTCACTCATCTCCCTTTTCATCATGTTTTTCGTTACTCCCTTTACTCTTCTGGCTACCTGGCTTTCTTGTGTAGGACTCCTCAAAGTTACCTCCTTAACTGTTCTGTTTGCATTTCACCAGTTTCTTTTGATAACGTACAGTTTTTTTAATAAGGGGTCTCGTCATTTTTCTCCTCGGTCAGCACAGAAGCTTGAAACACAAATTTTACCTGTGAATCATAGAATCATAGAATCACCAGGTTGGAAGATACCCACTGGATCATCGAGTCCAACCATTCCTATCAAACACTAAAACATGTCCCTCAGGACCTTGTCCACCTATACCTTAAACACCTCCAGGGAAGGTGAATCAACCACCTTCCTGGGCAACCTGTTCCAATGCCCAATGACCCTTTCTATGAAAACCTTTTTCCTTATGTCCATTCCCTCTTGTCCTGTCCCCTGTCACTTGGGAGAAGAGGCCAGCACCCTCCTCTTTACAACCTTCCCAGGGAGATGGTTGATTCCCCTTCCCTGGAGGTGTTTAAGACACGGGTGGATGAGGTATTGAGGGACTTGGTTTAGTGTTAGATAGGAATGGTTGGACTAGAAGATCCGATGGGTCCCTTCCAACCGGGTTGTTCTGTGATTCTGTGATTCCCTCAGGTAGTTTTAGAGAGCAATGAGGTCTCCCCTCAGCCTCCTCTTCTCCAGGCTAAACAATCCCAGCTCTCTCAGACGTTCCTCTTTAGGGCCTGTTCTCCAGCCCCTTCACCAGCTTTATTGCTCTTCTCTGGACTTGTTCCAGGGCCTCAACATCCTTCTTGTGGTGAGGGGCCCAGAACTGAACACAGGATTCAAGAAGCAGACTCACCAGTGCTGAGTACAGAGAGAGAATCACCTCCCTGGACCTGCTGGTCACACCGTTTCTGATACAAGCCAAGATACCATTGACCTTCTTGGCCACCTGGGCACGCTACTGGCTCATGTTCAGTTGGGTGTTGACCTACACCCCCAGGTCCTTCTCCTCCTGGCAGCTTTCTAGACAGACTTCTCCTAGTCTGTAGCTCTGCATAGGGTTGTTGTGCCCCAAGTGCAGGACCCAGCATTTGGCCGTGTTAAACCTCATGCCACTGGACTCTGCCCAATGGTCCAGCCTGTTCAGATCCCTTTGCAGAACCTCCCTACCCTCCAACAGATCCACACTTCCACCCAGCTTAGTGTCATCTGCAAACTTGCTAAGAGTGAACTCGATGCCTTTATCCAGGTCATTGATGAAGACATTGAACAGGACTGGACCCAGCACTGAGCCTTGGGGAACCTCACTTGTAACTGGCCTCCAACTCCATTTCCCACCACTCTCTGGACCCGGCCATCCAACCAGTTTCCTACCCAGGAGAGTGTGCGTCTGTCCAGCCCAAAGGCTGACAGTTTCCGTAGCAGAATGCTGTGAGAAACTGTATCAAAGGCTTAGCTGAAGTCCAGGAAGATACATCCACAGCCTTTCCCTCATCCAGCAGCTGAGTCACTTTGTCATAGAAGGTGATCAGGTTAGTTTGGCAAGACCTGCCTTTTGTAAACCTGTGTTGACTGGGTCTGATCACCCGGTCCTCTTGTATATGCTTCATGATAGCACTCAAGATCACCTGTTCCATGACTTTCCCTGGCACTGAGGTCAGGCTGACAGGCCTGTAGTTCCCTGGATCCTCCCTGTGACCCTTCTTGTAGATGGGCACAACATCAGCCAGCCTCCAGTCCAGTGGATGATGGAAAGGGGTTTGGCCAGCACATCCGCCAGCTCCCTCAATACCCTTGGGTGAATCCCGTCTGGCCGTATAGACTTGTGGGTGTCTTCATGGCAAGCAAGGCTCTGACCACCTCCTCTTGGACCATGGGAGCCGCATTTTGCTCCTCTAGTTCCAGGGTTTGTACTCAGGGGGAACAACTTTCTTTACAATTAAAGACTGAGGCAAAGAAGGCATTAAGTACCTCAGCCTTCTCTTCTTCCCATGTCACTGTTGTTCCATCTGCGTCCAATAGGAACTGTATGGTCTCCCTAGTTCTCCTTTTATTATTTATTTATTTATAGAAAGGTTTTTTGTTATCTTTCATAGACTTAGCCAATCTGATTTCTAGTTGAGCATTAGCCCCTCTGATATTTTTCTCTACACAACCTCACTTCCCTCCTGTAGTCCACCCAAGAGGCCTGTCCCCTCTTCCAGAGCCCATAAACACTCCTCTTCTTGATGTCACTCAAGATCTCTGTTCAACCAAGCTGTTTTTTTCACCCTTCCGGCTTTTTTCCCAGAACATGGGGATGCCTTTCTCCTGAGCTGCTAGAATCTCCTTTTTTAAGAGCACCCAGCTGTCCTGTGCTCCCCTGCCCTTAAGTACTGTCTCCCATGAGACTTTGCCAACCAGCCTTCTGAAGAGTTCGAAGTCTGCCCTCTGGAAATTTAATGCTACTGTCCTGCTAATCTCTCATGGGAGTAGGATGTCTTTGGGATGGATATTTTCATTACATATATTCAGACTAATTCTGCACAATGACAATAATCTCTGTGTAATTTTTCATATACTTCATGAAACAACTAAGAACATAAAATGTATTTAAACTTTCCTCTGAGGTTGTATGTGAGACTGTGGCTTGACTAAATGTCACTTAAATTGATGTTCATTTATGTCTTAAGATTTGATTTAATAAACTTCTCTAATGAAAAGAATCAATACATATACAGTACAAAAGAGAAACCTAATTTCTTAGGTAGTTGTAGAGGTAGCTACATAGTTTTATGAGCATATGTATTAATACATATGATCCGTGTATTTACACATACACCCACACACAAGTATGTATTTGTTTCCATTCATATACGTTTGGGGTTTGTACCTGTGTCTTCAGTGGAAATTTTGAAGTCTGAACATGAAATATCAAATACGCTGAGTAGTCTTGTAATTTTCTGCACATTGGTTTTATTTTAAACAAGTCAAAACACTGGAAAACTGGTTTCTCTTCTACTTCTCCATCTTTTCGTAGTGGAATCTCGTCTTTTAGAGCATCTTTTCTTCACAGACGAACAGGAGAGATTGGGCATGTTCTACTGTTTATAGAAAGATTAAACTGGTGATGCTTCCAGTAAGGTGTAACATTCTATTCCACTTGACAGCCATTAGATGATTCTTTAGCAGAAGAAAAATGTTTGGCAGAAGATGAAGTGACAAAGTAGCACGAATAAAATCTGTTTAGCTTACCACCTTTACCAAAGTATGAGGAAGTATAAGTTAGGAAGTCTTACTCACAAGCCCACGTTTGATAGAAAGTAGTATAGTGTGTGAAGTATGAGAATTTTGTTATCTTCCAAATGTGAATTGGAGAACATGGCATATAAGGTGAAGAAGGGTGTTAAGAGAGTACTTATTGCTGCCTTCAGCTATACTTCATGGGAGAATATAGGAGAGATCTAAGCCACAATCTTCTTGGATGTGCAGAATGATAGGACAGCAGGCAGTGGCGATAGGTTGCAACAAGGAAAATGTGAATTAATGATTAGGAGAAAAATGCTCATCATGAATGTGGTTGGATATTGTGAAGAGAGTGCAACATAGTTTATGGGATCTCCATCCTTGGAAGAACTCAAAACCTGCCTGGACACAGTCCTGGGCACTTGGTTCTAGCTGACCCTGCTTGAAAGGGAGAATGGACTAGATAATGTCTCACTTCAAAGCTCAGCCATTCTGTGTCCAGGACAGCATGATCTGGTGTTACTTCTGTTATAGGTAAGGAATTAGACCAGGTAAACTGCAAGGGATCCTTCAGCTTTTTTATGATTCTTAAAAAAAAATAAAAAAAATCAACTGTATATGGAAAAGAGAATCAAAGGGGAAAGGGACAGAGAAGAGGTTCAAATGTAGCCGAATAAGTGTGAAAAGTAGCTTTCCATAGTGCACAGTGTAATCTCTTATAAATTATATCTCTTAGGTACCATTGCAGTTAAAAAAAAGATAAAAAGAAGAAAAATTATAATTTATATCATCACCATTTTCTTAAGAAACTTAAGTTTGTTGTTACCCTTTATTTTGTTAAAAGGAAACAGAAGTGCCTGGAGGCCTGAGTGCCAATTGTAATTTCTCTGCAGTTTCCTGATAAAATACTGTTTGGCTGTGAAATGCAAATTTTTGAACAAATAACGAGTATGATGTAATTTGACTTCTGAGCTGTTGTTTTATTCTTGTTGTTATGCTTTCCTTACCTAAAATGCCCTACAGACTTAAAACACTGTAATGACAATCCTACCCACAGAAACATGCTCTGATCTAGAAACAGGTATATTTGTAGTGAAGGCTAGCGAAGTAATTTCTTTTTCAACATATGATGTTTTTAAGGTAGATTTCTTAACCGCTGGTGCAGCATGGCATGAGGGGTATGATGGAATTTCAGCTGCAAATATTTCTAAGTCAGATTACACCAGTTTGTTAATTTAATGGCTAAGACAAAATGTGGGAAATAATTTTAAATGATTGTTCATTAGTGGTTTGGCTCATAGTGTGGTAATGTTTACAAAGCTCACCTGTGCTTTGTAATTATATGAAATTAATTATGAATTCTAAATGGTTGCAAAAATAGCACTCTTAAGGAAAGAGTATAGAGCTTTGGCTAAAAATCTGTGTGTGCAGCTTCTGTAGAAACAGTAGTTGTTCCTTAGCAGCCCAAACAGGCTCATACTTCATTTTTATAAATGTAGAGGCAAAGGTAACTGACTTGCTCAAGGCTGCAAAATAAATTGCTGTAGAAGACTAAGACTTTACTCAAATTCTTAGTATCCATCACAGGTCATTACAAGCTGTAGTGTGAATAGGCAAAAGATGTTGCCTTTATTAACAGGTTTTGTTTACATGCGACTTAGAAGGGATACAAGAGCCTGCAATGTCTATCATTTGGCAATATCTTTTTATTTGTTGAATTGTATTTCATATAGTAAGAGAATTTCTCACTCTCAACTATTTTCTGAGTGGTGAAATGAAAAATACTTTTTTCACATTTATTTTTGGAAATAAACTCCACAGTGTAGATGTCTATCATGCTTTACACAACCAAGGCAAACATTTTATGCAAATTATTTTTGTTAGTATAATCAGTATAAAAGTGTCAATTCTTGGTTTGTGCATCCTAAGAAGAAAAGCAGCTTGTTTGAATGTATAACTGGACCTTCCCCATTCCTTTCTACTTGCTCATTTTCTTACTCCCCTTGCAAGTGGAAAAAGTCTGTTTAAACAGAGTGAAACTAAGTCTCTGTAGCTTGACAAATTACCGTTTTTTGCCAAAGTGTTATTTTCTTTGTGATTCTTGAAAACCATACTCTTGGATATGTTCTTACAGCAACATAGGCATGCTTTATGCAGTTCTGCTGTTGGATTTATGGATGCTTTTATCAGGATGCCACCATGGAAACCTTAAAATCACATGTTTAATTTATTAATGCACTTGGAATACTAGTCCTAGGCTGCACATGAAGGTCACTTAGCAGTAGTCCTAGGTCATCCCACAAGATTTTATATGAATAGAAGAAAATTAAAAATGTAATTTCAAATAGAAAAATGTTCCCAAATGGTCTCAGTATAGACATAATAAAGTATTTTAAGTGTCACTACTTCCACTGCAGTATGTAATATGTATTTATATTGCAGAATTCCAGGAAACCTGTCTAGTCTCAGATAGTAGAAAGAACAGTATGTGAAGAGTTGATGGAGTTTTGAGTTCATTTCTCAGTGTTGGGGTGACACTAAGCAAAAGAGTGTTTTACTGAAACCTTGCGTTGTCCATCGTTTAGCAAAATCTCCAGCTAGAGAAAAAGCAGTGCAGCAGAATGAGGAAAAGAAAATGTTTTTAAATAAAACTTAATAGATGATGCCAGAAATATTAACTTTTTGATTCTTTTGACTCCTTAAGGAGTCCAGAGTATTGGAAGCATCTGGACTTGTTAAAAACAAAAATTTTGGTAGTTTTAAATTTATTGTTTGAGGCTACTGAATTTAAGTCATAGTCAGTACTTTCTTACACTTGACAAGGGAATGCCATTAAGCCCTGAGAATCCTTTTTTTATATTTTGAAAGTATTTTTGAACTATTGGTTATTGGGTCAGGCATATCTGCCGTGTTCTAGAAAGTCTTACCTTCAGTGAATAAATAATAATTAAAAAAACTGAAATAAACAGATAGTCTGGACTTACTATAATTCTGAGGAAAATCTAAAGAGCACATGGATTAGTTATGCTGGGATCCAGGCACAAAGGATGATGAGATTCCAAGACAAGAAACTCAGCTGGAACTGAAATTTAATGTGAAACAATTGTGTTACTGTTTCACAGCCTGGTATTTCAGCATCCTTAAGCGAATTATGAGGAAATTTAAATTCTAGGTTATTATTGCTCTATGAGAAATTTCTTAAGTTTTCTGAGTGTTCATAACCATTCCCTGGAAAAGATCTGTTTTTCAATAATGCTATGGATGTTCTAACCACAGAACTTAAAAACATTGAGTTAAATGTTCTTTTCTAAAAACCTGGAATCCTTCTGTTTAGCACTACGGTTAAGCCTCCTCACAAATACTGCAAGCACATATCTTGAAATGTCTTTAATTTTTGATAAAGAATATTTTAAATATTTACTTTACAGAAGGAGTAGTTACAATGCTTTGATGATATTTGGGCACTTCAAACACCAAAGAAGAGTTAATTTAAACAAAGCTACTTTCATGTTTAATACAGGTTAACATTTGTCAGTTGCATAATGAGCAAATCAAACAATTAAGCTTGATCTCTTGATACATATGCCTGATAAAAAAGTAGATTACCCCTTTGTGAATTTGCTTCTTACAGGCACAATTATTGAGGGTTGTCAGCACTTCCAACACTTTTTGTTTGTTTATAACATTGCCAGACTTTAGCTGTTTGAGTTCATAGCTTCCATGGCCAGTATTGCCTATAGCATTATACTTTCACAGAAGTAAGTAGAGCCCATAAACCATGCACTGGGGAGGTTTGAAGCTGAAATTGGCAATGCCTTGGGCGGAATTTTGAGAGGTAGTACCAGACAGACACAAGTGAGTGACGGGTGGTTGCAGACATGGAATATGAAGTCCTGGTGCACAGCAAGAGAAATCAGAACGGGACTGAAGAGCCACATAAGGGCAACATTAAACTGGGAAGAAAAAGAGTGGGAGGAAGCAACATAAATGAAAACGTGCATTAACAATTTTAAGTCTTGGCAATAACTTACAGGTAACTTCTCTTAATTGAGATACTAGACACAGTGAAAGCATGTTTTTTTCCCACTCCTTCATTCTCAAAAGTGGCTTAGTAATTTTTACAACAGCTTTCCCAAAGCACAAGCTTCAGGCAAACACCCAAGACAAAAAATCAAACTTTATGGCTACAATCTGACCAAGCTGTAAATTATTGATAACAGTGTATAAGAAAACTTGGGCAACCTTACCTTCAGACAGCATAGTGAGCATTGTTTGTAACTATTTAATTAATCCTATGTACAGTAAGGATTTTGTTAAACTAAATTTTATTGTCTAAAAGTGTTACAATTTTTTTTCAGTTAACACTAAAAACAATGAAGAACATAGCATTCAACCAATGGCTTATTCCTATCCATGTGTTATTATTTGTAAGGTAGCATATCTGCAGTTTACTTTTGAATGTTACTTTTTTATTTTGCCAGTTTTAACACATTTCACTTCCATGCCTGTTAACCACATGATATCACAGTATGATTTATTAGTAAAAAAAACACTAAAGGAAAAGTCTGGCACCTTAAGATATCCTTTGCCTTCCAAAATCTGCCAGGTGTTTGTTTGCATATGTCAGAAATAGCTTTATAAAACCACAGTCTTGATTACTTGTTGAAGCAAGTGAAAGTATTTTTCATAAGACTAACACAGAAAAATTTTGCTGTTCTGTGTTCCTGTATTAAATTTTGCTAGCAGTGCTTGACACTCCTGAGAACTTTGCTTCTAGATTTCTTTGCTTTTTAATACTTTGAAATAAAGATTCTTGCTATTAGACTGTGGTTTGGGGGGGCTTGTGAATTTGTTTATTAGTAATCAGAAGTTCTGAGTGAAAGTAATCTACTACAACTTTGTGCTATAAACCATAAATATATGTTTAACTGTTTATTAAGTCCAGTGAAAATGTCCTAAAGACAATACTGTTGAGTTTACTCCACATTCAACCTTTTACTGTGAGTATTGTGAGTTGGTCATTTAAGTTATTTAGTTATTTAGTAAAGGTAGTACCTGAACTACTTACGGGAGGAGGAGGACTGTACATGGGAAAAAATTCTGGTATGTGTAATAGTAGACTGTTTAAATTACTAAGCAGGAGAGGTGCTTACATAGTACATAATCTTGTATAGTTGAAGATTAGTGAGGATTTCATAAAGAAAAACATCTCTTTCGTGAGCCCTAGAAACGTACAAGTTTTGTGCTCCCATATTTTTCTTCTCTTTCAAGAACTGGCTTTAAACAAAGCCATTTCAAAAATGATGCTCATTACACCTGAAATTATTGATGCAGATAAGCATATACAGAGTAAAAGATAATTAACTTCTTTTAAATTGAACTGAATTCAAATTAAGAAGCAGAAAGCAACCATGTTCTAAATTAACGGGGTGATTAGCATAATAAAATCAGACTATTGCTTTTGAAACTTTCAAAGCAACATTGAATAAAGTAGGCCAGAATCTTAAGAAAATTACTAGATTGAAAAATACGTGTGTTGTTTGTACATGATATGAAACATATTACACTTCATTATTAGTATAACTAGCAACTAAATACTGCCCATAGGAATGGGAGAGATAATCAGAAAAGTAAAAGAGAATTCATGGATTGAGATAAAGATAGTTTAATAGATAAAGCAAAACTTGCACACACAAGCAAAGCAAAACAAGGAGTTCATTCACTGCTTCTCCTTGGGAGGCAAGTGGTCAGCCATCTCTAGGAAAACACGGCTCCATCACACAACAGTTACTTGTGAAGATGAACTCCATCATTCCAAAGGTCCCTCCCTTCCTCCAGCTTTTATTGCTGAGCATGATGTCATATGGTATGGAGTATCCCTGTAGTCACTTGGGGTCAGCTGTCCTGGTTATGTCCCCTCCTAACTATGTGCACTCCCAGCGTACTCACTGGTAGGGCAGTGTTAGAAGCAGAAGAGGCCTTAGAGTCATAGAATAACCAGGTTGGAAGAGACCCACTGGATCATTGAGTCCAACCAACTTGATGAAAGAGAAAAAAAAAAAAAAAAAAAACCAACAAAAAACAATTGAAACCCTTTGTGACCTCTCAGATTTATCACATCACCTATAGGTCGTCCATTTCAAAGTGTGTATTAAAGCTGTTTGCTGTGGATGAGTGTTCAAAGATCCTTGTTTAGGCTTGGTTTCAGTGGCTCTACGGAATGATGCGTCAGCTGCTGTGAGACATCAGTCTTGAGGGCCATGATATGTTCTGCCCCAGGATCCCTTCTGTCATAGTACAGAGCCCACAATAAAGTAACAGTGAGGATCATTGCCAGGATCTGTGTTATTCCAATAGAGATTCCTAGAAATCTCAGAAATTGCCTTGGCTCTATATAAGCACTGCTCAGCAATAACTAAAACATCCCTGTGTAATCAACATTGTTTCTAGCACAGATCCAAAATACAGCCCATACCAGCTACTATGAAGACAAAGAACTGCATCCTAGCCAAAACCAGCTTAAGTGTATTATGTGCTCCTTTTGTCATAGATAGACATGGCTAAGCTGTGTCTTGTTTTCTTGTCTGATATTGCTTTCCCAAAGTTCCCCTTTTTTATTATTTACTTGCAATTTACTTAATTGATGTGGGGTGGAAGGATTGGCACTGTCTTTCTTACAATATGTTTGTAAGGCAGATCCAGCAGATTCATGTCTGTATTAAAATATAGATTACTGCGTATTTGTAATATCTTATTCAGCTACTTTGGATGCAGTGTGTGGAAGCATAAAGGATTGTAGTAATCAGACAAATTGTTCATATTCATACCAGTAATGCCTTCAATTTAAGCAGAGGGACTGTTTGAAACTGTCTGAATTTAAAGATCTTTATCCTATGGTATGTTGCTTTTTTACTTTGTCAAATCAAATGTAGGTGATTTGGGTTGATGAAAGTTTTATGTCACACTGTAGTGGCATTTTTTCTGGTAACAAAAATTTAAAAAGAAGTTTTAAAAGAAAGCCTAAGTTTTGAAGTATAGAAGAGTTGCAGTAATTTCTATTTTGTGTCAGCAGATGTTGAAAGGGAAGAAGCAGGCTCATCTTCTCTCCATAGTGGAACAACTCAACCAACATCATCATCATCTACATATGAACCTAACAACATACCACCTAGTAACTACACTGGCATACATATACCCCCAGGGGCCCATGCACCAGCCAACACTCCAGCTGAAGTACCTCATAACACAGGTATGTCACAATGGCACCCACAACATTCATGCCTTTATCAAGGGGTAAAGTCTAAACTTCCTTCCACTACATGTAAAGTAAAATAATATAGGTTTTCTATGACGGAAGCAACTTCATAAATTAAGATCATAAAAAATGCCATAAGAAATATTTTTTATGTTTTTATGGTTTTTCCAAATACATAATTTGTGTTTCGGGGCACAGCAGAAATATATGGACTGAAAGAGTGAGCGTTCCTGCAAACAGAATGGGTTTTTTTCTTCTCTAAAATCATGCATTGCAACATTATACTATAAAGCACCATTTGAATGTCTCACTTGATAACTGAAATTATATTACCTCATTTCTTATTTAGCTTTCTCTGTGCAGATAGATGGCTGGGTTTTTTTATGTGGGGAGATATCTCACATCCCAACATTGTGTTAAAACTGTTACAATGTTGTAGTAGTCACAGAATCATAATATGGTTTGGATTGGAAGAGACTTTAAAGATTATCTAATTCCAGTCATTCATACTTCCCTTCTATATGGTTTATACTCTTTTTTCCATGCAAGTGTGATTGACCTTGAACAATATTACCAATGGAAATTTTGTCCCTACAGCTAAACATATGGGATCCTACGTCCTGCTGCTTATTCTGTGTCATTTTTGGACCAAAACCAAGATCTGAAAAAAAAAAAAAAAAAATCCAAATTTAGTCCCAATTGCTGTATTTTTTTAAAAAAGAAAGTTGTATGAAATGATTTGCAAATACAACTTTTTCACCTCATTTTAGCTTCTTGTAATTCATATCACTAAAACATTGAAAGCTGTTTATTTCTATACCACTGAACATCTATTTAAATGCGTTTTTATATTGTAGTATATAAGAGATGTTTTTGTCACACAGCCCCTCCTTTTCTTCTACTTCCTCATTTTAAAAATGCTTCACCCTATAAAAAGTTCAGGATGCTCTTTTTTATTCAGCTTTATCAAAGGGAAATCCTTCAGATAGGTGGGGGATTTCAGATCTGGGAGCAGGGTTGAGAGTGCTGTTTTTTCATTCAGCCTAGGTAAATATTTAGCTCTCAGTTTTTACCACATCTGAAAGCCACAGAATATGTACTTTATTAGAATACACCAGTTCTTTGCATTACATATTTTTAACCCTATATGTCATTCTGTGAAACAACCGGTAAGTTAGAGAAGTAATTATTCCATTTTCCTACATAGCAGATGTTGTAGAAGTAACTTTACATTAGTCTGATATGTTCTGGATGTTCTGCAAATATATAGTTTTGGTTCAGTGCAATTGAGAGTGTCTAAAATCTAAACAGAGGTACAACAGTGTGTAACAGTGTAATTGCTGCTTCTTCTAGCATCACAATTCCTTTTAAATCTAGCTAGTTTTTTTATTCTCACCAATTGGAATTGGGAAGGAGATGGTTTGCAAGTGTGAGATGACAGGCATGAGGCTTTAAAATACAGTAAATGGAGACTCCCTCTGATACTAAAAGGCAGAATTTAAACTTCAAATATCAAAGCTTACTCCTACCTTTATTTAGCATGTTTTCCTCAGTGGTCTAGGGTAACCAGTGTCTTTTGGACTAATATTTTTTTATTTTTGTAATGTTTGAAATTAGATTTCTGTGAAATACTATAGTGGTAAAATGCATGATAGCCTCTAATTTCTTCTGTATTATTTTATAAAATATTCATAGTCTGAAATGAGGGTTTAAAAATTATTTTTTACAAATTCAAAATTAGAAAGCTATTAGCTGCTTATGTTTAAAGTTAGAGTCATTAGGTTAACCTGTTCTGCTTTCTTATTTTGTGTCCTTACTTTTAAAGTCAATACATAAAAATAACCCAGGTTCTATTTTTTGCACTGATTTGCAGGCGTGACAAGTAACACCATTCAGCCTCCTCCTCAGAATATTCCTCTAGTTGATCCTTCCCTTTACAGTGCCCAGTCTGCAGGTAAGATGGTAGCATTTGTATTTCACATAGACATGCTGAGTCCTCTGTGTCTCCCCTGCAGCAGAGGAAGAAGTTTGAGAGGTGTCATCATTTTCTGAATGCTGATAATTCAGAAATTTTAAAATCTAAACATTGTTATTCCTGTGAGTTCAGTAGTTTCCTAAATCTTTGCTATAGTGCATGTTTAGTGTTGTCTATCTGACACTTTGAACAATGGGCTAGCAGTCTGTTAGGCTTCTTTATTTATGTTGTTGCTTCGCAAATGAGATTCTGATACACTTAGCAAAGCCTGTATTCCAGATGGCCTTGCAAAATTATATTTTGGTAATTAATACACATTCCCTTTACTTAAAATTTCTTCTACAGGGTCAGTACATAAGCTATTAATTTACTTCATTAAATAATCATCACATTCCAATGACACTTTTCTTTTGCACCATAATTATGTGTGCTTGCTGATTGTAAGCGGTACCTGTATTAAATCGAATAATTTATAGGGTACTGCTAATGATGTCATGTTGGTGTACCAAGGCTCTTATCTTTTAAAATGCCATCTCTCTTTGATGTGAAAATCACTGATAAACTATATTACATACTCCTTATGTGTGCTGGCATATGTCATGCTTTGACGTGCACACATAAATGCTAACGTTTGGAAAATCATGGCCTGTGAAAGAGTAGTGACTGGCAATAAAGCTGGAATACTTTAGATTCTGATTTGAACACTGATGTGCATTTTAACAATTATTAACAGTTTTCTAGGAATCTTTCTGTCCATGGAATAGATACTATAAAAAATAAGTTGCATCTGTTTGTATTAATGAGATTTTTGATGGCCATATAATGTGTATGTTGAGTGAGGAGGAGGTGTAGAAGTCCTGGTATAAAATCTGTTCACGTTCTACCCAATACACTTCATCCTCACCAAGGAAAGCAGATGGTATGTGTAATTTTATCCTAAGTTCCAGTACTTGAATCAGTCAAATATGGCCTCTTATGAGTACCAAATTTTGATAGATATATTCCTGTAAATTGTAAAACATATTTAGTTGGATGGTTTAGTTTATTATGTTGTTGAAAAGGACGTCTGTTTAAAGTACCAGCTTTACTGGAAAGCATTTTTTATTCAATGGAATGCTGTTCGGGGAATTCAGTATTTAGCTTGATTTTAGTCTGCTGTTGTAAGAATACTTAAGGATATGTCATCTTGAAAACAGTATCTCAGACTAGTAGCTGAACTATTTTAATTTGGTGATAGTTTTTGAGTTTTGGGGGCTATTGTAGGGGTTTCAGCGCCTGTTTTACTAAAACAACTGAATGCTGTATTTAAACTTGTACCATAGTAACTGCTAGTTGGACAGCAAGTTTTGTGTGGATTTGGCTGCAAACCTTCTGTATTTAACCAGCTTATCATGATGGTGTAGACAGTCACTGTAATAGGGTTTTGGAAAACTAGTCTGAAAATTTTAGTCACCATTTTTTCTTGGTTTCAATGTTTAATTCTAATTGTCAAAATTTTCAATAGGTCTGATTTAGATTTTAGTTCTTCATTAAGTGTTAGTAGTTCTGTTATCTGATAGATGGATAGTATCATTGTATTTTTCCCTCTAGACACTTACCTGTGATAACCTGATGTAATAAGTACATAAATATAAAGGAATTAATTGAAGTACCTTCTTTGTGAATTCATAACAACTGCTAGCCTGTAATTAAGAGATTAATATCCTTGCTGAGCGCAGTGACGAATCTCTTAACTTGATCTAGTTTAGTATTTGCATACCTGTGTTCTGCCTCTGCACATCTGTTTTGTCACTACAAGCCTGGGACTTGTAACGTCTTTAAGTGTTATATTCTTATGAGGGAGCTCTCCAGAAATGCACACTAGGAGGTGATACAGCTCATAGAGATTTTCAGTTTGAAAGGTTAGAAAATATACTGTTAGTTAGGCTGGAGTTTGAGAGTGCATAGGGATATGTCAGTCAGCAGTAACAGATTTGTTTGTACAGATAGAATTAAGGATCTTGAGATCAATGCAAGGTATTTGTCCTTGCTTATTACCATTCTGTCATGCATGCTGGGTCACTGCCCAAAGCATCCTCCCTTCAGCTATATGTGTAAGAGTAATGGCAGATATAATTATTCTGCTCATGTTGCCAAGTAGTCCTTTTTATATCAATAGTACTCTGTTCCATGTTAGCCTGGTTTGCTGACGCATAAGTAGATTTAGAAATGCCTGTGTCTCACAACAGACCCATTAAACTGTGGGGCCCAGGAGCCCTCCTGAGTTCCTGAGATGCAGTGTGTATATGCAGGCTAGATCCTGGGTGAGTGTTAAGGTTAGACTTTGGCATTCACCATTCCTGTGGGACTGAAGTTTCCTTTGGATAGGAAGGAGGGATCAGTGTTGCCTTCCAGTAGACGGATGGAGCTAGCACATTGCAAAGAACACTTGTTCCACAATTTAAACACAATGTCTGTGTCTATACTAATAAATTAAACATACCTGTAAATATTTTGACATAGAGAGCAGCTGGTACAGAACCACTCACATCCATGCTATTAAACTTTTAAACCTTCTAAACAAAGTAGTTTGTGAAGGCTGCCAATATTGAATGGTCTCTAGCCTGCTCTAACCACAAGTCATGCCCAGAAATTATTTGGGAAAGTGCTAGTTCACATGGGCCAAAACTATACTGGAGCCTGTTCCAGCAGTTTGACAGTGTAGACAGTCAAGTGTGAGCGCTGAGACACATTCCTTGGCACTGTTGAATGTACTAGTATAGTAATAGCCAAACAGGATATTCCACATATTCCTGCAAAGCTCTTTCTGGAAGTAAGTTCAAATGTATATTTTTTAAAATAAATTATATATTTGCTTTCCTTCCCATAACATGGGAGAAGCAATTTGATTAATGCTGTGGCGAGAGGGAGAATTTTGGTGAATGGAATATTTTATCAGAAGAGAATTAAGTTAAAGTAACAGTATTTCTTTAATTTTAGTCAGCATGAATCCTTCCATAATTGTCCTGTAGGAACAGGTTTCAGAGTTTAACATTGACTTTTGAAAGTGACAAAGCTTGCATGATTACACATCAGTTCATGACTCTGACAACAGAGCATAGGGATATTAAGCAGCGTTGTATAATGTGTGCCTGCACATTTCTGGTTTAGTTTGCTTAAAAAAAAATATTAGATTAGATTTTACTAACTTACTGCATTCATAGTTGTGCTACAGAGTTTTGATAAAATCTTACTGTGTTACCATGTGCTCCCTTCCACAGATAACATGGTATAAAGAAAGCATTTTTCCATTCTAGTTGTGTGTATAACAATGTTTGATTTTCTGCATACAAAGGAAAATTAATAATTTGACATTTCATGTGTTTTCATGATAGTAAAGAGAAATCTTTGAGGGTGTGTCTTTTGAATATTGTAACTTTTATTTTGAAAAAAGAGCATCCTGTTTCAAAAATCATTGCCATAGCTGTTTTTATACACAAAGTTGCATTAGTAGAATGTTCTTGGATCATTACAAGGATGGATGGATGGAAAAGGATACCAAGAGGAAGCAAGTACATCATGTAAAATGCTCATTATTTTCATTCTTAAACTGCTTTTTTCTCCCAATGTTACTTTCAATATCTTTAGTGAAAAGGCCCTCTGGTTTTCACTTTGTTTTCCTCTTAAACTAAAAGGATCATGCTTGTTGCGGTGAGTTATAGATTCTCTGTCTGTCACATTTCAGTATTAAATACAGCTACTATGCTAATAAATTCGGATTAACACAGAAGCAGGATTATGTCAGGATAAATACAGTATGCTTTTCCCGTCTGAATATTGTTGGGCTTTTTTAGAGCCTGGAATCACAGGATGGTTGAGATTGAAAGGGACTTATGGAGGTCATCTGGTCCAACTCCTCTGCTCAAGCAAGGGTCCTGTAAAGCAGGCTGCTTAGGATCACGTTCTTTGTGTTGTCCCTTACCCCTGCACTCTCTCTGTGGTTTAATTTACCACAATGAAGTTTGAGAAAAATGTCACTGTTAATTCAAAAGACATCTATTGAATCTTTCCAGGGATGGAAACACCACAGCTTCTCTGGACAAACTGTGCACCTCTCCTCCTGTCACCAGGCAGCACTGAAAAGAGCCCTGATCCATCCTCTATTAGAATTCACCCTTGCTTTAGGTATTTTTATAAATTGATAAGATCCCCCTGAGCCTTCTCCAGGCTGAGCAGTCTCAGCTCTCTCAGCCTCTCCTCATATGAGAAGTGTTCCAACCTTTTCATAGAATCACTACATTGGAAAAGACCCACTGGATCATCGAGTCCAGCCATTCCCACCAATCTCTAAACCATGCCCCTCAGCACCTCATCCAACTGCACCTTAAACACCTCCGGGGAAGGCGAGTCAGCCATTCCCCTGGACAGCCTGTTCCATTGCCTAATGACCCTTTCAGTGAAGAATTTTTTCCTTCTGTCAAGCCTGAACCTCCCCTGGCAGAGCTTGAGGCCATTCCCTCTTGTCCTGTCCCCTGTCACTTGGGAGAAGAGGCCAAGAGACCCTCCTCTCCACAACCTCCCTTCAGGTATTTGTAGAGAGCAATAAGGTCTCCCAGTCATCTTTGTGGCTCTTTACTGGCCTCTCTTCAGTATGTCAGTCTCACCCTTTTCCTGAGGATCCCAGAACAGTACACAGCACTCCATGCATAGCCTTACTAGCACTGAGTACATGGGAAGGATCACCTCCCTCCCACCTGCTTTCAGTACTCCTGATACAGCCCAGAATGCCATTAGTCCCTTTCGCTGTCAGGACACGTTCTTGGCTCGGGGGCAAATTGGTGTCCACCAGGATCCCCCTGATCTTTTTCTGCACAGATGGTTTCCTGTTCTCCAAAGCTGCTTAACCCTTAGAATTTGTAAATTAAAGTCAGTTACTAACTTTTGTGGTTATATCTTTGATGTGAGTACAGACATTATACTGAAGTTTCACAGTATTTTGAAAGCTTAAGAACACAGAGCTGTTTTATTTCTCTTCGTGTCCATTGTGAGGTGCTGACTTCAATAGGAGCTGAGGCCACTGAGCACTTCAAAAGATCAACACCCTTGCTGTGTAAACTTCGGTTTATAAATTGAAAATTGTTAACCTTTTTCTCTCAAGTTATGTCATAATAGCATCTGAAGTAGATTTCATAATAAATAAGGCTTTATGCCAGCAAAACATTAATAGTGCTCATACTGTAAAAATAAGATTAGACTGGTGAATTTAGGCTTCCTTCCAAGAAATCAGTTGAATACTGGACTGATGCCTTGGCCAGTTTTTAAAGAATGATTTTGTAGTTTCTTTTGGCATCATAGCATAACGCCACTTTGAGGTGAAATTGGTCGTTTTAATTTCTTAAAGATGTTGCAGATTGACCCCAGCTGCTTTTACTCTGTGACTTTAGGTTGCGAAATTGCCTCTCTTTCTATGCTCCTTCACTGTGCATTTATTCACATATATATGTAGTTCAAGAAATTTTCTGTGGCTTCACTTATTCAGCAGTAAACTAACATGCAGTGCAACATGCCTCAATATTCAACAGCTATTTAGTGGTTATATGTATTGAAATAAAAGTAAGTAGACTTCTGCAGTGTATCTTAAAAATTTATAAAATTAATCTTTAGGAGCACTTACCATTCTGCTTTTTATTCGAGTAGGTTTGTTTTGAAAACCAACAGAACAGTCTAGTTTTTAATATTCCCAGATTTTCCATTTTATTTGTTCAAAAGCTGTTCTTAAGTAATAAGACTGGCAAGAGGAAAAGCAAATATAATACACATTTTCTGATAAGAACCTGAGGAGAGCTTTTAATTTATCTGTAGGTTATTGGAGTGGCAGGAATTAGCCTTAACATTCCCAGTGAACTTGTGTCTGAAAGGATGGACAGAGACATAACTGTGCTTTATTTTTTGTGCACATCAGTGACGCTATTTGTGTATTAAATCTTCTGCCACTTAGGGCATAAGCGTTCTAGAAGTGCCTTCTGGAAGTCAGAATGCATGTGTTTGAGCATTACAGATTTCCCTGTGTTTTAACTTATGTCAAGAAAATGCTCTGATTAATAAGTAACAGTTAATTGTTTTATAATGTTATGAGAACATTTTTTGCTATTGTTGTGCAGTATTACAAAAATGGGCATATTTAATGGGATCAATCTTGTTTTCAGTCAACTTACATAAAATTTGAAACATAAACATTACTTGGATAAAACAGAAATATAAAATGTGCAAAAATATGCCAGTGAGAAATTCTTCTATGTTTTTCAAAGTTATTCCCCTTAAGAAGGAACTATTTCTAACCATGTATTTTTGTGGAAGAAGACAGCACAAGAAATACTGTCATTCTTTCTTGCAGGTTGTAATATGATTACAGCTAATTAATTGTCAGTAAAAAGCTCACCTTTGCTGCCTCACATGAAGAGCAGATTTTTCTCAAAGGTATTGCATTACTTTTGAAAGACACTGTGTCGTACAAATACCAGCGCGTAGAAAGGTCCTCTTCTATATTTTCCAAATGCCAGCAGCAAACTAGTTGAGCTTTATGAGAAAGGAAAGTGAATAAAAGAAACACCAGCAGCTTGTTCTTCATAATATTACCACAAATATTAATCTGGGTTTTGTAATATTACCATAAATATAAGTAGAACACAGAAATCAAGTGAAAGGAAGGCTCAGTCAGATTTCTTTTATAGTAACTCTGTAATACTTATGTTTTTGCAGGGGAAGTCCGTTTGACTCCAGAGGACTTTGCCAGAGCTCAGAAATATTGCAAATATGCTGGCAGTGCTTTGCAGTATGAAGATGTGAGCACTGCTGTGCAGAATCTACAGAAGGCCCTGAAGTTACTGATTACGGGCAGAGAATGAAGCCTTTATCCAACAGATTCATGTCTTTTGCCTAAAGAACTAACAGCTTATTACTGTACCTGCTAGGGGAGTGGAGTTAAACAGAAGTTCGCAATCCTATCACCCATGACGACGAAATCACCATTTCTGTGTCAGATTAGCAGTTAACGGTACAGTAGGAATCTCTGTTTTCATTTCGCAAAAAGTGGAGCTACAAACATATGAATGCAGTGGCTTGATGTAAGCAAAATACAGGAGAAAGTATTGTGAACCCTGCTCAAGAGTTAGAATTGATCTTGCAATATTTAGATTATTGAAATGGGAAAATGCTGAATCTGTGAAAAGCTTGAGCATAAGAATGTTCTGTTAAAATCCTTACTTTTATTATTTCAAACATTTATTTAATAAGCATAAGAGCTTTAAAATGGTAACTAAGATTAGTGCTTTCCTGTTGGAATGAGAGCATTTGAGAAAGCTGACAGATCCACAATGGGAAGGACTTTTTTCTACACATAAATTATTTGGGTATTACCTGAGACATAAGTCAAAGTTGAGAGACACTTGGGACATTTGTATTTCAATTTAAAACATGCTGGAAAAAAAAGTCTCCTGATACTTCAGAGGGAACTATTTTGATATTGTTCCAATACAGTCCCTCACTAGTGCTAGTGTATTCTTGCTCCTTTTGTGTGAACACGTAAAATTTTATATAAGTACGGGTAATTAAGAGAAAGTACTAATACTTACTAGAGATGGTCTTGAAACTGGAGGCAGAGATTCTAAATAACATGAAGTTTTAGGGAGATCTACATTGTAGCCGTTCATCTTTTTGGTATACTGGTATAAAAGACCTGTTCTTCAGCTTTTAAAGCGGTATATGTTCATCTCTAGTATTAGTGTCAGAGCTTCATATTTCCAGCTAATGTTCTTCCTGTCTGCTTTCTTGTAGAGACTTTTTGGACTTGGGATTTAATTAAAATATCTTGGAAACTGAATTTTGAGTCTTTGAGGTCTGCCCTTACAAAAATCCATCCATACTGTTTAAAAGAATAAGTAGTCTTTTCACCAGCATAACATAATAGAGTACACCATAAAGCATGTTTGATTTATGTAATAACACATAATAACACTTTCTTTCCAAGCTGCCAGATCAAATCCACATACTCTTTATAGCTGTAACGTTTTGCAGTGACTAAAATAGTCTGATAGTCAAAGAAAAAAGGATGAAGAACGGAAAATCAAACATCAGCATGCATTAAAGTTTAGCTGGTCATATCCTTTTAAGAGTGTAGAGTGTCTTTGACAGCAGGTTTTAAAAAGGTAGCATGAAACTTGTATGTTTAAGTGTTTTAGTTGACTCAGATTTAATAGATATTAAATGGTGGTATTTGTGCTGCTTTCTGATAAGGGATAGCGTGCTAGTCTGGACATTGATTTGAATTAAATTTTAATTGTTTTGGGAAGTTTAGAATAAATCAGTCTCACACGTTTTTCACAATAATGTTGTCCAGACCTGAGAAGTAAGTTTGTGTTTTGTACAGTGTTTCATGCAAGATAGATCCTTCACTTCAGTATCAAACTGGATTGCTGTAAATTATTCCATGTATGTTAGAGTGGTGTCACACATATACATATGCTGCTTTTCAGTTGAAAGAAGGTTGCAGAAGATTGATCCATGTAGAAATATGTATATTGCATTACCATTAAAAAAGATCAAAAGTTTCTTTCATTTGAGAATTGTAACACTATTTACTAATAACAACTTCAGTCTCCAGCACTTAAAGGAGAAAAGTCAGTTTTCCTGTTTCCTTTCATAAAATAATGAAAATAATTTGAGGGCTTTTGTATAATATGGAAAAATAAGCAAGCTATGATATAATACTGTATTAGAGACATTTAAATGAAAATCTATATTACTATTATTTTGCTGATTGAATGTTATGAAATGGAATTTCATAACTAAGATCTCAAACAAAAATTAAAGTATTTCTTAAGGTGTATAAGATCGTCTGTTGGCTATGATTATGTTGAGCCTCTAGGTTCCTCTAGGAAACCAGGGAACCTTCAGTGAAAAAGCAATAAGCAATGAAACAGCTTTAAGGAATTTTTTTGAGTGATCATTAACAAATGTATAAACTTCTGTCTAGAAGAAAGCTAAAGTGTCTCTGAGGGGAATGGAGATGAAAATGTTCATACAAAAGTTTGAGTTTAAGAGAATTTATCAGGATTTTTTTTGAAAAATTATTGTTTAGAAGATTTATTTCATAAAATTCTCACGAATTCTATAAAGTTGAACATATCCTAATACTGACCTTCAGACAACAATACCCAAATTAGCATATTGAGGTTTATTTTGCATAAAATTATTTTGCTCTGATAATTTATTTTTTAATTGATAGGTTTTGTAACAGCTTATCAAACCATATTTGAAGCCACATCTTTAAGCTTGCTAATATTTGATGCAACAGACTTGAGTATTTATCATCCAAACTAATGCCTAAAAGTGAATTATAGCAAAATGTTTTCTTACCACTAAGTGTAGCTGCTGGGAGAGTTTTAAGTATGTCAGGTGGCCTAAAAGTACAAACCAGTGTTGCAGAAAAGTTCAAAAAGTGAGAATGTAGTCGGATACCCTGCAATTACTCCAAATTGGAATTTGTGGTAGGCACTGGAATTTATGACCCCATTGTTAAATAGTGTGAGCTTCGTGTTGACTGATTATTTTGCAGACACTCTGAATTAAAAAGTACTAACCCATAGCTCCTCTTAAACCAATTCCCAGCACATAAAAATATAGTATTAAATAAAGGAAGTGCCATTTCTGTTTTATGCCACAGTCAACAACTCTTTTCTTTAGTATGATTGATGCCTACATGTTTGTTTTTCTTTTGGATTCTCATTTTGTTTCTCTTCTGGATTGTGAATTGTCAATCTCCCTGGTCTTGCTGAAGAAAGGAGAAGTGTTTTCTGTCAGATATTCCATGTTCAGTTTTGCTGCTTATGTAAGCTAGAACTTTAGTAAGTCAGTGTTTGTTACTTAGAAGGGATTTGGTATTACTTAATGGTAATGAGAAATATTGGGAGAATGTTAGATATAAATATATAAATACTGCTGACAAACGTTCTTAATGCTAAACATTAAGTGTACTAGTATAGTGCCAAAAGTTAGCTTTTAATTGTGCAGTATTACAAGTCCATGATATTTGATTTTTCTCCTTTTTCATGTTAATAGCAAAATAGGAGCTGGATACTAAAAGAACAAGAACGCAAATTTAGAGTAAGTTAGATCTAGGAAAGATCAAAGATAGTTTCCATTATTGTGAAGTCTTTGTGGTGATATTCTGGTTGAGGTTGGAAAGTACTGCTACTTATAAACTGTGGATCTTGCTTTCTTTTAAAGTGTCCTTTGTTGTGCAGCTTGTGGAATTAGAGCCTGAACATCTGGATTAGAAAAACTTGAAGTTTAATGCTAAGCTTCTAAACCACCAGTGCATCCTGATACTGACAGCAACCATTATTCACAATCACCTTACAATACCTATTTTAAAATGTTGGAATTTTAACCAAATTTGTTGGGGAAAGGAGAAATGCTTTTTGCTTGTTGCATCACCACCTTTTAGTGCACAGCTGTGGTAACAAGAGAACTGGAGAAAACGTGAATTTGCATTAGATCACAGAATCACAGAACAACCAGGTTGGAAGGGACCCATCAGATCTTCTAGTCCAACCATTCCTATCTAACACTAAACCAAGTCCCTCAAGACCTCATCCACCCGTGCCTTAAACACCTCCAGGGAAGGTGAATCAACCACCTCCCTGGGCAGCCTATTCCAATGCCCAATGACCCTCTGTGTGAAAAACCTCCTCCTCATCTCCAACCTAAACCTACCCTGGCGGAGCTTGAGGCCATTCCCTCCCGTCCTGTCCCCTGTCACTTGGGAGAAGAGGCCAGCTCCCTCCTCTCTACAACCTCCCTTCAGGTACTTGTAGAGAGTAATGAGGTCTCCCCTCAGCCTGCTCTTCTCCAGGCTAAACAACCCCAGCTCTCTCAGCCGTTCCCCATAGGGTCTGTTCTTCAGCCCCTTCACCAGCCTCGTTGCTCTTCTCTGGACTTGCTCCAGAGCCTCAACATCCTTCTTGTGCTGAGGGGCCCAGAACTGGACACAATATCCAAGGAGCGGCCTCACCAGTGCTGAGTCCAGAGGCAGAATAACCTCCCTGGACCTGCTGGTCACACCGTTTCTGATCCAAGCCAGGATGCCATTGGCCTTCTTGGCCACCTGGGCACACTGCTGGCTCACGTTCAGTCGGCTGTCAACCAACACCCCAGGTCTCTCTCCTCCTGGCAGTTTTCCAGCCAGGCTTCTCCCACTCTGTAGTTCTGCATAGGGTTGTTGTGCCCCAAGTGCAGGACCCGGCATTTGGCCGTGTTAAACCTCATGCCGTTGGATACTGCCCAGTGCTCCAGCCTGTTTAGGTCCCTTTGCAAAGCCTCCCTACCCTCCAGCAGATCGACACTTGCACACAGCTTAGTGTCATCTGCAAACTTGCTAAGGGTACCCTCAATGCCCTCATCCAGGTCATTGATGAAGACATTGAACAGGACTGGACCTAGCACTGAGCCCTGGGGAACCCCACTTGTCACTGGCCTCCAGCTGGAGTAAACTCCACTTCCCACCACTCTCTGGACCTGGCCATCCAGCCAGTTTTCTACCCAGGAGAGCGTGCGTCTGTCCAGGCCAGAGGCTGACAGTTTCCGTAGCAGAATGCTGTGAGAAACTGTGTCAAAGGCTTTACTGAAGTCCAGAAAGACCACATCCACAGCCTTTCCCTCATCCAGCAGCCGAGTGATGTCACTGTCAGCAAGAAAAGAATATTATATTGCCAACAGAGCTCTTCTGGACGTACAAGAGTACTGGAACAGTCTGATCATAGAGATTGTGCTGTATGTAATGTCCTAAATGCTCTCAGAATAGGAACTTTGTAAATAAAGAGCACTGAGAAAAAAATATGAGTGGAGATAAGTGCCAGGGGAGAAAAAGAAATCACACCCTTCACAGAATGGGAGGAGTCACAGAAATGATTGCAGAATAAATAGAAGAAATACATACAATCCCACATGGGATTGGACCAGGGCAGTGACTGGAATGGAGTTGAGTTATTGGCTGATTTTTTTTTTTGAGAATCAGATGAGAAAGAAACTTGATCTTAAGGCAAAAGATTACAGGAAAATAGGAGAGGTGGGGAGGAGTACTGGAATGATGAAAATCCCCACTTTTTTGTTACCACAAACTGAGAAAAATTTGAGGTTTTGTACAGGAGAAAGTTAACCTAGTTGAGAAAGTGATAGAGAGACTTAAGTGTGTCACTAAAAGAAAAGAAAAAAAGTACAAGTTGACAGCATTCTGAAAATGGAGGGTAGCAGATCTTCTCATCCTTGGAACCTTTGCACTCATTAAATGTAATTTATTAAATAATAAAAATTTGTTTGTTGTGGCCTTTTTGGAAAACTTAAGAAACTGCATAAATAGTTGCATGGTTTCTGCAGAGAGCTACAGAGATTCATGCTTGTCCTTAAAATGCTATGTCCTGATTTTGTGCTTTCCTTCCTGTTCTGCCTCCCTGTTTTAACTGTTTAACTATGGTTTTCCCATAGTTAGAGAGGAGGTTGTGGTGGTGATATACAATGCTAAGTATATGTGATAGCCCACGTGTTTAGACATTCTCAGGTAAATTTGGGAGATTAATGAGTCTGGATTTTACCTGGTATGTGCTGTGGAGCAAAATGTAGCTAATGTGCTTCCTTGCTGAACTTCAGTAGCTCTTTTGCCACAGTATGACTACTATATTGTAGAATGATATGCAAAAATTAACTCTCTTCAGAGCTACATTCCTAGTCAGAACCCAACCAACTGATCTATAGGAGCCTGGAGAACTCTATCTAAGCAGTTGGTGAAATTGTCGGTGTTTCCTTGCCTCAATTAACACATCTGTAAAATAGGCTTCTTTTAACATTTCTTAGTATAGTCAGGATTTTTGTGATCCTGACACGTAGCAAAAGGACAAGGGTTGATTATAGTAACAAGTTCCCAGAATAAAGAGCTTTTGGGAGATGCAGAGAAGACATTAATATGTAAAGAAATTATGTATAATGACAACAGAAAAAAATGATAGGATAATTTAGGGACGATAGGCAGGAATTAGGTGACCTGAGATTTGGAGACTTTAGTTGTAAGTCATGGGCAGCAGTTCACATAAGAGTAGAAATACTAATGTAAATCTCGAAATGTTGGATTTTTCAAAGGACAAGCACAACCTCCACTCCACAATACTGAAATAAGTGTAAATCCAGTAATAAGACCTTTTAATCAATTTGTATGCTCACAGTATTTTACAACAGAACATCAAATAAAGGAATTATTTGAAATGTTTTAGAAAGTTTTTATTAACTTCAGATCTGTTAGTTTCACCACAAGATTAAGCAAAAGCTTACTTCAAATACTGGACAAAAGGCTTGAAGTTCAAACATGGGTGTGATAGCGTATAATATGTTTTCTTGTAGCCCTCTCATTCTGCCCCTCACCCAGGGTGGTCTGGGGCACTTACATTTTTAGAAAATGAATGCGAGGAATTTAATTTACTTAAAATGAAGTAAGGCTTGACATAAGACTCTAAAATACTTAGGTGGAAATAATTAACAAGAGAGTTGAAAGATGGATTAAAGCTGGTGTAAAAAGATTTCAGTAAATTATAAATTATTTTCAGGATGGATATGGACAGAGATCAGCCTAGGGACACATTCTGTTTTGTATATCAATGACTTAGCTTGAGGTCACCACCTAAGTCACGTGTGGTTTGTGGATGAGATGAAGTTGAGATGTACTGCAAGTACTGCAGAGAACTGGGAAAGACTGTGGCATTGGAGGAATAGGATGGAGTGAAACTGGAAGCACAAAATACAAAGTCACTCACTTGGGTTCAAACAAGAATATTTTTTAATGAAAATTAGGATGATCAGTCTTACCTAGTTCAGCAGGCTCATGCAAGTTCAGGATGCACTGGATGAGATTGTTCAAGTACAGAAAGTAAGTACACTGCCACTTACAATACTGTGTTTGATTCTGATAGTTGATGAATTTTATTTACTAGTTAGAAATACAAAGAAGGGCTACTGAGATGATCAAAATCTTACCTATTGAAAAAAGATTGTGTACTTGCAGAATGGATTCCTTAAGGCATTAGGGACAAAGCATTAATTCATTTAAAGTCATTATGATAAATTTATGGATTCAATTGGATTGCAAGATTGAAGTGGTTGCAGAGTTAAAATTTCATGTTGTCAGTCACTGAGCTTTTGGGAAGGTTTTTCTGGCTTCTGCTTGACCTTGAGTAGCAGTCTATCTCCCAGATAACCTGGAAATGGTACTGTAAGAAAAGGTATTGCAGGACCTGAGACATTGTGATGACCTGATTTCTCCCAGTGTCTTTCAGTGACTTAGCATTTTGTCTTTATTAGGTCAAATGTTATGCTGCATTGTACACCTTTCATGAATAATAGTGTGGGGCAGAATGAAGAGATATTTATGCATTGTATTAATTCAATCTGTAGTGTATGTTTGCTTGTGACTGTAGAAGAATATCTACAATCGGCATGCTTTTGAATGCAAACACCTTTTAAACTTGGAATATGAAAAGCTTATCAAAGATTTACATGTATAGCATATTATCAAGATATAGCACTGCTCAGAATGTGAATGCAGCTTTGCAGGAAGTAGCCCACATTGAAATCTTCATAAGCTGTAGTGAAAAACAGCAAATATTTATTTTGTGCTGAAAGTAATCAAGTATATCAGCACGCTCTTGGGAAAAATACTTTATTCAGTGTAGATATTAAATCTGTATTTGTAAAACAGGCATGGAGGTACTCCTGACTGCTGCACTTCAGCTCAGCAGCCCTTTGATAATAGAAGCTGTACACACAACTGGCCTTTATCCTACACTTGCTTTCCTGAGCAGCTTCACCTGTGTGTATTGTCCTATTGAGGCAATAAGAGTACTCACATACATAAGTGTTTGCTGTATTTGGGTAGAAAGCTTTACTTGTTCAGTAAAATATTGCTAGAACAATGGCTGTGGGTGTAATGGATCCAAGCATGGTATGCTGATGTTTCTACTGTGTGGGAGTTCTAATGTCTTAATCTTTATACTGATATCTTAAGACAGAGTTCTTGACTTTTTTTTCTTATGTTTCTTCTCAGCAACACCTGCAGGAATGTGCACCAGCCCTACAATAGAGTAGTAGGTGTATGGCAGGTGGTCACGAGAGAGGGCAATTTCTACTTTTGTTCGCTCTCAGCCACAGAACATTCAGCTCTCTTGAAAGAGAGGATTGTGAACATTTTTGAAGTTTTCTTCCCCTTACCGCACAATTTTAGATGTTATATTTCTCCCACAGACTTTTTGGAGTACTTGGCAGTTGTCCCTGCTGAAGCTCAAATGAGATACAAACAGTGTAAAATGTGAAAGTTTCTACAGCCATTTCTCATAGTAACTGTGTAATTGATGGCACTGTTCTGTCTGCTTTCTGTAAATGTTTCTGCCTGTATATGTTAGCTTTACAGATCTGTGTGTATTTGGTTAAATGACTAAGCTCTTTGAACCTAAGTACACTATAATCACATTGTTACTGCATTTCTAGCACCTGCCATTTTGACAATGGAAATACTTAAAAAGCTCACTGTCTGGTGAAATCCACTTCTTCCTCTATCACAGTTCATCTTTTCAGAGATTGTCTTACCCCTTTTGATTGCCTTGATCAGTCACTCATCACTGTAGACGTAGATGCTGTCATAAAAATCTATGCATTGTGCATGTTCAGAACAAGACTAGAACACCCCACTTCCCCCCACTCCATGGTTCACACTGTTCCAGTCTTAGATTACATGCAAGATTACTTTCTACAAGTGTTTGCTGTCAATGATTAGTGTTCTGTTGGTGTCCTATTAGGAATTTCTTGATCTTCAGTCAACTTGCTTGACATTTTAGTCCTCAGCTATGCAAAATGTAAGAACTCAAGAGCTTCCAAGGGAAAACATCTATTTATGCCTCCCAGCTTAAAAGCTTTTTCACATTCAAATGTTTAGAAAACAGAAATGCAAAAACATAGGTGAGGACCTGAAATTTCCCAGACAATGTCTCTAAAGACGGAAGAGACTTTCTCTTTGTAGCACACTCTAGAGAAGGCCTGAGAGTATCGGTCATTTTTCTGAAATTCTTTGTCTCTTAAGACTTTTGATGTAGTTTCTTGAGATTTTGGTAAGCAGAAGTACTTTACAAGGTTAATGTGTTGAATCAGCCCACATCTTGGTAGGTTCTTCCATCATCACTCCAAAACAAGGGTCCTTCTGACTGACTCTGAGTTCAGAATACTTAACATTATACTCAAATATCTATGAACTTTGACAAAACATACAAAAGACTGCAGAAGAGGCTTGTTTTGTTCATAACCAGAGTAGCCACCACGTCCACTGCAGCCTTTAAAAGGAGAGAACAAACAAGAAACTGGTGGCTTTACCGTAGAAAACTTTCAACCACTTGACAATTTAATAAAATTCAGAGACTTATTCTGGGATTCAGATATGTTAGTAGCACAAAGCTGTTGTGCTACGTATGACTCCCTGAGCATCCTAGGTGGATACTAGACATGCATTAATGTATCATGTCTCTTGATTCCTGAAGAAAATTTATCCTGCAATGATCATCTTTTGAAGGAAACAAAGTTTAGCACTTTTACAGTGAGATTGTCATTTTGATAAGGATAACGATTTGAAGTTTTTGTCTCTAGGAGATCTCTCTTCACTGAGAAACAGTAAATCTGTTGTATGTGCTATGCTCTTGCCCTCAGTCTTCTACATCTCATACAGGCAACTTCCTGCAGACTCCATATAGGAAGGCATATATGGAGGTACTGATATGATCTTTGCTTTTAAACATTCTAGCTACAAAGGAATTGTTTGGAAATCTTTATGTGGAATGCAGTCCAAATTGTTCATCCTCTATACACTATGACTGGTCTCTTTGACCTAGTATTTTAAATGCCATTTACCTTCAGTGTTTGACAGCTGGTAACCCCAGACGTGCTGAAGAATTATGAAACAGTTTTTCTTCACTACATTTAAACTCGTTTCTCTTCCAAAGCTCCTCCCATGAGACTTCCATTACCTCATTAGATTTGCTAATAGAATCAGGCTCAGATTGTGCCTAGCAGAAAGGAAATTTGCAATTATTTCTTATCGTTAAAAATGCATATGTCATAGGAGAGTCTTAAACTTCAAAAACGTGAATGTCATCTACAGTCATTCATATTTCTCAATTAAATCAGACATGATCAAAACTATTCCAGATTAGAGTCCTTTTTTTAGTCATAGAGTGTGGGCCTTTTCCTATTCACAGAATAGGACCTTAGCCTGTCCACAGTGCTGAGGCTAGGTAAATACAGTTTGCTTCATCTTTTTGTGTTGGTAGGAAAAGTTTTATTCAGTTTGTGTCCACACGCAGTTGGCACTTGTGTGGAACTTCTCTCAGACTGTGACAAGGTGACATGGGAAGAGAGAAAACCGTGGGTGACAATAAGGCAGATGCTGCTGGTAATGCACCATTGTAAAGGACTGGATAGAGATGATTGAAAACAAAGTTTGCAAGCTAGTGCAGCTGTATCTGTAGGTAATGTATCTTAGGAGGTTGTTACGGGAAACTAAACTCATACAAGTTTTTAAGACACCTTTTCATCAATAAAATGACTGTAGAAGATACTGTTTATGAAGATGCCACGCAAATTATGAAGTTGCACATGCAAAATATAAAATAATTGAAAATTTAGGATGGATATTCGTATTTATCTCTTTTCCTAGCTATGCTCTGGGCAGTGCCAAGTAAAAGGACTTAATTTGGATAGTACCTCCCACACAAAAATTTCTACATAGAAGTGCATGGAAGAAAAAAAAAATGGACCTGGATTCTAAAGTTTGCAATGTTGCAAATTGAACTGCCTACATCTTTATTGCATGGGACATGCACATGCAAACACATGCTGATTTCTACTTTCAATAGTGTTGGCTTCTATTTTTATTCTATGTAGACATCATAATCAGGTAAGTATATGCTCAACTCTTTTAAGTGTAAATGAAATTACAGTTTTATTGTAATTAATGTTTGTCTCTGTCAAGATATAATTAAAACCAGAGGTTTTATGTATTTGAAGTCTCAAAATAGTAAAATGTAAGAGGCTAGAATTGAGAGAGGAAACTTCCTTTGAAAAATTCATCTTTCAAGTGGTTTTTTTTCAGTGAATAACACCATACGTTTGATTGACCAGAATGGGAGAGATTTGTACAGACCTTTTGTATCCAGAGTTTTTATTAAGTTCAGGTCCTTAGCTAACTGCTATTGTGCTTAAATTTGTTTTACAGATCAGATTGAGGAAAAGGAAAAAGTTTGGGAAATGCTGATGCAAGTTTATATTTTGCCTCATAGACATATAAACATATTCCACATTGGAAAGGATGGCTATAACTGTTAACATGGCACATCCATTTTTATCTTCTATTTCTTTAAATGCTACTACATGGAGGTGTATAACTTGCACTATGGCCTTTGCAAACAAACATGTGAACATTGGTCTCTAGGTTAGTAATGTCTGATTCTATAATATCTAGTTTAGTGTCTAGATATGACACTTTCTGCTTACGGAAGGAAGAATCTAGAGCCATAAGAATCTTTCACTAAAATGATGGAATTAGTGCTTTCCTGGGGACAAAATCAGAACTTTCAATTACTATGTGGAATTCTGTGCAGGGAAGATTACACAAGATAAGTATGTGCAAAAAAAAAAAAAATTTTTTAACTCTTCACCCCTCTCTGGCTGCTTTCAATTACTTCCACGCATGCAGCCAGCTTGTTGATGCCTGGAGTTGCTGTGAGTCATGAACAAATTGCATAAGCAGTTTAAAAGAAGCCCATCCCACCCTGCAATGTGGCAACAGCAATGGCAGGTACTTTAGAGTTGTGGTTAACCTTTTTCTATTAACATGTCATAAAAATTACATGGATTGCTAGTGAATGGCTTGCTTTGTCCACCCTAGATGGAGTAGGTTTATACATACGTATGCTATTTTACGCATTGCTGCAAGCATGATTTCCATGGATCTGTATAATTCCTACTGAAACAGTAGGTTCTTGGAGAAAGGACAGATATTCTTTGGTGATGTGATTGCAGATCAAACAAGGAAAACTTCAGTGATGGAACATGGGGGAATAATTTGAGGAAGCTGGAGGACTTGCATCTAGATTGCCCTAAGTGGAAGCAAAGATGATTAAAACGGAAAAATACTCTCAGGAATCAGTTAAGAGGTTTAGGGCTTAATTTGTTCTGAAGACGTTCAGTTAGCAAGCTGTCCTGAAGTCTTTTAACACAGGTTCAAAATTTATGCAGACTAAATCTCATGGCTATTGTGATTTTGTCCCATTTGCTTTACAACAGTAGGGTCTAGTTGTCAGTAGAGCACATGGTATAAAAAAGAACTATGTATGTGTTATGAAGGTGTTCATGTGTCGCATTTGTTCAAATAATTTGCTTCCCACCTTTATAGCATTTGCCACTTACAAGATTTGTTTGGGAATAGGAGATGTAATTATCAGCTGCTATACCCCAATCTGAGCACTCCTAGAGAGTGCAGTTTGCTATCTGCACCTTGACGCTGGCATACTATAGAATTTCCTTACCTTTTCTTCTAGGATACCAGTTTTCACAACTTGTTACTTTTTATTCTAGATCGGCATTCTCCTCAAAGCAGCCTAACTCTGGAAGGAAGGGTTCACTTATTTCTGTATCTTGCCAGCTCTTCTAAAAGTCAGCATCTTCTACAAGACGAACAATTTGTAAAAGAGAAGGAGAAAATTACATAGTATGTGGGGTGGGTTTTTATATAGCCTTATTCCACAGTGGCAAACACCATTTTTTTTTCAGTTGTTCTTTCCATTATAATTTTGAGCATATTATTTCTTAACAGGATAGATCTCTGTTTACTTTCTCTGCAGTTTGAGACGTGAAATACTAGATTCGCCAGAGTTACAATCCAGTGAACCAGAGTAGTTTAGGAGGAAAAAGGTGTGAGTTGGTATTTTGCACCACAGACTCCGTTTTGATTCAATTTTGCTTTGTATTTGGAAGACTCTTGGATAACAAAACCTTAGAGTACAAACCCAGGTGAGCACAGGCAAGAGAGTGGAAAGCAGCCTACTGTGTCAAACAGATTACCTCAGCTTTGCATCACTAGCTGACATTGCCATGCATAACAGCTGCCAGTTCTCTATATGGCGGAATTATCTATTCAACAAGTGTGCTCTTTTTTCTTTTCTAACCAGCTTCTTTCAAATAGAATTATCATTATGAAAACAAACTAAGACTTAAGTATGTGTTAATTTTGACTTAGAAGCTGCTCTGATGGGCATACAAGTTTTGAAAACAGTATTTTACGTTACAAGAGCAACAGGATGCAAGCATGCCGGAATTTTAAAAAAGCTTACTTATTTTAAAATTGGGAGTGTATTAATATGTTGAAGTATATCCCGTGTCAATTAGACTACAAAGGAATAGCCATCTCTTTGCAGTCTAATTAGACTTCCTACTCTTGCATATTTGGAGTCAAGCAGTTATTGTGTACTGCTTCCTTGGAAAAACTAGGAGCCATGCAGAGAACAGGATCAGACAGAGCTTTGACTTTCATACCTTTCTAATAGATCTGAAGTTCTAAAGGGAGAGCTGTGCATTTTAATATTTCACTTTGATTCCTTACTTTTATTAATAATACCTAACATGGGATGGTCACTGAAGGAAATTCAGTGACAGATTTCTATTCGGTGTTGGATTTCTGTAATTCCAGTATAATATTTAGAGTTTTAATTTGTATTTTATTTTATTAGTAAATTCTTAGGAGTGTTATTCAACTAGAGATCCTTCTTCTATTAAGAATGTTTTCTATTTTCTATAGCACAAGCTCCATAGAATCATTAGATTTTTAAGAAAAGTTGCTATTGAAGGGAACCAAATCATAAAATGTTCAACAATCAAGTGCTTTGCTTACTTCTCACATACAATTTAGTAATCATATGATTTGTTAGTTTTGAAGTTCTAATATATTTTACTGTCTTCCCAAAAAAACTTGCCATCGGTGTACAGGAAACTAAGTTAACCCATCTCCAGAAAAGAGGGATCACCACTGTGTCTGTTCCTCAATTACTTATAAGGAATATACATGTTGGAGAGGGTCTGACTCCCCCAAACAATCTTACTGCTTTTCTGCAAAGACAGCTAGCAACAAAAGTAAAAACTATTAATGAATTTTTAAACAGTCATGAAATGTACAATGACAGTCTACTACTGCAAGCAGTATTTTTTGGCACTATTTTTCCTTTGGTTCCCTCCTGACATGCTTGCTGCTGGGATGCTGGTTATGTGCATGAGAGTGGCAGTGGCTGAGGCAGAGACTGTGACATAATGCTCAGACCATTCCCTCTGTGTCTAATAAGACTTCTGGCTTTAACAGAGCAGTGTGTGCGCCCATTTTCATTGTCCAGAGATGGTATCCAGTGCTGTGATACATTACTCCAGTGAATAAGCTCATCTGCCTTCTCTGTTTTAATCCCCTCTTCCAGTGTTTTTTCTACTTATTTTTTCCTGCAGTTCTGCCAGACTTGAAGAAACATTTACGTTCTAATAACCGATCCTTAAAGTATATCTCTGTAAATGACTTGAAGTAGATGAATGACCCTGTTTGTACACACAAACACATTTTCCCTGTTTAATATCTAGTATAATGGTGCTATCGTTTGTGGAAAAATTATTGTCTGATTATCTGTCATGTGAATTTAAATCCTGTTTCCTTCTGCTTATCAGAAAGTTAGTGGTGATATGCAGTTTCTGGTGTTTTGTTCCCAGCGGGGACAGAAGTGCAGCAAAGGTAAACCTGGCAGACACTGGAGGCAAGGAGGGGGAAGGAAACACATGAAGTGCTTCAAGTTGGGCAGTGTAAATATCCTTTTCCCACTCCCCATGTCATTGAAATCCTGAATATTTAGACCAACTGATAAAGCCAAAAGGGAGCTCTTTGTTTCTGTGAGCAAAGCATGGATGTATTTTTGAAGGCTGTTAACTTCAAGTGAAACTTCAAGTGAGGAGCGTTACTGCAGCAAGAACAGCCACATATGAGTTATCTTAAATACCGCTGAGAGCAAAATTGTGGCAGCTTGGATTTCAGGGTTACTGATTGTCCCTGCTGACTTGCTGTTAGAAGTGCTAATAATGGCAGTTGAAGCCTGTGTTTGGGTGCTTTGCTGCCATGAGTACTGTGGATGATTGCAGCAGTGATTTAAGGCACTTTCTGGGCCTGGGTTTATTAAAATATCGGTCTCTGTACATTACTGTTGAAGTAGTTAGATTATGCTTTAATCATTAATTCAGGCTATTAATCATATTCCTCTGAATGGTGAAGTAACAGTGTCTTCCACTCTTCCTTTTTCTGTCATGTTAAGGATTTTGGTGATATGCTTTACTAGGAGAGAATTTACTTTAGGAATATTATTTCTAATGCATTAAATCTGCATTTTCTACTAATGCAGAGTTTTTCATCACTAATTAAGCTATATAGTTCCCTCAGATCAAAATGCCTTTGACCTTTTTTTCATTAGTATTTTCAGACTGGTGTGCACTGAGGCATATCAAACTCAATTTAATTTGCCCAAATGGTTTCTGTTTTTCAAAGGGTACGTGCAAAAACCCTACAAAGAAATCAGATAAAGAGAAGCATTTGGCATCAGCTATACTTCAGTAGTATATGCCTTCAACAGAAATGGAAGAAGTGTTTCCTTTTCATATTTAGGTACTTTTAAAGTAGCTTTCACGTGAACTGCCTGCACTTCAGATAAAGTACTTTTAAAAGGGGGAAGAAGAGACTTTATGAGCTTTTTTCTTTTGAGAAAACTGTAGAAAGCAGTAAACACAAATGGTTTCATTAACGACAGTGCTCTGACATGAAAGAATTGTAAACAATAATTGAAAATGGTCAGTTAGGTATGAAAAATCAGTCCTTAAAACCAACTGTATACTGCTCCTTAAGTCTCTTCATATTGTAGGACAGTCTGTATCTGTTTTAATTAACCTTGATCAGAGGGAAGTGACAATTATAGCTTTGTTAATTACAGACAATAGCAAAGCTTTCTTTTTAGTTTTTTATCAAATTGGGTAATTCTGTAGCTGATTTGGGTAATGCAGAGAATATTTGGTAATAGTTTTCTGTGGCACTTTAGGGCTTGATCTGTATGATTCCTGTTTTGGCAGAATTACATAGGGAGTTACATCAATACAGTGGCTTTTGGGAGCATCAGTGTGGTTTTTTTACTTGCCTAGTTTAAGCTTTCCTCCAGAATGATGTAAATTATTTCAGTATTAACAGGTCAGTACAAGGTTATGGTTGCACTAGTTATCTAAGTTGATGAAGCGCAACAACCTCTCTGTGCAAAGACGACCAATATTCTTTAAAAAAAATAATCAGGGAGTGTTCTTTGTGTCTGGAAGTATCATTACATTTAATCTCTCTATCTTTAAAATAACATCTTAATAATCATGTCTGGCATTTTTAATTTAAAACAACCAAATTAACAAACAAGTATAGGTTGATAGTTGCATCTAGCCAATATAGGTGTCTTCAGCAACAAATCGCGTAAGTAAATGAAAAACAAGATGTGCACAGGGATCCTGTGTGTCCAGTGGGGTGCAATAAAACGAACAAAATAATTGAAGTACTATGCTGTCCTTTATAAAATATTTTTCTAATTGAAGTCAGGCAGTACATGCCCATATGAAATAGACTGCACCAGGCATTCTCAATAGTGGAAGAAACTGCAAATCCCTTGCAAATTGGCAAGCAGTTTTTGTAAACAAAAAACTTCTAATATAGTATAGCCAACTAGTGTGCACTACAGCCACTGGCAAGCTCTTCCAAAGGAAATTCCAGTTCTTTAAAAGAGTTCCAGCAAAAGGAGGGACAGCATGAGTCAAGACGAATTAATGAAAAGGAGCGCTGTGTGTGCTTTCCCTGCCCCTTTCCACCCACTGTCAAAAACATGGTTATGTCTACACATATTAATTGTTAAGTTCCTTTCCCACATCTTAAAACGTGGTCCACAAACTGCTGAAACATGTATACAAAATCCAACGCAAAAAAATAAGATGAACCCTACATCTTGGGAACTAAGAGTTGGGAGGGGGAGGCAAACGGATAGTTACAGAACATGTTCTAACCCGTGACAGTGAGACAAGTCTCAACTCAATCGCTTCACTCAGTACAAGTAGATACATGTTCAAATATATGCGTTTTCTTGCCCTCAGTCAGAAAATGTGTGCAAGGCTGAACAAGGAGTTAACATCAAGTTTCTTGTGAAACTGAAGAAATTCACAGCAGAAACGTTTCATATATTAACTGAGGCTTATGGTGAAGAGATCCCAAGGATCAAGTCAGTGTTCAAAAGAACCTATTTTTTTTTGTCTGTAGAAGATGAGAAAGCAAAAACAGATCCTTAACAGCCTTCCAGAAAATGATCTGTGGGATTGCTTTGAACACTGGCAGCATCGCATGCAGCTGTATGCCAGCTCAGAAGGAAATGATTTTGAAGGTGACAGTAGTTATTTTCTTAATTTGTTAAATAAAAAGAGTTGCAGGCATAGTCTTGGGGGGGGGGGGGGAGGCGGGTTGTGTTAGATCTTTTGTTTTGTATTGGAAACACTCAGCTTTGAAATTTTAATATGCAGTGGGGAAGGGAACAGAGATGCCAGCAGCATTGACTTAGAGGTGTCAGGAGCAAAAAAACAAGGAAGCCTTCAAACTTGCAGAGGGGAATGATAGCTACTTGCAGAACAAAAGTGATATTTGGCATAGCATCTATTGAAAAGTGAAATATTGCCACCTTGAAGAACTTGCTGCTTGAGTAACAAAATGCACTTGATAATTTATTTCATATGGGTCTGTAATGTCCATAAATGAAAAATGGCTCATCACCTAGGGCCATTTTAGGGGAGAATTACAAACTTTAATCCTAATTCTGGACACTGCTATATTCGGAAAGAATTTTTGTAAATTTTATGGACAGTGGGGTAAACAGATTTTGGTTTTTGAAAGGTCGCTTTTTCTAGCTATGAACTGTACTGCAGCCAAAAACCTGTTTGCTACATCATTCACAAAATGAAATCTTAGCTTAATTAATGTGTTCTATGTCAGATATAAATGTCAAGTGCTGCCACTTGTGATTCTTACCCTAACTTTCTCTGACAAGTTCAGTATTCAAGAAAAATCACGTTTATTCTGATATATTCTAGCATCTTTGAACTTCAGTAGTAGTTGCATTTTCTACAGAGAGAATCATTTGTATTACATACCCAAAAAAAGCCTCAAAGACAAGCCTCCATATCTCATCCTTGCAATATTCCGCTCATTTCTTTAGATTTATGTCTGCTCAGCATCACATATGCACATGTGGTCCCTAGAGTTTGCATGTTGCTTCCATTGCCCTTCAGCTGGAACTCTGATTATTCATAAGCTTCCACTTTCCATAATGGAAATCAAAGATATTTCTCAGCTATATCATTAAAGTATTTCCAATTAAAGTTGGAAGGATTTTTCTTGGTGACGTGGCTGGTAGATGACAAGATAGAAATGCTCATCAGTACAGCATTCAGATGTATTCTGCAGCTCATACCACAGCGAGAGCTGTTCCACACACAGTGTAGGGAAAGGAGTCAGAATCACCCAGTCTGCACTATGCATTACTTCTTTTAGGGAACAACCTTTCTCAAGGGTGAGACTTCTTCCACCGTAAGCAATAAGGTTTGGGAGGACAGAGGGGAAGGGGAATTGGACCAGGTGGAGAGAGCATTTGTACCTTGAGTTTACTGTTTTATGGGAAAAAGAAACCAAAGGAGGACTGCCACAGCCATTTGGGAGATGGATATGTTATTGATTGTCTCCATAAACATATTGTTGGCTTATTGTTATACTTTCCAAAAATTAAAGCCAGATTCCTTCTCCTCTTCAAATTTTCTTTGTTTAGATGCCAGTATCATTCATAAGAGAGAAAGGAAGTACAGCAATTGTGTGGGGTCTGTTTCCATCCTTTGCTTTCTGTGATTGAATTAAGTTGTGGTCTATTCTCTGCTTTAGTGATTCTGTAAAGGAAAGAGTAGAAGTGGATGACAAACTAACAAATATTATAAATGGTCATGGCAACCATTACAAAAGGGTTTTCTTTCACTTATTTGATGACCATCTGAAGTCTAGTCACATTATTTTTGTGCACACAGCATAAACCACCCTAGGCTACTGAAAGGATTTTCTGAAGAAATACTGGCAGTCTTTAAACTATCAACTAAGCTGAGGAGCAAAATGAGAAATCATTTTAGAATAGTTTCTTCTGGAGTAAAGGGAACTCTATGACTCTAAGAACAAACTCTGTTGGAGTTTACTTCAGTCTCCTCTTGTTATACTTATTTTGAAATACGGAGGACCATTTTTGCATATGAGAAGTAGCTACAGCCTGCCATGACACAGTATTAATAGAGGCAAAGCCAGTATAAGAGGGAAGAAATTATTTACAGTGGCTTATAAATACTAGTAGTGGTCTCCAAAACTGTTCTGGGCAAAAAGTGTCAATTTTACTTATTGCTTGGTAACATAAACTTCTAATCATTGATTCAGAAAAAGAAAATACAAACAGTGTAACTAGCACTAAGGGAAACACTTTGCCTTCTCTATTTCCTAGGCTCAAGTTCAGTGAAATTACTCTCCTCCACTCTTCCTGGTCTCAGCTACCCTCATTTCCATCAAGTACTACACAGAGGCTGCCCCAAAACCTTTACAACAGGACACTGTGTGCAACTGGAGTTGGTGCATAGTTGTCTGTGCTCTACTGCTCTCCATTTCTCACTCATTTTTCTCTGCCTCAGTATGGGTCACTAACAAGCCACACTCTTTGGGGCATCCCTGCCCTGACATGGGTCATCCACACCCGAAGTCCTTCAAAGCCATAACTCCATCGTCATGGAACACTTCCTTCCAAGACTTTATCCAGGCACATCCCTAGCAATGTCCACTTCTACTCTCCTTCTCTGTTCCTCCTGCACCTAGGAAGAGCTACTGCTCTTTCTTAATTGTCCAAGCACAGGTTCTGGGTTCTCCCCTGCTGTGGCATGCAATGAGCTGCTAACAGAGGTTTCACAGTCAGTATGATGGGTTGTCCATATGGCTTTCAGTAGCCACCAGGAGCTTCTCATGACTTCCTGCTACACAGGTGTTTCTTGCCACCACCAGTTCCAAAACACTGCCAGTTACAGCCTATACGTGAGCCATAATGATTTTGAACATACCATATCTCCTCTTTAAAAAAGAAAAATGAAATATTAATAATAGATTTGTAAGTTACAGGGCAATGCATGAGAGTTGACTGTGTAATTCTAAAATGTTGATAAGAAAAAGGGAAAGGAGAACATGCTGAATTTGTGGGGGTAGTATGGAATTAGTCTCCTTTGACGTTTGTCAAGTTCTTTCGGCATGACAGTAAGCTGATTGTCTTCACTTCTGTGATTATTGCATCCTTCAGCAAGCAAGTTCTCCCATCTGATTATAGGTATCCAAATACATGGAATGGCTCTCCTGCATCTCTGTCCTGCAATGAACGAGGTACCATTGACATCTATGTTAGATTATATGTCTATCTTCCATATAGCTTTGTTTGTCTCTGCTTGATGAATCTCAATCTGTTTTTTCAGTTATCAGTAATAAAACATCACAAAATTCACAGGGCTTCCACATACTAAATATCCCTTAGCATGTGTAACTTAGTGGCACAATTTTTTTATTTCGTGTTAGCTTATTTGTTTTTGTTCTGTGTTTCTGTTGAGAATAGCCACAGAGCTATTCTCAGAATTTTATATGCATGGATATTTCCATAATAGCTCAGACATCTTTTCCACTTCCACAGAGGTTAATTCAGTCTTCCCTAAGAGCAGCCCACAGATTAGTTAAATCCTACCAGTTACCTTTCATCTGGCTTATGCCAGTTTGCCTTTCTAATTTAACTGGTCTTCTTCCAGAATCTGAAGATGCAATGAGGCAGGCTGGGCTGGAGGGACTGTGAAGGGAAGGGATGTAGATAAAAGGCTTTGGTTTGACAAAAAGACAGTACTCAAAATTATTTGCTTTATGAATACAACAGGGAGGAAAGCAAACTGGGGGAAGGATTCAAGGCTGGTATCTTCTCACATTGCTCTGAGCACGACAGGGATCAGTGCTGAGGTTAGTTGGGTTGTGATGGAGGTTGCAGGACAGGGGTCTCCACAGTACAATGAGGGTCAGAAGACAAAGGGGCTTTTGTGAAGAGACGAGCAGCATGTGGATTGGAGGGAAGACCACTGTAGGTACCAAAATTTTCTCAGACAGCTGCTTTCTATGGGTAGGGTAGCAACATCAGGCTGAACATTAGGAAAAAAAAAAATCACAGAAAGGGTCATTGGGCACTGGAACAGGCTGCCCAGGGAGGTGGTTGAGTCACCTTTCCTGGAGGTGTTTAAGGGACGGGTGAATGAGGTACTGAGGGGCATGGTTTAGTGCTTGATAGGAATGGTTGGACTTCATGATCCGGTGGGTCTCTTCCAACTTGGTGATTCTATGATTCTATGATCATAAGGAGCCAGTTCAGCATCCATTGAGGAGGAGACAGTTTTGAAATTTTACTGCATCATGGTTTTGAGAGGAATGATTAAAAGCCTGGGTTTGTCATGGTTTCAGCAGCTCAAAATGCAAACAGAAATACATGGATAAAGCATTACATGAAGAAACATAGATTTTTGGAGGGACAGTGTTACCATCATTTGGATTCTGGATCTTAACTGCTGTTGTCTTGGTGATTTTATTCACTGGGCTGTGCAAGACTAGTTTTTCTTAAATTGGTAATTTAAATGAGGAATTCTAGCATAAGCTAGAGCTAAAACAATAAACTATAATATATTTGCACAAGTGTGTTTTTAGCTCCCTTATTAAGGTAATATTTTACTTGAGCAATACACATATTAGCAAGCTGATTGTTCTTCATGCTATTTTCTGAATACAGCAGTTCTTTTTCAATGTGCGTCTATGAGTTCTAAGTTTCTTTCAGGCTCCACAAAGACCAACAATTAATTAGTTATTAGTCAACACAAACATACATGTGTGTGTGTGTGTGTGTGTATACAGTATAAATTTGAATATATCTTGATCATGACGCACAACTTTTTCTCTGAAAAGGAAGGTTTTTTAACAAACTGTTCACACTGTCCTGCTGTTTCTTATGCAAAGCAAGTAGAAGAGGCATGTTGAGTTGCCAAGGAACTATTACCTCAAGGGAAAACAAAACCAAAACCTCAGGCATTTGGATCTATTTTGCCTTCTAAGTAAAACCCTATTCCAGGCAATAAGAGACCACAGTCAGGTAACCTGTGTCTCATCAAGACTTATTCATCTATCTGTTTCATCAGCTAACAAAAGTGGAATATAAAATATTGCATTCAAATTGCCTGCAACAAATTTTTCATCATTAACTAAGATTGCACTGTATTAGGCCCAATGCTTTAATGATCTAATTGTCAAGATGGGTTTTTTAGTCATGCTATGGTAAGGCACCCAGGCATATCACTATTATTTTCCTGCTAAGTTTGAGCTTGGAGGTGTTAGATTCAAGGGATTTTTTAGTTGTGCTTCCCAACTGCTTTTACATGATTCCCAACAAAAAAAAAAAAAATGTTAGTGGGAAGCTTAACTTCTATTTTCTAAAGAAGAAAGGGCAACATTTTTTCAGAAGCTTAGACAAATACGTGTAAATTGCACGTATTTGCACTGCTGACACCGGGAACGATGAATATGCTTTCTGGCACAGAAAAGGACAACTTATTTCCTCTGTACTGGAAGCTCATAGTCTTTATGAACTTGCTTCCCTACATCAGTCTGTGTTCCAGCCTCATTTTCTGGTGAAAAACCCTGCTTGTTATATCTTAAAAACACCAGTGAGTCACAGTAAATTTAAAGCATTGCTCACACTTGTTAGACTTGTCCATATGCCTGCTTGAGAATAAAGTGCTTGAAAACAAAAACAGTGATTAGTTCATTGTTGTTCTAAAGAATACAATGCCTAATGCTGCAATTTTAATATACATTCAGCCTATGCCACAAAAAGGAATCAGTGTATTTAATTCTAGTCTAGTGTATAAATTATTTATTTTCAAGTCTCTCCCTAATGTTTAAATCTAATGTAATTCAGAAAGCATTAACATGTAATTAATTTATAAACAGGAAAAAAATGGGAAATAATTACTAAAAATAAACTAGAATTTTCATGATGTTCACACAAAATATATGTGTATATTCATACAAAATCAGCATTTAGAGGGATATTTTGCTATAATCTCAATAAAATAGCATTCAATACAAGGGTGTTTCTTGGCTCTTAATACTGCCAAATTCAATAAAAAAGGGAAGTACTGTTATATCAAAGAGGATATCCCAGTATTAATCCTCAGACCATTTCCAAACAAGCACAAAATAGATGCTGATGGGGAATGGAATTCTCCAGTGCACTTTCTGACAGTTAACATGAAAGCTTGTTTAGAATTGTTCACAGATTCTAACACCATTAATGTTTTCCTAGACTACCAGACCTTCCTATATGTTGGTTGTTGTCACTTTTAGTAAAGACTCTTTAAAACAGGTTGGTTTCTCATTATTGTACTCACATTCTGTCGAAGATTTGAGAGCAAAAGAAAATTCAGTCTTTTCTCATGTTTCTTTCCTCCTGACCTTTTTTGTATGGGGAATAACTAGAGCTAAAAAACAAAAGACAGAAACTCTCATCTAACTCTCATCTCTTCCAGGAATGAAGCATTCTGAAATTCCCTGTTTCTCTTTCTGTGTTTATCTGGCAGAGCCCCAGATTCTGTCACCAGTACTTACCCTGTACAGCTCCTTACTCACAACTTAATCCAAAGCCTGTTGAAGTCAGTGGGAATATTTCCTTAGACCTCAGGGGGAATCAGCTCTGCTTGTGTAGGCAGAGCAGTTTCAAATTATTTCCACTGCTGATTATAGTATAAATACTGATCCTGAGATCCAACACTACAGCTAAGTTGATGATGTCTTTAGTTACTATTATACCTTTTTAGTTGTGCTTTAAGAAACATAAGTAGTAACAGCTGCCAGGAAAAAAATAATGACCACAGAAAAATTACTTTTTTCTTCTCTACTGAGAGTAAAGAAATTAAGAACTATACAGCTTCTAAAGACTATGTCTTAATAACCATCACTGGAGGCATTGTAATACTTCTTCTTGTCCTTTGAAATGTTTATGTCAATAATACAAGAAAATTTAGTCACTAAAACTCAGGGGGGGAAAAACGTTAGTTTTTGTGCGGGGATTTTTTTTAATGTTAAAGGAAGTTCTTCTGACACAAGATAAAGGGACAACAATTTCAGAGCAGCTTAACAGACACTTCTTACTGACTTCAGTAGTTATTTGGGGTGTTTGGACATTTCTGAACCTGAGTCGGTTATTTATGGACATTACAAAAAGTCAGATTAAAATCTTAATGACTATTGAACCAAACAGTATTGGGAGACATTCCAGCCAGACTAGAGCAAATTCAGCTCTGTTTTCCTCATTAGCTCAATGGATGTCTACATTCAAGTTCAGTAAAAAAGGGATGGGAAATGGAGGAAGAATGTAATGATTGTAAATTCCTGGCTTTTAATGATTTAGATTGTTCATCCTTATAACATTAAGTATAGTCAACATTATCTCTACACACACATTCTCACATATGCCTGCTACTTAAAAACAGTGCTCTGAAAAGTGCACTTGCAGTTAAATTCTTTAATTGTTTACAAAAATATTTGTTTGCAGTGTATGAATTTCAGGTCCAAGTTTTTGCATCATCTTTTCCACACCCATTTAGTTTAGATCTAATAATATTAATTTTAATAAACTTAATGCTTATTTCACATTTCAGGTTTTCCAGTGTAATTGTTTTTCTTCTGTAACTCCTTCTACCCTCTTCCATTCTTTTCTCACTACTGTGACTTCTCTTTCCATTTTTTCACTCTGTAGCAGTATTTCCATTTCTCTTCTCCTCATTCTTTCTTCTTGTCTCTGCCTCTTCAATAGCTCTTATGTTTACCCATCCAGCTTTTTTCCACCAATCCATCATCAGCATTTCTACCATTTTCCCAGCATCTTCCTTTTGAACCTTCCACCTCCCGAGACTTCCTGTATCTTCATAATCACCCTACAAATGTCTGTCTTCTGCCACCCTATACATTCACCCTTCCTCCTCAATAGTGGTTAGGGCTTTGCACTCCCTTGTTTCCATGTCCCTTATTTGCCAAGGTGATGTGTGGAATTCCAGTGCAGGGTGGATCCAGCTGCCTATTACTGAGCAAGGAGAAGGTGGAGCGCAAGTGCTGTATGCCTGAGGGGCCGAAAGATGACTAGGGAGCCATTGTTGTGGTCTGTGGACACAGCACTCTTTCCTTTTTCATCGTCCTCCAAAAAATATGAGGCAATAAGAGCAGCGATGACACAGTGAGGAAACATATTTTGCAAGAGAGAAAGGGTAATACCCATAGGAACACTTACTCAGAATATGTAAATGCAGCCTTTTATAGCAGGATTATTTAATGATACACAAAATAACTCTACTAATATGTTAATATTTCTAGCATACCACTTTAAATGCCTTAAGGATGTTATTTGAAAGTGGTACTCTAGTCCTGCAGGCTTCCTTTTCACAGAAGGAGGACTTTGAGGTAGAAATTTCTGGTTTCACAGTCATTCAGCTAACATGCCTTGTCCCTAAATTAAGTCCTCTATCCATACAAAAAGAGACAGGTCAGCCCTCATCACAGTTCATTAACTTCTCTGCTGGGACTTTAAATAAAGATCCCAAGGCAGATACTTAGAGTTATGACGTGATGACGGCAAAACTAAGTCATTGAGTACTGAACTCCAATAACTTACGACATAAAAGAACCTGTATATTAGGTCATTGCTTTAGGGACAAATTTGAGCTGCTGAGTCATTAACTCTGAACTGTTGCACAAAATACCTCTAGTTTGATACATTACTGACTGTATTAAAATTGTGAAATTAATGAGCAGGACTAACATTTGATTGTCTGAATTTCCTTTTCTATTTGACAAAATAAATAAGTGTGTTCAGGATAGATTAGACAAAGTTAGCTGCAGGAAGCCATTTCAACATCATAATGAAAATGGTGAACTTCAAAAGAATTACTCTATCTTTTAATTAATCTTTGTGAGTTATTGAAAAAAAATATTTCAGATGTTTTCTTACAAGGCGTTTATTTGGATTTTTTTTCTTTAACACTGCATTTCCACGACTGCCCATTTCTAATGAAGATAAACTGGGGACAATAGCCTAGTATCTTTAAACTTCAGGAAAATATAATATTTAATAGGAATATTTGAGCTTGTATCTGTATTTACATTATTTGCAATGGTTTGTCACTGCTCATTGCAATAGATTTCAGAGATTATGAGTGTTTATAAGTAGCAATTAAAAATATTAATTGTAAGAACATATTTTACGTAATATATTTTAACTTAGAAGCACAATAATCCTAATGTAAGATGTAACATTTACAGCATTTAAGTAGTAGGCTTAAGGCTGAAATATGAAGCAAGCCATGGGAACACTGGAGCAACTACAATTCCTGTTCTGTGGAATCTGTCTTCTCTTCCTGTGTCCTGGTCTGCAAGCAAAGCTTATTCTTTACAAGTAAGTAATGGTGATTTCTTCTGATCAGCTGGAATATGCCTTGGGTAAGGTCCGGGCTCATGCTGCAGTTTCCCTGGGGAATGTTGTCCCATGCCTTTTAACCACAACTCTGGGGAGAGAACTGAAGTATGGGGTGGATTATGCTGCCAGCTGTATCTCCACTTAAACATCTCCTGGCAGTCAGAGGTACAGTCCACAGGATTATTTTCTCTGTCCACATTTACTGTAATGCTTAGAGAAATAAAATAAACAGTCTCTGGGTCCTAGCAAAAGAGTACATGAGACACCCCTACTAAAGGCAGGATGGTCCACATTTCCCAAATAGAAATGGAAAAGTTACAGCTAGGGGTTTTTTCCTTTCCTCTTCTTTTTCCTTTATGTAAAGGAAGAGGTTTTGACTGTCTCTGTTCTTTAATATAGTTTGTTCTTTTTATGATGTTTTGAAAGTTTTAATACAATACAGGGAAATGACTGAATATATCTAGGTAATAAAAGCTCAGATTTAATGGTTTGAGGCGTTTTTTCCCCTGCAAATATATACTAATCTCACTATTTTTCAAAATACATGCAAAATGTAGATTTTTAATACTTCAAAAGGTATGCCTTAATTTTTAACTTCAGCAGGTCTAACTATACAGTTAAGTTGAATAACATTGAATCTATAACCTCTAATTAAACCAATTTTACCATCAAATATTTATAAGGGAGCAAGGTGAGGCGAGAAGGGAAGAGGAATGGAGGGGAATCATGGGAGGAAGGAAAAAAGAAGGGAAATGGGGAGAAATTAATAATAAGAATGAAACATCAAAGTTTCACACAGCATTGGATGGAAAATATTTTTTCTTCTTACATAGTTTTCTGTGACTTGTCAAGCCCCAATTTTGAATTAGGGAATCAGACATTCCTTGCTTCTTTCCCCTTCCCTCACAACATTTTCCAGGTCTTATTTATTCATCATGATGAAATATAACCTCAGCTGTTTTCCTTATGCACTCCCTTAAATTAAGGAAAAGAGCATAGATGTAACAATCCAACACATGCCCCATAGTCGTTAGACTAAAAGATTAAGTGAATTCAATTCCTGAGGCTATGTTTTATGATGTTTGACTATGTCTTATCCTAAAAAAACTGAAGTAAATTCATGAACTTTCACAAAGGACGTAAAAGAACTTGAAATAATTGAGTCTGACTTGGACTATGACAAATTATAAGCACATTTTACAGACATGGTCTTAATTACCCCTCACTACACAGGAAGTTCATGAGACTCACACTGCAGTACAAGTAGATGCAGTCTTGCTGCTATGATGAGAGTCACAGCAGTGTTTAAAAAGAAATAAAATAAAATAAATTGAAAACATATGCATCTAACTCAGCTTTCACAATGAATTAAATATATTCAGATGGTGGACTAGGTCTTCTGTTACAATTCTGAGTTTAAGCTGTCCATAAAGCTTTGTGCCTGTTTCTCCACTGCTGACTTCCTTGCCCTGTTCTGCAGCTGGTTTGTGGAAGTCACCACTGATACCTCTCCTTACCCCACATGATCTCAAAAAGATATTTCTGTTCCAGTATCATTATCTTGGTGGGGAACTGTCTTTCTTTTCATTGTTTTTTGCTGATTTTATTTTTCTAGTGTTATAGTCTGCCCATGAGAGGAAAAGAGAAAATAAAAAGAAGAATTAGCCAGGAGGTCTACAGAGGTATGAACTGCTGAATCAACTTCTGGAAAAGTCTGGGCTTAGGTGGAGCAAATATACATCATGCTAATGATTCTGAACTAATTTTGGCTCATCTAGCAGTATTCCTTTGAGCAAATGGATTTTAGCCTGTTTCAGTTAAGCTGTTTTCCCTCACAGCTTTTTCCTTTTTTAGTTGCAGATCCTAATAAGGAGATTCTATCAGTGTCAAGTCAAGTTGGAGTGAAATATGGTGGCTTAATTGGAGGCTCTAGAACTACATGATTGAATCTCAAGAGGAGCTCAGGGACTCAGACATGGTTAGAAAGTAGACGCATAACAACATACATTGTAATATAACCTCTCATTTCTCACCACTCTCCACAAGGTCCTAGCTTTATTTACTGTTGGGAATCTGTATGTATTCCTGCAGGAATCAAGGTTATTTGTAGAATCTGAGATTCTCCTCTGTGCACAGTACCTGCAACCAGTGAAAAAGGGGGAACAATACATGGGAAAGGAATTGAAAGCAGACAAAAACTAGTCTAAGAAACCTATGAAGAACTGGTTACTGCCATAGAGGTTTTTAAATTGAGGTTTTTAAATCATTGCTATCTGCTCTATTTCCACTTTTCTGTTATTTTTTACTGTGATAAAGCCTGAGCTCAACAGGAATAAATCTGAAAAGTATATAAGTTTTATAAGTATAGCACAAAAAAAACCACAAGAGAAGATTATATCCTAAGAATTCTCGGCTGGACACTTAGCATGTGGTCACTTCTCCATAATTTTAATCTCTCTGTCTGCAAGTTTCCTATTTGGAAAATAAGTCTGTGTATTCACACAAAGGTGTTGCATTATCAATCATTCATATTTCAGGATGAGGATAACTTCAATTGTACTTCGAGAAGTTCAAGTTCTGGATTTTTTTCTCTCAGATCACACTCTTAATGGGAAACACTTTTTTCTTTTAATTGACTGTTCTTGTACTGCCTGCAGCCTGGTAGTCTCAAGCATGAGTTTAGTCATTGCTCTGAATTTACACCAGAGTCTGTCCTGTTTATTGGTAGTTCAGCTTTTAAAGCATTCCTAATTATTCGGTTTGGGGAGCTGAAGGCTGCCAAACTAAATATGGCCTGCATCACTTCACTATGTGCTTCAGAAACTATCATGTTTCTTGCTTGTCTTGTGGAACAGACAGTATATGCTTGTGTAATCTATAATAAAGCATATGCTCAGGAAATGGAGTTTAAGTTATAAAGGTAGATCAAATTTTCACATAGATTTGAACGAATATTGTTCTTTTTGTATAATTACCTTTAAAAAAATATTTCATAGTACTGGCTTAAAACACAACTGTGTAACTCCTGTGGTTTCAGTCTGAATACAATAAAAAGTTTTAGAAAAGCAGCTGATGATAGCTAGTTAATCTCAAATATGGGAGTATCTCTTTTTTTTCTTTCATTCTCTTAAAAGCCAGAAAGGTTGTATACATCTGTACATTCACTGCTTTCACCCTACAATTGCATCTCTGCTTTTCAAAAACTTTCTTTGGTTTCACGTTGCACCTGTGTTTAGCACCTAATTTCTGTTCTGCATGAGAAATATATTATTTTTATTACATGGGAAAAAGCTAATCAATTATGATTAATGCACAATTATTTCCATTTCTATGTGATCCTGTGATTTTGTTACCACTTGTGTGGGTTTTACAAAGAATGATGAATGAATGCTCACTTTGGTTTCAGTTCTGATAAGAATCCAAATATTTTGATGCTTACTCAAAATTTATCCAAAGTTTCCTAAGCTTTTGAGTCTGCAAAACTAGTCTGAACACTTAGACAGAGAAGGGCTTTCCTCATGAGTTTTCCAGTTGTTCCACTAGTGGAACCTGGTGGAAATACCATGAGGTCAACTTTTCTTCCAGTTGTTCCAAAACTTTAACATCTGGACAGAAAACGGAAGTGAGAAATCCTGCCCAGCAGTTGTATTATAGGAAAGTTGGGTTCTAAAAATAGGTGAAGAATTACTTTTTTTTTTAACTCCTCCAAACGGAATAATGCGTGACTGAAAAAAAAAATCCAGAATTAGAGATGAATCAGGTTAACTAGTACCAGAAAGTAATGACTGTTTAGCTGAAACCTTTTGCACCTTAGAACATGGTTATTTGTGAAGTGACACATGAAGAGGAAAATTCAAATTTGGTGACACTTTGAAGCTTTCAGAGATGACAATTTATTGCCATTCCAGCCAAGAATTTATTCATTCATGAGAGGGTAGTAACCTTTCCCTGGTGGGAAAAGGTTACCTCAGTTTTGTACAAAAAATACATGTGTGTTTCCTCCCAGTATTAATACTTGGGGGAGATCCTAGCTATAAGTCTTACCTTCTGTAAAGAGCTCTAATTTCAGAGTTAGTTTATTGAGAAGATGGAGGAGTTTAACTGGTGTTGAACACTTAAAATTACTTGCAGTTATGGGGATACATCTTTAGATAAAAGAACTGTCTATCTTAATGTATTCTACCCTGTTGGTTGGCACCTAATAAGTTCAAACTATACTTTGCAGAAATGAATGATCTCTTTAATTCACTGCCTATGGTCTTGTTTACTGTGCTGCTTCTCCCATGCTTTTTATCACACCAAGAATGACTAGCTTTAACCAGATATCCTCTGGTACTACAAGCTCTTGCTTACCTGTTTTATCTTCCTGTTCAACCACTAGACAGCAGCTCAGATTCAGCTGCTGATAATTGTTCATTGCTGATATCAACACCATCCTACAGGTTCTTTATAGCAAGAGTACATCCCTGTGTAATGCGAGCACTACTCCCAGATTCATTCATCTGAAGCTGGGAAAAAGTTCCGAGGTTCTCACCTCTTCACAGAAACCAACGTTTGGGAAGCCTTTACAAGCAGGCAAGGAAGAACCTCCAGCATCCTCCCAAACCCTGAGGTCGGAAATGTACTCAAGAACAGAAGTGGCAGCATGCTCCAGCAGGCTAAGATTCAGGACCCCTCAAGTGCTTGATCAAGACTAAGGAATCAAAATGGGTTTCAAAAAAAAGACAGTGATCAAAAATCTGAAAAGTTTTGTGAAAACCATTAAAAATAGGTTGCTGCCTAATCTATGTCTTACTTCTCTTCAGGTCACAAACTCTACAAAATTTTATGGAGTGCAATGTGTGCAGGCAGTGCATATGCCAAGCTCTCAACACTTTATCAAAGACATTTCATCTGGCACAAAGCACAGTATTTTGGCTGTTAGTAACCTCCCTGACAGGAGATATTTCACAACCTAAGTTTTACGCACATTAAAACACAGAGAGTACCAATGAGGCAAATAAAGCATATGTTAGCCCCTGAACTTCTGCACATGCATTGTAAAAAAATATTAGAGTTACAATTCACTTTATGCTTGTTTTCAGGAGACAAAAAATTAAATTGAAGAACACGTATCTCGGTGGAATAATTTCTAGGCAGTATCTCTAGCCAACTCCCTTGTCTCCCAAGTCCTTGTGAGTCCGTGCTTTCTTGGTTCTTGTTCAGGCATAAAATCTGTATGTCATTTTCCCCTATCTACTTGATCAGCAGCCTCTGAGAAACATTCCCTCGCTCATCATTCAGCCATCCCTGCCCAGGACGTATGTGAAACCATTGCATTGAGGATCACAGTAAAAACTGACATGCCACCTTTTCAATTTCATAGTATTAGGAACCAGACCTATCTGGATGGCATCTCAAATATGAAGGGAAGACCTCTCTGGAAAAAAGAACAAAGTAATATACCTGCCTGATCCTGTTCTCATCTCATCTACACCTGAAAGAGAAAGGTAAGGCTCTTAATCTTTCAAATAAAGGAAAATAAGGAAAGAGGAGGTGTTTAGAGACCTTCTGGCAGACTCAGTAGAAAAGCCAGGAAATTCAGACAGATTGTTCTCTGGACTGTGAAAGATGGACTTCGCAGTGGCCCAGCTAGCGGCAAACAAAGCTGCCCAGGTCTGGGAAGTTTGGGAACTGATAAAGTAGTCTTCAGAGAGATAGAAAATCCTCAAAAAGGAAGAACTGCAGGACTCTGAAGATTACTTTGTGTAAAAGCCTAGTGAAACAGCGTCTTTATACGCTACATCTCAACAGTCTGAAGTAATTCTTGAATTCTTATCAAATATTTCTAGAGATCTGTGCAATTTTGCACAAAACATAAGGCAACCACTTTAAGTTTCAAGAAATATATGAACAAAGCCATGAAAACTGGGGCCTATAAAAATCATACAAAATACAAAATCATAGAATAAACAGGTTGGAAGAGACCCACTAGATCCAACCATTCCTATCAAACACTAAACCATGCCCCTTAGCACCTCGTCCACCTGTGCCTTAAACATCTCCACAGAAGGCGAATCAACCACCATCCTGGGTAGCCTCTGCCAGTGCCCAGTGACCCTTTCTGTGAAGATTTTTTTCCTAATGTCCAGCCTGAACCTCCCCTGGCGGAGCTTGCAGCCATCCCCTCTTGTCCTGTCCCCTGTCACATGGGAGAAGAGGCCATCACCCTCCCCTCTACAATCTTCCCTCAGGTAGTTATAAAAAGCAATGATGTTTCCTCTCTGCCTCCTCTTCTCCAGGCTAAACAACCCCAGCTCTCTCAGACGTTCCTCATAAGGCCTGTTCTCCAACCCCTTCACCAGCTTCGTTGCTCTTCTCCGGACTCGCCTCCAGAGCCTTCTTGTGGTGAGGGGCCCAGAACTGAACACAGGATTCAAGGAGTGGTCTCACCAGAGGGAGAATAATCTCCCTGGACCTGCTGGTCACACCGGTTCTGATGCAAGCCAGGATGCCATTGGCCTTCTTGGCCACCTGGGCACACTGCTGGCTCATGTTCAGTCGGCTGTCAACCAACACCCCCAGGTCCCTCCCCTCCTGGCAGCTTTCTAGACAGACCTCTCCTAGTCTGTAGCTCTGTGTAGGGTTGTTGTGCCCCAAGTGCAGGACCCGGCATTTGGCCGTGTTAAACCTCATGCCATTGGACTCTGCCCAGTGGTCCAGCCTGTTCAGGTCCCTTTGCAGAGCCTCCCTGTCCTCCAGCAGATCCACACTTCCACTCAGCTTAGTGTCATCTGCAAACTTGCTAAGGGTGTACTGGATGCCTTCATGCAGGTCATTGATGAAGACATTGAACACGGCTGGACCCAGCACTGAGAACTGGGGAACACCACTTGTAACTGGGGTTTCACTATTCGTCTCAGACTATTTAGGAAACACTCCGGAATATTCACAGAATATGCTACCATCATACCTAACAACATTCAGACGCCATTGTTTGTAGTATAATAAAAATAAGTATAAAGCAACACTGCCACTGCAGACACAGTAAGAAATGAATTAAAGTTTGCCTTTCTGTTGGTGTCAGTCACTAGATGTCCATATGAAGAACCTCCTGCTGGTTGGTTATAGCACTATTTCCCAGGCTTTGGTAATTTTTCTCCCTCTCACTATTGTTGTGCAAAGCACAGTCTGTAATGTAAACCTGAGATGGGTGGTGCAAGGTAGCCTGTTGTGTCTCACTCCAAGATGGAGGCCTTAAAACCCACACACGCAAACTCTCACTTTTACTGACCAGCATTATGGCATGTATCAGATAGCAGGCTTCCGGAGCTGTGATAATAGCAGTGGATTAATTCTTTCAAAATTACAAAAGGGTCATTAACATGATTCATGTCCATATTATTTTTGAAAACAAGCATTCCCTTTTTTGTTTACATATAAGTGGTGAATTCCCAGTGACTTTAATCTTTCAGTATGTTAATATAGGTTAACGTGTCATTAACCAAATTATGGAAGTTAGTAAGAAATATCTGTCAGTTAAAAAGATCATTGCCCTGATAAAGAATTTGTTTCACCAGTGAAGTTAGGCCAAGTAAGTGACCCTGAAAATGTTTTCTTCAGAAAAGTAGCCCCTGTCCCACTACCCACTGCATACCAAATTGTCTCATAGTTGATTTAAGGCAGATGTGGCACAGTGAGCTGCTGCCAGATAATGATGGGCATTTTCCTATGAGCAGTTAGGCTGCCCTTTGCTGCTCTGAGGCTCTGAGACAGTTTTCAGCAACATGCAACTTCACCATCCAGAAAATCTGCACTGCACACTATCCTGACTGGACAGTCCAGGCATTTCTCACCAGGCAGCGTTCAATTTGGGGATCCAGAAGCAGTAGTGCTCCTGCTGTGAAGGGGAAAGCAGATTGATGACTGAGAAAGTATACAACAGCAAATCCAGAACAGGAGAATTAACTAAGAAACAGCTCAACAAAAGCATGATAGGCATGATAGGAGAAAAATCCCATTATTTTCTTTCTTTTTTACTTTTTTATCTTGACTGCCAGCTTCTGCAATTGCAGTCACTTCTAATGCCTTCCAAACAGGGAATGAAGGTGTAAATTTCCAATAAAGCCAGCAGATATGTACTACACATGTGTCACTAGTCTCAGCATGAGCAGCAGATTGACTTCTTACAAATGCTCTTGATGCTGTGTACATCCCACATGCAGTGGGTCCAGTATGCCCAGGAGATACTGAGCCTGACTTTCAACTGATCTGCACATGTACAGCGAGTCCAGTGAATTCTAGGTGCACAAACTTTGCTGTGCATGTGAGGTAAATGCAACCTGCACGTGCACAATAAATCCAGGCAGTGAGAACTTGGTAGGTTTACTGCCCAAGCAAAACCAGACTGTATATATTAGAACGTCTAATGCGCATTGATACATTGAACTCATTACAAATACAATATGAAGATGACCTATAGAGACTTAATCCAGAAATAGAGCAAATTGCTACAGAAAGCAACAGGGCAGTTGGCTACAGGTCCTGGGGAGATAGACACTCCTTCCCTGTGCTTCCCATAGTTGCCAGGGAGAATCCCCTAGGTGATATCAGAAGAAAGGTGGAAAGTAGTGCAATTCCTGCCTTCCAGTCACAGCTGGCCAGGTAGACGGCCTTCTGTGCTTCAGAAAATGGGTCAGAGATGCATCACCTTCACCTACCTATCTTCTGTCCCAAGTGTAGTGTGTTGTGTGCATTGGAGAAAAATGGGACACTTGTAAGTGCCTTGGGAGTCTTAAGTGCAGTTGCCACACCAGAAGGATGGGATGTCGTCCAAAGTGACCAAGACAGGCTGGAGAAGTGGGGCTGGGAGAACCTCATGAGCTTCAACAAGGCCAAGTGCAAGATCCTACATCTGGGTTGGGGCAATCTCTGATTTCAGTACACAATGGGGGATGACATAATTGAGAGCTGCCCTGTATAGAAGTACTTGGGGGTGCTGGTCGATGAGAAGCTCGACATGAGCCAGCAATGTGTGCTCGCAGCCCAGAAGGCCAACTGTATCCCGGCCTGCAACAAAAGAAGTGTGGCCAGCAGGTTGAGGGAGGTGATGCTGTCCCTCTCTTCCTCTCTTTTGAGACCTCATCTGGAGTATTGTGTCCAGTTCTGGAATCCTCAGCATAAGAAGGATATGGAACTGTTGGGAAGGGTCCAGAGGAGGGCGACAAAAATTATCAGAGGGCTGGAGCACCCCCCATACAAGGACAGGCTGAGAGAGTTGGGCTTGCTCAGACTGGAGAAGGCTCCTAGGAGATCTTACAGTGACCTTCCAGTACCTGAAGAGGCTACAGGAAAGCTAGGGAGGGACTGTTCACAAAGACTTGTGGTGATAGGATGGCTATAAACTGGAGAGAGGCAGATTTAGGCTTGACACAAGGAAGAATTTCTTCACAATGAGAGTTGTGAGGCACTGGCACAGGCTGCCCAGGGAAGCTGTGGCTGCCCCATCCCTGGAGGTGTTCAAGGCCAGGTTGGACGGGGCCTTGTGCAGCCTGATCTAGTGGGAAGCGTCCCTGCCCATGGCAGGGGGGGGTTGGAACTGGATGATATTTCAGGTCCCTTCCAACCGTCCTTCGGGGCCGGCTTCGAGCCTGCGGCTACCCTCGTCTGGGTGGTCCATAAGCGCGCACCCGCCGGGTCAGCGGGTCGAGGCGCCGGGCAGCAGCGGCCGAGGAAGAGCCCGGGAGGCGGCGGGTCCCGGTAGCCGCCGCAGCGGCGGCTACCGGGACCCGCCGCCTCCCGGGCTCTTCCTCGGCCGCTGCTGGGCCCGTGCAGCCCAGCGGGTCCCCAGGGCGGCGGCTCCCGCCCTGCTCCCCCTCACTCTCCCCCTCAGCGCGGCGAAGGAGGAGGACGAAGTTGGGGGGGGGGGGGAGACTGGACCGAGGGACCGAGCCGCTTGGCCGCGCCGCAGCCGCCACCTGAGCCCCAGGCGCCCTCTCTCCCCGAGGGGGGCGGCTTTCCCCGAAGTTTTCCCGACTTGTGCCGAGAGAGGCAGGTCCCGGCGCGGGGTGGGAGGAGGAGGAGGAGGAGGAGAAGGAGGAGGAGGAGCGGCTCGGCTGGATCGGGGGCGGGCGTGGAAGAGAAGGTGGTCGAGCGGCGATGACCTTTGCGAGGAGCCCGCGAAGGAGCGGGGCAGAGGCAGGGCGAGCGGCGGAGGGGCAGGATGGTCGCTGAGAGCCGGAGGAGAGTCTCCCCGTAATGCCACCATGTAAGTCTCTTCTCCGGTCTCTGGGGGGAGAAGGGCGAGCCGGGTTAGGCAGGCTTCCTACCCCCCCCCCCCCCCCCCTCGCCCGGAGTAGGTGACGAGTAACGTCAGGTTGGAGCCGTGCGGGTAGGTAGGGCTGCAGGAATGGGGAAACGAGGGAGCCTCCCGTCGGGAGCGCGGAGGGCAGGGCGGGCTGCGGCTCCTCCGGCGGCGGCGGCTGCCCTGCAGGGTCCCGGGAGGCCACCCCGGGGACCGCGCCGGTGAGTTTCTCCGCGGATCGGAGGCGAGCGGAGAGAACCGCCGGCCCCGCTCGCCGCTCGCTTCGGGAGCGCCCGTCGAGGTTCCCCGTCCGGGGCAGGCGCCGCTCCCCGCTGCAGGTGCGGTGCCCGCGCGAGTTGGGGAGTAAGAGCTCCCCGAAACCTCCCCGTAAAGCTGTGCCGGCCCCGGCGCTCCTCGCTCGGCGGAGGGGAGGCGGCGAGGGCGGGCGGGGCGCCTTCCACGAGGTGTTTCTGCCTTTCCTGACACGCAGCGAGGCACCGGGCGGCTCTGGGATTAGGTGTCGCACCGGTGAGTCCGCAGCCTGGAGAGAGAGAGAGGAGACCCGTGGGGGAGAGGATCTGGTTAAGGCAGAAAGGAGAAGGAGTTCCCGAAGACCTAGCGCTGCGAACAGCTGGCACGTTAGTTGCCTGCCACTTGGCTTTCCTTTCAAAACTAACTTTTCCGAGGGACTGAGATGGATCTGGTGCAGCTGGGACTGTAAAGGAAAAGACAGTGTCTTATTATTTTCATCCCTTTCGATGAGTGTGTTTTCCAGGTTGGCCGTAGGACTAATCAGGAGCAGGTAAAGCTTAGCAAAATGTGAGTTTTAAGAGGCATTGTGTAATTAATCTTCCAAGACTAAAGCTAGAGCAGAATGTTGATGTGCTATATTGCCAGTTCAGAAGGAGGGAAAAAAAAATAAAAAAATTTCTTCCACATTGCTTAACTTGGCACTTTCATTAGGCAGTGAAAGGTTTTGTTTTGAAGCAGAAACTGAAGAAGTCGTAGGGTATCCAGCCTGATTAAAGGCTCATTATAACAGACCTTTTAGGAGCCAAATGCTTTCATTGTACTAAGAAATTCAGACTAAGATGTCTAATAGGAGAAGTGCACAAGTGCGGGCACAGGCATTTCCCTGCACATGAGAGTTCCTCTTGAAATAAGGGGGGTTGGAACCAGATGATCTTTAAGGTCCCTTCCAACCCAAAGTATTCTATGATTCTGTGATTCTAAGATGCTGGTGTATTACAGCTTAAAGCATGGCTTTCAGGGTTGAAATTAACTCCTCTGTTAACCTGTGGGACTAAACTATGAGTTGTAGTCACCTTCCACTTGTAGTTCCACTTCAGGGAGACTAAGCTTAAAATGTTTTTGGCTATAACCTGTATAAGAAAAAAAAATTATGAAATTGATGTTATCTTTGTTTTAGTTTTGAAGTGTCAGCAACATTTTTTCCTTAATAGCTTTAGACATGTTAAAGACCAAAGAAAATCATGTCAGTCTGCCTGAGGCAGAATTCACATCCTTCTCCAAGGAACTTCGCTGAAGCTTTGAACAAGGTAGATTGTGAATTCAAATATGCGTTGGATGTTTTGCATGTTCCAGGATTATTCACAACTTGTGTATGTTTTGTTGCTGAGCTGTATACTCCCTAAAAGTAATGATGGTGTATTAGCTGGCTGCTGGTGTGTAGAGTAAAAAGTTTAGAAGTTAGATATAGCAAGACTCTCACTAATTTCATCTTGAACCATGTCAAGTTACTCTCCATTTATGGCTTAGATAAATTACATGTCTATTTTGCTCTTTTGGAATGAATTGTGAATAAGCTTATTGTCTCCTTATGTTATAGCAAATGGAGTAGCTGTGGACTGGACTGTATTGAATTGGTAGCTAGAGTGCATAGCTGGTCATGTCATACGCTGTCAAAATGGAATAATGCCTGTTCATAGAGCAGTTACTAGTTCTTAGAAAAAGTGCCATTCTATGAAGTCGACTTTTGTGAGGAGGGGGAAAAAGAGCATTAAGAGGTGGAGTTGTTGTGAGTCTACATCCAGCTATAATGGGTGTACTTTTAATGTAGTTGTTCTAATAGTTGGGTAAAAATGTTATTTTGGTTTTGTGTTTGACAATCTACAGTGATTTTTTCAGACCTGCTAGTGTGTTACCAGCTGGGGACAGAACAGGGCTTTTTCATTTAAATTCTAAGAAAAATAGAGAAGAAAACCTACTATAAAGAGTGTTCAGCAATTTTAATGTATCTAGACTTAAATACTGAAATAATCCACTTGTGTTCCAAGATCTTTGTGATGGAGTGCTTTGCTTACTTAAACTCTTGATGTGTTTTAGTGCATTGTTGTGCTGATATCCATCCTTTGTGCTGTTGATGAATATTAAATGATGGAACACATCTTTTTAATACTATTTAAAATCTGGACATGAGACCAAAAGAGTCTCTTGGGCTATCAAGTTAAGCTATAAACCAGCCGAGAACTGTTTGCTATATTTTGTGGAATTTTTCATATGCTGTTTGGATGCCGTGTTAATTAACACTAATAATGTGTTTTCCGAGTCCCATCCCCAACAGCTTCCTGTGTGAACAGGGGTGTTATGTACATCACTGTTCAGCTGTGAGCAGTCAGGTTTCTGAATTTTGGCTTTTGTCTATTGAAGATCTCAAGAACTTCTGTAAATCTGTAAATAACTGATTTTCTCACTCAATTATAGCACTTGACGAAAGATTATGCTTTGTAACATAGATCTTCAAAAGCCGCCTCCAAAAGAAACAGATCTGACTCATGCTGCCTACGTTAGTGGAGTGTTTCGGTAGCATACCACTTCTTTGGTCATTCTTGTTTGGGTTTGATAAGCCTTTCTTTCTTGTCAACTGAGATAATGTGGTGTAAAGAAAATTGGTTTGCCCTTCAGCAGTACAGAATGTGAGTGGAAGAGACAGGTTTGCTGTTTTTTACGCATTTATTTATTTTGGCAGATAGTTATATTTTTGTACAGCAATTGTATAATAATCTAGTCTTTTTCTCTGATGAAAAAGATCTTTATAGTTAATTCTCTCTTGCTTGTTGTTGGCACTTATTTATGTTCTACTCTGTTGTTGATTATCCCTATTCTTGAAGTTTGTCTTGACTCCTGCTTTTTAGAAGAGTAAAGATGACAAAAAAGACTGTAAACTACACCATGGAGTACTGGCTTGTTAGTTACAGAAATGCAAGTACACATTAGCAAACAGAAATTGACCAAATGAAACAGGGGTCTCAGACTAACACAGAACCGCAGATTCTTTAAGAAAGTCACTAAAGGCCTTGTGACTGGGTGGTCACACTGGAAGCAGACTGGATAGTCCAGGAAGTAGAAACTTGTGTTATTTTTTTCTTGAGTGTCTCAGAAGTTGTGTCTTGGATTCTCCAGCTATTCAATGAGCAAAAACTTCAGCTGAGTTCATAGAGACATCAAAAGTGATGATTGCTGTATCACATGGAAAATGTATCAATGTGATAAAAAACAATGTGATACAATGAAAACCAACACTTCTGAATTAATAATTAGTTCGCTACTGTTTCCCAGTCTGATAACTTTAACTGTGCTTACTCAAAGAAGGGCAACAAAAACCAGTAATGCAACCACTTCTGCAGAATTTCATCGGTAGATCATGCAGCAGGCGTGCATTTATCTCATTGGTAGCTGTAAACTCTTCTGTAGAAAGAGCAATGTTCTTCTGTATCTCTGCTATGTCATGCTGCTATCCTAAAAATTTCCATTTTGTCATTCTGAGCATATATGCATTCTGCATGCATTTCCATGTGCATATAATTGTTTTCATGTCTTAAGTGAACTTCTGCTCAAAGTCAGTATTCTAAATGAATATTAAGGGCATTGTGGATTTATGAATTATATACATTGAGCAGTAACTGTTACCAAACCTCAGCATTCTGTTGTCTGAGACTATAATAGGGATTTGGGGTTCATTAAGTTGGAGAACAAGAGTTCTGTTGTTTGATAATCTGGTTATTTTGTGTATCTGGCTTCATTAGAGAAATTCCTGTATTTCAGAGCCCAGTGTTTTCTGTGCTTGTCTTTAACACTTGTTAAGTTTGACTTTACAGTATCTCAGAAAAAGAAATTGGCTTCAAATTCCTAATTTGATACAACTGCCCATAAAGAACTGGACTACTTTTGTAATCAGATACTTGTGCTATGTAATGCTGCACTGAAGGGAAACCTAACTGGTTGCAGCAGTCTGTTGAAGGACCATTTACCTGGGCCTACTGGCACCTAGCCCAGGGGAGTGCTTTGGTAGTTTAATACTTTTAAAACTGGGACATCAGTTGTTCCTTTACAATGGTTTATCTTGTTGCATTAAGTTTGGCTTATCTACATTACAGAACTCTTCTTCTGGAAGAAACAGAAGCTGATACTGGGAAAGGGTTTACATTTGTCCACAAGATTCACTGGCTGATTCACAGCAATGTCTGTGGAACAGAAGGAAGACTATTTTTCCAAGTTAAATAAAATTAATTTTTCTTACCACTGACTGTGAACTCTGTACTTTCTTTGACTTACTTCGTTCATATTTCCACCCTGATAAAGCATAACGGTGGCCATTCCAAATACCTTTCTTCTTTTCTGTATTTAATATGCACTATCCTGGAAGACAGTTATGTTAATCGGTGTTTCTCTATGATTTTTCATTTCTGCTTCTTCGCATACTGTTGCTGGGAATAGACTTGTGAAATATTTTAGGGATTCTTTTAGAGATTTTCTCCCAGTTTAAGTAGGCAATACCTTACAGAACAAAAGCCAGTTATCATCACCAAATAGGAGGGGAAGAAGTGGTCAAAATAACGCGTGTTGTGGTGTATTGGTTGTTGCTTACTTTTGCTTGTTGCCAACTTGTTGAATAAAATAGACGGGAATGTAATACAGTAGCATTCATTTTGGATGCATGCTTAGAAGTCTGACCAAATTTATTAAGAGTCTTTTTTGCTTCCTCTTCTGTCCATTATATAATGAACAGTTTGGTTTAGCCATTTAATCTTCTGTACCCTTCAAGGCAAAGGAAAAATTAACTTTAAGCTATAAATGATAAACTTCTTTCTATAATTGCATTTGCTTTATTAAATATAAAGGTGTCCCTGAATTTATTGGCATCACAGATGAGGCCCTAGATTTTGACAAGGAAAGTTTCAGGATCTTCATTAATGTTGTCGGTAGAAAATGTAGCTGTGAAAATATTAGCACTGGGAAATATGGAAGGTCTGGTTAAGGGCAGGGATAATTTCTCACCTACCATCCTTATATAGTTAATAACAAAAATGTATATACTTTATATATATATTTAAACATAAAAATGTATTTGTATATGTAAATGGTTTGCATTCTTCAAAAAACCCCTACACCTTAACTTTTTCAGACTGTCACTATATGGGCTGCCTGTTTCTTTTACTGAAATACTGCTCACATCTATCTGCTTAGAAGCTCAGCATTGACCAGTCTTCCACTTTGTTGTCTACTAACAACCAGGCAGTATACTTTCTGACCCTTTTTACCAAGCATATAGATTTCTATCTCTAAGCAACACTGGAGCCATCTATAATTTCAAGTGCCACTTTATTTAGTGCTAGATACTAGTTCGACTAAACAGTATTTTCTTGTTTCCTTGGATTGTTGTGAAGCGTCCTGAATTATTGCTCCCTTTTTTTTCCACACAGGATGTCTCATGTAAGTGAAATGTGGTGCTATCACTGGAAATGGAAGCTGCAGCACTATCTCTACTTGTTTACCACATATATTATATGCATGCAGCAAGCAGGTAAGTCAGCAAATTATATTCTTGTTTAAATAAATGGTCTAAGACCCAAAGTTTAGATGACTAAATATTATGCTTGCTTATGACTGAAATATTGTACAATTTTTTTGTTAAAGTAGTGCATTATAATTATTAGTTGTGATTTGATAAGTTGTGTCATATTCTCCTGAATTGTTGTTGTTATTGTTTTTTTTTTCTTTGAATTCTTTCATTTTGCCCCTCCTTTGCTTTTACCATGTTACTACCTACCTCTCCCTTGAGTTGGTTGTTGGAATACTGTGAGTAATTGTGTAGTTCTTCCATTTTCCACAGTGCTGTTTGTACTTGTAGATTATGTATTCAGCAACCCATCACTCTAGTTCAAAGCTGTAAAATAACAGTAATGTGCTAATTATTTTTAAGCGCTTTTATGATTCAAATAATAGAAAAATTCTTTAACAAGCTATATGTATGTGAGATAATCATACACTGTAAGGACAAATCAGTTTAAGCTTAACATCATCTTGGTCTGTAGTGATACTTGAGTACAGAGTAATATAACCAATTTTGACTGTTTTCTTTAAACATACGAATGGGAGACTTCGTTTACTAAATGTCTTTTCCTAACCACTGGAGTTCAAAATATTTTAAGAGCTCCATCTGCTTTACTGGAAAAAAAAGAGCTCTGGAGTTTATTCTAAAGCAAATGAAAGTTTTGGAGCAGCTTGCAGTGCTTAGTTAATTCTATATCGGATGGATAGTTTTGCTATTACAGACTTGCTACTGGAAAAAAGAATGATGCGTATATATAGAAAGAGTTTCTAGCTTCTCTGATACTGTTTTTTTTCTAAACAGAAAGTGCAGGGTTTGGGTTTTGGTTTTTTGCTGTTTTTTATTTTTTTTTAACTTGCACTTACTATTTAGAGAAAAAACAATACAGACAATGCAGTAGCTGTGCAGTAGAGGTTTCCAGCTTCATGTCACTTTAATAGGTGTTTTCCATTTCCATTAAATTGTGTAGCCAGAAATGTACTTAGGACTGACAGTTAGCTGTGGTTCTGTTGGCTTTTGGCCTTTATGGCTCTGTGTTTCTGAGTCATATATAGTCCTAGGCATACAGCTGCCATCCTCAGCATAAAGTAAATCTAATTTACAGCTACTGTAGGCTGGTACCTGGAGCATTAAGACCCAAAGCCCATTAAGCTATGCTAATTTCTCTTGATACAAGTTTAGTTATTGAAAGTGCAGGTAAGCTTGCAAGACTTAGTTTCATGGGGCAGGGAGTCCTAGCCAGTATGCTGTGAGGACACAAAAAAGCAAACTACAATGTATTCATCTGTGCATTCAGTTAATCACAGCTACCTGTGCTGGTACTGAAGAAGTAGATGGGTTGAAAGCCTTATGCCAAACTCCAAGATACACTTGTACAAAATCATATATGCTCCTGGCTAACTACTTCAGCAATAATGTGGTTGGTTCCATTGGATTGGTAAAAGTAGCCAAATTGTTCTAGCTAATTTGGTCTCCTCTGTTATATTTACTGTCTGTGCTTTCTTCCTTCAACTGGAAAAGTTTTGAAATCTTCAAAACTTTCAATAAATGGAGAAGACATTTCCTTATTTGCATGAATGATGAGTAGATAATGAAGTACACTGGAAACACTTAAATTCAATAGACAAATGTTTGCTGTTCAAGAGTGAAAGAGATCATGGGTAGCCTGATGTTAACACCTGACTGAAATGAAAATGAGAAGTTTAGCTTTACAGCAACCTGTCATTTGGCAATACTTCCTGTAGAATCTCAAGGTTCATGTTTATTTTTATGTTCATTTAAAAGCACAGATAATGCTGCAAAATTGAGTCTTTTCATATGTTCTATTTAATAATGCAAAACAGGCAAGGTAGGAAACGTTGTTGCTATTGCATTTTTTTTTTAATGTTCTTAAAAGATATTGGTCACTTTGGCTGGTATCCATAATCTCTCTGGCAGCTTAAGCTTTACTGGAGTAGAAATATCATAAAGCCTGACATTCATCCAGCTTTACTAGTGAGCTGTAAGCTTAGAAAGCTATTGGGGCTTATTAAGCTTTGCCTAGAGAAGGCTACATACAAGCAAGGGATTATCAGGTATATGTTTATGGATTATTTAAGGGGGTATTCATAAAGATAAAAATGTCAGCCATGCTGTGACATGGAAAAATGTAACAAGTAGTAATTTTATAGTTCAACTTGAGAAGAAATACAGACCTGCTTTCAGAAACAAAGCTTAGGAGAAGGATTACACAGCAGAAAACTTAGAACAGGAATGTGATGTTCTGTAAAAAGAATATTTAGCCATAAATTGATTAGTAAGATACTGACAAGCAGGTGCAGCAGCGGAAGATATTCCCAAAATACACATCTGCTACCTCAGAGGAATTGGTGGATGGACTCGGACACTTAAAACAGAAAGACAGGAAGCCATGTTAAAACTAAAAAATAAATTGTAAAAATACAATATGTACTTTAGTTAAAATCTCAGCAGCCTTAACTGTTTTGGCATACTGGCTTCAGGTCATGTGTTGTGACATGGGGTGAAGTTATAGAGCAGCTCATTAAGCAACTTGACAGGTTTCCGTTCCTGTCTAGGGTAGATGTCCTTGATGGCCTTGAGTGAGTCATTTAGCTGTGCTTCAGTTTGCCTGCCTTGGCTTGCCTCCCTTGTAAACAGCTTGCCCATCTTCCAGCGAAGAGACTGTATAGAAACTGAGATGTTACAATGGTGGTTTTTTTAAAGAGAATTAGTTGAATCAACTTTTATTTGAGATCCAGGCATTCCTAACTTTTTCTTTGTATGTACATTCATTTCATTGGTTTCAGAGAACCCAAAACAGGGCTAAGGAAAAAAGGGGGCAAATAGAGTTCTGGAAGGCGTAACTAGTGAGGACAGACAAAAGAAACTTAAGATTTTTTTGGTCTAGAGTAGGCAGATGGGGGAATGCATAATAATTTAGAGTATTTAAAGACGCAGCTGTAGTGAGAAGGACCAGGCTAATCTTTATGGACAGTTCAAAGGGCAAAAAGAATGGGCTTAAATTACAGCAAGAAAAATTAGGGGAGGAAATCTCATCAAAAGGTATAGATAGCAATGGAATGGATCGCCAAGGAGTACTGGGGAATTGCAGTCCCTTGAGAAGTATAGTAGTATCTGCCAGAAGTAGTTTCAATCTATTGCTCACTTTCATTCTGGCTGAGAAACAGATCAGTTTATTTCTGAAGTTCTCCAGTTTCTATAGATCTTCCTTAATCTTTGCCCTATAATACCTATTTTGGCTCAAAAATCTTGGAAATGAGGAGATCCATTTGAATTATATTTCTCACAATGTAACAGTGTTTTTCCTGTGCCTACAAGATTGCGTTGGTGTTTGTCCTGTTGGAATGGACTCATTTTTATTTGGAAAAAAGGAAACAGCCGTTCAGTACAGAAGGTAAAAATCTTATTGCTTCAGGTGTATGTAACCTCACAAAAAGTGCTCAATTAAGTCTCCCCTTGGCTTTTCTTCTCTCATAGCAAAATGTCTGAGGTTTCAATATTTTGCCCTCTGTCAGTTTTGGCTGTGGTCTTATATTGTAACCCAGAAGCAGAACTAGAGTTTTTCGGTGACCTTAAAAGCAGATTTGAGTTTGCATAACTACTTTCCAATCTATTTTTCAAATGTCTTGTCAGTCCTGGACTTACAGGGTTTTGAACACTTGTACACCTTGAGGAGATTTTAACATCCTCATAAGAGTTTATACCTTCTCATGTAATCGGTAGATACATAATCAAATAAGGATCAATAGCTGCCTTAAATTTTTACTACCATCCAAACATATTTAGTTTTATTGAGGGTGTGGAAAATACTTCTTTTAATGAAGCCATGATTATATCTACAACCCTTATTACACTACTTCGGCATTATGCCCCATGTGGCTATTTTCACAGAATTAATATAACTACAGCTAATGGCAGAGTGAGCATTTGTCCTTGCGTTCATCTGTCAGTGAAGTGCATTGGTGCCAGTAGTCATAGAATCATAGATAATAGAATGGTTTGGGTTGGAAGGGACCTTAAAGATCATCTAGTTCCAGTTTGCCGTGGTGTTTTCATGTTTACATGTCTTCAAAAGTTTTAATCAATCCTCAGGGGCTGTTTTAATGGCAGTTCTAAACAAAACAAATCTGAAAGCAGGTCCTTTACTTACATGGCTGGTAACATACGATCTTCTGTCAGTTATGTTTCTTAATGGGGCCTGTGTAGTTAAGGGAGAATTAGAGTCCTCCCTTGTTTATGAGAGAATTTCAAAGTGACCCTCCAGGCTCAGGAGCCTAATGGGAGAAGAGAAGGGAGTAGTGTGGATAGTATTGTTAACACAACCCGCACTAGCAGCAAGAGTTAGTCACTTTGCTGTCCACGAAAAGGGATCGGATTTTATCTTGAACAACCAAAGTCAGGAAGTGTGTTTCTTCACCACTGATCTGAGACAAGGGCCAGAGATCCTGTCACCAAGCAAATAATTAAAAGGTTGTTGGCACATACCATCATCCCATCATCTTCCTCTCTTACCATGTGCATAGCAAGAACTAAAGAGCCAAGACATTAATGCAGTCAGTTACCAAATCTGCATGTAAGGTGGGGAGGTGGGGAAGGATTTTATAACATTCTTACTGGCACTTTGTGAAATTGCTCCCTTGTCATCCCTGGGGTGGGAATGGGCATGCATACATTACTGCTGAGCAGAGTAAACATGACTGCGAGTGCTGTCCCTGACTCAGGCATGGAAATTCACGTTTCTAAACATTATGGAAAAAATCAGGAGACCCGAAAAATTTTAAAACCTACTCAGTCTGATGGTATCTTTACTTATGCGCCATATATACATCGTGTAATTGCAAAATTAGTCAAAAGGAATGTGGTTATTTAATGAGAAGTGTTTTTATATTTCCACTTTATCTGTCAACTTTTAATATAGCTTAAGCCAAACAATTCAAAAGCAATCCTTTATGTTCTGTTTAATATCTAAATTTCTTCTGGCTTGAGGCATGTGTTTAGAATTTTTGTTCACATAAATCTTGCAGAGTAAAAGTTAATTAGTTAGCAGTTTGTTAATGTAAAAGTAAATCAACATTGAATGAATTTCACAGGAAGCTACCTTTCGTTGCCTCTGTTAATTTTTTTAGCTACATTTTTTTTTGATGTTGCTGATAATTCTTTTCCCTAAAGTGTTTGGACCTCATTACATTGAGCATAATGATATCACTTTAAAAGGTCAGTGATTTTTTTTTTTTCCCCCACCTGTCCTCTTATATGCACTTTAAGCCAAAACCAAATGGAATGTGGTTAAATATTACAGAAATTCAAAGCTGACTAGAACCTTTTCTTACAGAGTCACTGCCCATCTTTATTGGAAGATAGGATAAATAACGTACATTTCACTAAAAAAATACACCTATAAAGAAAGAATATGCCTTTTACTGAAGGTCCTGTCTTTATGAACTATAGATTTTAGAATTAGTTCGTAATTTATTTTTGCCTTACTGCTTCTGTTCATCATCAAAAATTGAAAACATAGCCAAATGACAAATAGTCAGTTTGTCAATATTGTCTATGATGGTGGACAATAAAAGTATCTAGCTCGATTCCAACAGTAGCCCCCAAAATGACTTGTGACTAACTGGACTGTGCTTTATACAGAACTGCCTCTGACAGAGGATTTTACGTAAAGAAGTTCATTCTTGATGCTATTTGGCAGTAGCCCATAATAAAGTGAGTGAAAATTTTATAACAAAATGCGTTTCCGTCTCATTAAAATACTGAGAAATACAAAAATACATCTTTGAGGATGCCACTTTTGTCTTTTGTGGATTAGTAATGTGAAAAATGTTTACATTAATACACAATAATTAAAATGTTTGATATAATATATCCGTGGATCTTTAAGAAGTGAGTGATGACTACTGTGAAGTCAGCATTTGTCATTTAATAAGAAAGGCTGATCTTGCAGATTTTGGAAACATATAATTATGTCCCTGATTATTCTGAAGAATATTGAATTTGTTTACTTAATGGGATTGCTTAAGTGATTTGCATAAGGTGTAACTTGTAATGTTCATAAGATCAAGGCCTCAGTTATCATTGTCTGATAATTGAAATGTTGAAATTTTCATTTTTATTACGACTACATAGCAGAAATGTCTGGCATAGGTATAATCCCATGTATTATGTACAGGCAATACTAAAATGAAGAAAAATATACGTGACTTTTATTTCATAAGAATTTGAAAAAAGTAAGTGAAGTAATTTTAGCAACAATTTAGTAAGTTACTGAGAACCAAGAAGACACGCTCGGAAAATGGCATTCCTTGTTAAGACTGTGTATAGAAATACCTCTGATTAAATACTTCATGTGTACCGTTTCAGCATTTCTTCCTCTCATCATGGAAGAGAAAAATCTCTCATGAGAAGAAAATCAAGGAATTTAGTTATAGACTGTAAACATTTTCTACAGAGTCAAATGAAATATTAGTGTAATTGGAGAAGTACATCTATTAGTGTGACACATTGAACCAAACCTCCTTTCCCTGTGCTCATTTCAAAGGAAGTGAGAGCTTCCAGAAACGTCTATTTTTTTTCTGAGTTCAATGCTTGCTGAACTGTTCAGTTCCTGTAAATGACAGACTAAGTTCTAATTCTTGCTGCAGTGCAGGAAAATTAAGTTCATAATTCACACTTAAGTGTTCTGCTTATGTGGTTAGGCGTCCAAGTATCATTCACAGTAATTCATTTTATTGGCCTTCTCTTAAAGAATCATGTCGCTTTTTGCTTTAGCCCTATTTCTGGTCACAAACTTTTGGTACCACTATGAACTTGTCCTCCTTTTTCTCATCTTTCAGTGTGTCATTTTTACACTATTGTCTGTGAAAACTGGGACAACAGCAGCTTGACAAGTATGTTCACTGTTCAATTTGTTAGTTGGAAACAATTTTGCTAATTGTCCTTGAGATTTCAGCCCCTAAACATGCTCACCAATTCTCATTCTATAAACTTTGCCTTTGGCAATTTCTGAATATCTTTTTCTGTTCTTTACTGGTTTGTCCAAATTCGAGTGTAGCAAATACACTGGATAGGAGAGGCTACCAGGGTCTAACTTAAATTGCTTAATACTCCCAAATTAGAGCTGTATCACTTAAGGTGTAAGATACTTAATATTCTTTAGAAGTGTCAGTATGGCATATTTTCAGCAAACTAATTTTTTTTTAAGTTCATGTAGATTCAAAAAAGTGTGCTGGAAAAATATATTGACCTAATTACAGAGTTACATAAAGTTAGTCCCATTCTTGAAACCACTTTTTATTTTCTTGATATCCCCAAAGTAGTCCAATTGTTTTCCAGTATACCGTAAAACAACTGCTTTTTTTCAGGGCTAAATATCTGGAAGCACTAGTTCTTGCAGAACACAGGGTAAATCCATGAAAAGATCGTCACACAGCTAACCTAATTTATGAAAGGACACAATGCGATCAGGGTTTTTTCAATTACAGCTTTTTCCCTCATGAATATGCTTCTTAATGGGTGTCAGACAGAAAACTGCAACTCCCTATCTTGAACAGAGTTTGTTTTGTTCAGATGAATGCTCTGGCTTCTCACAGCTCTTCTCATTAAGAGCTGTGCAGTAACAAATCCATACTATGAAGCTGAAGTCATTTTTTTTATCAGAACTTGCTTTTAGGTGGAGAAAAAGACCTCATGGCTGAAGTTATCACAAAGGCATTTGTACAAATCTCAGTCCTCACTGACTTTTGTGATGTGAGGAGTAAGGGGAAGTGTGGTTTGTTGATTTTATTTGGTTTTTTTCAGTGTCTTGAATTTATAGGAAAGGCTTATAAGTAGGTTTAAATTTTAAATATTTTACTTTTTTTTCATCTAATTCTATGTCTTAAGTTTTCATATTTCCAAGTGTATTATCCAGAAACTAGAAGTACACAGGGAATGCTGAAATTGCCTTGCCTGCTGAGTCAGTAAATAGATGCGAAGGAACACTAGTATTGTGCTGCTTGTGCTGAAACCTAAAAAACTAAAAGGTTTTGTGCTGGGTATGGGTGTCCACTTTTCCAATATTTTTAATAACAAATTGCCTAAACGATATTCAACTCATCTTGGATTTTAACTTTACTTTAGAGATATTTTATATTTAAAGAAATCAAATCTGTAATATATATATACAAAAAGAAAATATATACATCAAAAAATACTGGTGTTGAACAAAAGCGTCATTTGTACAATGAGTTAGAAGTGGCTTTTTTTAAAAAAAAGATAATATTGTTTGACTGATAAAAATATATAAAGTAATATATAAGAAAAATTAGCCCCCTCCATTCCATGTGTAAGCCTGGTACATCAGCTACACTGTGTGCACCAGCTGCTCTGGTTACCGATTGTTATGTAACTGGATTATAAAATGTACCCATTTTTCTTTGACTTGTCAGATTTTGACAGTGTATTATTACAATGATGTACTGTATTTTGTTTTTCTTTTTAATTGTGTGTGCTTCTGCTAAAACCTTGCCACTGTAAATGGCAAAACATTATATAGAAACAATAACACTTATGTGGGGCTTCCCTCTGTCTGTCTTTGTGTAAAGGAAATTACTTTTCTGCTACGTAATTATTTTACACTGTTACATATGAATTCCACGTTCTCAGAATAGTCTCAATGAAAGTCAAAATGATAGAAGTAGCATTGATGCAATAATAAATACCTCTCTCTGGTGGCAAATGACAGTGAGAAGATTGTACTACAGATTAAAAAGACAAACATCTCTCTCTGTATATGCTCACTCCCTCTAATAAAATCTGCACCTAATTTTCACATGTGGGTAGTACCAAATGAGTGGTTTCTAAATCCCTTGCAACACTAAAAACTTAAAAATTACCTACAAATAAAATATGTCTGGCTTAGTCAATTGTATTTAGGCTTGGGTAGTTTTCTTCCCCCTGTTGCCAACAGTGTTGGTGTATGCAATACAAGTATTTGCTTTTAGGCAAGTACTGTGGTTACTGGCTCCTTTGACTACTAACCTCAACAAAAGTATCTGAAGTTGTTCTGTATCATTTGTAGCATCCCAGAATTGAGTGACTGGCAATTTAATTATATAATCAATAGCTGAACTCAAGATCTGAGGAAAACTATTGCCTACTTTCTTGTATTTGGCTGCATAATTCTTTTCTGAAAAGCACATCATAACAATGGAATGTATCAGATGCCAGAAATGCAGCTGAGAAGAGTCCAGTTTTTAAAGCTATTGTTCTCAATGGCTTCATCATCTTAGTCATTTTTCTGACGTAATAAATATTCTGAATTTGAAGGAGAAAATGACAATATTAATTTTAAAATTTCACTGTGTTTTCTTATTTCTAAAAATTATTTTCTTTTTTTTTTCCAAGAAAATAAAGAAAAATAACTCTTACTAGTAATGTGATTGGAAAAAAAAAATCATAGGAAGCATGCCATTTACTTTTTTTGACTAGGAATGATGAAGTTGAGACAGATCTGCTTTAACATTGAAATAATTTTGCCCAATTTTTGGAATAAGATATAGGGAAACTCTTCAGTAAATGTTCAGATATTTGCAGTCCGGTGGTTCCTTCATTTTAACTGGATTGCGTAACATTGGTTTTACTGGATCCCACCAAAGTCAGCACAAGTTTTACTGCCCCTTTGAATAAGAGCCGAGACACATCACTGTTAGAGCACTTTGGAAAATCCCTCCTCAAATGTCCAAAGAGAGACTGCTTGGAAGTTGGTGTCTTGGCTAAACAGTGTTGTTATATCAGAGGAAGCCAAAGTTCTGTCCCATGCCTTTAAAAGATTGAATTTGCATGGTGCTGCAGTATTGTTGTTAAGGGTTCAGAAAGGAAGAACGCTTAAAGAACTGAAGATTTGCTGTGTACACTTGGCAGCAATTATATGTTGTAACTTGCATTTTTTGTTTGCAGATTACTGTGATCTCACCCAGTAAAGCTTGAAATGGAAAAGGGTTTTGTATTCTGCTTTTTGTCTATGTAATTCCCATGTCATGTGAATCCTGACTTGGTATTTAAGAATTCACTTGAGCTCCAGCAAAAAAACTCAAATACATGAACTGTCCTGGAAAGACTGACTTTTTCTTTCAGCACTGTTCATGCTTTATGCAGGACACAAAACCAATTTACAGGAGTTTTGAGCACCTCAGATTCCGAGAAATCCAGTGGGAAGCCAGAATTCCCAAAAACTGAGCTGAGGAAAAGACATCATTTCTGCTGTATCACCCTCTTTTCAGCCAGGTTTACTGAATCCTCTTGGGGATTGTTCAGTAATGGCAAAGCCAGTTAATAAAATCATAGGAATCCAGGCGTCCAGTCTTGTTTCTACCTATCTATCTATCCATAATCTGCCCGGGTTTTTGTACTAACATGGTGAGGAAAGATTGCTTTTTGCTCTGTAAATCGATTTCTTTTGATTACAGTGGCATGAAAGATTTTTTTGAGCTTTCCTCGTATTTTACTGTAGAGTGTGTGTTTCTAGTGAGAAGACAGCTGAGCCTGGCCGTAGTTGTAATCTTTAGGGTGAAATCTGCATTGCTTCTTATCTTAATCACCTACTGTGCTTATTCACTTCAAATATGTGAAAATTTGAAGAAATACCTTTTATTAGCAGGGATCAAGTCAAATGACAAAAAATTAGCAATTCATGGCATTTTGTATTAGGTTTCTATTTTCTTTCCTTTGTCAAATTCATTGCAAGGAAGGATACAATAATAGCAGAATAGAAAATCCTGCATAATTTTTTTAAGAAAAAATCTTAAACTAGAATCTGGTCATCAAAACATGAACATTGTGAGTGACAAACATAAATTACTTAATAGCAGCTGGTGAAAATTGAAGGAAATTTTTTTTCTTGTCAAGAAGCTCTTCTGTGGTACCTGCACTTTCTTCTTTACAGTTTGCTATAATTTACTTGTCTTCAGCCTTGTAGTTTGATTTTTTGGGGTTTTTTTTTTTTTGCATTGGCCTCACCATAGTTTTTGTGAAGTTTCTATTAGTCCTCATAAAACTTACAGTATTGGAGTGTAAGCTTAGAAGTATGTATACAAATACTAATCTTAACAAATATAACGATAATCAAATGCTGTGCAAGTAGACTTTATATGGCCAAGGTAGTCTACATTCAAGAAACTGTTACCTGAACTGCAAGAAGATAATCTGCACTATTAGATACTGTTGTTGCGCTATACTTACCAGTTTGTCAACAATTAGGAAAAACACTGAAGGCCAATTTGCCCAGAATGAACCCTGATCTAGTGAATATGTTCCCACATGGAACTTTTTGAGGATTATGGTGTGTATTACACATAGAGTTTTCAGTATGATTAGCAATTGATTAGCAATTCACTTGTGATGTTTCAAAAGTTATAATGAAACTCCTAAGGATTGTCCACTTAAAGTTATTGTATAGATATTAAATAGTAATAGTGCTGGTATTTTATTATTTCTCTCCATATAGTGTGATCTTTCGTAAGTAAACTAACACTAGTTATCATCATCATATCTTACCAGAGATATACAATCTGGATGTAGGATCACCCATTACCTTGTGCTTGTGTACTGCTATAAATAATGCTGCGTGACTTGTTCTTAGCCAGTGCTCTAAAAATACAATTAATATAAATTATATGTTATGAAAATTTCTTTAAAACACATGTTTATGATGCAACTCAAACTTTAATACAAGAAAATGCTGAGCTAAACTTTAGGAACATTTTAAGGACACATATGCATAAGGAAGCATGTTGATATGTCTATTTGGATTGTGCAGGTGGATCTCCTGTACTGTCTGTGAGTGCTGACAGATTTTTAAGTCTAGCACAATAACACAGAGCCTTTGTCTGCACTTTAAGTAAATATGTCATTAAGTATAAGCTGATCTGGTCATGGAAAAATATATGTGTATGAGACGTCAATGAATAATGTTGGGGTTTTTTCCAAGCACCTTTTTATCAACTGCAGTTTGAGAGTTTGAGAGGCTCCCAGTTTCATATGGATACTGCCTTTTCCTTGTAATTTACCTTTTAGGTATGACACAGTACATTTATTTCTGAAATTTCACATGCTGTTAAATGTCTCTGTTTTATCTGTTACTGCTTTGAAGCAATCCAACCCTCATTGCTACCAATTCTGACAAAGAGTAAGGCTTTTTTTTTTTTTTATCATTTCCTATTTTATGTGAAAGTGAGGAAAATATTGGGATTCAGCTAGTGAACAGAAACAGAGAATGGTAATCTAGAATCAGCACTTTCTACTTCAGTAGAAATGTTGGAGACTTGTGTGGTGGAAATAAAGACAAAATGTGGGGTAGGTTTCCTTTGATTGTCACACAATGGGATTTTTTGAAGCTTGACATCGTTTAAATTACAGAGGAAAGTCTTTGGAAGAAAATGCTATAAAGAGAATACCAGGGCTGGAAAGCTGAAGTTCAATAACTGTGAAATAACAGAGTTGAAGCACTCGTGTTGCCTATGGATTTTTCTCTGGTTTTGCATGCATCATGAACATATATGTTTTAACTACAAAGTCACTTGCTTTTTGTCATTGGCCTCCAGCTTTGTACAGAGCAGATGTACTATGAGGCTGGAAACAAACATGGTTTTTAAGGCTGTTGCTTAATGTGTGGCCAGAGCTAGAATACGTACATGAAAGGAGGCATTGAATTGCAAGATGTCATTGCTAGGATGGTAGAAGGCTAGGAAACTGGATGCTGTCTTTATCTCATCTGCTATGGGTGACTGAGTAAATGATTTTCACAGGTGTCTTTCATGTGCCTCATTTTCTGTGCCTAATTTAAAGCTACAGAGTGATTTGCATCTATAATTGCAGTTGAAGGAAATAGGAGCTGTTTAACTATGTTAACCTCTCTATAATTCTGCACATCATTAATAAGTTAGGTCTTGTGTGTCTAAAATTAGACTCCCTAATGTCAGAGTATTCTTCCAATCTTGATATTCCCTAACTACTCCTCTGTAGAGTTAATTTAAGAACATCTTCCCTTGTAGTCAGACTGGAAGTTTTTAATTAATAACTGTCCAACAAGTTTTCAAATGTTATATTGATGAACACTACAGAAGAGCTTATGAGGAAATTGGTAATTCTCTTTCAGGAGGGTACTGGAATTGCTGCAGGGTTGGGGGTCACACATCAAAGAAGAGCAGTAAAGCAGGATACTGAAAAGATTCTTATTTCATGGGATTTGTCCTTCCTGTGCACTGAAGTCCTGCAAAAATGGTAGTGCATGGTCATGTAATTAAAGATCTTTTCCAGTTATTTATGATGCACAAAGGCCAAAGGGAGGTTAACTCTGGCATTTCCTAACTTCTGTAGTCTTGATTGTGCTGTCCTGATAATGCCTGCACGTTTCTGGGAAGGGTTTATAATGTTGGTATGTATGTTTATATGCAGGTAAACATATAATTACTGTTAGAAATGCTTAATTAGAGTTTTAATTTAACCCCATATACAGAGTAGACAGTCTCTTTTACAAAATGTTATTTACTTATTTTTCTTGTTTCATTCATTCTCACTTAATCAGGATGTTCTTCACCATATTTTTGAGGCAGTTCAGGAAAACTGAGATTGGCAGTGATTGGAGTAATCCCTGTGAAGCAGTTTACTTAGGAGTAGAAGAATACGATTTTAATTACTTATTATGGCCTTTGAATGACCCAGCAGTTAGGACAATAGCAACCTGGTTCTGTACAGTGTATGTAACACTAGAACATAGTATGTCATAGTGAAAAAGAGAAAAAATGAACAGAGAAGTATTCTGTCGTAGTACTTCCTACATGTTTCTATCACTTGTAAGAATTTTTTTGTTGCTGTTCCCTTCAAATTTTTGTTCCATCCATACATTTAAGGGGATTTCTGACTACCCATGTGAAATGTATACTTTAACCATCTTCTTCAGTATTCTTTCCAGGGTGCTACGGTGCACGGTTCTTTTATTTGGTTTGGGGTTTCTTTAAGGTACTTTCATTCTTATTTTATGATGATTGTTTTGTGTTGTCCTTTTGGAAGAAAAGAAGTTAAGACTTCTGCTGCTTCTGGAAGAGCACTTGGGGAATGTTGGAGTCTGAACGAGTAGATCATATATGGACTGAGGTTTGAATGGAGGCAGCATTTTGCTAGGAATGAGGTTTTCTGAAATGGATAAAATCTGTGTATCTGAAGTAATGGCAAGGTGCCCAGAGTTTTATGGTAAGATGACTTCTTCTTCAGTAGAAAATAAAATAAGTAAATAAATGCATTTAGTCAAGGGTACAACATCTTTGATGTGAAGATCTTCTGCTAAATTAATGACTGCAACTGGGTTGCAGTGCCAAGCATCCTTCTGCTTCCTTAGTGCCTTTTGGTGCCAACATCCTCAAAAAGAACAAGGATAGTAATCCTCAAGACATCAAATTTGAAAAAGGATTTCCTTTAGAGCTAAGATTGTTTATCTTACCCTATAGACACATAGCTAAAGGTAGAACAAATAAGTTTTCCAGGAATTAAAATATGTTTAATAACTGTGGTAGTTCTTGCATTACAAGTCATCAAACAGTTTAATTTTCCTGTAACCGTGGACAGGGTCCTAATGCCCATCTACCCTTGGAACAGAAGTAGTTTGTTACTGGTTTAAGCCAGGTGTCCATGCAGCCTAGTGTTCATGGATGGGAGCCTGGAATAGATGAGTTAAAACAAGGCCTACATACATGAAGCTTTCCCTCAAAACTCTCCCAGTCTTCCAGCTGTTTTCATTTTGGGAATGAAAAAGCTCACTGAGGCTGATGTGGCTTGCCTGTTTAGTAGTCTGCAATGGACTTCTGCCAACTAGTTGCCCACTCTCCCTTTGAACTCATATATCCACATTTGTCCTCAGGCAGGGAGTGTCATGTGTCTGCTTCACTCTGCATGAAGAACCACCTTGTTCTCCTTACTTTGAATCTGGCTTCTCTAACAAGGGGCCATCAAGTGGAGCAGATACTCCCTCTCTCCCATTTCCCTGTTGCTCATAGACCTTTTTTAGACCTTTGTCAGATCTCCATTAAATCATCTTTTTTTCCAGTTTGAAGGCTTGCTTGCTCTGACCATCCCTACCCAGGCATCTTCTGCATGTGGCTTGAGGGCTTCACTTAAGCACAAACTGGGACACGCACACATGCCCTGGCCAGTCAGCTGGCTGGAAGCAGCAGTAGCTAGATGGCCCATGGGGAGGGTCTGAGAGACAGAGTAACCCCAATGCAGACAGGGCTTACATTAACCAGGCACAGTTCCACCATGTCTGAGCAGACAGGGTGTGGCAGTGAACCAGGAGCAGGGTTCATTCAGGGAGTCAGGTCAGGAGCAGCCAGAGACATTCAGCATATGTTCAGTAAGAACTGAAAGCAGATTAAGGGCTTTTAGTGCACTCAGGGCACTGTCATACTTATCTATGTTGAATTTTATTTGTCATTTTATTGCCTAGTCACCCATTTTTCAGTTATTTACACTTTGCCTTCAAGGTATCTACTATTTTGAGTAGCCTTCTATCATCACCAAACTTTGTACTCTTCTGCTGCTTTTTCAGATACGTTCTGGATATGTTAAGTAGCATAGTTCCCAGAAAAGGTCCCTGTGGAACTCCACTAGTGACTTTCTCCCTTTCTTACAGCTTCACATTTGTTACCCAGTTAGTTAGTTACTTACCCGGTTACTTTCCCATGCTAGAACTTCCTTTATGGCTGCTTAGTTTCCTTTAATGTCTTTGGTGAAAGTCTTTGCCAGAAACTTTCTGGATATGCAAGTTAACTGTGTCAACTGTTCACATTTACCTGCATAGCATAACTGAACCCTGCAGAGAACTCCCAAGAGGTTTGTAAGACAAAACTTTACTTTAGAGAAGTCATGTTGACTTTCCCAAATAGATTCTATTTACGCAGGTGTCCACTAATTCTAGCATTTCTTATACCACAGATCCCTTGTGGTAGCTGAGGCAGTGGGCTGCTCAGTGAGAATAATAAAATTGAGTAATCCAGTTTTATGTGGCTGTCCGTTACTAGCAACCTTGACAGATGCTAAAGTTATTAGCGTACCGTCAGGATGAATGACTTGTAATTACACTGCTGTTCCAGCACTCTAGACAAGGACTGCATCTTGCAGAAGTTACCTCAAAAATAATAGGATGTGTTTGACCATGTTGACAAGCAATGGAAAGAAATGAGGAGGACTTCTAGTACTTTATTAAAATGTACTGAAAGGTTTGAGCATCTCGCGTAGTTCCTCATTAATTTTGTCCTAGAGCCACTCTTGTAGCTTGCAACTGTTAAACAATAGCAGAAGAGCATTTTCAGTTGCAGCAAACAGCTAGACCACAGTTTGGTCTTCCTGAGGAAGGAATTAAATATCTGTTTTTCACATAACACTCTCTTAGACTGTGAAGGGGAGAAAAGAGCAATTGTTGGAAAAAGAAAGCATGAATTTCTGATTAATGCTGAACTGCAGAAGAGGCAGCAATACACTAATATGCAGAAGGAACTGAGATGCTATGTATGCTATATGTTACAAAGATGGAGACAAACCTGTTACTCTGCACCGTGCAGATCTGGCAGCTGTGGAACTAACATTACTCCCTAAAAGGATGGAGCATTTCTGCGTGTCCTCATATCGACTAAATCATGGTCAGATAACTAAAACAGATTGTGTCTTATAGTTTAGAGATCAGCTAGTTCAAGAGGTTTTTACACCTTTCTGTTTGAAAGACCACGTAAAAGTCAGTTCTAAGTGAAAGATAATACTGTTGTGGTAGGGTTTTTTTAGCAAACCCAAATGCCAAGAAACTTGTGATACTACTACTTCCTGGAGGATAACTGTTTTCTTAAAACAGGAAGAATTGTAACTTGAAAATTAAATACCAAGGTTTGCATTTCCAGGAAATAACAAAATTGGTTTAAAGTAGATTAAAGCATAAGACAAAATAGTGTGAACAAGAGTAGCCAAATTATTTAATGTATTTAAATCATTAAGCTTTTAAATTCTTTGGGGCTATCAGCATAACAACAGTATCTTTTCATACATTCCACTTTACAAAATAAGAAATAAATGAATAAAGATCATGGGCATGATTCATAGCTAGAGCTCCTCAGAATTCACAGAATACCAGATTGGAGGGGACCGCAAGGATCATCTGGTCCAACCCTTCTTGACAAAAACACAGTCTAAATAAGATGGTCTAGTACACTGTCCAGACAAATCTTAAAAGTGTGCGCTGTGAGGAATACACCACTTCCCTGGGGAGATTATTCCAATGGCTGTTCTCATGGTGAAAACTTTGCTGTTCTGTCTAATGGGAATCTCCTCAGGAGTAAATTGTACCTATTACCCCTCATCACTTTCATGTCACTCTGTAAAAAGGGAGTCTCCATCTTCTTTGCAGCTACCCTTTAAATAGTGGAACATGGTGATAAGGTCTCCTTTAAGCCTTCTTTTCTCAAGGTTGAACAAACACTGTACTCTCAGCCTTTCCTTCCATGGCAGGCTTTGTAGTCCTTTAATCATCTTTGTAGACCTTCTATTACCTGAGGTCCCCGCTGCAAGTAGCCACAGTGACACCTCCTGCTGATAAAACTAGTAGGTGCTAACCCAGGTTGTCTTTCACAGAACTACAGAATGGTAGAGGTTAGAAGGGACCTCTGGAGATCATCTAATCCACCCCCCTGCTAGATCAGGCTCACCTAAAACAGGTTGCACAGGAAGGTTTCCAGGTGGGTTTTGAATATCTCCAGGTTCCACAATCTGCCTGGGCAGCCTGTTCCAGTGCTCTGTCACCCTTAAAGAAGTTTTTCTTGACATTGAGGTGGAACTTCCTCTGTAACAGTTTGTGCCTGTTTCCCCTATGTCCTACCTCTCAGCACCACTGAAGAGCATCTGGCCCCATCCTCTAGACACGTGCTCCTTAGATACAAGTATTGATTGATAAGTCCCCTCTCAGTCTTCTCTTTTCCAGATCACTTGTTACAGCTCTTCATCACACCTGCATCACTTAACCCATTCTGTTCCTTATACTTCACTAGAGCTGCTTCATCACAACCCTCTCTTCCCAGATTTGCAAAATAAGATCTTTCTTACTCTATTGAGAAGATTTAAATGTAAGCATGTTTGGATTTGTTTATTTATCACATTTGGAAGGTGGCTCTGATCAGCTGTTTTAGGCTGCTGTTTTCATATTTTTGTCTGTGTTATCATTTTGCACTTGTTTTGTAGGTAGTGTTAGCCTCAGAGGTAGCACAGTGAGCAGCTAGGAAGTTTGAAGAGAAAAAGTGCAGTTTCTGATCATAAATGAAAAAAGACACTTCTGGCAAATGTTTGCAAGTCATACCTGGTGATTAATCTAGGAGTTGCCTGATAACTTATAAACAATCTTCTGTTATTTCCATAACTAAAAACTGCTTAAAGTTGCTTCTGGCATTTTGTTTTAGTTAAGTTTAGAGTTCAGGCTGGAGCAGATTCACCAGGTGAGCCTGCCACCACTGCTACTATGTAGTACAGCATATGATTCAGTACTGGAAGATGTGGTCACAGTTTTGTGGCTTTTTAGATCAGGATTACATCAACCTCTTGTTTCTATAACATTGCATAGATATGAGTGGGTACTTGGATGGGTCTGGAAGGAAGGCATTTCACCCAGCTGAGTCCTGGTCAAACTATCAGGCAAACCTTTGCCATTTTCATAACTGATCCAGACCTGAATAAAGAAAATATGCAAGCAGTTACCATCTGAGCTTTCATAAGAATTTTCCTTCTTGTAGTTGTTGCAGCATGATCATAATGACTCAATTATCACATTCTATAAAATGCGTTAATTAATGTTAGTACTGTATACACAGAGGCTGTTCTGGCTGAGTAGTTTTTAGACCAAAAAGAGGAGGGGATAGGAGAAACCCTTGCAGTCGTGAGAGTAACAGGAGAGCTACCTAGCCCACCCAAAGGCTTTTCAGATTACAGGTGGATCTCTAGCATGCTTTCTCACCACCCAGTTTACTGCCCAATAAGACTTAAGAAAAGTACAAAGAGGAAAGATGATACTGGAATTCCTGGAAAACTGTTTGGATGAAAAACAGTTGTTATTAAATCAAACTGATTTTTTCTCCAAATATACTGATTTTATTGGCACTGAAAAGTATATAAATTTTAAAGAATTAAGTGATAGGATAAAAATTCTTGCTGAAATGTTTTGATCATGGAGAAAAAAATACTGCTTTGAAAATTCAAAGCAAAGTTTTGATTAATTGGTTTGAATTTACTTCAATAATTTAAGTTACCTAGAAATTTTAAAGGCCCTAACAATGAAATGGCTTGATTTTCTTGAAGTGACTTATATTTTGCAGAATATTTTGTGAAGGTGTTTTCTTATCTTTTCCTTTATCTTGGAAATAGGATTTCCTGTTTAGTTATTACTATACTACTTATTTTCAAGAGGTCCAATTAGCCACTACCACGTTTTCAATCTTCCACTTTCTTCTTTGCTATACAAAATTAACATCTGAATCAGATGACCAGATATTAGGTTCATATTAGATTTTATACCTACAGGTATTAAAAAATTTCTAGACTTTTACATGCACACTTAGGGAGAGCTATACTCAAGCTACCCTGAAGCATGCTGAAGACTTCTCTGGTGATTTGTACACACTTCTTGTGATTTTCACTGAAAAACTAGTAACGATTGGTGCTAGTTCCAGCCATATGGATGCTAAATGGATTCAATAGACATAAGAACTAGGAGATCTGGAATAGCCCATCTTGTTAGAAATTTGGTATAATCTTCAGTTCTTAGGCAACAGCTGATTTGTAGACCTTGGCGCTACAGTCAACTGGAGTAATTAGAACAAGAACGAATGCTTTCCCTAAAGAGCTCTTCATATTGTCTGTATTTTAGGTAAGCTACTAGCTTAGGGTCCTTGATAGAAAAATCTAGAAGAAAGGATGTATAAGGTTTTATTGATTGAACTCTCAACCAAACATCTAGTTTTAACAAGGGAATCTGTCATAAATCAAAATAAAATTCAGATGATTTTCCTAAAAATTCTGCCATTCCTGCCATGGAAGCTTACCATAATTCACAGAATCACAGAATGGCCTGAGTTGGAAGAGATCCACAAAGATCATCGATTCCAACTCCTATCCCTGCATAGGACAACCCCAAAATATACACCATGCGTCTAAGGGCATTGTACAAATGCGTCTTGAGTATTGTTAGGCTTGGCACCATGATTACGTCCTTGCAGAGCTTGTTTCAGTGTCCCACCACCATCTGAATGAAGAACCTTTTCCTAATATCCAACCTTAACCTTCCTTGGCACATCTTCTTGCCATTCCCTTGGGTCCTATCATTGGTCACCAGAGAGAAGAGATCAAGGGCCTGCTCCTCCTCCTTTTGTTGTGTGAAAGCAGTAAACTGCAATGAGGTCCTCCCTCAGTCTCCTCCTCTCCAGGCTGAACAGACCAAGTGACTTCAGCCACTCCTCATATGATTTCCACTTTAGACCCTTCACCAATTTCGTGACCCTCCTCTGGACACTGTCCAGTAGTTTGATATCCTTTTTATACAGAGCCGCGCAAGCGGCACACAATACTCAGGCTACACCAGTTTGGAGTAAAGCAAGGCAATCACCTCTATCAACAGACTAGCAGTGCCATGCTTGATGTGCTCCAGGATGCCGTTGGCTGCCAGTCCAACTTGCCATCAACCAGAACCTGCAGATTCCTTTCCACAGGGCTGCTCTCCAGTTCTGTATGCATATCCAGGGTTGCTGTGTCCTAGGTGCAAAACCCAGCACTTATCATTGTTAAACTTCATGTAGCTGGCAGTTGCCCAGCTCTCCAATTTGTCCAGGTCCCTATGTAGGATCTATTTGTCCTCAAGAACATCAACAGCTCCTCCAATTTTCATGTCATCAACAAACTAACTTAGTAAACTTCGAAGACCTGCATCCAGGTCATTTATGAAGATATTAAAGAGTTCTGGTCATGAGATGGATCTCTGTGGAACACTTCTAATGACTGGTCATCAGCTTGGTGTAACCCTGTTCACTATGACCATTTGAGCCCAACCCATCAGTCAATTGTTCACTCATTGCATTATGTGTTTATCCAGCTGTATACTGGACATTTTGTTTAGGAGGATACTGTGAGAGACAGCATGAAAGGCCTTACTGAAATCCAGAAAGTTTAAGTCAACTGTTTTTCCTTGGTCAGCTAGGTGGGTAACATTGTCATAGGAGGAAATTAACCTTGTCATAGATTAAGTTCTAGTCTTACTCCCTGTCTTATGTTGAAGAAATAATGCTGTTGCAGTACTGTAGCATTGTGGATTTAAGTCGACATGACAGCATGCAGAATACAGTGCATAAGTAGTGTGAAATGAATTGTTTAATTTTTCTTATTCATGGCAATTGCATACTATGGTCAGGGTGAAATGCAAGACTTCCTTTATTTCCTGTTTACACAAAACTCCTTTCTCATTACTCTGTGCTGCTTAGTATTTCTTCAGGCTGTTTCTGCTTGTTCTTTAGTGCTTTGACGGCCTGTCCAGCTTAGTTCTCCCACAGCCATGGTGTTGGACTAATTTCTGCAGAACTTTTATGAAATCATTCATGAGTCATTCTTACTTGTGTGACTGAAATATGCCCACTAAAAAAATCTGATCGTGGCATGGCAAGGAACACTTAACAACTTGTTAAGCATGCTGAGCTGTGTTTAGCAGGTCCGCACTGTGAGTTCCTACCTAAACATTGCAGCATTAATATGTCTTTTCCTAATTCCTCCCCAAGTGGTGGCCCGATGGACATTATGGAATGTCTTTGCTCTCAGGATACTTTATATCATATTCATAAGGAGAATGCTATTAGAAGAAAAGGAGAGTAAAATGTATCACTTACTGTTCATTTCATCAAGCTTTGTCTGTCCTTTTCTATTCCACCCTTGTGTAAGTAGAATAATATGATCATTTAGCAAGCAAAAAGACTGTATAGTGTGGCTTACCTATTTTCCATGTCTGTGGCTTTCCTGTCACAACTCTGTGTTACAGCTAGGACTCACCAAACAACAGTCAGGTTTTATGGTTTTAGGCCACATCTTGCTTTTTCTGACACTACCTCTATGAAGGTAATATATTGTCCAGTTTTGGCCTTTTGTTAATGTTTTTCTTTCCCTTCAGAAATGTTCTGTGATCTGCCTTGTTATCTTACAGGTTTTTTTACCTTCTGCATTCATATAAATATAGAGGGACCTAGAGTGACACTGTTGGAATGATTTGTCAGATTACTTTTACTTCTTGTTTATGTAGATTGTGTCTTCGTTTGGTACATGTGGTAGTGACCACCTTGAATAATGATTCAAAGCTAACACCATAGATTTATAAGGTAGTAAGGACTTTTTGCATTCTGTCACCTGCTATTTTATGCTCACATATTGTAACTATTCATAGGTAGTATGCTTTCCATCTAAAAAATTGCCACACTTAAGGTGTTGACCTTAAGCAACATCTTTATTTCTGTTGAACTTTGTGTGTTAAGATAGTAAAGTAGGTCATTTGTTTCTATTTCAGAAACTACATGACCAGCATTCTGATCACCCTCTGAGATTCCCTTATTGCCAACTACAGATTTTCACGTTTGAGTCTATAAGGTTTGATCCAAATCCCACTGCAAAGAATGTGAATGTTTCTTTGGGTTAAAAGAGTTTTGCATGAAGCCTAAAACTAGGTGGTCTAGCCAAGAACCATGAAAGGAAAAAATCTTCTAGTAGGCAATGAATCTCAAACTAAAATAAAGAGAATTACATATGTTTTATGAATTATTTGTTTAATATACTTAAACATGTCTTCTTTAAAAACTGACATTTATTACGTGTTTTCAAGTGTATCTGGACTTCCAGTGAAATATCTAGAACATCTGTGTTGTCCACCCTAACTTTGTGCTTAATAGGAAAATAGGATTCAGATGTGGGACATATCTCAGACTGCTTTTGAACGCTTTACTGATATGTTCGTTACCCCCTGAAGTGAATTTTCAGTGCAGGGAAGTGATCATTGAGATAAGTCCTAAAAATCTCAGGTAAAAGTAATTGATCATTTGATTTACAGTTTGCAGTTTAATAATCTGTACAGGGTATGAGAAGAAGTCAGGAGAAAAAGAAAATGCCCAGAACACTGCTTTATTTATTTATTTATTGTATGAGTTAAGTCTTAGTACCTTGCTGCTTTACGTAGTGCATTGTAAAGGGTAACATACTGGTAACGTAATGGCATCTGCCATAGCAACTGACATATGCTGGCATTGCATTTTTATAAATTGTCACACATGGCAAATTGCTTCTCTGTTAATCATTCCATGCTATAACACTGAGATATTTCTCTTGCCCTTCAGAATTTACAGTTAAATCTGTATAATCACAAACCTGTAATCATAAGTAAAAATATACTTTCTTTTAACCAAATACTTACAACTTTTGTTATTGACTGTTACTGCAAAGTAGACCTATAGTCAGGGGCCAAAATTCTCCTTCCTCTTTTTGCTTATACTCTCTGCACTGATATGTTTATGTCTCTGGGCTTGCACCATTGCTTGTTCAAAAGATAGCTCAAAAGTTACAGTATCATGAACTTCAAGATTTTGAGTATTTACAGAATCAGAGTAATTGTGATTAAAAACTATAATCAAAGGTAAATGTCACACCCTGGATGCACAGACCACACACTCACGTACAGGCCTGACTGGGGGTGGGGAAGTTCGTTTTCTTTGCAGCAATCCAGAGGCTGGCAAGGTCACTCTCATGGTGAAAATCAAAAGCAATATTTATCCTGGCTCTGTCAAACATAAACAGACCAAAATACTCAGGTGCACAGCTAATATATGGGGGTGCAACTTCCCAAATTTACGGGAACAAACCCTTATCTGTTCAGATCACAATCTGATCCCTGAACTCAGCCAAAGCCACTTGGATCTGATCTTGCATGCACACTGTAAGGTAACAGGAGAGAGAACGAAAGCGGAGGGAAAAGGAAAGAAATCACCACATGGATGGGCAGCTGCAATTTCTCAAGAACACATGATCACTGAAGTGGCTTCTTCCAGGATATGTCATCCAGGCTAGTCTGATCGAAGTGATGGGCAAGAGAGAGTAAGAGAGCGCAGAAGTGAGAGAGTGCGAGCAGGAGTGTGGGAGTGAGAACTCCCTGCATTGTTCCTTGCAAGTTCTTTTATAATGCCCATCCAACACCTATCAGCACGTGTTAGGGAGGTCCCACCTCGTGTCTTTCAGGAGAGTCCGGCTCAGGCAGTCTGGTGGTTGGACGAAGTTGGGGGGCAGCACCCACCACTGCATCACCTCCCCCTGTAGCAGCCAGCTCCAGAGCTTGAGCTCAGCAGTGCTTACTCTTGCACCTCCCTTCCACTGAACCCAGTGCCACAGACAAGGCCTTCAGGCAATACCCCAAGCTTCGTCCTTAGGGAAGATCTGCAGCTGCACCACCTCCGCTATTGGTTGCTGGTGCCACAAAACAAACACACAAATGGCCAGACTTCATAAAAAATATTTAAAGCAAAGAAAGAAGCAAAGTCGGGCTTTACATTCCACCCCATCACTTAAACATTTGTCAGAACTCAAATCCAAAACTCAGATCTGTGCTATCTGTAGTGGTGACACTTATAAGAAGGGGAGGGAATGAGGAGAATAAGGCTGAGGAAGAGGGAAAGGAGGGGTAGTGACATCTTGCATCCATGAGCTATGAACTTGCCTGGTCAAAAGAGGTGCTTCCTGGGCCAGTCAAAAGAGGCCTAGGCATGAACTGACAGCTTGTGAATCTAGGAAATATCCTATCTTTTGTGAAAGCAGTTGGAATCGTAAACACTCTTGCCTCTTCAATGAGTCAGATGCTCAATATTAGAGTTTGATTTGTGTCTCTTCTGCATTTGCTCTTATTATTAAGTCTGTCTTATTTTAGTTTTCGGTGAGGCTTCATCACTGGAAGGCTCAGGACTTAACTATCTTGAAGGATTCTGAGGCTTTGAAAACTGCAACAGCAGTAAACCTGCTGTCAAACTGAGGTTTCTTTCTCAAGGGGTCCAGATAGTCTTGTCTGGATACTTACTACTGATGGTACATCAAGAACAGATACTTTAATATCCATTTGTATTTCAGGTACAAAGACAAACAATAAATGGATCCCTACTCTAAACACGAAAATACCTTTTTAACTGTGCTTTGAAATAAGCTTTCCTTGGGAACAGTTGAGATATTCAAATGATATTGGAAGTGATGCTAACAGTGTTAAGAAAGGAAAGCATTGCTGTCATTGGTGTTCTCTGGTGGTGGGTTTTGCTAGAAGAAATATTAGCTGAAAAATTACAAGAGGAGGATGTTAAGTTTTGAGATAATGACATATGTTGGCTTGATTAAGCTTTAAAGCTTCGTTGGATGTAAAGTGGAGTTTAATATTTCAGGAAAACAATCTAAAAAATAATCTCAGAAGGAATGTGGGAGCAAATTGGACCTTGTCTCTCATTAATTGAGTAGTTAAGGCATTTAATGCAGTACAATGTGTTAAAGGTCAATTAAAGGCACAATACTTGGTTGCAGATATGAGTGTATTGTCATTATTAAGAGAGAACAGTTTGTTCATTTAGTTTTATAGAAGGATGATGCCATAGAGTTCTGTCTCGTACTCACTTCCCGTCTCATTTCAAGGAACACTATGCACCTGTCATTGTGCTTCCTAATCTTTTAAAACCTCCTTAAACTGTGTCTCCAGAGCTAACAAAATACCTTTTTCCTGTCTGCTTTGTATGTAAATAACAGATTCATGAAAGAGGTTTCCTTTGCTTGATTGGCTTGGTCTAGTTTCAGAAATTACAGAGCAAGTCAATTGTAAAACTCTGCAGTTTCCATTAAGTGGCAAGGGGTTTAGATGTTGTTTCCAAATAGTGCTGATGATTGCAGAACCATTGCAGAAAATAAAGTAAGTTCCTTCACATGAAACAAGTTCTGTTAAGACTAAGAAATGTTTTTTTTTTGTTCTTCTAATAAGCTGAGTAACTTGCTGGTTTTGATTTGGGGAAACAAGAAGTTTCAAGTCTATTTTCAGAATTCCTCTTTCAGTGAAGAATTGAATTCTCCTGGTATCTGAGAGCTGAATTGGTCCAGTATTGCATAATTAAATGTGATTCATGTTCTGAACACAGAGACCGGTTTAGCTTTCTAGCAGACATGTTAAAGACATCACATTAATGCCAAGAAACCTGTTCATTAAGATGTAAACTAGATAAATAATAAAATAAAAGATATAAAGCACTTTGAAACCTATCGAAGAAGTTTTCAGGCCAAACTTAGTCAAACCTATCATAGTTTCCTTACTAAAGAGAGAATATTTTCTGGGTTTTATGCATTAAGCCATCATAGTTGATAAGAAAGACACAATTAGTTATTTGTTTCTGGTGATCACTGTGAATTTGCAAAATGCAAAAAGAGGAGTGAGGCACACAGTGCATCCTCAAGGAGTTAAATATATATAGTCTGATCAGAATCAAATTCCCAACTTGGAAGTCCATTCATCTATATTCTTCTCTAGGGAACTGGTAATAAAAAGCTGATAGAGTTGGAAAAAGCATCGGAATGTGTAGAGAGAGTTCTTGATTGATTGCAGTGGGAGTTCATTGGCTAGAGATGTTGGAGAACTGAATGGAAGTTAGAATAATAAATCACACAGCTCAGACTGGCAAAAATAAAAGGTTTAGGTGTAGTCAAAGACCAATCATTGTAAGCTTAATGGAAACACTTTACTGTTTAATAGAAAACTTTGCTGTTTGCATTCATAATATTTTCTTTTCTGCTTTTATGTAAAGGAGAACTATACCAACAAACCAGGGGTGGAAATCAGTAACGCAGCAGTGGAAGAATTAGTGTTTTGAGTTAGTTATGACATTCCATTCCATCTTTACATACGAGAGAAACACTACAATAAGAAAGCAGTTCTAGATCCTGTACCACTGAAATTATTCAAAATTATAGTGGCTTGTTTGAGAATATAGAGAAAAAAAAAAACAAACCAGCACTAGAGGTACCAGAGTAACACCAAATGTCAAAAATGTATGCACTTCCCCCAACAGACATTAGTTTGCTGTATTGTATATAGTATTCATAGAATCATAGAATCACCAGGTTGGAAGAGACCCACCAGATCATCGAGTCAAATCATTCCCACGAATCTCTAAACCATGCCCCTCAGTACCTCATCCACCCACACCTTAAACACCTCCAGGGAAGGTGAGTCAACCACCTCTCTGGGCAGACTGTTCCGTTGCCTAATGACCCTTTCAGTGAAGTATTATTCTGTTCTTAGCAATGCAAGCTATTGAGAAGTAATTTCTGATCTCACTTTTACAATTGTAGCTTCACTGTTTCCAGCATGTCCCTAAATGAAGCATGACAGGTGAAAACTTAAATTAGCAAAGAGATTCTGATCACTTTCCAGTCTCTTGACCCCTCCATTAATAGTGTACAAGAGAATCTGCTTAGTTTCCTCTGGGCAGAAATGATTGAATAGTAACTATTAACACTGAATATGTTATTATTTATGGAACATGAAAGCATGACTAATTTTATGTCATGGAGTAGAAGAGAATATTATTCAGTATTATTTTGTGAGAATATTATTCAAATATTATTTTGTGACGCTGAAAAATCACAAATATTTTTACATAGGTTACTTCTTATTGCAGATCAGATGGAACAGATATATTACTGACAGCTTTTATTTTTTAATACTTTGTTAAAGTTACTAAAGTACTGAAGTGTAAGTAGCCCAAATCATATTGAAATCTATACTGTGAAAACTAGCATAAAAGACAGGTTAGCTGAACAGCTAAGATCCAGCATCCAGAACTTCTTGCTGGAGTAGACAAAAACTGTGACATTCTTGAATTCCTCAGCATGATTTGTGAAGGAATATGATATGTAGATCTCTGTTTGAAACCATTAGGTTAGATGCAGCAACATCACAAAATATCACGTTTCCACCTATCCCTTCCCTAACATAATCTCTTTACTGGCATGAGTGTTAGCTTATATACTTATTGTACCAGCTTGTATACTTGCTAGTTTATAATTTTTTAAGAAGTATATCTAAACTGAACTGTTAATAGCCCTCTTTGTCCCAAACTTCTGCTACTTTGTGGAAAAAAAATCCAACTGAGGCCAAAACTAGCAAGTCAATTTTGTTATTTTTGTAAGATTATCACAGGAATGCCAATGAAAATATTCTTAAGTTACAATGGGTGTAACACAGGATTTTCACATTACCCCCTCCCTCTGGGGGAAATCCATAACTTTGTCTACACTGTGAACTCCACTCATATGGGTCAGGGCAGATTTACCCAGTCAGTGTGTTTGTTTCCACTTCCATTTTTATTGGCACAAACCCAAACAACTAAGGGGAAACAGGCAGTGCAGGGCCCCCACCCTGGCTCTGAACATATTTTCTTCTATTGTAGCCGGTTCCCTCAGTTTCCCAGATCAATCAAAACCTGCTGGAGTCACTGCTGTGATAAAGTCATTTGCTGTCAGGAGGAAGGATATTTGTGCTAGAGTGATCAAGAGGGGTCAGAGCTGTTAGTGGCAATGGTAACCTAACAGAAAAAAAAAATCTGCTGAATTCCAGTGTCAAATTGGGCCTGAGGGCAGTATAAAATATCTGGAAACACACTGAATTTTAAATGATCTCTGTATTGTGCTAGCATCCCAATCTGAGAAAGCGAAGAGCATCAACTTTGATCTTTCCAGGGCTATCAAAATGTTAAGGAGAACTGGCTTATAACAAATGCTGATAATGTCAATACTTGGATTGACATTAGCAACCAGCCCATTTGAGGGCTGGTTAGGACACTAATTTTGAGAAGTCCACAGGTCAGTTCACAGAAACGTCCTGTCCAAAGTCTCACTAGCCTGCATATGAATACTACTCCCTAAATCAATGTAAAGTACTGGTCCATCTGTGTTCCTTATGAAAATGATTAAGAATTTTGCTCTGGTTTATATATTAATTTATGAGGAAATAAATAAAAAATTCTTTCTAGATGTAGGACCATTTTATACAGGTGTGTCATGGGAAAGTACAGATGAGCTTCTGCTGTCCTGTCTTTAGTGAAGAGTCTGTTGCTGGATTTAGTAATAGCTGGTTACTGCCTGTATTCACGGTAAATGCTTCCTGAGTTGGTAATTTACTATTCTCACTTCTGTTTTTCTAATCTTAACCTCAGATTTAAAAATTAAGCTTTGCTCTTCCTGATTTTTTTGGTATATTATTACTGTCACTGCCCTGAAGTGTATCCTGAAAGATAATTTTGATTATCATATTAGAAACAGGATGTACTACCACCTGTTTCTCCTGGATTTACTCATAGTGTTTGAACCACCGCAACTAGTGAGGACTGCTCTGCTGGCTCCTGTGTAAGATACATAAGATAAGGCCTTGTGCTCTAACTCACATAGCTGTATTCTCTTTCCCACACATGCACTAGTCCCCTCTGTTCCAGTAAATGAGACATGTACCAGGTTGTTCCCTTCCTCAGTGAATGGCTCATGCTGTGTTCCAAATGCATACAGTTATAAGAACTAGGGTAGCTGCCTTCAGGTTGCATGTTAGGAATGGTCCCTGACCTGTGCTGCTTGCTAAGCTCTGCCCATGAAGGGTTTGGAGAAGAGCTGGCTGGGCTGGCCTGAGCAGTCCATAGAGGCGGTCAGGAGCCTGGGACCATCCCCGTCATGAAGGCAGAGAGCTATTAATACTGTTTTTGAGCAATTGGTTGAGATTAATCTCAAGTGCAAGCCATGAGGTTTACAATTTCTTTCAGTTATGTCTCTTCTTATCAATTATTACATATCTGAAGGGACTCAGAGGTCTTATTAGATACTTGGAAAAATGCCTGTTAGCTTTCTGAATTTTATATTCCTGGCTTTAATGTTTTATATTCCCTACTTTTCAGGTCAGAGTTCCACAGGCTGATGTTGTAACATGAGAGAAAATATTGTCTTTTATCAGTTTTCAATTTGTCTCATGTAATTTCATTAAGTAAGTGCCTTGTTCTTATTTTACAAAGGAGAAAATAACCAGTTCTAATTCCATGTAAGGAAAATTTAATTTGTTAATAATCTGATGAGCAATAAGGGTTAGAGCAACAGGAAGCGAAAATAGTGACTTCATAGACAGCAGTGACACTTTCATGAATGTCTATATATTAGCCTGCAAAGAGGTTTTTTTTCTACTAGTTCATTATTCTTAGGTGCACCAACCTGTTCAGCCATTTAAAGTGACTGCTGCAGGACATACTGCATCAACAAAAGAAGATGCAAGGCAAGCTGATATGACTGGCCAGGGCATAGTACTCTCTTTGTCTCCTGGATTCAGTGCCCAAAACCCAATTGTTGAATAATTTTGTGAGAGCACAATCTTGTCTTTCATTGAATTATAAAAGACTCTGCCAGGGTTATGTGCTATTTCCAGTTAGGAATATGAAGGCTGTAAATTCTTGCTGAGTACAAGGAGTACTATGCAGATGATTCAATGGGAATTAAGCAGAATGAGAATCTGGACTGATGTTTTAATAGTGCTTAACATAGTCCTTACTCACAAATAAAAAAAAATCAGATTTGTACACTAAGAATAACAGAGATGAATGTTTCTTCCTACTTCCATCTTAATTATACTTATGCTATGCATAATGCTTTTCATTATGTGTTGCAGCTTTAGGTAGGATAATATAAAGTTTCAGTCATACAAAGTTTGTAAAATTTTTAGGTTTTGCACTATTCTGGTTATTTTACTGATGAGTCCGTGCAGATGGTTTCACATAAAGAATAGTAATGTTTATCCTGTCGGGGATTCTCTATATTCTACACATATAACTATAAATATTTTAGGAATGTTTTAGTAAAGTATTTAAATTGTATTTGGTTTCTTTTTTTGATGACCTAACCTAGACTGCCAGATACTTTAGTGACCAGCAGTTTAACTGTTCAGTGTTAGGCGAAATTTAACTATTCAGCATCAAAGCCTGCTACTGATGCCTTTGCAGAGCTGGAAGTTAATATAACATCCTACTAGCAAACGGTGATGGGATGGGTTTGAACCATACTCAGAGGGATAATGCTCCTGGTTTTCAGCAGGGAGAGCAAGGAATAAGAGACTTTGACACAGTGATGATTTTAGAAAGTTCCTGACTTAATTAATTAGAATTCAACCTTGCCTTTCTTGGTCTTTTGGGAGGAAGTAGTTTGGGAAGAAAATTCAGAGACTGGAAGGAACTATTTCTGTAAGAGTTTGATATAAAAGATCAACCTCTCGCTCCCCTCAAATTCAGTTGGCAACTTGGGAGTCTAGGATATGCTCAGAGGGTTGTTAAGGAAAGGAAGGAAGAGTATGGATTGCTGTATAGACATTAGGCCAGATGTAAAAGGGTTCATGTTAATTATTTAAGCACATGCTTACCAGCTTTTCCTATGGCAACTGTGTGTCTGAGAGTGGATCTCTCTCCCTGTATGGGTATTTGCATAACTTAGCCCAGTTATCAGTCCTTTCTTTAAAAGAAAAAGAAAATGATAGGAAGTGGAGAGAATAGAAGACTTCTTCACTGATCTGGTCCATGCAGTGGCTCACCTGCTGTTTTCATATGGCAGTTACAGAGTCATGCCCTCCTGTTCTGACTTGAAGGAGCTGCAAGGCTGGAAATGGGACAGTAAAGCTTCACATTCACAGAAATTCACATAAAATTCACAGAAATTCACAGAAAGGGCCACTGGGCACTGAAACAGACTGCCCAGGGAGGTGGTTGAGTCACCTTCCCTGGGGGTGTTTAAGGCACGGGTGGACAGGGCGCTGAGGGACATGGTTTAGTGTTGATAGGAATGGTTGGACTCAATGATCTGGTGGGTCTCTTCCAACCTGGTGATTCTATGATTCTGTGATTCTGTGAAATGCAGGACTCAAATACATCACTGTGCAGGAAAGAACTTTAAACAGCTGCTGAATTTTATGTCTGTGCTGAAATCCAAATCATAGCTGTGAGATTTTAGGATTTGCTCAAGCTGTTTATGAATGTAAGACTGTGCACATTGTAGAAATGCTGAAGTAGGAATGATTCCAAATTATCATTACAAATCAGGACATTTATATTAATACACAATGGCAATCGTATTTCCAGCCAGTAGACTTCAGCCCTGTAGCATCTTATATGCAGGGACAAACTTCTGTACACATCAAGATGTGAGTCTTATTTGCCTTCTATGTTTTGCAAAGATAGGCCTTTTTTGTTGTTTTTGACCTTTAAAAAACTTCTATTATTTAAATAGTTAGAATTAGGATTATCTTTTTAATTTGAGGATTGCAACTTATGCTAACATTAAATTATATGTTGTGTGTATTAATTTTTATCAGCGCCACTGCGCTATAGCAAAATAAGGATCTTTTTGTGAGATCAAACAGTTTCTACAATTTGGAAAGTAAATAAGGAAGCAAAAATAAACTTTTCATACCTCCTCATTTGCAATTCCTCAGGCAGAACTAGATCGGACTCTGCAGAGGGCAAGCAATGTGGTTTGGTGGGCAGGGGATCCAGAAGAGTGCTATGCTTAATGCTTTGCATAAAAATTTGTATGGGTTTTATCTTATAAATGACTTATAAGGGACTAAGCAGAGCATTCTTTATGTCCAGAATGGATTATGTGACACCTCTTTGCAATTAATATCTTTGCATTTTGTGTATGGTTATTTCTGTAGTTCTACATATCCCCTTCATATCCAAAATGGATTTTTAAAGTGAAGATAAGATACTGTTAAGGCATTTGCCATGTGATAGTTGTTCTGGGTTTAGTGTTTGTGTTTCATTGGAATAACTCAGTTTTGTTTGTTCTGTAGCCATTCCAACCCACCCACATCTTGGTGGTTTGGCCCTTCCTCTTGCTTGTCTGCAGGTGTGTCCATTACTGACCTCATTCACCCATTTATTTGTAGTCATAAATAAATTTAACCTAATGTTTGGCCATATCTCTGTTATGGCATCCCTGAAATAGGAAAAAAAAGGAATTAATTGCTTATTATAAAGCAAGACCTTTTCCTGTCTAATATTTATCAAGTTAGGGGTTTTTTTTATGCAGTCACTGTAAACAATTGTAATTCTATTTTGGGCTTTGCTACACACTTGCAAGTGCCTGTGTTGTGTCACCTCCCTTTGCTTCTGTCTTACCTCATTCCAAATGACTGTCCTTGTAAGCACTACCTTTGCAAATGTATGTGAAGTGCTTAAAGGTTCTCAGATGTCTACATGAAAGGAAATTATAGTTAATTCTGTACTGCTTTTTTAGGTCTAAAGTGCTAGGTACTGTAGCTAAGATTTTCTGTGGTCTACTGTTGGCCTAATTCTGCCAGATAGGAAATTTTATGTTAACTCTAGTTTTATTCAAGTGAACAATGAACTGGTTTGGTTTAGTTCTGAAAATTCAGTCCTAGAGTGATATAGATTTATTCCAGGGTATTTTCACATGAACATTTTGTCCTTTACAGGGAGAAGTGGAGTTAGTTTTTACGCTAAAAAAATTTCTGTCTTACTATTATGAGGGAGACTTTTAATGGATTTAAAGAAAACACACCAGTAGTGTTAATTCAACCCACACAAGCTATCATTGGTATCCTGTGCCACTGCCTACGCTTATGTAGTCATTTGCACTTCTGTCAGGTGGAAAATGCTGTACAGAAGGCCAGCTGCATGCTACAGCTGGAAAATGAAAAACATAAGGTATAACTTAATGTGAAAACAAACTGATAATGCACAGACTGCAGGAGTAGTCTATGTTTTCTTTTGATCCTAACCTTCATAAACTTTAAGTCTTTATAGCTGAAGTAGGCAGTGTCCCAAGCTTTTGCTCTTTAAAAAAATAATCTTGGCCCAACAAAATTTGTTGTCCAGCATTTCTCCAGGGCTGAGCAAGTTCAGAAATGAAAGTCAGCAAAGAGCAAGAGATCAAAACTCATACCTGAGAAAGAAGTGCAACTTATAATATGGTATAAGATGAGGTTTCTGGGGGAAATTATGACAAGTGAGAAGAAATAGAAAAGTGTGAGGAACTAGAAGAAAACAGGGATGTTGGCACAGATTTTAGAAGTAAATGCTAGCATGTGCAATTCATGTAAGAAGAAATTAAAAAAAAAAAGAGAAGTATCAACATATAGGATGAGGTTATATAAAAAAAAACATTTCCTTCCCCAATCTGTGTTTCAGCCTTGTAGCTCTGGTTGTGAGTGTTTCTTCAGCTGCCCACAAGTGGCTTGTGAAAATCACTTTCAAATTGTGCATCTTAGTGCCTACAGGTGTCTTTTGAGCTCAAGAGGTGGAATTCTGTGCTAGGACTCTAAATTTAGAGATAAAATGGTAGTTAGTACAAGCTAGGCAATTAATTCTCTTCCATAGGGTATGAGGTTTGTGTGTGCGCATGTCTATTTGTGTTTTGCAATCTTTAATGACACATGTGCTGTTTCCCTTAGCCCCTTAGTTTCAGGACAGTCTTCTGATGGTGTAGGAAAGACTAGTATAGGGTACTTTCCTCTTTATGGAAATTGAAAAGTATGTATGTGAAACAGTCAGGAGACTCCTTGAAGACAGGGAATAATCTCATGGTTAGGAGAATTGGTAACCATGAACATGGAATTCTATCTGTGCCTTTACCGATAAGTTCCTATTAAAGGTGGCCAAATTGCTTTGACCAAAATTTTCCATTGACCACTGAGTACTCATTTTTGGATTTTCTACAGTCGGCCAGATTGGCAGACTCCTCTCCCAGCTGCAGTTTAAAGTCATTGGTAGTGTGCTTTGGACATATAAAATTCTGTACAAACACCAAGTAGTTAAGGAAAATCAGTACTCTGATTTCTTATATTTAGAACCCCAAATCCATGGAAACTTTTGCCATTTTTGCCCATTATCTCCATGCCTAACTTAATGATAGAATCATAGGAGGGAACAAGCCATTTCCTCTACAGTCAGTTCCCTTTCTGAAGTAAATTAACAATTGTGAATTGCTTAGATAACTTCGTTGAAAGCTCTAACGTACTCCTGAGGAATTTATTAATTTTCCTTTTAGTTCAGAGTTGAAGCGTCATACTAGATACTTGGTTATTCTTTTCTTATAGGTGGTATCTGTCCTGCAGAAGAAGAGGTGTTTATGAAATGAAAACTGTACTCCAGGTTATTCTCATGATGGACATAAATGAATTGCTCAGAGAAACTTTTGCTTGATTTCTCTATATAGTGAGGGCGTTCACTTTGGTTTAGGGGAGAAAAGCTGAAGGCTTTTATTGGGTAAAATATATTTAGAGTGAATTTCCTGTGGTCTAGGGTGATAAAAACTACTTAACAGGCAGATTCTGTGTATGTGGGATTCCCGACCAAGAATATCATACCTAAATATGTTCCCATTAAAATCAATAAATGTCTCAGATTGCCTGTAGAAATGTTTGTGGTGTGTATTGCAACAACTACTGAGTATCCACAGCTGAACTGCTCTGGGCCAATGGAATTGCAAAATATCTGTCAGCATTGGCTGACTGCCTGAGGTTGCCACAGCAATTTTTCTCTTTAATGAGTAAAATTGGTGGTGTTTATAGAAAAAGAACTGTCTCATGAAGAAACTGTGCAGAAAGTTCCATCGAAAACTTATTCTGTTTATATATAGTTTTGTTGTTTGTTTTCTTTTCTTTTTACTTACTACTGTGGACATTTGCATGAAAACAGGATATTTCTCCTTCAAATTGCAGTCATGGGCAGAATAGCTACTATGCCAAAATGGAGCCAACCCACTTCAAAAAGTGAACTATTTTGCTCACTAAAACTGTTTCTTCTGTGTATGTAAAGTTTTGAGCACTTAGTCTCCTATCTAAATTTAGGGTCTGTGTTTTTACATTAGTTCTGTAAAACCAACAAACAATATGGATATAATAAATGAGAACATATTAGTGAAAGGACTGAATTAGTAAAAGAAAAATAACAAATAGAATTCATGTTTTATTACTTACAATGGCAGGGATAAAAGTATTTCTGCTAGGTGTACTGACTTTACTTGAGAGAGAGAAATAGAAGATCTGTGCCCTGTTTCGGCTGATGTTAATCAATAAAATAAGGGCATGCTTCTTTGAAGAACACCTGTGTTCTTCCTGATGGACAAATTTGCCTTTTCTGGTCTTAAATTGAATGTAATTTTCTCCTGATTTGAAATACACTTTCACTGACAAGCAACATCTTTTTTTCTATTTCAGCAGTATTTGGTAATGCCATTAAGGTATATTTTAAGAGTCCATATCTGAATGAGAGTATGTTAATACCCATGTTTCTATGTGTATTTACATTACTCAACAGTTTAGCCCCTGGCGTCAGGTCCTTCTGAGTGCACAGGGAAAGCTCTAAACTTCCCAGATAGCTCTGTGTCATTAATTTCTCTGGCAGGAATGAGTTGGAGAGTGGGTGCAGCATGCTGCCAGATCCTCAGCCCTTGGAACCCTCATCCTAGCAATAACAAAGGCAGGAGGGTGAATCACAGAGCCTTTCAGATGGAGGCAGCTTCAGCTGGGAGTCTTACAGCTGCTCTGCTCTGTAGTGGCTTGCTGGCCCTGGCCTAGGAAACAGCAGTGGCTTCTGGCTTAGAGAATGCTTTTCGTGTTCCTCCTCCTCTTCAGTCTATGGAGGTTCTCTGAAAACTGATACCTATCTGTGCAGAATCCACTGGATGAAACCATGATCTGTTTTACAACTGCAGGATTTATAGTCACCATTCTAATAACTAAATGTTCCCTCTCTGGTTAATGAATGGAACAGTAGGTAGGCATAATGCTCTGATTCTAAAGATTTGCAGAGAAATTAAAAGTGAATAGTCTCCTGTTTTTACATGCAGATCAAGTTTTCCAAGTCATGAGTGCCACTTCTTCCCAAAGCTACCTGCAGACCTTTAATACAATCTTTTTTTTCTCATTTGAACAAATAAACATCCCACTGATCTGTTCTAATGTAACCAGCCAGTGTTTGGCTCTGAGAGTCAAATTAATGAACTGTCTCTTTACCTCTTTGGAGCCATATAAATTCATGATTTAAAAACAAAAATTATGAAAACTCTAAAAAATGCACCTAGCAAATCTACCTGTGGATGTAAACTGTGTCCTTTTCTTGCCATGCCATTTCAGAGAGTCAGGATCCATTTGCTTAGGTCAAACACCATTTCAGCGTGAATGAACACTGTCATGACACGGGCAGTGGAAAGAAATATCAAGGGCTTTCTGTAGGAGTCTGTTGTGTTTATTCCTATTTTATAACTGCTCCATATGTGGTTTACATTTGACAATTTTTTAGTTGCTTTTTTGCATGGGCAACTAATAATTGTCCATTTTTTTCATACTTGTAGTACTTAATGCAGGGCTGTGGCCTGATTAGATGTTTGCAAAGTAATTCTACATAAATGTGCTAGTTAGTTTCTTTAGTTATCAGTTGGTGTTAGTTATTCAGTTCCCACCTAGGTTTTTCAGTGCTGCTTTAGCAAGCTTGAATATTTTAGCAGCGGGCCACTTATGGTAATTATATAATACAATAAATAAATATACAATAAATGAGCAAATGTAAACCAATTGAGAAACATGACCCTGGGGACTAACTGGGCCTGAAATTCTCATGGATAAACACAGCAGGTAAGCAAAGGAGTATGCAGAATAGGACAAGAATTTCTTAGAGGCTGACTGCCACAAATATGTCAATGAAGCTGAGTCAGCATGGGAAGAGTACAGTAATTTGCTCATTCAAAAGCCAGTAGCTCACTGCTAGTCTTCTGGGTGATGTGGAGGGCACTTGCCAGAAATGCTGATGAGTAACCTTTGAGAGCTCTGCAGAGCTCAAGCTTCTGCCCCTCTTCAACCCATCTCTTGTGCTGCTGCATTCCAGAGACATTCCACTGGAAACAAAAGTGTGGCACAGATCTGCTGCAGTAGGCACCAGTCAGCATGAGTCTAGCAGCCAAAAAATGTAAATGATACCAGCCATCTTTTTAGAAGTTACAGTTTGAGTATTCATTTGCCTTTCTGAATTCAAAAATGCTGCTTTCATTTCACCTTTGTTTGAACAACAGGTCAATTTACATAGCAGATAGATATTGCATGCACAAATGCATATTTACCAGTATAAATTATATTTATTTTGTGTACAATTTATTGTATAAAATATTATTGTGTTGTACTACTCCTCCAGAATTTTGGTCACTAGAAACCAGGCCTTTTTCTCCCATTCTTCTTCCCATCTCTCCTTATGTTTGTCTGTATAGAAATATATTTAGTTATTGTGTTGATGATTACTTTCCTGTTATCTCTCTTCCTGATGTCCAGCTTTCTTCTATTTTTGTTGCCAGCTCATGGATGCTATGACTGTAGAGTCGTGCTAACTGACCCCTCTGGAGTTTTCACATCTCCGTGCTTCCCCAGTGATTATCCCAACAGCCAAGCATGCAAGTGGATCATCCGAGCACCCCATGGATTCATCATCCAGCTAACTTTTATTGATTTTGACATCGAAGAAGCTCCAGGCTGCATTTATGATTCACTGACATTAGACAATGGAGAAAGCCCTATGAGCCTCTGTGGCATCACTGCCAAAGGATTATCCTATAACTCTACTGGAAATGAAATGATCGTGTCATTTAAAAGTGACTTCAGTATCCAAAAGAAAGGTTTTAATGCCAGCTATGTACGAAGTAAGTGAACCCAGAGCATTTCATCCCTCTCATAACTAAAAATAACACTTTTCAAAGGAATCAAGTCCTCCATGAGAAAGGGAAGGGAAACAGGAGGAGGCTGCAGGGTAGAATTGTCTTCTGGGTTTTTTTAACTTCTTTATTTTTCTGCAGATTGAAAGATATTAATTTTTTCTAGGACATGGCATCAAGTATGTTAGAAAAAAAATTTTGCATACAAAGATTTTAGACCTAACAGTGCCTCTTCCTGCAGATTAATGCTGGAGAGTTTGGAAGCAGGACACCTGTCCTTCAGTCAGTGTACCTGCAAAGAGACATAGAAAACTAAGGGAGAGCGTGAGAGGAAACTTAGTCAAGTCAGAAATAAGGACAGCCTGGACCTCTGGTCCCGTGAAATACCCAGCACTAGGGACTAGTTTGTGCAGAACACTGAACTTTCTCAAGGGTTCTTCTAGCCTCTACAGTGAACTCCCAGGGATGAACTGGCATTGCAAAACAGCTACCTTTGGCTCCAGTTCTTTGACCTTTCTTCCCCTTCCTCAAATACATAGCAATGCTAAGATTTTAAAAAACATAAGTGCAAAAAAAAAGACATATGCTTCCCCCCCCACAAGAATGTAAGGATACAAATAACATGTGACTGATGTTTATTTTGTTGTTTAAAGCATTAATGAGAAATTGCTTTCATGTGACAGTAAAGGGCAGCACAGACATTCATTCCACTTCAGAGTTATAGTTCACAGTTGCATATTCTCAGTAACCTTACTTTTTGCTGAGTCACACACCTTAGACTAAATACTAGTATTGCAATGAGCATTTATACTGTTGTAGCACACATATTCTCTTCATTGGCTGTAGAAACACAGAGCAGGAAGGTTTGGAATTCTCTTAAGTCACAAGCATATATTCCTCATGATTATTATTATTTTTTAATATTTATTACACATGTAATATATTTTTTAATAATCAAAATAGTAACCCCTAGAATTATGAGGCAAAAGTAGTCCTGATTAAGTCAGCAAAATCTGAAAAGAAAAAAGGTAATGTCATGTCAGAGGACCTACTAATACTTCTTTCTACTGAGTTCCTTTCACGCTGATGGAATGAATGTAGTAATAACTCTAGAAGCACCTGTTCTCTTCTGAAAGCAGAAGTAAATTTTCTGAAAGATCTCTCAGTTAAAAAATAGCAGCTTCTGCTGTATTGTAAGGAGTTCTGAAATCAGGTGGATCATAAGAAATTATTTTGAATTAGGTTATGCAAACTTACTGATTCCTTTATTCCTCTTTAATATTTTAATATTTAAGTACAACTATAAGTGAAAAGATGACTTACAACTGGAATTGAAACACACAATGTTACCCATAGATGTATTCATTAAGGAGGAAAGGGAAGGGGAGGGGAGAGGAAGGGAAGGGAAGGGAAAGGAAGGGGAGGGAAGGGAAGGCGAGGGGAGGGGAAGGGAAGTCAGAGAATGGCCTGTGTATATATACATCTATAGGTAATGTACTTTTATGAATGTAAAAATATTACCTCCATGCCTTATGTTCATAGATAGCACCATTAAATTTAAATAGTCTTGGAAGATATCCTTTCATTTTGAATAAGATTGCTACTCCCTAGTGTGAGTAAAGATATCAGTGACCTTCACCAGTGACTTACATTTTAGTGTTTCACGTTTATATTCATTCAAGAACTTATGTTAAGAGTTGACATTAGGCATCTAGACTAAGGCTGCTGAATTTTGTTTCATTTCTTTCAAAGTACAAACGTATATAAAAATAGGACATGCAAGCACACATACTTACTGAAATTAAGATGCATCTGCATGACAAATGTCAGTGCTAAGCTCTCCTGTCCTTGCAAAGAGTTCCCAAAACCATTGGAAAGATTGTACAGTTTCTTACTTCAGGACCCCAGTGGAGTTTCAAAGCTATTTTGTCAAGTTGACACCATTGTTACTGTTGTGAACTTGATACCTGGGCAAAATAATTAATTTCTCATAGAGCAAAGAGAACAGTGTTATATAACAGTCCTTTATTCACTATGACAAAGTGACTGGGCTGCTGGGCGAGGGAAAGGCTATGGATGTGTTCTCCTGGACTTCAGCAAAGCCTTTGACACAGTTTCTCACAGCATTCTGCTACGAAAACTGTCAGCCTCTGGCCTGGACAGGCACACACTCTCCTGGGTAGAAAACTGGCTGGATGGCTGGCCGGGACCAGAGAGTGGTGGGAAATGGGGTTAAATCCAGCTGGAGGCCAGTTACAAGTGGTGTACCCCAGGGCTCAGTGCTGGGTCCAGCCCTGTTCAATGTCTTCATCAATGACCTGGATGAAGGCATCAAGTGCACCCTTTGCAAATTTGCAGATGACACTAAGCTGAGTGGAAGTGTCGATCTGCTGGAGGGTAGAGAGGTTCTGCAAAGGCATCTGAACAAGCTGAACCTCTGGGCAGAGTCCAACGGCATGAGGGTTAACACGGCCAAATGCTGGATCCTGCACTTGGGGCACAACAACCCTGTCAGAGCTACAGACTAGCAGAAGTCTGTCTAGAAAGCTGCCTGGAGGAGAGGGACCTGGGGGTGTTGGTCGACAGCTGACTGAACATGAGCCAGCAGTGTGCACAGGTAGCCAAGAAGGCCAATGGCATCCTGGTTTGTATCAGAAATTATGTGACCAGCAGGTCCAGGGAGGTTCTACTCACTCTGTACTTAGCACTGGTGAGACTGCTTCTTGAATCCTGTGTTCAGTTCTGGGCCCCTCACCAGAGGAAGGATATTGAGGCTCTGGAGCGAGTCCAGTGATGAGCAATGAATCTGGTGAAGGGTCTGGAGAACAGGCCTTATGAGGAACGTCTGAGAGAGCTGGGGTTGTTTAGCCTGGAGAAGAGGAGGCTGAGACGAGACCCCATTGCTTCAGACAATGTCCTGTAAAGTTAGCACACCTTTTAGTAGCACTGCAGTAGCCCAGATCCAAAGCACAATTCAGTGCACTAGTAACAAACCAGGTATATTTTTATGTAGGCACTTAGAATCTCATTATAGCACTGTTGGTGAACAGGCAGATCAAAGCAGTAAAACAAGGAAAACATAAGCCAAACCACTCAAGGCATTGAACCATGCTGAAAAACTCATCAGCAGGCAGCAAAACAGTTTATCCTGCAAAGGATTGTAAAATACAGTCTAGGGACTCCTGTATGGTTTATGTGTAAAGGAGTGGATGAGATGTGGACAGTGAGTTGCAAGTAATCTAGGGGCTCTTAAAACACAGCAGAGGCAGGGTTCACATCATCACAGTGCTCCCATAAAAGCAGATGTGGATCTCATAACAGTGAATTCCTGCTGAATCTGAGTTGCCAAGACTTTTGTCCATTCTTCATGAGTAAATAGTAATGCAACCAAAGTTCTCTTTTCACTATAATCCAGTTATCTTCTTAGCAGAAAAAAATCTGCATCACCTTGAAAGTAGTCTGAACACTTGGTTGAGTATTACAGTAATATATATATATATATTTCTTTATCAGACAATAACCAGTTTTTCCAGTAGTAACATCCAGAATTCATCAGCATGATGATCAGTGTGCAACGGTAATCAGGACAGAGATCTATGCTTAGATTGCAGGATTATGTTTTTTCCATGTGGACAAAATACTTGTCAGTTTTGTCTTTTCACTGAATGGGGAAGGTGCCAATGGTTAAATCTGTCATATAAGTACAGCAATGCTGAGTAGACTTGTTCAGTACCAGAGCAGTGTCCTTTCTGTTATTTCTCTTCCTGTACTGTTTAAAGTTTACCAGGTGGTCCATAACTCGCCTATCCATACTAACAGAAGCTGGACAGTGCTCACGTGAGTGAGCTTTTTTCTTTTTCAAGTCTCAAATCTTTATACTCCTTTTGGAACACTTTCCATGTTACGTAAAGAAGCTTACAGTGTAATTAAGCCACGAAAAAAATACTCCTGTTTTCAATGGAAAGTTGAACGCATTTTCTATCTATGAAATTCTTACCACATACTTTTGCCCTTGGGAAGAAAAAAGTGTATTAAGTAAATCCAGTGACAGTAAAAGCTCAGCATTATTCTCTCTTCCCTCCTGTTCTCCAGTTACTGGCTGGCAAATAATGTACAATGCTTTATGTTATTTTACTATATAATATTACGGTCTAATTATATAATTATGTGTATCCATGTTCAGTAGTTGGGAGCTCACAGTCTTTGCAAACAGCTGACAAAGTGTAATACGGTAGACGGTACAGAATTCCTATACATCACATATCTGCCCTTTTTTCCTGGATGCGGTGTGGTGGTTGTCTTTCCCTCACATGTCTCGCTGTTAGATTGAAAGGGTTCTATTTCTGGAATAAAAACCTTTCTGGAAAGTGAAGAGGTGTAGTAATTAACATATGTGTTGTGGTATCACTTAAAATCCTAGGGAAGACTAGGAATTAACCACTGTAGCAATTATTCTTTAGGTCTGGCCAAAACCAATTTCACTTTCAGCATGTATAGTGTGAAAGTATGTAGAAGAGGTAGCAGACATTTGCTGAAGATGTGGTCTGCCACGGAACTCTGGAAGCAAAGGTAAAACTGAGAACTTCTAGAGTCTAGTCTATTTGACATTGATGCCTTTGCATGACTGCTAACCTGAAGCTTCTTTCTGTGAAGAAATTTATTAGAATAAGTTTCCTGCCATTAGGGTCCCAATAAAACTAAGCATTTTGACACTTTATTTTGAAAAATGATGTTCTCCAAAGTAGAGTGAACAGAATTGTCATTAGTATATTCATGAAGAAAAAGCATATGTTGTGTGATACTGTTTTTCACATTTGATGACTGCATTTGCTAGTGCAAATGAGAATACTTAATAATCATAGAATCAGAGAATCACCAGGTTGGAAGAGACTTCTTGGATCATCAAGTCCAACCATTCCTATCTGCCACTAAACCATGTCAATGAGCACCTCGTCTACCTGTCTTTTAAATACCTTCAGGGATGGTGACTCAACCATCTCTCTGGGCAGCCTGCTCCAGTGCCTAATGACCCTCTCTGTGAAAAATTTCTTTCTAATATCTAGTCTGAACCTCCCCTGGTGAACAGGCGGAATGCTGTGAGAAACTATGTCAAAGGCTTTACAGAAATCCAAGAAGACTATATCCACAGCCTTTCCCTCATCCAGTAAGCCTATCACCTTGTCATAGAAGGCATGATTACAGACAGAACAATTCTACTCATGCCTAAATGCCCTTACTTCTGGGCATATTTGCAAGAGTAGCCATTTCTAGATACTTGTGCAAAATCCAAAACTGCTTACTCAAATGTCAGCAAATAGCAAACAACTTGCATATAAGTATTCATGAACACATGACTACAGTGTTCAAGAAGAACGCTGCTGGATTAAAAATGAGAAGATGCCTAATGCATTGCAGAAACCCATAAGTTGAATTCAGGAACAAAAAGCTTCAGTTTTGAAGGAATGTAATGAGGGCTTTCTTCTATTGCCATATTTAAAAGAGGCAAGGCCTGAACTTCATTTGTGTAATGTAGTTATGCAGACAAGTTATTCAAATAGTATCTATTAGAAGCAAGTCATACTGTGTTTTTCACTGTTTTATTCTATTGCCTAGTGCATCCTTACTAGATGAATGAGTAGTAATTTTTGTAAAGTGAGCTGAGGCAGAGTTGGAAGTTAATAGTGGTATGTCCTAATATTCCTTTTAATGCAACTTGAGGAGTTTACTGTGTGTAGCACAGCATTCTCCATGCTGCTGAAAAGGAACTCTTAGTATTTTATGCTGAGTGTGCTCCCAAGCCAAATTCCCCTTTGTGTGTCCTATTGGTATATTACAGTGATAAAAAACCCCTGATGAACATTTGATTTAATGAATGTTGCTTTAAGTGTCGCTTCCAGTTTGCCTTTATTTCCATACAATGAAATTATTTTTTTTAACTTATATATCTGCTCTTGGTTCTAGTTGCCGTGTCTCTGAGGAATCAGAAAGTCATCATTCCCCAGGTTCCTGATGTTGATGCTGCCTCTGTGTCAGAAACTGTCTTAGTACCAGAGCTTAGCCAGTTTACACTATGCTTTGAAGCAACCAAGGCCAGTAGTGATGACAATGACGACTGGAAGGTTTTCTCCTACACTGATGTATTGTCAACAGAATTCTTCAGCTTTGGGAAGACTGCAAAAGGCCATTTTCTGTCCATGTCAGGCACCCAGTGCATCCTTGAGACTGCATTGCCCCAAAAACCAGAGTTTTTCACAGGGACTTTTCAACAGCTCTGTGTTGTGGGGGACAGCTTCTTGGGTAGTATAGGTATATATACCAAAAGCACCTATGGTGTAGTGTCTTGTCCAGGTATCATCGGTAAAGTTATCCCTGGAAATGGGAGGCTGGTGCTGGGTTCTAACAGCAATGAAGTGAGTTCTCTAAATGGGGACATTTACAACTTCCGTCTCTGGAATTTCACCATGAATGCGCAAACACTAGCCAACCTCAGCTGTGATGTGAAAGGAAACATTGTAGACTGGGAAAATGAATTCTGGAGTATTCCAACTTCAGCACTGAAAGCAGAAAACAATTTGAGTTGTGGTGAGTATGTCTTGCCAAATCTTTTTTGCTTATTTTTCCCTGCACACTTCTGCATTATGCTGAACATATATACCAGTGCAGAGAAGGGGAAAAAAAAAGAGTTCCTATGAAAAAGAAACAGGTAGGTCTTAATTTTCTTAGATTTGAGCTCCACTTTTGCCATAGGCTTTGAACAGAGGCTTTGAAATGATAGAGTTGATCCCCTAGAGGAAAGGAGCAATTCCCCTAAGTATACTGAGTTGCTGCTTGAAATGATCTGCAGATCAGTGTTTTCCCTAAACAGTTTGTTTATTGGCCTTCGACTCCTACAAAATAGGGCTAACAGGCAAGTACCTGCTACACTCAAGCAAGGTTACAGTGGTCTCTGGAGTTAAATATGAGTTAGCTAACCACTTAGTAAATGTTTTCATACTTGCCTTTCAACCATTTGATCAATCAGAAGGAGCAACTGCTGTGTGCACAGAGCCACAAAAGTAGTGGCAAAACAGTGATGCATGTGGTCCAAAAAGTGAGAGAAAAGGTTAAATTAGAGGAGGCAGACAGGCAGAAAGAGATTGAGAGCAAAATCATTGAGTTTTATCTTCATAACAGCATATTATCAGTTCTTCTTTTAACTGGTAATTATTGAATATCTTTCTTCCTGTAGATTGCTCAAGAAATTCAATACATTGTCCGATCTATTTTTATTTAATAGCTGAGACGCTTGATTCTAAAAAGTATCCAGGTGTAATTTTTATGTATGTTCATGTTATTAGAGGTGGTTGACGATTTTTCTACTGGAACTTTTTTTTTTCAGATTAAAAAAAAAACCAAACTGAAAAGCCTTTGCCTCTTCAGAACATGTGGTTTTGTTTTGTGTTCTGCATCTGCCAGCTTTCTAAGAATCCTTAGCTTAAAACAGAAGCTGGCATGTTTAAAGTGTGCTAGTCTCTCTATCTAATATCTCAGGAGGGATTAAGGTGGCTAAAAAAAAAAATCTTTCTTGCTTTAGTTTGCTCAAACAAAAATACGAGGTACTCATTAACAGCTAGAGTCACTAGAACAGCATGCCTCTGCTAAAAAAAAAATTAAATAATACCTATAAAAACACTAGCAACTAGGTGCCTTCACTCCGCTAGCAGAACATGGAAAAGGCCAATCTAAACATTGACTGGTGAAGGTTTCTGGACAAAAAATCTTTGCTTTTCAATCAGTACAAACTGATCTGAGGGAAAATAACTTCCCAGAAAATCTTACTCCTCTTGAACCGTTATATCGTGAAGACTACCATATCACTTTTCCTAAACAATGTACCAAGACCTCTGTAAATATGCTCTTGTTTAATATGGACTGGAGTATCTCCCTCTTTCTGTTAATGACTGTACAGTCCTGCGACAGAAATGTGGTGTCATAGAAACAATGCACTTATTTCTGTTCCACAGCATTATTTCTTGGGATGCAATTTTTCAGCAGTTTCCCTACAGCAGATCCTTATTTTAGAAAACATATATTGGCCTTCCTATATTAGGCCCAGTTGTCTATACAAGCAACTTCAAATGTGTCTCTGTATAAACACTGTTATTTTCTATAACTAAGCCTGTGAGAAAATTCATTGACTTGTCAGTTGTCTTTTGAAGGCATTAAATCTCATTCCCTGTGATACAGGCTTTCGTGAACCAGCATATTTCCTAAAAGAAAATACTGAGTGCAGTGCCATTTAAAAAATGATTACCAGTCTCAGAAACGGAATCGTTAGAATTTTCTTCCCTTCATCTTCTTGAATAAAAGCTTTCATTGTGAAATCAGCCTTCAACAGGAGATTTGATGAGTCAGGCTATCAACCATGAATAAACCATCGGCAGTAGGGTGATTACTCTGACTGATTAGGCTTCATTTAGCAGTAATAGAAGGATTTATGCAGAAAAAAGGTTTTCACATAGCTCCAGTAATGCTTCCCCAGGAAGCAGAATCTCACTTAAAAAAAGCCCCACATGCCAAGCATTTAACAGTGATCTCAACATATCTGTTCTTCAACAGTACTTGCTTTTTTCAAGGGGTATTACTTTCATGCTTTTTTTAAAGCTCTTATAAGTAGATTCACGGAGCTAAAAAACACGGACAAATTGTTCCAGATAATCTTTTCATAGTTTTACATTCTCCTAGTTTATTCCTTAGACTAATGTTTTTACAGCTGTACAATCATCGTGGGGTGTTTCTGGAAGACTTGATAGAATTCCATTTTTATTGCTGTACCTTCACACGGCTTGAATTTAAAGCTGTATGTGCACAGCTTGCATGTCCAAACTAATTCTGAAACAAGTAGCCTGGGTAATGGTAGTGGCGTAACAACCTCAATTCAGAGGTCCTTGAAGGAAAACTGAGAAGCACTTCATTCACTTCTGGCAGTGATTTTGATGCCTGCAGTGACTACAATTATAGCAGGGTATGACATTCTCAGTTTAATAATAATGTGGCTGCATGTCCGTCCACGCTCACAACTGCATTTCCTTCATGCACTCTTCATTTGTGTCCTTCATTCCCAAAGACCATAGGAATTCTTAAATTCACTATCAGATTTAACTCAGGGTAGGATCTGTCCACCTAAGGCAACTGAATGACGTTTCGGGCTGTGCTAATTATGCTTAGTGCTGTTTATGAATTGTGGAATGAAAAAGACTGTACCAAAGGTCATTGTATCTCATACCAGAGAATATGTCTCAGTGCTAAGTCAGAAGTTTTTGGCCGTGGGAGTGCCTGTTCCTCTCCACTGACTGTAAAGAAGGTCTAGCACGATGAGCAGATACGGATGTCTGAGTTTCAGACATTTGAAGTGGGTGGGATATGTCACACAAGGTGTCCATAATACAGGTCCATATCTGCTTTCACATTACTGTCCATGTGACTTGGCATCATAAAGTAGCTTGTGCCAAGTACCGGCTTGCACCCAGATCATTGTATTTTCTTTAGTGAACACTAAGGGAAAATCTAGTCTGACCAGAATTCAACCTAAATAAAACATAAAAGAACTTATTCAATACATTCACTTAAAATGTTAGTCTTAAAAATATACAGTCTTCTGACACAAACTTTTGCAAAGTTGTACTGGATATTTTGAGTTTCAACAATTAATTTTTTTTTTAAATACTCACTGAAGAAAATATGAAGGTCCACAGATTTTCCAAGCCATCTTTCAAATGGCCTTGCACTGATACAGAACCAGAAGGAGGAACTTACAGGCAGGTTTTGATATTGACTGCTAATATTAGCAAATATATTTGGGGGAAGAAAAAGAAATCTCATACAGGACATAGTATACTCACTTAGAACATCTTTCCTTGGTTTCATAGGAAGTGTACCAAGAATTGAATTTGCCTGTATCTCTGAAACCATTTTTAAAAAGAAAAAAAAAAATAGGAGTTTTAATATTTGCTGAGAATTGCATGTTTTAAAGTCTACCCTATGTTTTATCAACAATACATGTCATGGTATCTGTGGTGTGACATGATTTCAGTATCATCTGTCCTTGTGTCTCAGAAAATACTTTCCTAACTAGTTTTAGAAACTGGTGGGTGGTGGCTCTTTAATTTGGTGCAAGGATACAGCATTTCATGAGTGAACTGTGTGGAGTCAATGGGATTCTGAAGTGGGAAGGCAAAAGCCAAAAGGGTAACGCTCCCAGTAGGTTCAGATTATGCCATGCTCTATGACCCCATTATTTTTAATGCAGTGTGCAAAAGCAGCTGTATCTGCGGCCGAACTGCTGGGGTACACAAAGTGTACTTAATGCAGTTTCAGCAATTCTTTTCCTATAGCCATTTTTTATATGCCCTGGTTTTGTCTCCAGATCATCAAAGTATGTGTGTGTATGTGTGTTGATGTGAATAATTCAGTAGAGATACAGACTGATAACATTATCTACTTATAAATCATGGATTCCAGAATATTAATCACACCTACGCCCTGGGCAGAGGAACGAGTTTAAGCACCTTTTATCTGGTTGGTGTCTGCCACAGGCAGATTACTCAGAAGTGTATGATGTGGAACCTGTAGTATGGCAGCAGAGTGTAGTTGCATCTCCATGGCACATGTCATTACACATGAAGACTGTATATATCCTACACAGGTATGACTGCTGCGCTTAAAGCCATTTCATGGAGTACATACAAGCTACATTCATTTAACCGGATGTTATTTAGCAAAAGCTAAGAAAACCAGAGAAGAATACATAAGTGACTGTAACTTACAAGTCAGTGGGGTTTTCTTGGATACCTCAGTGGCAACAGAAAATGAAAACACATGCAAATGGCAATATCAGTTTTACCTCTGAGACAAATTAAAAAGAGGGCTGTGTCGCTTCAAGATATACTTAGAGACATGGTAATTTTATGCCCAGCAGGTGAACCTTTCTAATAATTTTACTTTCTTTTCCTAAAGGTTCATACATAATTCCATCCTCTACAATTGAACCAACGAGTTGTGCAAACCTGGGAAGCCTTTGCCAAGGTAAGAAGCCCGGGTCATTTTCACAGTTTCATCTTTGTTAAGTCTTTATTGTCCTTGATTTTTTAAAAATCCAATTTCTTTTTTATTATTATCTCTAAAAGGGGGAAGTGTAATCAAAAATAGGGAGGAAAGGAATTCCTTAGTTTCATCAAGTGTGTGGGTATCCTGAATGTATAACATATCACTCCCATGATAATACCTTTTTGAAATTATATCCATTGTATCAAAACCAAGTTGATTACCTGCTCTAATTTCTTTATCCACTTCCCCACCTGCACATTTTGATAGTAAAATATTAACCAGGACAAGAAGTGGGTGTATCTATAAATAAAAAATTAGCAGATGTAAATAAAGGAACTGAATATTATTCATTTTCTTTTCAATAAGCAATTCTGAGACTAGATACTTTGATATTGGCAGGTAAAAAATTTAAATCAAATTGCAAAACCCAGCAGCTATTACTTGCTGTGGCACTTAGTGAATGCAAGGAATAGGTGAATCCTAAAGATTTCCATGCTGTGTGAATCATTGGGCATAGAAGGACAGTTAATTTCTTCCTCTCCACTTAGAAGCTGAAGTTCTATAAAAATAGTTGACATGGAACAACATCAGCTCATTTCCTCAATACCTTCATCAACACAAACCTGCTAAGGAGGTGGTATCTTATGTTAAACTTTAATCACAGCAGCAGCTAAACCAAAAAAATAAAGTCTAGCTCTGTAATCCTTTTTGGGCTGAATGGTGAAGGATGGAGACAGAAGACAATAAAATATAAACAGGGAGGAGTAAGTCTCAGAACTCTCTCAAAACTAACATTTATAAGTAAGTCAGATTTAGCTTAAAAATAAAAAGGAAAATGTGCTCTGCTTGGGAAGGCAGTAAGAGATCTATTTCAGTCTTCAGTGTACTTCTAGATTTTCCTGAGGTAAATTTGGTTCATGGTCTTGGAACATATTGTATTGGTCTCCACAGGGAAAGTGAAATGTCAGTTATGTCCATAGTCAGATTTCAAACAGTAATTTTCAGGCATCATATTCACAAAGCACAACATGATCTAAATAATACTACTCAAATACCTTAGGTAAATGTGACAGCAACAATTATTCAGTATTTGTGGTTTTCTATGTAAAGAGTAATAAAGACATCTTATAAAGACCTTTGTCTGTTCTCTTGGAAGAATTGTTGAGAGTTTTACTTTATCAAAATGGTGTGGTGTGAAAGGAGAGAGAATGTCTTTTATTAGGTCAGCTAATATGGCTGCAGAAATGGACACATTTTCAGCAAAATAAACCTGCATTTCTAAAAGCCTCATCCTTTCTTTCAGCTTTATTAACTTGTCTAGTAGAAGAAATTGCCTCTAGTAAAAGATACTACCTTTCAAACTTGCCTCTTTCAACTTTTTAGACCACCACATCTTCAATAAACACTATGAGTACTTTCAAGAGGTAATACTCTTTCCTTCACTGAGAAGTGTTTGGTGAAGTATCACTGCTGTTCTGTGTTTGTCACTTTGGACGTGGCAGATTAGATTCACCCTGTTCCTCATCATCGTTATTAGTGTCATGATAATGAAAATCATAAAACGATATCTGCCTATTTCTGTCAGTGCTGCAACCTTTTTTAAACAGAGAGGCCAGTTTGTATTTCATTTTTGTTATGTGTTGTGCAATAGGACCAGTAACAAAGTTGGTGAATGCCAGATTATGTCAGCTACAGTCTGATGAAAGATCCATTTACTCCATTATACTTAGCAAATATTTTCATTCATTAGACGATGCCTCCTTTAATAGTGTTGGCTGGAAGATGCAATCATTAAGAAGCCTTAAAATTGACTGGTCTCTTAGACAATAAAACCCTGTTGTCACTTGGAGGAAGAGCTTTTTTTTAATTATAGATTGTCACTTTATGTATTCACTTTCCCAATTTAAACCTGTTTGCTGCAATCTACAACTCCTCTTTCTCCTTCCCCAAGTCTCTTGTTTCACCAAATCTGAACCTGAATCTGCTCCCTAAGCTAAGTTTATGACTTTCAGACTCAAAAGGTTAGCTAAAATTACCTCACAAAGAGTAAAAAGTGCAATTTCCTGACTAAAATACAATTGCTTAACCTTTCCAGGTTATTTTTTCGTCAAAGTCTGTAAAAGATGTGTAGCTCTCTGAGATTATACTGCACCAACTTTTCGCGTTTAAAAAAAAAAAGTTTTCAGGGAAAAAGATATCTATCAGTGAGTGGATTTGCATTCCCTGGGAGTTACTAGATAAAATGAAATTATTTTTCAGACTATTATTTGAAAATCTAATGGCATAACCTTTGAGTTCCTCTAGCACATAACCCTCCCAGTCTCCTGTGGGGAAATTTGTAGTTTTGGCTTCTCACTCTGAATTTGAAAAGTGTTCTGTCTGGTTCTCTTGGGAGGCATTTGCCAGGGTTGTGGGGGATGACTCCTGTTAGTGTCAATAGGAACACTACAGCTGAGATCCCACATAAAGCTTTCAAAATACATTTTCTACTCTACTCATTCCAACCCTGATTTTAATTCTCTTCGTTGTATGGAGCTCACTGGAGTTAATTGGATCCTTACATGGGCATTTTAGTTTCACATTTGTTTTGTCATGTCTTTTGCCTGAGTAGAGACAATTATACTTTTCACAAGCAATATGCTAAATGCATGCCATCTTAGAACTTACGAGATCTGTTTTGTGGTCTTTGCACAGCTATTTGGATCTGAAGCTCTCATAAGAGGATTTTGAGTTTATGAAAGCAGTACAGGACTGATCTTGCAATCCTCACACTGGCAAAATTCCCACTGAAGTCAGTGAAAGTGAAGACTGCAGGATTGGGACCTCAGTTCATATCCATTCATCGCTGTGCAGAAAAATTAATGTGTTTATTTAACATTATGGCATTGTGTGTAGATGGTTTCATTTTACATTGTCATGCATTGTTCCCATTTTGTCTTACCTTATTAACATTCATATTTCATTCAAGTTCACCTCTTTCTCATCTTTATTACCAGCTACTGTAAATGCTACCACTCCTACACCACCCACTGTCACCACTAACATGCCCGATACTAATAGAAAAGATAAGCCAAACAATGGTAAGAAATCCTGTGTTCCATATTTCCTTGTACTGTGTCTAGAGCAAATTTATTGTGTTTTAAGGTGTGTTTTTAATACCATAATATCGTATCATAACGTCAAGGGTCGCATGTCAGTTCTGCTCTTGTTTACACTGAACTAAAGCAGGAGTAACTTCACTGGACCGTGTAAGAATAGTGTAAATGAGAACAGAACCAGACTCTGTTTATTTGTATCGTGTTTACTGGGCTCTTGTGCAAAAGGGACTCGCTTGGTGTTTCCCACTATATTTACCCATGCAAAGAATAAGGGAAGGGAACTGTATTTTTAATAAGGGTCCATAGAGAATCAAGCTTTTGAAATGTTTTAAGGCTGCAGATTATGGGCCATTGTATAGCTCCTGCCTGTGCAACCAGAGTGGTAGTATGCTGGGATTGTGTGTTCTTCACTAGTTGGGCACAGGAGCCAAGTGGAATCATTGCTATGGACCAAAGCCACTTCCACTGAGTCAACAGGAATCTTTCCACTGACTTCAAGAAGAACTGGATCAGACTTTACTAGGGAAAATGTTGACAGTATCAGATATCATTTACTTTTCATTTAGAAAGATTAAAGGAAAAAATAAGGTAGTGAATGTGCCTATTATTAGCACAGGAAAAAATCATGGATTTCTTTTGAGGTTATGATATCACTGTCTCCTAGAGACTGAACATCATTTTGTGAGGCGTTGCTCAAATATATATTAGCTTGCTAAAGATGTTAAACAATCTCAACAACACAGGTATATGTTTGTACAATTTTCATCTGAGGCTTAAAGATATTTTTTGTAAATATTTTTTTCTTAATGTACTCCGTAGAAGTAAATTGGAATCTGGGGAGGTGAGGGGGGCTTTGGTTTTGGGGTTTTTTGTTTGTTTTTTTCCAAAGGCATCAGGTGTTAGTGTAGGGTTTTAAATTCTTTGAGTATTTTTTCTCTTGGCAGATCATTCCTTGTACGTTGGCAATCAGGCAGTACAGTAGACAATGTGGGAGAATTTATCTGAATTCAGCCTGTTTGGATTTACAGATCTGTAGAACTAAGAAGAAAATATTGAAAATTTGTTGCATATTGTGCTTTCTTCTTTTTGTGGAACCACTCATTCTATGTTCACCATGAGCAATTAACTCTGATTTTTGTTACTACAGGAGGAACCAAATGTCTTATTAGTGTTAGCATGAGTTAAAACTGGACAATTAAGTCCTTTCTTTGGCTTTGAACCTCCCAAGAGAAAATAAAAAGACTAAGAAAAATAAACCAAATTATTTTTCAGTAGAAGTAAATTAAACTTTCATTCAGCTAACTGGTGTCATTTTCCACTTTTGGTAAGTTGATTTTTAGGCCAAGAGCAGACAGCCAAGATCAGACAGTTAAGTTGCGTATATTTTCTTTAATCCACTAACTATGTGGCTTACTACACACAGACCTGCAGGAATTCAGACTTCCTGCTACTGATATCTTCAGAATGAAGAGATATTCACCTGAATCCTCCCGTATACAAGCACAGAAGCAGCAAGAGTCTAAGATAGAAGGGGTCAAAACCATAGGAATTATCTCAACCCCAATTATTTGGCCTGTGAAACAAAGGCCTCCCCGTTTCAGTAAAATTTCAGGAGATGACAACCCAGAGAGGAAAACCATGTACAGCTTGTTTCTTCCAATGGCGTCCATATCAGCTACTTCCAAGGAGACTGGCAGTACCTGGTCTACTTTTACAGAAAAGATCGATGTAGCTAATACTGTCGTGAATCAGTTACCAAATGAAAATACTTTCAATTATTCTAGAAGTTCACTTCATGGCACTTCTGATGCAGAAGATGCTGCTACCGAGCCTTCTGTGAATGCAGCAGTTCCTCTTCCTCAAAACAGAAGTCCCGATACAAAGCTAGCACTGACTTTGGCAGATGGGCTAGATCTTTCTTACTCTGAGTCAGCATTCCACTCTAGCAACTGTAATACTACTTATGAACACAAAAAAGAAACCCCGCGGTTTTCATTCTCCAACAGTGGCACAACCAATTCAAAGCATATAAACAGCTTCTTAGAACCTGTGAGTTGGTGGAGTGAGACTGTATTTCATCATCATATCACTTCTGACTTTGGAGAAGACAGACATCACTCTCTTTCTAGCTTACCTGTATCACCTACAGAGGAGAAATCACTTCAAAAAAGTGTGCTAGATTTGCTATATTTCAATCCTGAAAATTTTTACATGGAAGTGATAGAAGACGATGCTGATAGGAAACTTTTTTCTACATTAGCAGCAAACACTGAATTTCACTTTAGAAAATCTATACATGTTAAAGGGTATCATTCAGGGGACAGTACAAATTTAACCTCTGCAGAGACCCCCCATGCAAACCAAACAACTTATTTTCAAAACATGAAAAAGACATATGCAAAATTTATGCCTGACATCCTACTGACAAATTCAGTCCTAGGACATAGTAGAGAACTGCTAACATTTTCAGCATTTCTGGCAGGAACAGGCTGGACAAGCTCATCATTTAAGCATGCTGTAGTGACTCTGCCTGTTTATCAGCAATCATTGACTGACATAGATTTGGAAAGTGATAGGATATTTATATCTAGTAGCAATTACTTGTCTTATTATTTAAAACATGCAATACCTTTTCAGAAGCCCAGAGAGAACCTCAGAAATGGAGTACCGGAGAACAATTTAGATACATTTCATGATAGTAATCAAAATGAAGAATCAGTGTTTTCCATAGTGGAGCCAGGGAACGTGGATAGAGTTGGCGACTTCTGGGACTCAGGTTACTTAGATTTTCCAACAAAATATGTAGATATTTCCCCTTCCTTAACACCAAATTTCTGGACTGTCTCCTATCATTTAAAAGAGATATCTAAAGGGTTTTCTATGGAGCCGTCAGAAAATTTGTGGCTCTCATTTAATAAACTGCTTTCTTCCCCAACAGAGAGATTGCCATCCATTAATTCACCTGCTAAGTCTGAAAGTATCTCTGAACAAACATCTACTGTTAGATTATTAAGTTACAGGGCTGAAGAAATGAGCTGCTCTCATCATGCATCAACTTTGGAATCACAAATCTTTCGATCATTTGTTCCAGGCCTTTCAAAGAGAATTTCACAAAGTAGTGGCAGAACAGTATCACAGTTACAGTCAACAATGAGCTATGCAAACCTAACCATGTCTTCCAACAGTGAATTTTATTTTGATTTTCTTTTCCCTTCCCTGGAAGTACCTTTGAGTCAACCCTCTGTACAGGTGCAGGTAAGTCCCTTTGATAAGGTACTTGAAAACTCCACAGAAAAAATAATTATATTAGATAGTTTACACGTGCAAATTGGAACTGACATAGTAAGTGATCACACCAACGTGACTGCCCTAAACAACAAACAGCAGCTTGTTTCTGTCCTTCCAACATATTCAGAAGCCCAGCCTTCACGTTCAGGGGATAGCCATACTTCTTTCCTGATCAACACGCCGTTTAAGACTTTGGTAAGCAGTACAAGAACATATGGATCACTGCAGTCTCAAAGTCTTTCAGCAAATGATGATGTAACAAATGTTATTGATAAAGCAAGAATTAATGTTCAAATAGATACAGGTGTTTTTTTAAGAAGCATTGCTATGATGAGCTCTGAAATCCTTCCAATTACGTTGTCTTTGGAATTAAGGCACCTTCTTCATTCAGACTCAAAATTCAGAGTTAGCATACCCCCTAACAACTACACAACACCTCCACTCATACAGGGTTTTCAGAACCATCTTGCCACAATTTCTCCAAGCCTTATCCCTCAGTGGGGTGTAGCAGAGTTAAGTTTACCAACAACAGTAATACCAAGAAGTCATCTAACTGTTTCAGGACAAAACTCAGTTGAAAATCAAAGGGACAATCTGAGATCCTCTCTGTGGGCAGTAGAACAAGAAATTATTGGTGATAATGAAGACATAAGGAATTCTGCTTTCCTGACATCAACAAACGTATTGAGACTTTCCGAATGGGATTTGGAAGGAGAGGTGTATGGATCCTTTAGTAAGAATGGAGGAGGAATTTCTTCTCTGAATGTTGTTAGCACTCATGCCTTTGATTTGGAAAATGCTGATTATGGACGTTTTGCAAATCACTCTTCTATTCTGGAATTATCTAGAACTGCAGTAATGAATGAACCTTTGACATCTTCATACAGTGGAGTTATTGTTCAGCACAAAGAGACCGTCTTGAACAGCACTGTGACAACACCTGGAGCAGCTGTCCATCACTCTTCCATAAAGTCCCAAATACCAGTTTCTCCTGTAATGTACCATCAGTCGTCACTTTTGGCACATGTTCATTCCATGGCTAATTTATCATCTGGGACAAGCCCAAGTACCACTCCTTACCCTCTACTGAATCAGCTTACTAGCTCTCCAGCAGCCTTTTTATCATGTTTATGTTATTCCTTCACTGCGATGGGCTGCCTGTGTCAATCTGAAGCCGACTACAGTATGTCAAGCGGTTAAGTTAGATGTAGAAAAAAAAAAATCCGGATCATCTTATCTGTTAGACGTTCAGTTGGTAGACTGAACATAGAAGTAGCTGATAGTCATCGTTTAGGTATAGATCTTAGTGATAGTGAATGTCCTTAACATGAGATTTCTAATTTTTGTGTACTTCTCTAAGACAGCTCTCACGAGACTCTGAGAATACATTGAGTTGCCATGTATTCTGTATATTTTAATGCCATTTTATTGTTTGTGATTTTATGAATGTTTTTCACTTAAAATATTCATGTAGTTTTGAGGATTTAACTTCCAAAAAGCAAAGATTTTCCAAATACAACTTTGGCTAATTTTCCTAACAAAATTTAAAAAAAAATCCTGATTTTTAATTGACCATCATATTTTTGTAGTTGGTGGTGGTTGTGGGGAGAATTGTTTTTTCCAGATTCTTTTTCCCTTTTTTTCAGATTATCTTTGGCTACTTTTCATCAATTTCCTGCCCATACTTTTTTTCATTCAGCATTTTGGGGTGGGATTTCCACTGTTTAATTTGGAGACCGAGAAATCATTTTAGTTTTCATTATCAGCCTCTGCAGTCTCCTGAGAGTGTTTAAAAATGTAGATTAGTTCTTTGTTCTTATTCTACTTTTGCCTCATTAAAACATGCTTTGAGTCACCATCTGGTTGAGATCTTGAAACTGTTGGTTAGTTTGTAGTTGTTATATTTGATTTTAAAAATACTTAGCATATTCCTATATGAAGGCAATTTTGTCCATATATAATTTTATATATATGGTTATAATTATATATATGATTATATATGAATATGTGAGAATACATATAATGCACGCTTTCTGTATGTGTGTGTTTGTGTAGCATATAGAAAAGGTATTTTATGCATATAAAATTCAGTATAGGTATATACAGGATATATACATATAAATGAGATCCAGGTCTTGCAAATGTTTCAACATGCCCAGAGTCCAATTTTCTCCTTCCAAAAACTTTTTTTTTCTCTTTTTTTATTTGAAACTATCACAGTAATAGTAAAAAAACTAAAATGCTATTTCAGTTTAAATTGAACACAAGATTTGTGTGTCTGCTAAATTAAGGAAAGAAAAAAGACAATAAATAAATATTTAAAATTTAATCACAGCTTACCATAGAAGGTAACTGGTAAGCCATCATCCTGCAAGAAACCACTTCTTTAGTAATTCATCACAGAGGAATTTTCATACTAACTTCAGTGGTCATATGATCATTTCCATTATAAAAAGAAGAACAATACTCAAGCCAGCTCATTAATAGGATAGTAAACAATACACACAATCAAATCAGAAAATGCTAACTTCAAATTTTTTTGAGTTAGTTATATTTCAAGCTCTTGTAAATTATTTTCTGTGAAGTTGTGAAATAATGAAATTTGCTCCTCATGAACATAACTAAAATAAAAGGCCCTGTAATTAGACTCAGAAACATAGAGCAATTCCTTTACAGTCAAGAGACTGAAATGGATTTCTGTATAGTTGTTGTCATGTCCTGTTCTGTCTCATATGGTATCTCTCTAAGTTATATGAAATGCATGTATCTGTGATCAAGATCCAAAACGTCATTTGTAATCACTCTGAACCAAGCAATGCCACATGTGCTCATACATGCAAGTGAATTGGTCCAGAAGATCTTATACTTCCCTCACATCCTGGGTAATTTTATCCAGCCAGAGCATACCATATTTTTAGTAGCTCAGTAAAAAAAAGTTTTGACTTGTGAGAAGTATAGACTTTTAACACAGAATATAACTATGAGGTGGTTTGGTGTTTTTTACTAGATCTTAAAATGCTGCTTACGAACTCATAAGCTTAAAGAGAATATATATTTATCTTTTGCCATTTCAAGACAATTTTACTGAGTATAAAATTGCACCAAGGCAAGAGTGACTATTATTTTGTGACTGAAAGATGATTTGTTCAGCTGCCAGTTTTGTAAAGCTAACGTATGTACTTCTCCTATCTGGCCACTGCCAGGCCGGAGAGCAAAGCCTGCACTGTGAAAACAAGAGGTGGTTTTCTCTTCTCCCTCTTAATTCTGTCTTTGGTTATCTTGTTACTTTCCATTGATGAGCCTTATATGCTCTCATAAAGTTTTAAGTCTAATCTGCAGTGGTTGAATTCTTTATAATAACAGTATAATTGAAAGCAGAATTTATGTGTTAAAGACTTTAGAAATTGTGATTATTTTTTAAATTTGTGACTCTTCCATGATTTTGTTTTTACACTCGATGTTAAAGATATGCAAAATACTATTTATAAGTACATTTTTTGTGAGTTTACACATCATGTTTCAACTATCTGTAAAAATACATGGAGGGAGGGAATTCATGTCTAATTTGACAGGACTAGTGAGAAATTACTCAAGCCTGCAGGGCTTGTTCACTGAAAGTGTTTATAATGCCAACAAGAGCTTGAGGTGTCGTTTTATGTGGTGTTCAGCCCAATATTTATATTCATTATGACACTAAAGTCTTATTATTAAAAAGGTAAATTTGCTCTGTTTCTAACATTATAATGCTGTTTTCAATGGACAGGTGGGCTATTCTACAGGATATCTATAACTGTCTTTAGTTCCCACTCCGACTCAATGTCAAAAGTACATGATGTAGTTGCAGAATGGGTAAGTTCAGTTTACTTTCCTGTGATTACATATATGAATCTACCCAATGATGTTATAAACCCGAAAAGGGGGGGAAAAAAAGGGACACAATACCAAATATATTCTTCAATTAATGTATTTTCTCTGAGGATCTTTCTGTTATTAATTTGTACAGTAATGGATTCAGGTCTAGCTGGGACTATTAGACACTATGGAAAAAAATTTGAAATGTCTCCACTCTACCAACTGGCTTCTTAAGAAATGCAGATACTAGTTGAGATTTTGGAAAGCATGGAGAAATTAGAATTTCTGAAAGAGGTAAATATCTAAGTTGCAATATCTCTATACTCTCTATAAAGAGTAAGAGTTTTCTGCCCAGACACTAATGTAGTTTTGAAGTTATATTGTGACAGAAATTCATTTGTGTGAATTTAACTTAATATTCCCTACTTCAGAAGTCTTCTGCCATTGGTCATTTGGTGGTTTTCCAGTAGCCTCTAGTTTTTCAGCCCATTTTAGTAGACATACGATCCTATCTGGACCCTCTAGGTGGACAGTAATTGAAGTCCCTGCCTCTGAAAGTTTCTCCTGTCTGAATATTTTCTGTCCTTTTTGACAGTTCACATAGTGGCATTCAAAAAATCTGTAAGTAGTCTTTATACCAACTCTTTAAAGGAAAATATGATATCATAAATATATGGCAATTATTCTTTATCTTTCTTTTAATAAACGTGGAGGCTTTCAGCTCTCGGAAGCTAAGGAAGAGAAACCATCATCAGTCATCTACAAATCAGAAATGCAGCCATTCGTACCGATCAAGGTGGTTTCTCTTAGCAACAGTAGCTGGGCAAAGTACATAGGTACCTGAGCAAGACAATCTAGAAACGTGTCTCTGGGTTTTAGCAGTATGCAAAAGTGTCTCCTAGAGGGAAACTGAGCAGCCATTGTCTACTTAGAATGAATAGTACAAAGACCTGAAAAAAGATCATCATAAGGTTGTAGACACTTAGGTGAAACTTGACCGTGTCATTTTATCAGTAAATCTCTTCTAATTGAAATTTTTCTGAAAATATAAGGTCTGGAAGAGAAGTTCAGCATCCTGTGCACTCACCTGTACACTATGTCTCTCACAACCAGTTGTAATGTAACAGTCACCTCACTGAAACAGGAGAGTGTTCACTTTGCTTTGAAAAACTGAAGGAGCTTTCTCAAGGGGAAAAAGGGTGAAACTCTATCTCTGTCTTAAGCAACAAAGAGCCCCATTAATATCTCACCATCCATGTGATCAATGTCTTCCTGTTTTTCAGCTAAACCGTACTTTCCAGAACTGGAATTACACTGTATATGTGGTCAATATCAGGTAAGTGAAGGGGGAAGGTGTTATGTTTATTTCTTTTGAGAATTAGCCCGCTCTAATTAGTCTTTATTTCTTTTATAGCATCCACCCTGGCTCCGTAAAAGGAGGAGTAAGAGAAAAAAGAAGTATTAACAGGTAACATTTTTAAAGACGTTTTCTTGATAGAGGCAATGACTGCTATAGTAAATGGCTTTACAGCAAGCTTGATTGTTTATTATTGGATTCATTGTTTATTATTGGGCATATGCCAGTCTGTAAATATATGACCGCTGGCAAGCTGAGTGCTCTGTATGTGTTCAGAATCCTAATACTGCTTATCGTGTTTGTTTTGGTTTAAACCTACTGAGCTTTAAACCTCAACAGATCATTTTTTTCAGAACTCGGGTTTTATCTGTCACAAACCTGAATAGAGATATTGTATATGCCTAGTATGGCACACCCAGCTTTCTTGAGCAACAGGCTTTGGCACGCTGGTGTCTATCCACTGTCACTGCATTTTTTTTCTCTTGAGCCAGGGCTTTTTGAGCTAACAGACACCTTACTAGATGCAAAACACTGAAAAATCATGCTAGAATTGAATGCCAAACTAGTATAAGTTAAAGTATTTCCTGACTTCTGCTGGGCTCAGGGGCACTGGAACTGGGTCAGCTTCAAAGGAAGCCGAAGGTTACATGGGCCACATCCCATGAAAATTTGACCTCAGGTTTTCTTTGAAAGCAGCAGACTGATTTCTGAGGGACATATGAGGAGGGAGTGAATCTTAAGACCAAATTATGGAGAGAAGATCAAAATGTAATTTGTCATGTGAGGAAGGGGCAACAAGGGGATATGTGTTGTATCTGTTTGCAGTGTAAGCCAAAGTCCTGTAGGAACGGATTTAAATCACTGACTTTTGAAAATTGCCATGATAACAGCTGGGCTTTTTGATTTCAGAGATAGCCCAGTATTTCCAGTTTACCATCAGGAAGTAGTTACTAAGAAACACTTAGAAGTTTCTACAGACTTTACCTAAGCATGAAAAACTTTTAAAAGGGACTATCTCCTTCCCACGTGTCCACAGCAGAAAGGCAACTTTTATTGGCAGAACCATGTAACTGGTGTTGTGTAAACCCAGTCCCTGAATGGACTATTTTGCTGCTTGACCTACACTTACAGTAGGGTATAGAGATGAGAGGTGGGATTTTTTTCACAGTTCTGAATGATATGGTTATGCTAGCAAAACCTGTGAAGTAGAGACCATGCCTCAAGTCTTATCAGCAATCAAAACTGCTGGGGAACATAATGCTTTCCCCATCATTATTCTTGGATCTTTTATGAGGCTAGCAGCTCACCTTGTCGGCATCTGTTCTCCCCTAGACTGCACATCTGATTTCTTCTCATCACACCTTCCCACCACCTTGTTTTCTGGATTTCGTTTCTTCTTCCTGGTCTATAAAAAATAGAAGGCAACGAGGGAGAAATTATTCTTAGTGGTTCCTTTTTCTTTCTCTCCCTTTGTGACACAGAGTGAATATGGCACTGAATTATTTCTAGTAATGTATCACTGTTATTGGGAAGTAACCCAATTCTTATTTACTTTGTTCATCCTATGTAATTTCAGAGGCAGTGGAAGTACATATTCATGATGTGTTGTAAAGTTTTTCAAGGGAGACCTGTTCTAATGAGAAACTAATCCTCTCATGGGCTTTACTACACTTCATATGTCAAGGCCAAATGGCTTTTTGTCATCACTCAGTATAATTTAGTATAAATGCTAATCATGTCACACAAAATGTTACTGTTCTCCAGATAATCAGGTTTGTTATGCTCTGTGTATCTTTTTAGGGGGAGAAAAAAGTCAAGAATCTGCCCAATCTAGGAACCCAGTTGGCTAACACAGGGATAAATAAAAAATTTATTAAATTACATGATACGTGCTAACAAAAATTGCACTTCATGTGCACTTTATATGCACATATACATCCATAGAAATATATATGTAGACACAGAAGTTTTTTTCTTTCATTTATTTTTCACGTCTTGCATATATTTTCATACATAGTTACCTCTAACAGTAGAGACATTTTGGACAAGTTGGTGTTCTCCCAGCTTTATGTCTTCTGAGTGTATATCTATCATTGTACATTGCCTCCATTCCAAAAGAAAGGAAAGATCACCCTCCTTTCTGGAGCAACGGAAAGATCAGCTTCCCTGTAGCCTTCAGTGTTCCTGGGTTTGTCACCAGGTTCACTGTTCTTTGAGATTCATTCAGCTGTTTCTGGATTTTGCGAGGAAGAAATCTGTAAATTTCTCAAGATTCATAAAGCAAACTTTTTTTCTACTACTTCTCAATCAATGGTCTCAAAATACTTTATTACATTTTCCACTCTCTTGGATTTGTCCTCAGAGCAGATCCTACAAGACATCAAAGTAACATTTTGGGGTATAAGACATATACAGCATTTTACAGGCTGTAAATTTTTAATCCCTGATGGAAGTAATGTTAATTTCTCACTACTCAGGTGGTCTGCTGAAATGTTATGGCTGAGTTCTTGTTTGTAACTTGCTCACAGAGTGATTTCATAAAGTTTTTATTCAGTAAATATTCCTATAACTGCTGCAATTTTAGACATTCCCCTATTGCCCTTAGTTTTTAGTTCTTCTTATTCCATTTACCTTCATGTTTTTCTAAACAGAATGTCACTCCACAGTTAAAATTTAAGACCTAACCCATAAATATCATGGTCTTAGTGTTATCTTTGACATAAGTAAGCATATCATTCTTACTCTAACTGACCAAACCTTATCTCTTTTCTGAATTTTCCACAAGATCATAACCTTTTTATTTCTAAGGCACTATGCTTATTGTTTGAATTGTTCTTTGAGAAGTTTTCTCTCTCTTTACACATATTCATGTTCTTATCATTCAGATTGCATCTTTTTTTCTTCCCTTTTGGATTAGTCTTTTATATGACAGTTGAAAAAAAAAACCACAAACAAAACAGCAAAACAACTTTTTCCAGCAATTTCTATGCATTTTGCTTTGCTTCTATCTCTATTTACCACACTGCTGCCTTAGCAAGGAATTTCTGTTATTGGTCTCCTCACCTAGTCTTTTTGCAAGTGTAAGAAGAATCGTTAGAATGATTCAAATAAGACATAGGAGCTGGAAGTGGGAGGTAGGAAGTTTGCTTTTTTTGACGTGTTAAAAATAAGTGCTTTCCAAATAGATACTTTAAACTGTATTGAATTCTGAAGAAGAGCAAAACAAAACAAAAATACGGAAGTGGATTGTTATCCTTTCATTGCCATGTTCTACGAGGTGCAGAAACCCAAAGTACCCTGTGCTTATTACACTTTTATGTACATGGTGATGAGAGACAAACAGAGTGCCAAGTCCAAAAGTGCATATTATTTTCAGCACCTTTAATATTGTGAGATGTCTGGATGACAGCAGTATATCAAGCTAGTACTTTGGTAGATTATTAACTACTTTCATAGAGAGAATTTTAGCACTACTGTACTTGAGTTTGTGTCTGCGTTTAATTTTTTCCTCTGATCATACTGTTTACGACTTAATGAGAGGGCAGCTGTTTAAAATAAAGTACACAGTAGTCAAGAATGGGCTATAGACATAACTCTTTCTGTGTCCCCAGTTACTTTCCACAAATCTTTGAAAGTGAACCCAATTTGTGGATTTTGTGTAGGTAAATTATAAATGTATTTGTTTCTTTCTTAATTCTTTGCCTTTTATGACTCAGCAGCTTTTTCCAAACTTTGTATGACTGCTGCTGCTTTTCTCATAAAGGTCTTACTGATCCCAGGTCTTGGGAAATGACTATATAGCGCTGCCTCAGGAGGGGAATTGGTCTTTATTAAAGCAGCTCAGCTTGCCTGATTCTCCTTTCTTTATTTTGCAAGCAATTTTTAGAGTTCAGGCCCCAGTTAATTTACAACCTTTTCTCCACATAGCAAACAAATAAGATTATGCTTGCTCCAATTTCCACTACGTGCTTGTCATAATTTTGGCTTATTTCCTATGTTCAATTGCTTCCACTATTGTGAAACAACATTAATGTTAGTAATGTTAAACAAGTCATCCAAATTAAAAACCACAATTGTGGCAATCCATGTAAAGACCACTGAAGTCAAACACAGAAATCCATTCTCTTAGGAATGAATATAGAGAGGAAAGCAGGAAATCGGAGCTGCTCATGCCTAGTCCTGCCTTTTTGAAGTCCATGGGAGTTTCTCCACCAGTGTCAGTGAGGCAGTTTCAGGCTTCTGCATGCTGTGTTCTTGGGTGTTGTGTTGCTTAATGGAAAGTTTAATTCACTTGGATAAAATTTAAGCTAATTAGATTGTGTAATAGTAAGTGGGAGTTAACAACATAAGAGCAGCATAATTTTACTTCTGTGGTCCTAAGTATCTTTACTCAGCAAAGTATTAGGCTTTTGCTTTCTTTGTACGTTACTTCAAATTATTTGTTATGAAATAATAGTGCTATTCTTGTTATGAATTAAAACTTCCGTGATGCGTATTGCAACTTTAAAGATTCTCCTAGTTTCTACTGGTGAAACTTTAGGAAGAAATTGGAACTGGCCCACCTCGACTCCCTGCAACTTCAACTTCAGTGTTACTGAAGGCAGTCAGGGACAGCTTTGACCACGGCTGAATCATATAATGTGTATGTTCCGTGTAATATTTCTAATTGAAATAATAAAGAGCCAGGTTTCTCCATAGTGCCCTGCTGGCATCTTGTGTCTGTGACCTGTAAAGAAAGCCGTCGTCATATATGGTATGATTCAGGTATTCCTCCTGTCTGGCTGAAGGTCGTTCCCTTCTGAGTCTCCTGCTGAAGCTCTGTGTCTTTGTTGTGACTTCCTTTGTCTTTCCACTGATCTTAACTGGCTTTCGTATGGACCTGAAATTATTAGATACCATTTTTAGGAAAGTAATATATTGGGGAATGGAGGTTTTCTTCGTTGTTTTGAAACATAGTTCAAGCCTAACTGAAAACTCTTTTCAGCAAAGACCAGCTGTTGAAAAGTGAGGGATTCCAGCCTTTTCTGTCTTCTCCGATAATGAATAGTCTTCATACCAAATCATCGCATGTTATAAGTGTTTTCTGTTGAAAAGCTTAAGTTGTTTTGGTTCCCAGAGCAGATGTGCAAAGAGGAACAAGGACTAGAGACAGAGAGTCAGGGACAGACACATGACCATGCTGCTCGCAACACTGTTTAGCTACAACAGTCATTAACTTAAAAGCAAAAATTAGGAAGCTTTTATTTTTAGTAGTCCAAAAAGTAGCTGCAGTTTTTAGTTTAGTGTCCTTATGTCTCAGTTTTTATATCTTTTCTACAGTATCACCTTCTGCTGGGAACCTCCTCATCCTTGACGTTACTTTGAATGTGTCTGTTGTGCCCAGTCCTGCTTTTTTTCACTCTCTGCTTTGAACATTTTAATGCCATCACAGTCAAAATCACCTCAAGTAAAAGCTTATGCACAACTCAGATGCTTTTGTAGAATGCTTCTAATTTCCCTTTGCAATTGTATTTCCTTCTGGCTCATTCTGTGTTTTTTAACATTTTGTCTGCTGTTTGAATCACATCTTCACCAAGTGATTTATGTAATAGTCAACCTGGGGTTTTGTTTGTCCAATTAATGTGAAAAAGGTAGTAGTATTTACAGGTGACTTTGTGAACCTACCTGTGTTGCTAGTCTGTAGTTATAGACCCCCATCACTGCTTATCTTTTCACAGCCAACGTAAAAGCAAGATTTGTAAAGAATTTGATGCTGACGTCCTAAAACTGTTTTAAATATACCAAGGTAGTTTGTAATGAAATTCTCATGGGAATTTAGATTCCCTGAGTACTTAGGTGCTTTAAAACTGACTTTTATATACTTTAAATCAAGTAACATTAACTCCAAAAGAAGTTAATAGTGATTTTTAAACAGTTTAACAACTACAGTAATTCATTATTAGTTCAACCTGTCTAGTACAACTGAAATGAGAGGAGAAATGCATTGCTGATTAACAACCACGTATCTTCAGGTATGAGACAGTCTATGCTGCACGATTTGCATGGTTTCTTAATCCTTCCTTCAGGCTTCTTGCATCATGCAGCAGTGAGACCACAGCCCATGTGTAGGCACACTGTCCTGGAATAGCTCTGAGTCATGCTGACAGAGAAGAAAGCCGGCTTTGTGGTACGCACCATGGCAGCGCAGGCGCCCCCACCACCTCCTGTGCCTCTGATGAGGATGTAGCTTTATAAACGCCTCTCTTTGAGCCAGCTTAGCTCAACAGACCAGGACAAAGTAGGATAGACGTCGATCTTTCTCTGCTTTCCTGCTTGCTCTAGCTGTCACCATTTGAGTCAAAGAGAAGAGAGACATAGATTTATCCACTTTATCCCCATTGTGTTTATCTATACAACGGTCCATTATTTTATATTGACAGCAGTAGTATTAGCGGTACAGGTTACTGTAGGTGATGTGTAATTTGTAATTGATTGCTGCTGTGAGAGTGTATCTGCTTTTATATGGCACATGGTAAAAGATGTAGGGTTAGGTGTAACAAATCCAGTGACACCAGCAGACCCTGTCAGTGTTGCCATTTATTTAAGTGTTTCCCAAATAGAGAATTCTGCTCTTCGTCATTAAAATATCTTCTTTCTGGGATCTGAGTTTGACAAAAGTGGAAGGAGCCGCTCAGCTTCATATTGCATCAGCTGTCAAATTAAGTTAAAAGGTATTTATTTACTTTGGAAGGCTAGTATGAGTCATTCTGAAAAGTTTATAGAAATTGTTTTCATCATAATATGGAACAGGCTTTTATTACATGGTATACATGACTTGTGCTCAAAGAGTTTTTCATAAAACAAATAATGAAGTGGTTTAACAGATTACTTTTATCAGTGCTTCATAATCAATAATTTTCTCTGTAATTGTTCGAGACAGCTGTAGCCAGTTCTACCTTATCTATCATTTTGCGTTCTGTGTTGTTGCCATTATCCCTCTGCACAGTTCTGGGTACTGAATATCATTTTGGTTAGTTGAGAGGCTTGCAATAGACCGCATAGCAGTAGCAGTGACTGTTCTCTTATGACTTCTGTTTTGCAGCCAAAGTGCTGAGGTAGGGAGTGGCATCAATATATTAAGTTTCCCTCTTCTGAAGTAAAGGGAATAGATGAGTGAAGCCAGAATCTTTTAGGAAAGATGGTTAAGTGCCAGGAGACTCCGGGGCTGAAGTACTGGAGGGCTGAAGGAACTGGCAATCGCGTAGGCAATTTCCATGCTTCTGCTAAAAATAAATGCCATAATAAATTTGTGCCTTGTAATATATCCGAGGTATACAGCAAAAGCCTGCTAATGCACATCCACCCTATTGAGGTTATTGCCGTATATTAAACACTCCACAGAGATCAATTAAATGTTAAGAGGAACACAGTATCTCTGGGAGCAAGGTAGAAGCAACCTGGCCAGGGATAGCTGGAATTTTGCTGCTAAACTGGAGAAAAGCCAAGCCAAGCCAGCCAGTAGTCACCTTTTTTATCTTCTTCTCCAGCAACATGTTACCAGTAAAAGGGTGGCTATGGCAAGAAAAAAGTGCACTGGTGTTCAACAAAAACAACAAAACCCTCTACAAATCAGGGATTGTGTGTATTTATTTACTTACCTCTTTATGTCTCTAACAGTGAAATGTGCGAAGTGTTTAGCTCACATATGTGATTTCTTTATGAGATTTGGACTTTGCTTTTCTTTTTTTTTTTCCTAGACCAAGAGGTTGTTTTTTAATGCCAGCTTTTTTTAATGCTGCTCCACTTATGACTGTACTTCAGTATTACTGGTTGAAGCAATGCAGTTTTCAGGATGATGTCTGACAGAAAGAGGATTATAATCTGCTGTCTAAGAGCAGTATCTGTAGAATAAGCTGTAGTTTTATGCTGAACCAGCCATCTTTCCATCTCTGGAAAGAGAAACTTTTTTGCTGTCATCATAGGATGTCTTTCTGGAAATGAAGTCCTGATCTGTCTAGAAAGGAATACCCAAAAACCCGACTAACCTTCTCCTGTGCAGTGCCCCCAGAAACTTCTGCTCTTCAAGCAGCTCCCTTTAGCTCACTGCAGCTTTCTTGCACTGGAGACCAACAGTGAAAATAGCTCAGTTCAGCTTGTGCTTTGCTCACTATATGTGCTCTGGCGGTGCTGCCACTTCCTGAGCTGCCAGGGACTGCTCACACACTGCAAAGGTCTTGTCTTTACTCAGGCTGCTGGGTATCCAAGGGCGAAGGTAAGATGAAGATAGCTCAAAATAGGCTTGCTTTTTCCTTTTTTTCCACATTTTGGCTCTCATGGAGTTCAGTGTTCTGTGCTTCAGTGGTGTCATGTCCTACTAGCCAGAACCAAGCAATGCTTTTGGATACCAAGATCTTCTGTTCTCCAACATGTGTTTTCTGTGTCCCAGGAAGAAATTTTTGAGCCTTCCACCCTGGACTTCTTTCCTATGTCCTGCTAGAATGGCTTTTCAGCTCATTATTTCCCTTCCAGAAAAATTATGGGTTTTGACAAGGGTGGGGACTGTTATTTCTCTGACAGGAAAGAGACTTGGGCACTTTGAACTACTTCTGATGCCCCAGAAAGTAGCAGTGGGCTACAGTACAAAACAGCTAGTACTACTCAGACTTGAATTACTCATCTGCGCAACTAGACTTCCCTAATTAGGACTAAAAGTTTCAGAAGAGTGTCAGAGTGTTTTCATTCCATCAAAATTTAGACATCTAAATGTTAAGACATCTGCTTTTTCATTAATCTTCTAGTCTTCCTCTGTAGTCACTGGAGAGAGAGACTTTCTGGAGAATGACCTATCCCATTCTGACAAGCTTTATAAGGTGGGATGAATCAACTCTTAAGTTCCTAAGCCATCAGCCACTGGATTTTTAAATTTAATTAGGGCCCATTTGGAACTTACAACTTTATGCTTTCATCTCTAAATGCCTCCTAAAATAATCTAAATCTTCTGAAAACATTTCTTAGCTCTTTGGATGAGATGCTTCATTAATAGTAACTAGAGGGTGAAACTTCCTGACTTCTTGTACTTTCTTGCCTTATATATAAAAATAATAATTTACAGAAAATAAGCAACATGATGACACCATTTCATACTGAGAAAACTAGAGCTTGACAAATCTTTTTATTTCCATTCATTTGGCCTCTGCTGATCTGACTGAAACACTTCGATAATTTTCCTTACAGTTTTGGGGTTTTGGCTCTTCTGGTTTATAATTCTACCAACAACATCAATTTGGAAGAGGAAGATATCCGACAGAAGCTCATAAATAATAATGGAACCATGGAAGGAGGGTATAAGCTTCATACTGTGGATGTTGATCCAGTGGGTAAGTAGTTTTAGGCTTTGTTAGAGAGTGGATTTTGTTTGCTTGTCTATAAATAAGAATCTTCTGTGTTAAAATAATCATGCATTTCCAAACTGTGTGGCTGTTTCAGATTTTAATTTGTCTCTTTAAGACTCATTGTTCCAGTAATCTTAGAGAGCTAGACTCAAGATATCTATTTTTAACACAAACACAGTTGTCCTCATTGCTTTACTCAGTGTTTTGCTGTCTAGTTCGAAGATGCTTGGACAGCTCCTCTGCTAGTTTGAGAATAAAGCAAGTATAATTTACAGCTAGGGCTATGAGACATTTTGAACCTCCAGAGCCCTTCATGTCCACTCATCATCCCTCTTGTTTTTGCTCCTGTGGGTACTGCCCTTAATCAATCTCCTTTTAGATGTCATCTTTTCCCATTCAACTTCTTCCAGTCAGAGTTTGCCCTTCCCTTGGGAAGTTGGAGGAGGAGGCGGGTGCAAGTGTGTATAGAATGCACATTCAGCCCTTTCCCTTGAGCAGCAGCAGTATTTGTTGTCCCCTGTTGCACATCCCTCCATTACCCCGACTCTATAGATAGCAATCAAGGATTTAATTGAAAGGCAGCTTTGTGCTGTAGGCTTGTTGATGAGCTGAAAACAAGAAATGGAAAGTGGTCAGATGAAGAAATTCATCACTAATACTTCTGTGCTTTTATTTTTACAGAAAAATGTTTAGCTGAAGAAAACCCTCCAAATTATTTTTGGCCAGATACCAGACCAACTGTGACCAACTTCACATTTTGTCATGGGAGCTCAGTTCAGACTGCATCAAGAACATGGTAGGTGTTCAAATGTCGGAAAAGCTGAGAGCTTCAAATGCAGTCTTCTCAGTACATAACTATATCCTCCATAACTTCTTGAAATGCAATACCAGCCAGTTATAGTTGATGACTTCTATACTGTGACAGATTATGTGTGCAGTAAGAATACAGACTTTACTGCTAAGAAAAATGCTCATTTACGGCTTCTGTAGGGCATACCGAGGACCACAATTAATTCATGTTCAAAGTCACTATAAAAATACCACCTTCTTACAAAATTTAATTGGTCTCTACAAGTCATGATGTTTATGTGAGCAAAACCAGTTTCATTTTTGCTACCACTCTGCTGTCTGACTTGTGTAAGAAATTCTCAACAAAGTTCCATGAAGATGAGATGTGTATTTGGCTTAATCCAGAACTTCTTACCTTATTAGGGTAAAGTAAAAGAAATTCTGTGAAAGAAGTATTTTACCACTAGTTAGCCATAATTGAAGGTGGGAATAATCTTACAGTCAAAAATCTGAAACTTTGTTTTTAAGGCTTAGGGTAAATTTTCCCTAGTGTAGGTTTTCTTTGTGAATATCTATGAAGGATTTAGACACTGTATCTTTATTTCCCATTTGTAAAATGGTATATTATTACTTCCTTTGATATATTACCAAAACAATTTGGCTTTGATCTCCTCGGAGTTCCTTGAAAATGAGTATGATGATGCAATATTAATTAGTTTCTTCAGTATTTATCATGATTGTTATTAAATGCTTTATAGTAGTCTTATCCACCCACATGGTATCTTGAACATGTTCTGAGAAGACCAGATCTTTTACTTTTTGAAAACAGTATGGCAACTTGGATATGAATCAGCTTTGAGGTTCTGTGCCAAACAGGAAAGCAACCAGCATTCTATTTAACTAACTCACTTCCTCAACCTCTTAATCTTTTACAAAAACTGCTGGATTCTGATTGACCAACTTTTGCTGTAAGTGAGTAGTGCAGAAGTCAAAGTGTTTTTATGTCAGAGCCTCAGAATCATTTAAAAAGTAAGACTTCTGGCCTTTGATCCCCTACTAATGCTTATCTTTATTGTTCATTTGTGGTCTGCGCAATACCATTGATTGTGTACAGCACTTCACATGAAAAATAATTACTTTGTTTTGCACGGTGCTATGCTTTCATTGCCTCTGCCCTTACTAGCTTTTGACAATACAGAGCACAGGTAGCATGTATTTTGAGAGAAGAGGTAGCTCTTCTAATGAGCCCCTCTAGGTCTATACATTCCAGTAGAAGGTTACCTGCTAGTGTGCTGTTATAATAAAGATGATCAACTGAGGAATAACTTTATGTTTTCATGTGCTGAGTGAAAGAATAGCATTTTTTCATTCTCCATCCTGCCTTTGCTAAGCTATGGTGACATGATTGTCATTAAAAAACTGAGTAAAAAGTTTGTTTAATTTTGGAGGTGTATCTGGGTGTTTTGCTACGATAAGACATCTTGAAAAAAGCATTTTGAAAAAAATATTTGCACTAATTTTCATGGGCACTGTAAGATTCTAGCTTCACATGGCTCTGATGCATGTTCTTTTGAGAGATTATTATGACTTGCTCTTGACTTGATCAAAGCCATTTATGTCATAGGGGAACTATAGAAACAGCATCTTATTCAGCCATCACAGGAGTGTAATAGTTTGTGTCAACATTTGGATCTTTCCTGAAATATAAGGCCAGAATTTCCACTGATGCAGTTTATCAAATCAGTATAGAAATCAGCTGCAATTTTGTCCAAAATAACTAGGGTTACTCGCAGCACTGTCCCTTAATTGATCACATATTTCCACTGTAAACCACACATTTCGCTAGGGACCACGTTGCTAGGAAAACTGAATTCAGAAGAGTGTACTACTGTGACACCTATGAAAGAATTATGAAACATTTACATAATTTTGCTGTTGTATTTCATGTGAATTTTGTTGTTTTTCCTACTTAGCTATTTGGGACTGCAGAATTATACATCATACTGGGGCCAGCCTGATCTTAGAAATTGCACAGGTGTGTATGTCAATGTTGGTCTTCGGCTAAAGGAATAGTTTTGTAGACTTTGGTTACTACTTACTATAAGGAAACTACATTAGGGAAGAATATCTTCCCCCTTTTACTAAGTTCTTTAAAATCTTTCTAAAAAATCAGTGCAAAGTAAATACTTAAACTCTAGACTGTTGCACTAAGTTGAATTCAGCCCATGTATGAAAAGCTCTGGATACCAATTAATTAAAGATATCAAGCTCTTCAGGTAATTTAAGCAAGAATAGAAGCAATGATAGCTTGCCTCAATTTGACATTCAGGTTCAGACAAAGTTTTAAATGTTTCCAATGTCTGTATGTGCCAGTGGAAAGATTCCCACTTTCTTCAGTGGGTGTGCAATCAGACATTTTCAGATTTGTTCTCAGTTTATAAAGTGCCCTTTGTTATCATTCCAGCCTTAAATAATTATAAAATAAATAGACAACAATTTTATGACGTCTTTTTTAAGTGCCAGAGCCAGTGAAGAGAATAAGTAATGCAGAGCACCTACAGTAAACTCCTGGTCCAAATTGCTTTCCTGGAGAAGCCTCTTTTTCTTCCTCCACTGATAGAAGGAGGGGTCTTGAGGACACTGTTTACCTAACTTAGGTCATTGAGTACTTGCAGTCAGGCTGTGTGAAAACATCATTTCATGTAAAATGAACTTTCTCGAGTAAAGGTAGCAAAAGCTGTATTATAAAACACAACATTAAAAAAACCACAGCCAGTTGCAGACTAAAGAAGGCCGATCTTCTTTCAAAATCTTATTTGTGAATTCCAGGAAACCTAAATGTTTTTTATTGAACAATGTTAATGTTTACCTTAGTTTTATATCCAGGTGGCTTTAAACTTACAGCTTACCATGTGATTTACACTAGTGTTTTGGACACACAGATTCTTCTCATGAAATTTAGAATCATAGAATAGATAAGGTTGGAAGGGTCCTTAGAGATCATCTAGTTTCCAATCCCCTTGCTATGGACAGGGACATCCCACTAGATCAGCTTACTCAAAACCCCATCCAACATGGCCTTAAACACCTCCAGGGATGGGGCAGCCACAGCTTCCCTGGGCGACTTGTTCCTGTGTCTCACTACTCTCATGGTGAAGAAATTCCACCTAATGTTTAGTCTAAATCTGCCCTCTCCAGTTTATACCCATTTCCCCTTGTCCCATCACCACAAGACCTCTCCAGCTTTCTTGTAGGCTCCTTTCCTGTGCTGGAAGATTGCTATAAGATCTCAGAGCCTTCTATTCTCTAGGCTGAGCAAGTCCAACTGTCTCACCCTGTCCTCATATGGAAGGTGCTACAACCCTCGGATCATCTTTGTAGCCCTTCTCTGGATCTGTTCCAACAGCTCCATATCTTTCTTATGTTGAGGATTCCAGAAGTGGATACAATACTCAATCTTGCAGGCTATATCTTTGATGAAGATATTAAACAGCACCGGTCCCAGTATGAACCCTGAGGGACACTACTTGTCACAGATCTCCATCTGGACTTTGAGCCATTGATCACTAGTGTTTAAATATGACTCTCCAGTCAGTTTCTTCTCCACTGTACTGTCTACCCATCAAATCCATATCTCTCCAGTTTGCAGAGGAGGATATTGTGGGGGATCGAGTCAAAGGCTTTACAGAAGTCTAGACAGATCACTTCCGTCAGTCACCCCATCATAGAAAGCCACTAAGTTGGTCATACAGGATTTGCCACTGGTGAGCTGTACTGGCTACCATTAATCACCTCCTTGTCCTCCATGTGCTTTAGCATAGCTTCTAGGAGGATCTGTTCCATGATCTCCCCAGGCACAGGGTGAGGCTGACAGGTCAGTAGTTCTCAGGGTTGTCTTTTCTGTCCTTTTTAAAAATGGACACAATGTTGCCCTTCTTCCAATCAGCAGGGACTGATTGCCATGACTTTTCAAATATCATGGAGAGTGTCTTGGCCACCATATTTTCCAGTTCCCTCAGGACTCTGGGATGCATCTCATCAGGTCCCATAGACTTATATATGTTAAGGTTCCTGAGGTGGTCACAAACCTGATCCTCCTCTACAGTGGGAGGAGGTTTATCCCCCTGGTCACCTTCTTTTTGTCCCATGACCCAAGAGGGGTGAGGAGAGCAGTTATCAGTGAAGACTGAGGAAAAAAGTTAAGTACCTCAGCCTTCTCCTCATCTGTTGATATGTGATCACCCGTTCCAACCATCAGTGGGAATACGTTCTCTTTGACTTTCTTCTTTTGAGTGATGTGCCTGTAGAAGCCTTTCTTGTTAGTCTTTACACCCCTAGCCAAGTTTAGCTCCAGCTATGCCTTGGCCTTCCTGACTTCATCCAGCAGCATCCCAGTACACAACCCAGTTTACCCATCCCTGCTTACGCTGCCTGTGTAGTTCTCTCCTTTAATTTAACCAGCAGGTCTCGACTCAGCCATGCCCATCTCTTCCTTTCCCTGCCTGATTTTGTGTATATGGGGACTGAGAGCTCTTGTGCTTTATGGAAAACATCCTTGTTTTCCAGCTCTGTTCCTCTCCCTTGTCTTGGAGGACCATGTCCCAGGGGATCCTACCAAGTAATTCCTTGAAGAGCTGGAAGTCTACTTTCCTGAAATTTAAGGTCCTGAATATACTTCTTACCTGTTCCATATCCCCCTGGACCTTTAACTGCACCAGTGTATGATCACTGCAGCCCAGACTGCCTCCAATCCTAATATCACTGATGAATTTGCTTGTATTTGTGACCATAAGGTCCAGTATTGCATCCCCTTGGGTGGGGATCTTTATCAGCTGGACTAAGAAGTTATCCTCAATGCATTCCAGGAGTTTCCTGGATTGCTTACAGCTTGCTGTGCTACTTTTCCAGCATATGATGAGGTGGTTGAAGTCCCCAAGTAGGATGAGAACTTGCGAGTGTGAAACCTCCTGTAGTTGGAGGAAGAAGAGTTTATCAGTTAGATCTCCTTGATTGGGTGACCTGTAGTATACATCAACCACAAGGTTCCTCTTGGTTCTTCTGTCCTTAATTTTGACCCACAAGCTCTTAACCTGTTCGTGGCTACTCTTCAACAACAGCTCTTCACATTCTAACCCTTTCCTGAGATAGAGGGCAACACCTCCACCCCTCCTTCCTGGTCTGTCCCTTCTGAACAGCCTGTAGCCATCAATAGCCATACTCCAGTCAGGGGATTCGTCCCACCGTGTTTCCATGATAGCAACTAGATTATAGCTTTCTAGTAGCATGGTAGCTTCCAGCATCTCTTGCTTATTGACCAAGTTTCATGTGTTAATGTAAAGGCACTTCAGCTGGGCTGCTGGTTGCATCACCTTCCCAGTGGACCCTTTATTACCTACGAGGTGTTTTAGAGAAGTAATTTGTTTGTGTCTTGTGCTTGCCAACCCTTCATGTAAGAGTATAATCCTCTGAAGGAACTGAAACTTTTGCAATGGAGTCAGACTTTCTCCATGGAGCTTAAAAGAGCGAATATATTGTCACTAATAGTGACTTTGGAGGCATCCTTTTTTCACTTCAAGAGTGAAACTTTTTTCGCAGTGAAAAAGAAAAGATAACATGAGGAGAAAATAAAGAGAAAATATACTTTTCCTTTTTTTTTTTTTCCCATTCAATCAGCCCTTTCAAGAATAGTTCTGATTTACAAGCACAAATCAAATTAAGGGAAGAAAAGCACAACCAATCAGGACAGTGTGTAGTAATCAACAAGTGCCATGTACATTTTTATAAAATAATAAATTTGGAAGATTGATAAATTCCTGTGTTTATTAAAAGTACCACAGAACATACTTCTGCTTTCAGCTATAAACACTTGTATTTCTGAATTACTTAAGGAATAATATCCATTATTTTATACTTTTACTTCATTTTACATGTATACTTACAGAAAATGCAGCTGATATAGCCAATCAGCTTCTGAATCTCACTGGTGAAGGGCAGCAGCTAACCTCAGACAAAGTAAATGATGTTGTGCAGAAGCTTAAAAAAATTGTGAATGATGAAGAAATTGATGAATCTCTGGGTTCTACCGTGGTGACAATTTTTTCCAATATTCTAACCAGCTCAGACAGTGTATTGGCAGCTTCATCTTCAGAGTAAGTATTCCTGCATTTGAGGCAAGCTTTTGAGAGCAACCTGCAAGGTTCAAATAATTCAAATAATTACAGTATGAAACTCAAACTTTCTGATTTCCATCAAAAAGCATATTGTGAATTAGATATACAAATATTTCTATTTGTATTAAAATCAATGTGCATGACAAAGATAAAGTACATGGATTGAAAAGGGGTCTCCTGATATATGAAACAGCACAGATCTAAGTGTTGTTGGAAAACTATTTCAAGACCAGTGATATGCAGTTGTATAGTTTCTGTCAATCAAAAACTTTTGTTTTCAGCAGAGATGAATAAATTTACAGCCTAATAGTCTCCTTCTGAATATATATAAGTCGGAGATAGAAGCATAATCAACAATAAGAGAATCATCTTAAACATGGAAAGCATAGTATTTTTTTCTGTATTCAGATTTTGGATTCATTTTCTTTCTTGTTTTAGAGCTCTAAAAACTATCGATGCCTTGGCTTTAAAGATCCAGTTCACTGGACCATCCATGAGTATTTCAACAAGAAACCTTGCACTTGGAGTGTCATCTATAAACTCAACTTCATTCAAAGGTGTTTCTTTCAGTGTCAGTCCACAGAACAATGCATCTGAGTTCCAGGTACGGAACAAGTGCTTACATTTGAACATGAAATATGCCTGTTGTTCCAAGTGTGTTTACAGCGGTTCCTATAAAATCACTTACAATTCCAAATTCTCCCCCTACTTTCTATTTCCTTTTTCCTGCAATCATCCAAACAGATTAATGTAGAATTTCCTCAAGGGACAGGAAACCCAGATAAACTTGCATGTTCCGTATGGATGAAAAGTAATTTGCTTGCAAATACAGAACAGACATTTTCTTGTTTAGTTTTATGTTTGGTTTTCTTTTTAATGAAAAGGGGAAACAATCTTTAAAAATCTACTGTGTTGCCCATTGTACACTAGCTAACGATTCTGTTGATGCATTTCAGCTTTAGAATAAGATATCTAAATGTAGGTGTCTATATGTAGATTTCTGCAGATACAATAGGTCTTCAATCTTCCAGTGTAGTTTAAGCACCTGCTGCTAACAGAGACCTAAGGCTGATCCAGCTGTCCACATGCAGGTTGATAGACTTGTACCATTTGGGATGTCTGAGGCAATTCAAGACATTCTTGTGGAGCTTGGCCAACCAAGAGATGAAAAAAACAGATAAAATGCAGAGTGGTCTCCAGTACTACAGTATCTGGATAGGCTGCTATAGCTAAGGTATTTGTCATCACCTCAAAAGTATGTTTTCTTCTTTTTTCACAAATGGAACAGCTCAAATGTGTAAAAGCTGTGAAATAGCATTTGAGATGCACATAACACATACTGGGGTTTTCCATAGGTTTTGTTGAAATCGAAAGCAATGAGGTGCTGAGATGCATTAAATTTGACTGTATGACTTTCTGCATTTTAAAAATGTAGTAACATGGGGTTTTTTTCACAGTTATATAAGAAGTCTATGACAGAGGTAACGTAGCCTGATTTTTCTGGGAGTCTAACTGTTCAGGTACAGTGAGCCCTACCAGGAGGAACACACAGAAAAGATTAACAGAAGTATTAAAAGATCTACAGTCATTTGGGCCAGGGGAACCAAAACTGCATTCAAACAAAACATGATCTTATGAAAACAGTTAAAGACTAGATCACTAGAGTATAACCATCTTACAGAACTGGATTCATTCCTTCTCCAAACTGTTGAGACAACAATCCTAATAAATGTCTGATTATATTATAAAGTACTATGTACTCTAAAAATAAAAAACGGTGATGAAGACAGTGCTAGAAAAAGTAATAGTAGACCTTTTACATGCTAAGTATGAAGACTTTGGATCAAAACTGAAATGCTAGTTTAAATAGATGCAAATGTATTTCATGTAATTGACATAGACATTTTTGGCTAAAATTTCTTTGAATCAATTCTGTTAGAATTTTTTGATGATTGTAGATCTGTTTTTCTTTAACTCTCTTGTTAATGAAGCTCAATAGACAATTGTTCTTTGATTGTTATCAAAGGTATGTTTCTCCTCCATATTTCATCCTGTATTTATGGAAAGAGGAAAGGAAAAATTCTGAAGCCAGGTTTGGGATGTTCGCATGTGTAATAAGAATTGCCATCTGTGGCTTGAGGACATCCAGGAATTTTCTTCCCCTGGAATCATTTATTATAGCACTGTCTAAATAATCATAAAATCCAAACTCCGTCAAATTGTTTATAATGTTCCTATTGGAACATGAATTTGTACTCAGACTTTCACATTTCCAACAGCTGATTGAGAAGTCTTAGCATCCTCCCTACCAGAAAAGTCTGCAGCAGCTGTGGTCACTGTTTATAATTTTCCATGCCTATCAGGAAACATACTTGCTATTCCTGCTGGAGGGAAATTCTCTTGTGAAAGCCCAGGTTTTTCACCACTGATGCGATGATCTATCCAAGATCATCAGGGAGCATTAAACTTTTCAAGCTGTATGTCAGAATGTTTCCAGTTTTTATTTCGTATTTTTTTCTTGAAGTAGATATCAAGCAAATGTATCCATGGCAGTTAGGAAAGATTCTATTTCAGTTCCCTGTGTCTTTGTGTTTCTTGCCAAACCTTTGACTAAGTTAGCTTCTGGTGATTCATTTTATGAAATTGTTCCTGTACTATATCTGTACTTCTAAAAAGAAGCCTCTTCCATTCTATTTGCAGACTATACCTAATGGGACATCTTTATCACATACGCACCTTCTGCTTAATGTGGTAGAATTATTCTTTGGAAACCTTTTATTCAACTGCACCTAACCCTATTGGGAGGTGTCTATGAACCACTTCTTACTAATTTCCTTTACTGTTATTCACAGAAAATCAGTGAAAATTTAGAAATTAAACAAATCCATCATTAGCCTATGGCTTTTAACTACCTATTAGCTAATGGTCTAATGGTGCTTTTAGAATCACACAATGACTCATCATGAGATGCATAAATACATGACCAAGCTGCCTCTGGAGAAGTCATGAGTGAGAGTTTCCTATCTCACAGTAAAATTCTTAAACACTTGCTATAGAGCCACTATGAGGTGGCTTGCGCCTGTTCCTTTGATGGGCAGGTTGGCACACCTTGAGTATGCCATTATAGAAGAGCCTGTAGTCATAAAATTGCTGCCTGGCAGCTAATCAAATGCAAGTTTGCATTCTCATTTATTTCCTGCTCACTTGATAAATCTAGAGAGGTGACACTAATAATTATTTTAAAATCTCCTTTCTGTAACTAATAATTATTAAAAGATAATTAAATCAGATGTGCAGATCAAGCCAAGTAGTACAAGTCCATAAAGAAGGAGACAGACCATATTTTTCAGTCCTCAATATTGTTTTATATGAGGAAAAGTATCTTGATGTTTACTGAAAATTACTATGACTGCCATTATTGCCATCTCATTATTTCCAAATCATCATTATAGCAGTGAAGGAGTTTGTTTCATCTAATATATTTCTATAGCAAAAGGTTAATCTCATGCTGGAAGGCAAGGGAACCCACCTAAGCCTTTTTTTTTTTTTAATGTATTTATTGCATCAGCTCTTTCATAGGTACAAGACAAATTAGTGTTGATTGGTTCTAGGCCCATGTTTAGATATCTTTTTGTAAGGGTATGAGCCCAGTTGTGGACAGTGGATGATTTGGGGTTTTTTGTTTGAATGTGTTCTTTTGTTTTTATTTAACAGGTAGATTTTGACAAGGATCAGACAAATGCCTTTGCTTCTGTTGTTCTGCCACCAAGTTTACTGAAGAATTTAAGTCAAGATGAGTTTGAAGTGATATCCAGGGCTCAATTTACTTTCTTCAATAAAAATGGCCTTTTTCAGGTAATCTTTAAAGTGATTTAAGGCATTTTAGTTAGAGTGTATCAAAACCAGCTGCTGAGTTTCCTGTAGTGTAATAATTTCACAGCATCTCATGAGTTATAGGAATGAGAAGGTGATAACACGTGTAGGCACTATAATCAGTGTTATGCTTGGAGTGACAAAATAGTGGAAGTGCCCAAGTTGAATTTAAGGTTAATTTATGAAAAACTGTGTCCCAGATGCTTATAAACAAGGACTCTTAAAGGGCATAACTTCCATTAAAGTGTGTTAGTATAGGTGTTTGATGTTTAGTGGAGCCAGGTTCTTTTCTATCAGAAGGGAACTTGGCCTGTAACACTGTCAGGTACTCTTTATTTCTCTTTTCCTTAGAAGGGTTGTTTGACACTCATATCCAGCTGACTGCTTATTTTCAGTTGGAAACTCTAGGCTGATGGTCATCAGTCAGAGAGCATTTGTTTCTATATGTACTGTTCTTCTTTTCATAAAGATATTATCATAAGTTCATCCTATGCACTGTGTACACACTTGTGCCTTGAAACTAAAGGGACTCAGGTAGATTGAACTTTGAGTCCCATAATTTGGCAATTATATATAGTTCCTGCATGGCAGGCGACAAAAAAAAACAACAAACCAACTCAGGAAGAGTTCACAGCTTGGAAAAAAAACCAAGCAAAACCATACCTATTTTCAAAAACAAGAGTTAATTAAGAAGGAAGTATTATTTCATAGTGAACTCTACACTGAGCCTCAGAATACTTGCGTTTGTTTTCCCATTAATATTTCCAGTGACCTTTGTCTCTTGTGCATCCGCAGAACTCTGTAGTATTGTATTGTTCCTATATTATCATTTTTATTGGCAGCGTATCCAGATTCTTCAGATGATCTAGGTAAGAAAATACCCATGACCCTCAGCTGCCTTCTGAAATACACCCCAGAGTATCTGTAACTATTTGAAATAGTATTAATTTTAAACTCACTTTTGAAAAAAACAGGATTAATGTATTTAATAAAGAAACCAGAAGAATACAGATTTAGGCTTGTCGTAATGGCATAAAAACATATAAAGTCAGAATGTGTCCTTTAATTATACTAGAATATGTTTCTTATGAGTACTTAATAGTTCACTCAGAAGAAAAAAAAAAAGGAAAATCTGCATCTAAATTTGCTACTAAAATTCCGTACATATTTGATGTGTTTTTCAAACTATTAATGGGTGACACATTCAGCACAATTAGTTCAAAACATATTAAACACACATTTTAGTAAATCTAAAAATAAAAGAAGTCTTAAAAAAGGCTAAAAATAAATGCTAAAAATAAGTTGATCCCCATACCATCTAAACCAAATAATTTTATCCATTAGTATAAAAATATTTCATAAATACATTTATTTCAAAAGCAATTTAAAAAGTCCCAGTAGTATTAGCTGTATTTCTCATAATCATTCAACGTAACAGTGAAACATCTTACTGGAGGGGTTTTTTAACTGCACCTGAGAGAATGCTAGTAAGTTTTATCTTATTATTCATTAAAATCTGGTGGTTGCATCACTTACAAGACTATATGAAAAAAATATGCAAGCTATTCAGGGTGGGATTCATTTCACAAAAAGCAAGTGTACTCAGTGCACGTACCTATGCCTAACCTTGTGTCCATAAACTGCCTTTAAAGCCAGTTAATCAAAAAGAGTGGACACCGTTGAGGTCTGACATGTCTCATCCTAGTCCAGGAGTAAGCATCAGTTACCCAGACAAAGGAATAGAGTTCTACTTGAGGCACTTCAAGGTGCAGAGATACTACTCACCCACAGATATGACAATGAATCTGTAAGAGATGTGAGATCTTCTGCAACAGCAGCTGGAGACTGGCCAGGATACCTAAAAGCTTCTAAAATGGACATTTATTTTTAGGGAACCCATATTTGACCTGGATGTATATAATATGTAATATGGATTATGCTTTGGATGTACCAATTTCATTTTATTGACTAGAATGACTACTTCAGTTGTGGTCATCTTCTTATTATATGTGTAAAGTTAGGTTGGAAGAATCATCCTCATGAGTTCTGAAGCCATGAAAATAATGTGCAAACATGATAAATATGTGAATTGTGATGATTATCTAGACTAGATCAGATTCACATCTTTGTGAGCCTTGGTCTTTAATTGTAAAGAAAGTTGTTCCATCTGTGTACAAACCCAGGAGCTAGAGGAGCAAAATGAGGATCCCATGATCCAAGAGGAGGTGGTCAGAGCCTAGCTAACCTGGCTAGACACCCACAAGTCTATGGGGCCAGATGGGATTCACCCAAGAGTATTGAAGGAGATGGCAGATATGCTGGCCAAACCCCTTTCCATCATCTTCCAACAGTCCTGGAAGACTGGGGAAGTTCCACTGTACTCGAGGCTGGCTGATGTTGTGTCCATCTACAAGAAGGGTCGCAGGGAAGATCCAGGGAACTACAGGCCTGTCAGTCTGACTTCAGTGCCAGGGAAAGTCATGGAACAGGTGATCTTGAGTGCTATCATGAAGCACATGCAAGAGAACCAGGTGATCAGGCCCAGTCAACACAGGTTTACAAAAGGCAGGTCTTGCCAAACTAACCTGATTGCCTTCTGTGACAAAATGACTCAGCTGCTGGACAAGGGAAAGGCTGTGGATGTATCTTCCTGGACTTCAGCAAAGCCTTTGACACAGTTTCTCAGAGCACTCTGCTACGGACACTGTCAGCCTTTGGGCTGGACAGGCACATACTCTCCTGGGTGGAAAACTGGTTGGATGGCCGGGCCCAGAGAGTGGTGGGAAATGGTGTTAAATCCAGCTGGAGGCCAGTGACAAGTGGTGTTCCCCAGGGCTCAGTGCTGGGTCCAACCCTGTTCAATGTCTTTATCAATGACCTGGATGAAGGAATTGAGTGCACCCTTAGCAAGTTTGCAGATGATACTAAGCTATGTGGAAGTGTGGATCTCCTGGAGGGTAGGGAGGCTCTGCAAAGGGATCTGAACAGGCTGGACCGCTGGGCAGAGTCCAATGGCATGAGGTTTAACACGGCCACATGCTGGGTCCTGCACTTGGGGCACAACATCCCTATGCAGAGCTACAGACTAGGAGAAGTCTGTCTAGAAAACTACCTGGAAGAGAGGGATCTGGGGGTGTTGGTCGACAGCCGACTGAACATGAGCCAGCAGTGTGCCCAGGTGGCCAAGAAGGCCAATGGCATCCTGGCTTGTATCAGAAACGGTGTGACCAGCAGGTCCAGGGAGATTATTCTCCCTCTGGACTCAGCTCTGGTGAGCCCGTTCCTTGAATCCTGTGTTCAGTTCTGGGCCTCTCACCACAAGAAGGATGTTGAGGCCCTGGAGTGAGTCCAGATAAGAGCGACAAGGCTGGTGAAGGGTCTGGAGAACAGGCCTTATAAGGAACAACTGAGAGAGCTGGGGTTGTTTAGCCTGGAGAAGAGGAGGTTGAGAGGAGACCTCATTGCTCTTTATAACTACCTGAGGGGAGGTTGTAGAGAGGAGGGTGCTGACCTCTTCTCCCAAGTGACAGGGGAGAGGAGAAGAGGGAATGGCCTCAAGCTCTGCCAGGGGAGATTTAGGCTAGACGTTAGGAAAAAAGTTTTCACAGAAGGGGTCATTGGGCATTGGAATAGGCTGCCCAGGGAGGTGGTTGATTCACCATCCCTGGAGGTGTTTAAGGCATGGGTGGACGAGGTGCTAAGGGGCATGGTTTAGTGTTTGATAGGAATGGTTGGATTCGATGATCCAGTGGGTCTCTTCCAGCCTGGTCATTCTATGATTCTATGGTGCTAGCCTCATTATTGCTTTACTTTGTCCCTCTGTGTATTGTATTGGCTATAAGCTTGTCCCTAACTTTAGCTGAGCACAGCCTTATAGCTAAATAAACAGTTGTCTGTATTTTACTTTAGTGCACACATTATTTCTAATTCTTTCTAAGGACAAGTAAGAATATATTAAATTACCTTTGCTGACAAGACCATATGATATTTATTTCTAGGTTTTGTTATCAGCTAGAGACTGAATCCACTGAAACCTATAGAAATCTGCCCAAAGGCTTTCATAGACTTTGTGAGATGTTGAAATTTAGGTTGTAGCCATGAGATTTTCTCTTATTTGATTGCTCAAGAACTGTCTAGAAAATTGCATTTTTATTCCTCTGCAATTCCTCAGTTTTTAGGAAATTATATCACAAAGCTCCAGTATTATTTGAAATACTATTTGAAAGCTCTTGTATATGGTTCTTAAGAAATGAAATACTTTTTTTAGGGTAATCTGTACTTAACTGAAGTTATTCTGACTCTCATGAATGCAGGACAGCCAGCATGGATTCATGAAAGGCAGGTCTTTCTTGACCAACCTGTCCTCCTTCTATGACCAAGTGACCCACCTAGTAGATGAGGGGAGACCTGTGGATGTTCTTTGCCTGGAGTTTAGTAAAGCATTTGACACTGTCTACCACAGCATTCTCCTAGAGAAGCTGGCAGCTCATGGCTTAGACAGATGTACTCTTTGCTGGGTAAAATACCGGCTAGATGGCCAAGCCCAGAGAGTTGTGGTGAATAGAGCTAAATCCGCTTGGTGGTAAGTCACAAGCGCTGTTTCCCAGAGATCAGCGTTGGGGCCACTCTCATTTAATATCTTTAGTAGTAATCTGGAGGAGATTGAGTGCTTCCTCAATAAGTTTGCAGATGACATCAGGCTGGGCTGGAATGTCGATCTGCTTGAGGGAAGGACAGTTCTGTAGAGGGACCTGGATAGATGAGCCAAGCTAAATTGTATGAGATTCAACAAGGCCAAGTGCCAGGTCCTGCACTTGGGCCACAAGAATCCCACACAGTGCTACAGTCCTAAGGAAGAGTGGCTGAAAAACTGCCCAGAGGTAAAGGGCCTAGGGCTGCTGTTTGACAACTGGCTGGACATGAGTCAGTAGTGTGGCCAGGTGGCCAAGAAGGCCAACAGCATCCTGGCTTGTATTAGAAATGGTACAGCCAGCTGGAGTAGAGAAGTGATTGTGCCCCTGCACTCAGCACTGGTGAGGCTGCACCTCAAATCCTATATTCAGTTTTGAGCCCCACTACAAAAAAGATTTTGAGTTGCTGGAACGTGTCCAGAGGAGGGCAATGAAACTAGTAAAGGGTCTGAAGTCCTAGGAGAAGTGGCTGTTTAGTCTGAAGAAGAGGAGCATGAGGGGGAACATAGTCACTTTCTACAACTACCTGAAAGGCATTTGTACAAAGGTGGATGTTGGTTTCTTCTGAGAGAAGAATGGCCACAAGTTGTATCAAGGGAGGTTTAGATTGGATTTAAGGAAAAAATTCTTTACTGAAAAAATGGTGAAGTGTTGGAACAGACCTCCTGGGGAAGCATTGGAGTCACCATCCCTGGAGGTGTTCATGAAATGAATAGACATGGCACTCGAGAACATGGTTTCCTAGATATGGTGGTGTTGGATTGTACTTGATGTTCTTAGAGGTCTTTTCCAGCCCCAGTATATTCTGTGATTCTATGTGTGGTAGGATCTGATGAGCCCAGTGCTGAGCTGACAACTGACATCTTGTCAGGCTAACAAACTCCTAGACTGAAGGAATCAGGGGCTTTCAGGAGTTTATCAACCCAGATTTTTGGAGGGAAGGTGAGTGGCAACAGACTTTATTTGACCTAAGATCTACCGCAGGCAGTGACCAAGCTTCCCGTAAGGCCAACCAGGCATGCAACTATGTTGGTTGCATTGAAAGCTAATTAAAAGAAAATGCTATTTCCAAAGCACTTGCATTTTAATACATCATCAGTTTCCAAGTAAAACTCCCCTTTTGGAAAACTCACAACCTGGTACATTTTCACTGTACATTAGAAATGGCATTCTTGGTAATAATGTCAGTGTTCTATTTAAATTCCCATCAAATAAGACCTTCTAGAAAATATTGTCTCCTACAGTATGTAACAGTGCTTTGAGTTTGTTTAGTTATTCTTAGTCACTCATTGTATAATGGAGGATGATTAAGCAACTACACAAGGAATACAGGTTATTTTCCCCAAACTTTGCATCTGCTAAAAATTTTATCATTGAGAATAAGAGGAGAAAGCTAGTTCATTCTTGTTTAGGGAAATGAGCTATTCATATCATGGGTTGTTATCTCATACATTGTTTGAGTTATAATTTTGTTGGCATCAGACATGATGATTAAAAGGGGAATTTATGCCTTCTAGCATCTCTATCATTCTGTCTATATATTTTTATAAGGAAAGTAGGGAAACTTCTCTATAGACAAACCCATGATTTGATTTTATAAACACAATGTTCTTATATTACATGATCAGAAGTGTAGAAATGCTGATGATTATTTATTCTGGCACTCTGCAGAAATGAAACTGTGTATTTTGGCTTTTATGTTATGTGCTGTGTGTTTATTATATTTTTCTGAATCTTTCAAAGGATGCAGAAAATCCCGCCAATTTGACAAGTTTTGTGGTGGCGTGCAGTATTGGAAATCTAACTATTCAGGATCTTCAGGATTATGTGAAGGTTACAATTAAGCATACCAAAATTCAGGTAAAAAGAGACTGATTGTTCAGAAGAACAGGAATGCACATGATATATATTAAAGGCTAAGCATATAGCCTGATTGATTTGGATGGATTCTGAGTGAGAACGTAAACTCAAATGGAAATTATAACCTCTCCCATCCTCACACATTCCTACTTCATTCAGGATCTAACATTTATCTGAAACACTAGTTTTTGCAACTCAGAGGCAATTTCTGTGCCAGTAACTGTAGGCAAAAACTCTGCTCATGATTATGTTAGGGACCAGGGACAGAATTCGTTACACTGGAACTTTGGAATGGCTTAAATTCTTTAATCAAACATGAAATGCTTTGTTAATAGTTCCCCACATTATTTTGTTGTTAAATGGTTTTCAGCAAAGTAAGAATGGACAGAACCATGTTGTTAAAAATTATTACAATTAATTTAGGCAAATACAGACCAAATGCAATCTTTTGGCACATACTGTTTTAGTTAAAAAACGTGAGAACTTGACTCTGTTCTCAGACATGTTGTCAGTAGCTGCTCCAAAAGAGACAATAACACTAGAGAAATTAAGAAGATGTTAAAGTACAATACCTAAGTAAGTAGTTTATGTAATGATACATAAACAGCTACAGACTGGGAGAAGCCTGGCTGGAAAACTGCCAGGAGGAGAGGGACCTGGGGGTGTTGGTCGACAGCCGACTGAACATGAGGCAGCAGTGTGCCCAGGTGGCCAAGAAGGCCAATGGTATCCTGGCTTGTATCAGAAACGGTGTGACCAGCAGGTCCAGGGAGGTGATTCTCCCTCTGTATTCAGCACTGGTGAGGCCGCTCCTTGAATATTGCGTCCAGTTCTGGGCCCCTCACCACAAGAAGGATGTTGAGGCTCTGGAGCAAGTCCAGAGAAGAGCAACGAGGCTGGTGAAGGGGCTGGAGAACAGACCCTATGAGGAGTGGCTGAGAGAGCTGGGGTTGTTTAGGCTGGAGAAGAAGAGGCTGAGAGGAGACCTCATTACTCTATACAAGTACCTGAAAGGTGGTTGTGGAGAGGAGGGAGCTGGGCTCTTCTCCCAAGTGACAGGGGACAGGACAAGAGGGAATGGCCTCAAGCTCTGCCAGGGGAGATTTAGGCTGGAGATTAGGAGGAGGTTTTTCACGCAGAGGGTCATTGGGCATTTGAACAGGCTGCCCAGGGAGGTGGTTGAGTCACCTTGCCTGGAGGTGTTTAAGACACGGGTGGATGAGGTATTGAGGGACTTGGTTTAGTGTTTGATAGGAATGGTTGGACTAGAAGATCCGATGGGTCCCTTCCAACCTGGCTGTTCTGTGATTCTGTGATTCTGTGATAACCTGGTTTGTAATTTTCACAGTTCAATTAACTTTATTTTGCATTTCATTTATAATGATTATTTTAAGTTCAGGCAAAACAACCTCCACTTTGGTTTACCAAGCTTTTGCATGCTTTCAAGACTAGTTACATAAAAGACTCACTAAGAATTCCTAAGGAAGTGAACAGTAAAAAGTGTTTAGACCACGTAAAGACATCACACTCACAGGTAACTTTAGAGAGACAACAAAACATCATCATTCTGAGGATGTGGAGAAGGAACAGTGCAGAGGAACATTGCTCAGGATTGTATAATCTGGGCAGATCTGTCTTTCTAGCAGAATAAATTCTCATTTGACATTAAACAATATTTTGACAATCCAAATTATGGTTGTTCTTCTGCTTATTAAATGAAACAGTATGTTTTAAAACTTCTGTTATAAATGTATACGTTGATGAGGTTTATGTCTAAAAAGGTGAACAAAGTCTACTTTTGCATGTGTTCCTAGGAAGATCCTAAGCCTACTTGTGTCTTCTGGGATATGAACAAAAATGGTAAGTTTAAAAATACTGAGGGTTTTAAGTGGGGAAAAAAGGTGTCTCAGTTACAAACTTGATCACAGTCACGGCCATTTTGCTTCTTAATCGATCCTTGCAGAACTAGATGACATCTTTAGACAGTCATTTCTTCTGGTGAGTACAGTTGCTTGTAACACAGATGCTAAATATTCTTTTTTAAAGTTGTTTTATGTAAATTTGTTCAAGATCTTAAATCTGTAAATTAAATTTCTCTGTTTTCTGTACCTGATAGCAGTTTTTCACTCATCTGTCTGCATGTGCAAATTAAATAGTAACACTACTCGGACATATGAATGGTTCTTAACCATACTTTTAACTAGTTATTTCTTTAATGCTGGGTTATTTAATTGTGAGATAGTGCCTGCTACAAATCTTAAACATTTTCTTCTTCTGTGGAATATTTGGAATTCTATTACACACACATCATCTACCTTCTAAATGGATGGCAGTCAGCATGATGAGATCCCACATGGAGACACAACCACAAGGCAGCATTTTGGCCCATTATTCATTGCTACTGCCTAATGCATGTGTGATGTTTCTTCGTCCATTGTATAGACAAAGTCATCCTCTAGATTGACTTTCCAGATGTCTCTATTTTAGAGCTCTCTACTGAGATGTTAGTCTTTTGTACTATGAAAAAGATAGCACAAAGTAGTATCAGTCCTTAGCAGTAAGATTTCAAGTGGAGAGGTTTAGGACAGAGAGTCTTGCAAGAAACAAAATTAACCATCCAAATTGGTAGTTAAAAACAGAAAATTCAAACAGAAGAACTGAGAATGTAGGATGAGGAAAGAGGAAAAAATAATCAAGTTAGGAAGCTAAACTTAAGAAATGCATCAAAGAAGAAACACACAGGGAAGAAACTGTTTTTGGTGGCTGCTTGAGCAGAGGAGAGTTTTAAGTGGGCTTGGAACATATTCAAAGTCTTTTGAGAAATCCTGTCTTGAATTTGAGGTAAAATTCTATGGCTAGTCACGTAATTTACTGGATTTTGCCTGGAGTTGTGCAAAAGGTCTTAAAGAGTTCAGAGACCATGAATTATTTCACAAAATTACTTCATATTTTAGCAGGAAAAAAATGAAAAGAGAAGAATCAGAAATATAAGTGTTACTTTTTAACATTTCATTTTTTAAAGTAAAATCTTTCTACTTATTTTTCAAAATGGCCTTTTCAGATGGGATGAGTAGGGGATAGTTAATGTTTTTTCTAAAGGCTACAAAGGATCACTGGGATTATCCATTCTGACCTTTTTCATTACACGCTGCAGAAAGGAAGGGTGGGACTCTGCTCCTGGGCCATATATGCTTTCACGTGCCTGTGAATGTATGAGTAGGAGGGAGGCAGGTGCAGACAGCACATCAGTGTGGTAAAACAGAGTTCTAAAACCATCTTATTGTTGGGTAAAACTAAGGTGTGTCTTAATGCATGTTCTATGCAGTAGGTGTTATTCATCCCTCATTCACCAAAAAGCTCCATACTATTATTGTGGATCTACATCTGTTGCTTCTTCTCAGTAGTCCATTACTGGGACAATGATCTGGTGTGATTCTATGCAGAGATTAGGACATCTGATGCTTGCTTTTAATTGTTGTTAATGTTCACTCATTCTGTTTGAGAACACACTTAGGCATTTGCATATAATCAAGCATTAAATAAAATAAATCTGTTAAAAGAGAGGGTAACATGAGTGTGTTGAAAAGCAAGATTTTTTCCTATTTACTTTTCACAGGTGGCAATGGTGGCTGGAGCCCTGCAGGCTGCCAAGTGGATCCAGAGTCTAATGAAAATGAGACAGTTTGCTTATGCAACCACCTCACGCACTTCGGAGTCCTAATGGTAGGCAAACTCACTGTTGATCTTTCCTAGGAACTTCAGTGCAGTTTTTGTCTTAGGTCAAGAAAACTCTCATTTTTTTTTCGTTTGGGTTACTTCTTTTGCACATAATTTTAAATAATAATACATCATTTCCCACCTTTTTGTCATACAGTTATCTTTTCATAACAAAATAGATATTGATAAGGATTCGGGAATAAGGTAATGAATAAAGTTAATAATGAGAGTATGTTGTTGTTATTATGTTCTTTATGAGTGGCTAAATATTATAAAATAGTAAGTAGAATATGCCTGTGAATGTATTCTAAATTTTGAAATCACCGTGCCACAAAAGACCTGGGATTGAGACTTCTGAGCAATACCAAAATACAAATAGCAAATTATAACATCCAACTTCAAATCCAAGACATGGCTGAGTGAAAAAAGAGAGTCAGGGACTCTAAAACCAGGGCCCAATACTAACACCTCAACTAGTGAAACAGGAAAGATTAATCTTAGCGAGTCATAAGGACCTATAGGCCCCTGCCATTTCCCTTAACAATGTAATCCAACAAAAATTACCTGCAACTGAAACAGAAGGGTGTAACAAGAAGGAAATGAAGAAGAAACAAGTCTAAGTAGATTTGAAATTTCACGATCAGTAAAGTAGGAAGTTGTGTGCTGGGAAAAAAAAAAGAGTAGAAGAAAAAGTTGAGGTGCTGTTTCAGAACAAAAGAAGAAAAAAAAGAAAGAGACTCATTGTCAGGGAAAGAAAAATGTCCTACAGTTGGTAAAGCTGCTAATGAGAATGAAAAGTCGAAGGAGCACAATAATTCCCTTTCATCCTGAGATTCAGTAGGCTAAATTGCCCCTTGCAGATCAGGGTTCCAAATCTGACAAAATTTATATTTATCTCATGTCAGAAAGTATGAAGTAATACCTTCTTTCATTAAATGTGTAGAACTATATTTGCTAGCTGATTATAAATGGCTTTAATCAGCTTTGTGGATGCTTTGTAGTACAGGCCCTTTGCCCACTGAGGGCTGGTACGAGACATGTAACATATTCTATCAGAGCCTTAAGCAAAATCTCCAGACTGTGTGTCTAAGATGGGTAGAGTATAGCCTATCTGGGAGATGGAAGAGGGAACTGCATGGAGTGTATCAGCCTCAGTAGCATAATTCCTCTAGTATTCAGGTCCCTCCAGCAATTTGCATGTGTGATGTGTTTTTGAGAGAAAATCCTAGCATTAAAAAGGTGGAAAACTGCTACCTTTTCTAATATTTGATGATTTTTTTTTACACTCAGTAATGAGCTGAAACATTTCTTTCAATCTGTAATTAACATTCTTTGGCCTCTAAAATATACTGTCAGAAAAAGTGTTTGCTCCTGATCACAGCAGTGCTTCTAATGGAAGTATTTGGGGTTTGATTCTATGATTCTATGATTTAACTTGTTGCAGTGACACATAGGACGTAACCACACAAGGGAGCTGCATGCACTGACTTTCAGCTTTGGCCTTCCAGACCCTTCTTAATAGAGCTGCTCTCTTCACATCATGCTCAGATGTAGATATGAAAAAGCCACAAGCCTTTTTTTCTTTTTGCAAGCTAAATTGTGTTCTTGTTTCACTTTTAATCCCCGAAAGGAAGAAAAAAAGGGGCTTTCTTTAGGATATACTCAATGAGTCCCTTCTCTTCCTTGAATGCTTTTGTGGTAGAAGTTATTTGAATTTGGGCTTTGCTCCAATAGATTTTTACATAGTTTTGACCCTTCTAATTGCTTTTCCATTTTAATAATCTTTTCTGACTTTAACTTTGATATTAAATTATTTTCGAATAACACTCCACTTATATGTATTTACTGTTGTATAAGGTTGGGACAGGGTGTGAAAAACTACTTCTTTCTTTCTCTGTGAATAGTGAAAGTTCTGTAGCTATTAATTAATTTCCTTTTGCTAGATTGTTTTGCTAGGGGCAACAGTGACACTGACTGTAGAATGGACACCATTATGTGTTGGTATTTGCTCACATTTACAGCATGGTGATATAGATCCAAATGCTCTCATTTTTTCTTGTCCTTAAAAAGGGAAATAACACTGGCATTTATTCCCAGACAGTTCTATGTTGCAATTACAGTTGGACAGAAAAGTGGAAAAAAAAATCCTCACAGTGTTCCTGCTTCATTTCCATTTTTTTTTTTACTGGTTACTTTTTCTGACCAATACTATTTATAACTGTAGTTTGCATGTCATAACAGACTATAAAACCAAAAAGCAGTATCTTGTCCTTGGTACCACCTGTAGATGATTAGCTACACTGACTCTTACGAATTTCTAATAACAAGAAGTGATGTTGGAAACTCCACAGAATGTCATACATTTCAGTATGCATACTTGTAAATTACAGTTTCCTAAATCTTACATCTTCTTAAAGAGAGTTTTCTATAAGCAATAAAACTAAAAGCTTGAAAAGGGGACATTTTTCCAGAGAAGGACATTTGAATTCCTGGTACTGAATTATAAAGATCAGTATCAGACTGTCTATCTGCTGATCCCAGCAGTTATAATACTTAAAGCACAGTGTTTTGAAGAACTATGGGAAGGAAGTGAGAGGTGTAGCAAAACTAAATATACCCAGTAAACATGAACCCTAATGTCAGGGCTATAGTGGTGTTGCCAAAGTGCTTTTGAGTTTTGCTTGACTAATTACCAAGAATGAGTGTCGTGCTCATGGAAAGTGTGTTTGCTATAACTGATGCCTCTTACATCTCTCTTACATAGGATCTTCAGAGAACCATCACACAAATAGACTCACAGAATACCAAGGCCCTCACTTTTATCACTTACATAGGCTGCGGGATATCTGCTATATTTTCAGCTGCAACTCTTTTGACATATATTGCATTTGAGTAAGTATCAGTTCTGTGAAAAACATGACAAAGGAGGTACCTGTATGTGATGAATAAAATAAATTACTTACATGGTTAGTGTGGTTTATTTGTCTAGGAAGGGAAACCTATATTTAAAAAAAAACTGCAAAATCATGGTCAGAATGTTCTATTTGGGAATTTTTTTCAAGGGGACATAGACTTGGTTTAGTGTTAGATAGGAATGGTTGGACTAGAAGATCCGATGGGTCCCTTCCAACCTGGTTGTTCTGTGATTCTATGATTCTGTGATAAGCTCAGACTATTTCCTCCTCTTTCCAGTGTTTTGTGCTGCTTGGGCCTAGGTTTAAGGCTGATGCATCTCAGAATTTTCTCTTTTGGTAGTACAGTATCGTCTAGATTCTGAACAGATATGTATAATTTTAAAATCCTAACCAGGATTTTTCTAATGGCAAAACAAAACCTGCCTGTGTGAGTGTAACAAGTTCTAAGTGTAGAGACAAATTTCTAACTGGAACAAGTACATTCTAGAGCCCTTCAGAAAAATGTGGGAAGAGAACTAGAACGAAGGTAGATTGTGAATTGTTGCAACAATATCAGCAGTAGCTCTACAAAAGTGTGAAAATTACTCAAGGGAATGCAAAAGTTTTGAAATTATACAGTTCTGTCAACAGATGAAAGAGAAAATGAAGTCATGCCAACATAAAGGAACCTTTCTGCCTGTAACAGGGTAGGACAGAGTACCTGCTGAAGAAAGTTAGTTTACTGGTGGGGGGAAAGAGATTTCTGAGTTCTAAATATCTCTAGTGATTACATTCCTATTGCATTATTTATGCAATAGTGTTCTGGTCTAAGATGGCAGAAGTTGTTAACTTACCCCTCAGTTCATACATTCATTCTGTATCAGTTGGAAAAGAAAAAATTAATTAATCTTCATTCTTCCTAAGGTCTTATAAAAAATAAATAAAATAAAACAAAAGACAGGCTGCACTGGACAACATATGCCAAAACTTAAGCAAACATTTATGTATAAAATGATCAGAGATGAGCTTCTGGTCAGCTGTTTTTTCAAAGTTTTCATTTTTTCAGTTTTCTTCCAAAGTACAAATGACATTGTATTCTATTTAATTTGAAAGGGTTTTAATAATAATTCAGTTGCTAAATTATTGTAGCTGTTAATTAGTTCATTAAGGATCTGAAGAAGTGGTAGCTTTCCCACACCACACGGAGCAGAAGCCTTCAGTGATATCACACAGAAATACATATGAAGTACAGAAGCCTTATTGCCACAGAAGCTCACAGCTAGGAGGACATTCCTGTGCTTTTTTTTACTTTGTAAAATGGTAAACTTAGCTGCTGTAGGTGGCTTGGGTGACTGAAGCAAATTAATCTTGTACATATATTTCTGTCATTAGGAAATTGCGAAGAGATTACCCATCCAAAATCCTGATGAATTTGAGCACAGCCCTGCTCTTCCTTAATCTGATCTTCTTGCTTGATGGTTGGATTGCATCATTTGACATAGAAGGCCTCTGCATAGCTGTAGCTGCACTTCTGCACTTTTTTCTTTTGGCTACCTTTACATGGATGGGACTAGAAGCAGTTCATATGTACATTGCTCTAGTGAAAGTATTCAATACGTATATACGGCGATACATACTTAAGTTTTGCATCATTGGCTGGGGTGAGTTTGGTAGATGTAATATTTACATAGCGTGTATCTTGAAATTATGTAATATATTTGTGGTACTTCCAGAGAGTTGCACAGTTTAGTGCATTTATAAGAATGCGTATTAATCCAGGAAGGCACAAACAAAAGCATGACTCCTTTCAGAGTGTGACCACTTGAAAGCTGTCCATTTGTTCAAATAAGTACATTTGAAAAATATATATATCTGTTGAAATATGCATAGTAGAGAAAATTCCTTCACAAAAACAATTGCCGAGCTTTGGAACAGGCTGCCCATGGAAGGGGTTTAGTCACCATCCCTGAAGGTATATGAAATACATGTAGGTGTGGTGCTTGAAGACATGGATTAGTGATGGTTTGCCAGTGCTAGGTTAAGTGTGATCTTGAAACTTTTTTCCAACCTAAACAGTTCTGTAAGTCCATAAAAGTTCTGTATCACAAGTGCAGAGCAGAATCAAAATTGGCATGGTGCTCCCTTCCTCCTGCCCCACAACAGTACCAACATGCAGCCAACCCTCTCTGTTGCTGAGTTCCCCTGTATAATTTTGGGCAAATACACCACAACTAGCACTCGCTGCCCAGAGCAGCTCACAGCCTGATGAGGAGCAGAGAGAACAAATAAACTGATCTTGCTTTCCAGAGAGGCAAGAACGGGAGAGGGGAAATGTCCATGTCATATAGCTAGAGAGCCACGGCACACAAATTCAGAAACTCTTGGATTTACTCCAAAGCCTATGGAGATCTTTGCATTGTCTTTCAATAAGCTTTCAATCCAGCATCAGGTTTCTTGCCAATAAGCACAAAGCCAATGGCGGAATCAGAAGCAGTCAAGATTTCCTGAGCTTTAGCACAGTGTTTAAACCACAGAGAGATCCTGCCTGCCTCCAAGCAGTATACGCAGTATGACTGAAATGGAAAATGTAATACTGAAAAATAACTGTGAGTCTCAAGCTGCAAGGCTTTTATTCTTTTTTTTTTCTTTATCAGGAATCTGTGCCTTCTGCCTGAAAGCACATATTGTGTTTGAAATAATACAACACAATACAAAACCATTAACCTTATGGCTAGAGCACTGACCTCAGTCCAACTGATAATTGATGCCTTTCCATTGGCAACTTGCATCCTCTTTGGCAACCTCAGCTGAGGACAAGGACTGAGTGGTCGGAAAAGCAAATTAACCTCTTTCCTTTTGAATCTGTTTTGTCATAGCAAGGATAAGACATGTAAATAAGGCATGTCAGGAAGCATATGTTTCTTTTGTGCAAACTGTACCTCTCTGTACAGAGTTTTCTCCTGTGTAGTTGTCTGTTTTCCCAAAATATTTCCTTTGCCTTCCTATTAAAATGTATGTAGTTTATTTTGGGGGAACACATTTAAGTAGAGTATGTACAATCCTGTAGAAAAAGAGAAGACATTTACAGTAGAGAGAAGCAGTGGAGAAATTACAGGTTTAAATTCATGTTCTCCAGAGTAATCCACTTGACACTGTCATCTCTGGGGAAAAAAAACCAACAAAACACTCAAAAATAAGAATCCCATTACCATCCATCCTTTCAATCTCATTTTTATAATAGTTTGTTAATCTTCTGCTCACAGTAGTATGAGAGCCTGTGTGCAGTCGCACATTTAACTTTGGGTAATTAAGGGAGATTAATTTACTTTAGTTTCCTTATCATATACTAAATTAATATTTTCTACCTTACAGAACATTATGTGGCTTATTTATTAAAGCCCATTAAGTCCTTTGAAAGTTTTAAACATTTGTACTGTTTGAAATATTGTTTCCTTCTGCTTCTTTGTGCAATTTTCTGATATTGAACTACCTCAAGATAATCTGTACTAAAGCAATAGGGATAGAGACATCAATAATGCAGCTTTGCATGGTGATTTTGAAAGTTTAGGAAATTTGAAATCAAGCTGCAAGTTTTCTTGTGTTACAGGTTTGCCAGCTGTTGTGATAGCAATTGTTCTAGCAAGTGCTAATACAAACGCAAATAATATTTATGGCAAAGAGTTATATGGCAGAGACGCTTATGGACGAGGAGGAGATGACTTGTGAGTATTTTTTTTAATCTCTTGCAATTTAGCATTTACAGTCTGCAAAAAAACTGCATTGGTCAGATTGCTTTGGAAAAGTCAGAGTTTCATTAAACAAGGCAAGTGAGCAAAATTGTCTTCTACATTATTTAAATCTGAAGTGAGGAGAAGACTAAAAAAATCTGGAGGGAAATCTGCATTGCCCAATACCAGGTACAAACACTCCTCTGGCAAAAGAATAATTCATAAGTTTTGTTAAGAAAATAAAATAAAAAATACCCATTTTGGTTTATCTTAAATGAAAGCTCTGTCTTCTAGATAAAAGCAAAGATAGAAGTAGTATAAAAGTAACCTCTTTTGTAAATAAACCAGTGTAGTTCAGTAGCTTTGTCTGTTCTTCTCTTTATGTCCAGATAATAATCTGCAAATGCCAGAATTTTTATATGACTGTTATCTTATTTTCTGTTCCTTGCCCGGCAAAGATTCAGCATGATAAATAAAGGTGTCATTCTGTATTTTTTTTATAGTATTTTGCTAAACATTCCAGCCATTTGCTGCTAGAGGAATAAGTTATATCTCTCACATCATTGACTATCAAATGGCTGCCCCAAAGGACTACCTGTCCTGCTTCTTCTCCAGAGATGTACAAGTTCTCCTTTACCTCAAGTAACAGAAATTTGAGATTTTGACACTGAAGATCCGAACCTGTCCACTCTGTTACTGAAGCATCTTATGCTTCACACAGATGAAAGTGGTAAAGCTGCTCATACTGAGTCTAAACTTTTCATGATGGGACTGAAGTTCCCAGAGCTTTTTAGTTTTAACTAAAATGTGGTACAAATTTCTGATGTACTAATACTATGGGCCATACTCACTTAAGATGCCACGGGGCTTCATCCTATTTCCAAACAGAAAATAAAGGCTTCTTCTTAAAGTATAGGTCTGCATCAATGGTAACAGCCATAGGCTGTAGTCATGTAAATAACTGGAGGGTTGTTTGAATTATGTAAAAATGTGTTTTGTTATTTTTTTTTACAGCTGCTGGATCAAGAATGAAGTTGTCTTTTATGTGACTTGTGCCGGCTACTTTGGAATCATGTTTCTGATGAATATTGCCATGTTTATTGTCGTGATGGTTCAGATCTGTGGGAGGAATGGGAAAAGAACTAATCGAAGCCTGAAGGAAGAGATCCTGAGGAACCTCCGTAGTGTGGTCAGCCTGACCTTCCTCCTGGGCATGACATGGGGCTTTGCTTTTTTTGCCTGGGGTCCCTTAACTCTTCCTTTCCTGTATCTCTTCTCAATTTTCAATTCATTGCAAGGTAAGCTGAATTTCTGTTCTGTGAACAAGTAACATTTGAGCTGTTGCTATTCTGAAACATATCCAATGATTTGACTAGGAAACTCAGATCCAAGCTCTCTAGGTTTTTCCTTGGTACTAAATAATCATTTACTTCCCCTTATGTGCAATAATAATACCAGGTATATATGGGTTGAATATCTTAGTTAATTAATGTTTCAAGGTCTTTTCCATAATATACCCTGTATTATAAATAGTGCTATTACCAGCTAACAGACTACTCTGATCTGTTGAGATAAATATGATATGACCTTCAGCATTTCCTTTCACTGATTATAACAAATATAGGAAGCCTCTTTCCTTAATTTATTCCTGTACAGAATCTGTAAAGCTCATAACTCTTTTATGAGAAGTGCATAAAACAAGATTCAGTCCTGTGTGAGTGTGGAGAGATAGCACAGAGATATGGGACATTCTTTGGTTCTTTAAAGAAAAGCCAGCAGCAGTTATAGGTGGCTTATTTTTGTTTCCTTTACTGAAGCTTTGAATATTTTGTTTATCCAACATAGTTCATACTTCTGGAAACTTCTGCAAATGATAATAAAATGGTTACAAATTACAGAATTATATAGTTGACATTTAAAAGAATTTCAACTCAGAGATGCAGCTTGTGTGTGTACCAAATGACATAATAACCTCCACTCGCCTTACCCACTAATGAAGAACGACTAAAAACATAGTAAAAAGAGCAACCCATGAAGGTCATTGGAAGAACACTATATGTGTTATACTGTAATACTACACACATATTGATATAAAAAATATTTTTCCTAAAAAAAGCATAACAAAATACAAACCCAAGAGTGTCACCAAAGAGTGTTTGTTAGGTCTCAGAAATATAGAGATAAAAATATAAATTTTCCCAGGGTCAGCAAAAAACTCTCCTTTTATGGAAAAAGTACTTATTGTTAGGCTGTGTGGGTTTTTTCTGTTACAGTTGAAATGTATTTACTGTGTTAAAGGATTTATTGAGCTTTCGTGGAAGAATAATGTCATGTGTTTTGGTTTTGTTCAGTTTCAACCTAAAATGCTGGGCAAAATGGCAAAAATTGTTCGGATGTGGTGTTCTTACTGAAGACTTTTTTCCAAAGTACAGATTCTGATACTCCCCTAGCAGCATAATAAGTATTTGCTGCAATGTGTCTGTGTTAGAAATTCAGAAGGGTCTAGAGAGATTAGAAGTATGGGAAAACCATGAAAAAAAGATTAAAAATCTGAAAAGCATGCCAAGGATCAAATTGAACAAGTTCTCTGTTACCAGAATTTCCAGTGCAATCAATTAAGTTTGTATGTGCTGAGTGCTCACAAGTTTGACCACCAGTGCTTAAGTCTCTCTGGGATAATAGCACTGTTCAATGGAAAAAGAATATTTGGAAAGCAGTTAAGTCAGAAGATGAATCTGAAAACCCTGAGGAGTCAATGCCAAAAGAAGAGTGGTGAGCTTTTCATGGATTGTGGTAGCAGTGATGACAGCATATGCTTGGGCATGTCAGATAAAGCACAGGAAAATTACAATCCCACATCTGAAAATGCTTATTGATGTGTGAGGAAGAGGCAGGGAAAACTGAAGGAACAAGAAAGAGGATGTTTAAAATCACATACAACTAGTGCAGTGCGCATGTAACAGAAAGGAGATGGACTGGAGCAAAGAAAAAAAATAGGACTTGTATCAGGAACTGCTTCCTAGCAGCAAAAAGCAGTTCAGTGTGGCAAGTCTTTCTTCAGTATTAGCATGAGATTAATTATCAAGGCATCAGTAAATACACTTTCTCTCTCAAGTTTTTGAAAACTGCATGGATGTTTTAAGCTATACCAACAGCCTCCATCAACAGTTTTCTGTGCACTGGCAGTGAAAAAGTAAATCACACCAGCTACTGATGTTATTGTACTTTACTATTTCATCTACATAGGAAATTATTTTTCTCACTTTGACACTCAGTATAAAAAATCTGGGAACATCTATGATCTCTTTTTTTGGCTGCTCATTTAATACATATGCCTGGGCAAGCCAAATACTTTCAAGTCAGAGCCAAGCTAGATCCATGCCTAGGGTCTGATTTGGCTCTGGGAAACAAAACCAAAGCTGTATTACTTAAGTACATTGTAAATTTAATGAATAATAAAATACAGAGAAAAAAAAATTGGAGACCAAGCCCAGACAGGGCAAAGGCAAAGTTCTTAATGCAGTACATTCATTTTCTATTATTATAGACATAAGCATTTTATTTTTAAAACATTCAGAACATTCCAAACATTCACCACAATTTAACAAATCATCAGTTTAGTAAGTTTGTGACTGTACAGAGGTCCTAAGAGGTACTTCTTGACACAAACAACTCTGTACATCTAAGCCTATAGGAACTGCTATTGATTGCACTGGAGTTAATTATGAGCTTAAAAAAACCACACGCACAAAAATCATAGAATCAAACAATGGTTTGGTTTGGAAGGGACTTTAAAGATCATCTAGTTCCAACACCCCTGCCATGAGCAGGGACATCTTTCACAGGGCTGCTCATGGACCCTTTGAATCTAACCTTGAACACTTCCGGGGAGGAGGCATCCACAGCTTCCCTGGGCAACCTGTCCCAGTGCCTCACCACCCTCATTGTGAAGAATTTCTTCCTAATATCTAATCTAAGTCTTCCCTCCTGTAATTTAAAGCTATTGCCCCTTGTCCTAATCACTACATGCCCTTTTAAAATGTCCCTCCTGAGCTTTCTTGTTGGCCCCCTTGAGGTACTGGAAGGCCACTCTAAGGTCTCCCCAGAGCCCTCTCTCCTCTAGACTGAACAACCCCTGTCCTCATAATAGAGGTGCTCCAGCCTTCTAATCATCATCATAGCCCTCCTCTGGACCTGTTCCAACAGTCTTTCTTATGCTGAGGATTCCAGAACTGGACACAATACAACAGATAAGGTCTCATGAGAGCTAAGTAAAGGGGGAGAATCACCTCCCTAGACCTGCTGGCCATGCATCTTTTGATGCAGCCCAGGATATCGTTGGATTTCTGGGCTGTGAGCACACATTACCAGCTTATATCAAACTTCTCTTCAATAAGCATCCCCAAGACCTTCTCTGCAGGGCTGCCACATCATCCTCCATCCTGTACTGAAACCACAGATTGCCCTGATTCAGGTAGAGGACCTTGTATTTGGCTGTATTGTTGAACCTCAAGAGATTCACAGAGGCCCACTTCTCCAGGTTGTTCAGGTCCCTCTGGATGACATCATGTCTCTCTGGTGCGGCAACTGCACCACTCAACTTGCTGAGGGTGCACTCGATCTCACTGTCTATATCATTGACGAAGATATTAAACATACGGACCCCTGAGGGACACCACCTTCATGGATCTCCATCTGGACATGGAGCTGTTGACCACTACTCTCTGAAGCCGACCATCCAACCAAATCCTTATCCACTGAACAGTCCACTCATCAAGTCCGCATCTCTCCAGTTTAGAGAGAAGGATGTTGTAGGGGACTGTGTAATAGGCTTTACAGAAGTCTAGATAGATTACATTCATTGCTTTTCCTGTGAAAGCCACTAGGTCGGTCAGACATGACTTGTCTTTGGTCAAGCCCTGCTGGAAGTATCTGTGATCTTCCCAGGCACAGAGGTGAGGCTGGCAGGTCAGTAGTTCACAGGGCCATCTTTTCTACCCTTTCTAAAATGTTACCCTTCTTCCAGTCAGCAGGGACTTCTCCTGACTGCCATGAGTTTTCAGATTTCATGGATAGTGACTTGGTAACCACATCAGCCAGTTCTCTTAGGACTCTGGGATGCATCTCTCAAGTTCTCACAGTCTGATACATATTCAGGTTTCTCAGGTGGTCACAAACCTGATATTCCCCTACCGTTGGAGGGCCTTTACCACCTTGGTCACCATCTTGTTGTCCATTGACCCAGGAGAGCTGAGGAGAACAGTTGTCGATAGGATGACAGCATGAAGCCTCCTGTAGCTGGAGGAAGAAGACTTCATCAGTAGGTTCCTCTCGATCTGGTGGCCTGTAGTATACACCAACTACAAGGTTTCTTTTGTTATCTTGGTCTTTTATTCTCACCTTGGTCTTTTATTCTCACCTATAAGTTTTTGACCTGTTCATCGCTGTTCTTCAGCAACAGCTCTCCGTGCTCTATCAGTTTCCTGGTATAGAGGGCAACGTCTCCACTCCTTCTTATTCTGTCCCTTCTGAACAGCTTGTAGCCATCGATAGCCACAGTCCAGTCATGGGATTCATCCCACCATGTTTCAGTAACAGCAATCATGTCACAGCTTTTTAGTAGCATGGTAGCTTCCAACTCCTCCTGTTTGTTGCCCAGGCAGTGTGTTTGTGTAAAGGTACTTCGTCAGTGCTGCTGGCCATATCACCCTCATAGTGGAACACCCCTTATTTCCCTTAAGGCATTCTGTGGAAATTTCCTTGTTGGCTCCTGCTACTTCGCCCTCATCTCCACAAGACTTCAGCTGTGCTGCAGCGTCCCCAGTATGCCCCAGGGCAATAGGTGAAGGGCCCATCTTAGCCCCATGTAGCTCTAACCCTAGTGTGTCTTCCCACATCTTGTCATAGGCAAGCCTGGTACCTCCCCCTGCTCCTTCACATCTAGTTTAAAACCGCATCAATGAGTCCTGCAAGGTCCTGAGCAAAGATCCTCTTTTCCCTTTGAGAAAAGCAACTCCCATTTGATGCCTGTGAGCCAGGTGCTGCATAAGCCATACCATTGTCAAAAAGTCAGAGTTGTTATGGTGACACCAGCCATGGAGTTATGTGTTAGCAGACTGGGCTCATGTGTTTCTTGCAATGTCACTGTCTGCAACTTGAAGGAGGGAGGAAAAAATGACCTGAGCCCCAGACTCCCTCACTAGCCGTGACAGGACCCTGAAATACTTTACTAAATGCAAACAGAGTAACTGAAATGCAACAAAACTTGCATATGGGATGCACTAAGATATGTTTGCCTTTCTTAAATTGTGCTTTTCCTTTTTTTTTCCCCATCAGCTCCTGAAAAATTTTGCAAGAAAGAATTGTTTCATGACAACAACCTTTATCTAAGGTTTAACTGATCTTTCTGGTCTCAGCCTGGCTTGATGGCTGTAAGCCACTAGTTTAGTGCAATAACAAGTATTCATCCCAAATTAGACCTTAGCACTTTAGAGGACAGAGAATAATTTTATACTCCAGAGCATTTTTTTAACAAGGTGTACCCTGCGATTGAGTTCTACCAGTTGAAACATAGTAGGCATTAGTATATGCAACTATTCATGATGATCACAAAGGAACATTCTTAGAGGATGGCATTTAAGCACATTTGCCCACATCATGTAGCATTTATTCATGCTTAAGATATAATCATGAGGGATTTGGCAGTAACGTTTTGCCATTAGGTGTTCAGCCTTAGGTTGGCTGTCTCCCAGAGAATAAGAGTAATACAAGAACAGGCCAAGCTGTAGAATGACAGAATATTCCACAGCCAGTGCCTGCCCGGGAAGAGCCAGGAGTATATGAGATTTCCAACTTCTATATTTAGCTCCAAAGTATCTCCGTAGAATGATGAAATCGTACTATACAATCAGATAAGATGTTCTTTGCCACATTGTAGATACTTATCTTCTGTCTTGAAAACAGAGATTATACAATCACTTGAGGAAAATTAACTACCACAATATTCTTAAGTGCATTTATTGTGATTGTATGCACAAATTGTGTATTTTTCTTCAGAAGTAAGTAGCTAAACACCTAATTAGTACTTGTGAACATACTCTTACCATTTTCATAATCCTTTCAAGTAAATTCATGTGATACACATGAATCCAAGTGTCCTTTTTCAGGGCATTGTTTAATGCCAGCTGCAAGACTTTGGGTTTTAAAAGAATACAGCCCACAATTCTGTAGATATGGAATAGGAGGAGATAAAATATCTCCTTGCAAATGTAATTTTGTCGGTATTTACTCTGAAATCTTTCTCTTGCAGTCCTGTTGGATGCAAAATATTCATTTGTGTCAAAGACAAAAGCTTTTAATTGTTTTTCTCTAAGCAAAAGAAAAATTTAAAAAAAATGTAAGATCTACACTGAGCTGGATCTAGATCAATAGTGCCAGTAAAAGGGGTTCGATTCTCTCCCTTCTGATATCCCAGGCACTTACATAGCAGCTAGAGGTTGGGAAAACTTTAATTCCCATGCCTCTTGAATGAGGCATAGATGACAATAACAAAACTTTAACGTTATTTTTCTTTGCTTGTACTTAATAATCTTTGGTTAGTCTGTTTATCTTTTTATAAATACACACTTCATTTGCTGTTTATTTGGTTTTTTCACAGGTTTGTTTATATTTGTATTCCATTGTGCTATGAAAGAAAATGTGCAGAAACAATGGAGGAGACATCTCTGTTGTGGCAGATTCCGACTGGCAGATAATTCAGGTAAATGCAATTCACAGGTCCCCTCCTTAGGTGCAGAAGTAGTTCATAAAAGCCTAGGTGAACAGCTTGCTGTGTTATTTTTAATATAATACAATATAAGCCAGAGATGTGGAAAAAATAGATTAATAATAGGTTGTCACTTCACTTTAATACTTACAATTGCCAAGGGACTTTTCAGATATCACTTCATAAAAATTCTCAAGGCTTCTCTTTCAGTTTTCCACTGAAGGCAGCTGGTAATTTTTGTAGTGCTACAAGAATGGTTTTGGAAGGCCCTTTGGACCATGAAAAAAAAATCAAATAAAGATCCAGGGATTCAAACTCAGTCATTCAAAAGCCACTGTTATTCCTTTTCTTCTACATTACTGTATGTTTACCTAATTGTGTAGACTGCTAGGCTGATGTAGAAGCAATTATTCTATCTTATTTTGCTTTATCTTTGCCTTTTCAAACTGTTTTGTCCTTCACTGTACACTTCAGAAAGACCATTAGCAACTCAAAAGACACAGAAAATACGTTTAGCAGAAGCCTGATTAGGTTCCAGAACTGAAGTTCATCTTTATCTGCAACTCAGAGAGAAAAGAGAGCAGTTGGTTTGGACACGTAAAAGTGCAGCGGTGGGGACATTGTGTTTGTAGGCTCCTGCAGCTTTGACTGTCTCCTATGACATTAGGCTCCTTTGTTTAGGGAACAGGATCTTGCTTTGCTGTCTAATGTAATGATCTTGGACTGTACAATACTTGCTTATATGTTTCTTGCTCAAAGACCATGACAGAAATAGAATCATAGAATGGTTTGAGTTGGAAAGGACGTTAAGGATCATCCCCCATGGGAAGGGACATCTCCCATCATAGAAAAACACTAGGTTGGTCAGACATGACTTGTCTTTGGTCAAGCCCTGCTGGCTGTCTCTAGTCACCTCCCCATCCTCCATGTGCTTTAGCATAGCTTCTAGGAGGATATACTCCATGATCTTCCCAGGCACGGAGGTGAGGCTGGCAGGTCAAGAGTTCCCAGGGCCATCTTTTCTACTCTTTTTAAAAATGGGCACAATGTTACCCTTCTTCCAGTCAACAGGGACTTCTCCTGACTGCCATGAGTTTTCAGATTTCATGGATAGTGACTGGGTAACTACATCAGCCAGTTCTCTCAGGGCTCTGGGATGCATTCCATCAGTTCCCACAGTCTTATACATATTCAGGTTCCTCAGGTGGTCACAAACCTGATACTCCCCTACAGTTGGAGGGCCTTTACCCGGCTCATCCCCATCTTGTTCTCCAGAAATCTATAGCTGTAAATTTGCATAAGGTCATTGCCTAGTAAGGCAATACAGTCTATCATGAATAATATCAGTGCTCCCAATACCCTTGTGTCCTTTCAGTGTTGGCATCCAGGGCTTTTTTTTCTCAGTTTTTAAGTAACTGCTATGCCATCAAGGCTTTTGCTTTGCCTTGCTCTGTCTGTTTAGGGAATGTATTCTCATTGTGCACTATAAAACATATGTGCTTTTGCTTTATTGTGAAAAAAACTGATCTGTTTTCTCAAAGACTTTATACAAATTAGGAAAAGTGTATTCCTTTAGATCAGGCATCCAGATTGTTTCAAATGTTCAGTTTCATAGAATCATAGAATAACCAGGTTGGAAGAGACCCACCGGATCATTGAGTCCAACCATTCCTATCAAACACTAAGCCATGCCACTCAGGACCTTGTCCACATGTACCTTAAACACCTCCAGGGAAGGTGAATCTACCACCTCCCTGGGCAGCCTATTCCAATGCCCAATGACCCTCTGCGTGAAAAACCTCCTCCTAATCTCCAGCCTAAATCTCCCCTGGCAGAGCTTGAAGCCATTCCCTCTTGTCCTGTCCCCTGTCACTTGGGAGAAGAGGACGGCTCCCTCCTCTCCACAACCTCCTTCCAGGTAGTTATAGAGAGCAATGAGGTCTCCCCTCAGCCTCCTCTTCTCCAGGCTAAACAACCCCAGCTCTCTCAGCCACTCCTCCAAAGACTTGTTTTCCAACCTCTCACCAGCTTCATTGCTCTTCTCTGGACTCACTTCAGAACCTCAACATCCTTGTTGTGGTGAGGGACCCAGAACTGAACACTGAGTATTCAAGGAGCGATCTCACCAGTGTAGAGTACAGAGGGAGAATAACCTCCCTGGACCTGCTGGTCACACCATTTCTGATACAAGCCAGGACGCCATTGACCTTCTTGGCCACCTGGGCACACTACTGACTCATGTTCAGTTGACTGTCATCCAACACCCCCAGGTCCCTCTCCTCCTGGCAGCTTTCTAGACAGACTTCTAGTCTGTAGCACTGCATGTGGTTCATGGTGTAACTCCTGAACTGGAAAACACAGATGGATCAAATTATTTCCAGATTTTTATGCTTCTTTTGGGCAGCTAGTAGGTATGATAGAAATAAAAACCTGAAGGTCTTGAGTACCTCAGTGATATAGCTAACATGCTGTCATTAGGCCTCATATTAATTCAACCATCCCCACCAGCTTGTTTTGTATTCCATGAACCTGACACAATTTGCAGGCAGAACAGTGAAATATAAGCCAAATGTCAACTTGTATCTGATTGAAGCACACCTTAGGGCATGCTGTGATTTAGCAAAGAAACAAAAGAAGCCAAAGCTTTGCAAAACTACCATAGCTGGATCAGAGATGTAGTATCCTATATCCTATAGCAATAATTTTGGATAAAATATTTGTCTTGATTTAAATCAAGGATAAAGTGGCTTGTGTGCCTTTGGTTTGGACTTCTGTTCCATTTTGTGAATTTCATTGCAGTACAATGAATCACAACAATAAGGTTAAAGTGTGAAACTGCATGCATATATATGATACAGAAGTAGTTAGATGCATTTATTCTAGTGGCACTGGGACACCTGTGATGATTTTTTCAATGTAAGTTTTCCTTAGTAAGTTTATTAGTATTAGTTATTCAATTTAATTTTGGAAGTTGTTCAGTATGAGAGCCTATTGTGCTAATGGTTTGGACAAAACTCTTCATATGTGAACTGCTGAATAACCATTATTATTCATTGTTTTTGATAGTACATCAGTGTGCTAAACCCTTTAACAAGAAGTGCAGATCCACTAGTATGTAGTATCTGCTTCAGCAAATCAAGCCCTCAAACAATAAGACCACTGCAAATTCTCCTATCCTTCCCTTTGGATTTCTCTTTTCAAGTCATGAAATGTTATCATCCTTAGCATCTGTAGCATGCTAGAGAGCTTCACTGCTGTCTTGCATCCTGGAAAGCTGGGTTTTACTTAGAGGTCTGCTGTCCAGCCAAATGTTTGTTAAAGTGTTAGAGCCACTAATTTTAACTCATGTTGTAAACAGAAAAGTAAATCAAGTTGGAATAATTCTTGTATTTCTTAAAAACCAAAAAGGTTACCTGACTAAGGTAGCCTACCAAGGGAAAGGACGTTTTGTTTGTTATAAGCAACATTAAGAAATGCAGCTGATACTTAAAGGGTTCATAATTGAATAAATTAGACATTTAGAATCTATGTCAATTATTTAACACTTTTCAATCATTTTTAGATTGGAGCAAAACAGCAACCAATATTATAAAGAAGAGCTCTGATAATCTTGGGAAATCCTTATCCTCTAGTTCCATTGGCTCCAATTCAACCTACTTAACATCAAAATCAAAATCTACAACAAACACATATTGCAAACGAAACAGCCATACAGGTGAGTTTTTGCACTGTAACACATTGCATCTGTGAATACGTAGCTCCATGTTACAGGTACAGTAGGGATTTCTACCCAAAGGTTAATGTAAAATAATTTCACCAGTTTATATAGTCTCAGTACTTTGAAGACATGTGTTACTGTTTAATAAGAACTTTAACCTAATATACAATAGAACCAATATATAGTTCTGGTATTGGTGTCTTCCCATACTAAACAAATAAGACATGGTAAAAGAAAATATTTTAATTTTCTGTAGCACTTTAACCTTTTTGCCTAAAGAAAGTAAGTCATCTTATTCCATTGTAAACAGAGGGTAACCGAAGCACAGGGAGATGACTTTACTCACAAAAGGTAACATGAAAACTAGCAGCACAGCTGGAAATAGGGATCAAATATTTTGAGTCCAAGTCTACAGCTGATTCATTTGGTCAAACTCCTTCCATTTAACTCCAACACATCTATGAGTAAAGTGAACAAATGGAGGCTACTTGGAAATAAATACTGTGTTCCCGGAGTATGTTAATGCATGGTCTTTCCCTTCTACAAATAGCATGTTCCCTTCTACAAATATCATGCCATACCTACTGCTTATTTATTTAGATGTCAGTTTTACACATAATAATAGCCATCATTTGTATTGCCCTCATGCCATAAAAAGTGATCATTTTAAGAACATTTTAAAGGAGCAAAGAAAGAAAGGATCTGGAATGATTTGCAAGTCTGTTTGTTTATGTCTGAGAGAATACTTGTGAAAATCACACTTCTGTAAGCAGCTTTCCATGAATAGCATCTATAATATTGGCCAGTCATGGTGGTACTATTATTTTAATAGTAGAGGAGGAAAGCATCATGCTCTTTCCACTGCAGAAGATTCTCTATTCTGCAGCCTGAGAATTCCCATTTGTACTTATGGTAGATCAACATTTATACCCTTAATATTAGGATTAATGATAAAAATATGCTTAAATGGTTTTTTGGACTCATGGCTTGTTACCAGTCTGATAATTAAAATGACTTACTGCTGGAGTTTTTGCAATGTAGTATTGAAGCAAAACAATAAAAGTGTTCTTATCCCAGATAAAAAGTAAGTTAAAGTTGCCAGTAGGAACATGTTCATGTACATTTTTCAGAAGTGGTAAGGTTAATCCCATGTGTAAATTATCTCCTAAAAGGGATTGCAGTTAGTAATGTAATCATAGTTGTAATATGATTCCTTATTGGTCATTAAGAGACTACTGCTTTCTCTGTATTTTTTATATTTTAATACAATTTGCTTTGATCTCTGAAAATACACATTTTATTGTGATACTCCAAGGGAATTTTTGCAAAATTAGGTTTTTAAATGCTGACACATCTTCTCATGTGTTATAACAATAGAAAATAATATTAAAAGTGTGAATTTTTAATACTACTACACTTCTCATTTTGATGTCTTAGCTAAATTACAGCCAAATAATGTTAGAGCTACATGTCGTGGCAACTCTTATTAATATGCTTATAATGTGCTCCCTGGAATTGACACAAGCATTCATGTGTTTGTGGTGTAGATCATGTCTTCTAAGGCCCTTTCCTCATCAGTGGTGGAGAATTACAGGTAAAGTGAGAATTGCTTTTGTTGAATGCATGGTTTCAATAGGTTGGAGGAATGCCACTTGCATGATATCCTCATTGGCACAAGGGACTTTGCTAATAAGAAATGCTGCTTGTTTCTCACTGTTACATCTTGCACCATTGATGCTGAATCAAAGGATCTGTGTGCTTCAGACTCTGGGTATCTGCACTCTGCATGGGGCATGAAGCATTTCAAAAACACCAGTTTAGAAACCAGGTTGTGTCTTAACATTAATGCCTGCTTACAGCAGTCTAAGGAAAGTAGATTCACTTGAAACACCCATATACAAAGCATACATTAAAAAGCAAAACCAATCTGATCAAGCCCAAGAAAAGTTTTGAATATTTAAAAAGATATTACCGGTTCTTTAAGTTATTATATTTCTATTTGGTCTGCTGCCATTATAGAATTAGTCTTCTAGGCACTGCTTTTTCATATCCAGTCACACTTAAAATTTATGAATGACAAACTATATCTGTGTAAAAGCCGTGAACTGCTAGTTCAATGCAAAATGCACCTGTTAGGACATGAGTATTGAGTGGACACTATTGGGTGAACTAACTAAATCCCTTTGGGATCTTATGGCACTGCTGTCTCTGAGACCCATATAAACTTGTTTTAGATAGTACCATAGATAAACTTGTTGTAGGTAACTACCATATGTAACACTTATACAAATTAGAAGTTATGATTATTTCTGTACAGAATTTTGTGGCAGAACTCCCACTGACTTCTGTGATACAGGATTTTAACCCTGTACATGGGTGTGAAGCCCAATGAGCTGTAAAAAGAGACGGTCCCACTGGTTTCAAAGGACTTACATAATTCCTGTGCTTGTAAATTTTATGAGTAAATAGCTGGTGTTTAACAATGCAATGATGCTTTGTGAAGAAAAAAAAGTGTACGTATTGGCAAGGAATTTCAAAAATTTTCCCTAAAGTTGAAGAATTAACTTTTTATCTGTGTAATAAGATACTCAATATGTGGAAATACTTCAAAACAGAGTTCCATTGCCTAGTGAATACGTACATTTGAAAGGCACACATACCCAACAGTTTACTGTTACAGCTATTTGCTGCAATTCATGGACATTCTTGTGTGCTTTGAAAAAATCATCCTGATATGCCTGAACATGCCTGTTCTTTCTTTCATGAGTACAACTGGTTTGATTTCTCACTCTGCAATCCATTTCTCCTTCATGCAACGCTTTGTATGCTTTTTTGGGTTGATATCATGACTTCTTCAGGGGCGGGTTACTTTCCTGTTTATTTTTAACAAATTATTTATCTCAATAAAAAAACAACTTTTGTATGAAATCATAGCTTAAATTACATGCTAAATTGTTAAATGATCCTTTGCCAAGGAATTTTTAAAGATTATTTCATCAAGGTCTTGTAGACAGCCATCAAAAATGTCCACTTGTAAAAAACATTGCTTTGCAGGATACTCCATTTTACTGTCAGATTATGATAGTGCCAGGGTTAAAAGGATTGATTCCAGCATTATTCACTACAGTGAAAGAGATAAGAAAGCTCATTTGAGAAAATGAGACACGGACTCTTTCCTTCTCATTGCTCACTGCATGAGCTCTACCTACTGACCATTTTCTGAACAGCATTACTGTTAACTGGTAAAGCAGATTTTACCAGCCTGGATGGGAATTGTGCTGTGGTTATCTGCTTAAAGATTCAAGTCATCTTCTGCTACATTCTGCACAGAGTACATTATTTCTGTGCGTAGCTTAAAACTTCCACTGTCGAGATAATCAAGTGTATTTACTGTCATTTTCCACTACTTTATTATGTGGAGATGTTATTTACTAGATGTTATGGAGGCTACCCCTGTTCTAGTGCTATCAAAATGTTTATAGTTTGTAAGATTCAAAGCATCAACAGTAAATTACTATTATATATCAAAGGATCATAGGAGTAAGTTACACTTTAGGCAAAAGAACAGGGATGTAATTTTGAGAGAGACCTGAGAGATCTGCACACAAAACTCAAAAGAGTTCAGAAGAAGCATTGCCAACCAAAAAAAAGTTGTGTGCTCTCTTTCAGAGCAATAGTGGCAATTGAAGGCATATCTATGTGGGAGTGACATGCCTTTTAAACTATGAGTTTGCTTAATAAGCCCTAACTTCTTCTCATTGTTTTTTCCTCTTCCTAGAGAATGTTTTTCTTGACAAACCATCTTCAAAATTTGCCCAAGAGGATGGAGAACAGACATCAATCATCCCTGTCCACCAGGTTATTGACAAGGTCAAGGGATACTGCAATCCTCACTCTGACAACTTCTATAAAAATATCATTATGTCCGACACATTTAGTCACAGCACAAAATTCTGACTGGGCTTCTGAATTTTTTTTGAAACAAAGGAAGACAGAAGTCTGGCTGAAATTGAGAATACTGGATGTCACAGAATGTGACTTGTAGTTATTTTTTTTACCTAGTTCATAATGTTCTCCTGTTGACAACTTTGACTCAAGGACCAATTTCTCTATCTTTTTACTGTTGTGGAAAAAAGACAATTTTCCACCACGGTATTGAGTTATTTTTAAATGTGTGCCAGCCAACATGATGTCTGGACAGCTAATTGTAATCCTGTGTAAATATTTTTTAAGACTGAAGAGCCACAAGCCTAACTGTAAATTATATAGTTCAAACAGAAGCAGGTCCTGACTCCCAGAGAAAATAGCAAACATGTCACACAGTACAGGCAAGCTCTTATTGAACAGTTTACTGTCTTTCTTTTGAGAATATGGATTTTTTTTTCCCTACAACGCTTGCTTGATTCATGCTTCTTCACTGTCTAGTGCAGTTTGTTCTTTATTTGTAAGTGAATAAAACCCTAACATCAGTGTTAAAGGGTTATTTTACACCATTTTTGACTAAATAGACTTAATCATGCAAATCATGCTTACCAAAACAGTATGTGCTGTAAATTCAGGCTATTTTGTATCCATGTACATAGAAACACACTCTTTATATAGATGTGGTGGCTGAGAAGGGCATGCAGATTATGTTAAGCCCATTGATGTATATGGAAAGAGACAGTTGGACAGACCATTTACATCTGTGCAGACCAAGTACAGAGGGAAATCCAAAGTTTACACAAAGTCATGATTCAATATTTATTGATTGGTATGTATGAAATGTGGCATCTCCCAACACAATTTTATGTTTAATGTATTTTTTCACTAAACAGAAGATATTCAACTATGTATAGCTATACAAGGACAGACACAAAAAACCCAAGACTAACCCTGTAGTTTGGGAGCCAAGAGTGGGAGGGGAGAGACAAAGAGCTCGTTATAGAGCATGTTCTAACCTGTCTCAGTGGTATAAGACTCAACTTGATCACTTCACTCAGTATGAGTGGATGGGTGGTCAAATATAGACATTTCCGTAGCATTGGTTGAAAAATGATGTGCAAGAGTGAACAGTGGCTTAACATCACAACAATGCACAAGCCCACAGTGCTTTGCCTGTGAAGCAGTTTTTAGCTAGTAACAACATCACTGTGCTTCATCACCTGCGCTGTTCACCAGACCTGGCTCTCTGCTATTTCTACCTCTTCCTAAAGATCAAGTCGGTGCTCAAAGGAACCTGTTTTTTGTTAATGGAAGATGTGAATGCAAAAATGACATAGACCCTTAACATCCTTTCTGAAAATGATCCGCAGAATTTCTTTGAGTGTTGGCAACAGAATATGCAACTGCGTGTCAACTCAGAGGGGAAATATTTTGAAGGTGATTGTGGTTGATTTTCTTAATTCATTAAATAAAAATAGTTACAGGCACAGTCTTGGGGTTTTTTGTGTTGAACTTTATATATAGATACCTAGATCTCCCATTCTTATACCAATGCACAGAGTGAATGTGACTGAGGAAACCATAATGTGTACCACAGACAATCTAAGAACAGTGGATGGTGCTAAAACTCAAGTTTAAGTGTTTAAACACAAGACTAATACTTTGTAAGCCCGTGGGTTCATTTATCAGTCTCTGTACTTCGAAGATATTATATGTATAGTTACTTCCATCCGATGGCATTGCAACATTAGAATAACATGGAATACATTTACCAGTAATAAATAAAAAACATCTACCTGGGCACATAATGTTATCAATATCAGTATCCCCCTCTAGTTGGTTGACTTGATTGAGATTGTTGGAGGCACAGAGTTTAAAGAGCATTCAGGCAACATTAGTGAATTTCGCATTGCTATTCTGTGTGCATAATGATAACAAGTTTTGTGTGTATATGCAGAGAACAGACAAGAGCATAAAATGTTTACTTGTTTTAATCTCTGTAAATGTGTGACATGTTACCATGCAGCTGTAACTGTCAAAAGTGCATCTCTCTTCATGAAGCATGTCTTGCCCAATGACAGGTTTTATAAAAATCAAAACTATGTATGTTGCTGAAAGTATGGGCCAAAACATCAAAGATACTTTCCAATAATGTTTCCAGAGGACAATGTCTCCTAATGGAAATCTTTGTTCTTAAAAAGGCGCTTTTTTTTTTTAAACCAAACCGTCTGTAGCCAAATATGTAATTAATTGTATTCAGAAGCTGATGAGAAAATTGTGCTGAGAACTTTCAGTTGCCAAGTAGGTGGATACTCAGTGATTAGGGATATGGATTTGTGCATTTCTTTGCTCTTTGCGTGCACCTTTGCATGCAGAGATCATTTAATGCTGTGACTGCACAAATGATGTATTTTCCCTAGCTGCAAACACCTGGCAGGAGGAGAATGTCCGTCCAGAAACACTGCTGTCGCTGCACGGAACATAATGAAACCTCAGTCTTGTAACTGCAAATACTTACATGGTGGTGTGGATGAAAGTCAACACAATTCACTTCAAATGTAATTGTTAACAAGGATGAGTGTGGTCAGCTATCTTTAATAAAGGAAGCAATTTAGGGAGAGATTATGTACAAGCATTTACTGAACTTATGTTTTATCATCCCACTTGCTTAACTACTGTAGATAATAGTGTTCACATAGCAGCTTACTGTGAGATTTCCGTCTGATTGAGGTGTTCAGAAATGAATAGAAGGAAAACTAAACATTCCTGAAAAAATGAGGAATCAATAAAATGTAATAGATAAGTAAAATATAAATAAAAAGCAAACACAGTATCCTGACTGAAGCTGTGCTATTACCTAACTATCAGTTTAATGTACAGCTACCTATATTTCTGCTGAATTTTTTTTTTACTACCATGTAGTAATCTTAAACTGTCTGTGTCAGTTACATGCTCTTGAATGCTCTTAGTTCTTCAGTGTAAAGCTTCTACTTTGTAGTTGACATGCTGTAACCTCCCTTGTATATAGTTATTTATTTGTGAGGTTAAATATGTCAAATATATTTAGCTTTATTATGATTGTTCTCATTACTTTAAAACTAAGCTTCTGCTTCATCATAGAAGTAGGGGGAAAGAATAATTTCTTATGTATGTTTTTATCTGAAACACCTTATGAAACAATTTACTGTAGTTCTATCATTTACAAGTATAAGGAAACATATCAGTGTAATTTGTAATACTAGTCAGTGGAATATAGTGTAACAGGTTTGAAGATGGACTAAAGTGGAAAGAAACATTTTCAAGTAAACATTCTTGATGTTAGTGTTCCGAATTATTAAAGTCTTTTAATAGTGAATGGTTGTTTTTTTATTTTTTTTATTTTTTAGTGTTTAATGGCAAAAATTACTCAGTGGAATTCTGGAAAATATTAAGTATGTGAGACCGGTACGTGTCTAGCCAAAATGTTGGAAATACATGTGCTGCACTAGCTCCATCTCATCAGAGGAACACATTTTTGCAGTATATGCTTTTCCTTTTTTGTGATTTACTCAATGCCACATCCAGTGAATGATCTGAAAGTTAATGTAAGTTCATTTATTATAGTAGCAGTCATGTCACAGAAATTAAAGGAAATGGAGACCACAGACAATACACTGGATGATCTAGAAGTAATACAAATGAAAAAATCTAAAACTCAGGAGATATTTCTATTCATATGTTTCTTTACAGCCCCTCATTATCAATAACTTGATTTAACTTGTAATCATACTGTGACTGCTCTCTGTTGAAATATTTTAGTCAATCACTTGATTAATACACATATGTATAAACATTAAATGTGACACACTAATGGCCTACCTTTAAATGTTTACCTTTAAGGAACAGGGAAATCTGCTGAAATGTGTCAGCTACCCTGTATTTAAATCTCCTCACTGGAAATGCGCAGACTTAAGAGTTAGAGGTAATATATTTTATAAATCAATCAAAAACCCATGTGATAAGTAGCATTTATTACTGAGGAAGCTGGATGTTCCTCTTGACCATGAACACTACTCTGGAGCTTTATGCTTTGAAGAGTGTGGGAGGACTCTCTGAGGGAAGGAGCCTAGGTTTTTTTTCAAGTAGGATCTTGACAGATGCCAAACTTGGAAGGAGTGATTTGCAGCATTTGGGGGTGGTTTTATTTTTCTCCTTGTTTCATCACTTTTAAAATATCAAGAACAATTTTATTTTAATCCTCAACTGTTAACAGCTTCCTACTGTAACCCATTGAGTTACATAAAATGTCACTTCATTTTATTACTTTTGAAAGACTGATCTATAATCAGACTCATCTATGTAACCACAGGGACAGCTACCAAGTTGCAGGGTAGCAGTGTGTTATTCGTGGAGCCATTATAAAATGGTGTTATGATTTACTATATATAAAGATATAAAGCTGTATTTAGTTAAGCAAATTAGGCAAAGGACTTAGACATTTATGTTGGGGAAAATAATCCTGCACACCAATCTGTGGAGCCACTGTTTCTTGCCCAGTGATACTGCTCGGGAGACTTTCCATTTTACCCTCCAGTTAGCTGGTCTTTGGCTGCTCAGTCCATTTAATTTTCAGATCTCCTGATGCTATTGTGGCAGTCCTATCCTCAGGCCAACTATTTACTGCAGTGCTAGGCAAAGAGTAAGAGAAAAAAAGAGAAAGCAAAACTGAAAGACTGGAAGGGAAAGAAGGGAAAAGGAAAGGGTGGCTGTCAAGTCTTGCTCTGCACGTGTTTACACTTACTGCATCATTTCTTGCCCCTTCCTTAGGATATTTAACCCTAACCAGTGATGAGGCTAGGCTACTGGAGTAGGTGGAATACATCACCATGGCTATTTGTGCACCTGTCAATTAAATCTAATTTTTTACCCTCCAGCTTTAAGGTGAAATCCATCATGGTACTTTTTCTGGAAAGATAGCCCTTCCTCAGATACGTCAGCTCACTCAAAGCCGGTGCTGCTATTGTCCTTAGATTATGCTCAGATTTAGTATTCATGGGGAGTGCACATTGTGGTGATGTCCCTATGGACTGTATAACCACAGCCATTTGACAGCAGTTTGAATGACAGGGTTTTCTGAGGAGTGTTGCATGACCTACACTACAAAATAAATGCCAGTTTGAATCTTTAGCCTGTACCAGATTGCTTCAACTGGGCACTTTGTATCCAGACTATTCTATTAAGGATTCTCAAAAACCATAGCTTTGGATAGAAAAGAGTTCTCAAAAATTCTGACTGTATTCCCTAGGTGAAGTGTAGGAGAAAAAGCAAAGGCTGCTAACTCTGGTCTGATGTTTCCTTCCACTGCCAGGTTTTTCCCACACTGGGAGCTCACTGAAGCAAGGGAAGGAGAGGAACATGATAGAGCAGTGCATCCTGCTCTGCCCAGCGGGAAGGAGGGCTCCTGCCGTCCCTGTTGTGGTGCATTTCACAGCACTCCAGTTCCAAGTTCAGTAAATGCAATCATATTATGTATTTACAGACTTCCACTCTAATTTTCTTTTCCACTTGGTTGGCATGACTGCTTGTGCTTTTCCAGCAGAGGGCAGTGGCATATTGCTAGTTGTAAAGATGTTAAAATCAAAGTGAAAAATGCAAGATTCTTCCACATGAAAGCACCAGTGCAGAGATAAGTAGGAGAGTTCATATCAGGTTTGTTTGTTATTTAGCAATCTGTTATATCACAGGATAAAGCAAACATTCTGTTTTTGGGGAGAGAGAGCAGTGGGAAAGGAGAGACCTGTTTGCTTTTGTGTAGGCATATTTAAGGTAAAGAGGAATAGGAGTCTCTCTGCATTTTGCTTTGCTGGTTGCTACATTTTCTTCTTTTTTTGCTCTGAGAAAACACAATGGAGTTAGCTACTGTTACACTGCTGTCAGTGGAGCAAACAGAGCCAGCTCACTATTTCAGGCTTGCATGCTAGCTTATTCCAGTGCTGGACAAATAATTTGATCTGCTGGACTGCCACGCTGTGACTCAGAAATTCATTGGATCATCATTGTCCAGAGTATCATGACAGGCTTATACCTCCCTACCACTGTTTCCCTCAGTAGCAGAGGGACAGACTGCTGTCAGCTGGGTACTCTGTTCCACATGCTCTTTCCCCATGGCACGTACTACAGGGTCAGCTAAAGCAAACTGCAAAAATGCTTGGCCACATTGTTGACTGTACAGCTGTCCCTGAGGTTACTCTGTCATGGAGCAGGTATGACCAGAAACCTGCTCCACTGGAAAATGTTGAAATGAAAATGCTTAATCTGCAATTCTGACAAGAAATTCAAGGGGAAAAAACTCCAAACAGTTTCAATCCCCTCAGTCTGTGCTTGCCCCAGGAGTCTTACTGTGACATTCCTCTCCCTCCACATTTCCATCAGTACCAAGCTGGCACCAGGCTAAGGGGAGAGAGGCAGTCTGGGGCAGATGGGGTGGGGAAGGTAGAGAAGGACATGAACTGCTGTATTTTCTGCTATTTTTTTCTTTTAAAACAGCCCATAGTCATGGCTGCCCTGGCTGTGGGAGGAAAGAGAAGTGGGAAAGAAAGACTAAGAACAGCGAGTACTTGGTGTACAGAGCGGGGCACAAGATTAGCATGACAGGCATCATGACACCATCACTTCTCCAAAACACTTGCAGTGTTGCTGTTGCACGACTTCAGAGTCACAGCACAGCTATGTTACTTGCACATCACCTTTTGTTGAACTTACATAAGCTCGGCTCTTCACGAGGCAGGAGCCACCATGCGTTCCCCACAGTTTCTTTGTGCTCCCTACAACCAGCGCTCACTTCCCAAGAAAGGAGATAATACCAGCATGCCTCTCAGTCTGGCTGCAAAGATCTCGCTGCTCAAAAGTGGTATTTTTCTAGAATTATGTAAGGTGCAGGGTGAGCTGGTCATTATGCAGATGCTGACACCACTACTCAGATCACAGAGCTGTAATCCTCAGATCAGGACAGTGAGGGTGCTCAGGAAAATAGGACAAGTATGGGAAAGCAGCAATTACAAAGCTTTGCAGGGGCACTGGAGGACAAGGGCTGAAATGCTGTGGTTTCCCACACCGAGTGCAACTCATAGGTCTCTCAGAGGACTTTAGTGTGCATTTGCAACAACTCATTGTGGGATGGCCCAGGCTGAGTTCTGCAGGAAGGGCAGCTGGAGGGGCATGTAGCTCCAACAGCCTGGCTGGACCTTGAGCTGTGGATGAATTCTTCACTGCTTCTTTGGTGTGGCCTAGAGGTGGTGGTAACCGTGAAGCAAAATTTGAAGCAGTCAGACTAATGCCTCTTGCAGGCTAGCAGGATGTATTTAGGCCGACTGGGCTTTGAAATGGTCAGACAGACCAGCCCCCATTGGCCTTGTCTGGTTAGGTGGCAGCTTTTACCAGAGATGAGGAACTAAATTTCTTTATATTTGATGGAAGGGAAGCTGGAGTCAAGCCTACCAGTTCCTGCCAGGACTACAGTGTGGAGGTTCTTTCCTGAGTTTTCAAAGAAAAGATGATTTTGTTCAAGCCCCACACCTTGTACTTCCAGATCTTTGCACCAGTTTCAGATGAAGGCACAGTGAAGTGAGTCTGTCATGGCACTTCTGAGGTGGCTGAACAGAATTGAGAGAAAAGCCGAATGCACGTGTCATTGCAGAAAAGATCAGACTGAAAAAGGTCAGCATAGGCAGGAGAAGCCTGTTCCTGAGAATGTGGCTGTCAACTACTATTGATGGCTAATAGCCAGCTGACTTTACAGCATCCCATTCATTTATTCTCACTGACATTTAATGCCACTCAAAGATGCTTATTGGGTTTTTTACTTTGCCTGTTGTTTCCTCTCAAACAGTGTGCGATCTGGTTCAGCAAATAAGCAATTCCTTGAACATTTTTTAGCCTACCAGATGTTGTATGTGATGTTTACTACATTCAAGCAAAGAGATCCTCTCACTACGGTCAGACTGGAGAGTAAAGATGGTCTAAATTGCCTCCTGAACAAGGCAAAGAAGGATATACCCTAATGGAGCACTGCAAGACTTTCAGGACAGAGGAGACTCTCTGTCACTGGAAGTGTCTAAGAACAGACTGAACCTAGACTTCCTAAACCCACTCACACGGGTGCCACCATCATTGACAGCAGTATCAGATGACACACAGAGACAGCCTCTTCCCCTGTGATCCTCTAATTTCATGTAACTATTTTTACTAACGCAGTACACTAAATGAGGAGGAAGGTGCTCCCACAATAAATTTGTCAGTACAGTATCTCCCCAGCTTATCTTCTTCTGCTCCCCTAATTTCTCAGCTGTAAATCATTTACCCATAACAGCTACCTGATACACCAAAGAGCTTCACCCTCCCAAATAAGGACCCCTCACACATCACACTTCCACACTACCATTAAACCCCCCAAGTCGCCAACGTGTTCCCACCGAGGCAGCAGGTCCCATCACTTCACTTACTGAAGGCTCTGCTGTAGATTTAAAGAAGAGGTGACTGTAACAGGTCCTACCTTTTAAGCAGTCTGACACTGGCACAGTGCTGTGGTGCAGCTGGTCAACGGTAACCTGTCATGTGCAAGCAACACATCTGCTGAAGGAGCAGTTGCAGGTGATGTTGCCACTGCCACCTCTCAGCCCTGGTCCCTTTTAGAGGTGGTTTGCAAAGCTCTGGGTTAGACATAATCATCTCAGGGCTGATTTTGACACAGGTAAGTTTGCCTTAAAGCAAGGAGGAAAATTAGATGCCTGACGGTTCCTTAAATCTGGAAAGAGAGAGTTTTCTGCTGTACTCTGGGGGTCGGGGGAGGTTGCAGGCAGGTGCTCCCACCTCTTGTTGTGGTGTAGGTAACATGAGGTGCCTGGTTGGATGCTGGGAGGCGGCCGGGAGGTGGCACTGTGGCTGTTTTCTCTCTGATGGGGCTCCTGCCCTGGCCTGGAACTTTACTTCCCTGAGCTGCCACCATCTCTTGACTGGTGGCAGCAGAGGAAGGTGACTCGCCCAGAAGCACAGCACCTCCAGACCTTCCCTGGCCCCTCTTTGCCCAGGGAGGTGGTTGACTTGCCTTCCCTGGAGGTGTTTAAGGTGCAGGGGGATGAGGTACTGAGGGACATGGTTTAGTGTTTGATAGGAATGGTTTGAATGGGCAATGTCCAACGACATGAGGTTTAACACGGCCAAATGCCAGGTCCTGCACTTGGGGCACAACAACCCTATGCAGAGCTACAGACTAGGAGAAGCCTGGCTGGAAAACTACCAGGAGGAGAGGGACCTGGGGGTGTTGGTTGACAGCCGACTGAACATGAGCCAGCAGTGTGCCCAGGTGGCCAAGAAGGCCAATGGCATCCTGGCTTGTATCAGAAACGGTGTGACCAGCAGGTCCAGGGAGGTGATTCTCCCTCTGTCCTCAGCACTGGTGAGGCCGCTCCTGGAATCCTGTGTCCAGTTCTGGGCCCCTCAGCACAAGAAGGATGTTGAGGCTCTGGAGCGAGTCCAGAGAAGAGCGACGAGGCTGGTGAAGGGGCTGGAGAACAGGCCCTATGAGGAGCAGCTGAGAGAGCTGGGGTTGTTTAGCCTGGAGAAGAGGAGGCTGTGGGGAGACCTCATTACTCTCTACAACTACCTGAAGGGAGGTTGTGGAGAGGAGGGAGCTGGCCTCTTCTCCCAAGTGACAGGGGACAGGACAAGAGGGAATGGCCTCAAGCTCTGCCAGGGTAGATTTAGGCTGGAGATTGGGAGGAAGTTTTTCACAGAAAGGGTCATGGGTCATTGGAATAGGCTGCCCAGGGAGGTGGTTGAGTCACCTTGCCTGGAGGTGTTTAAGACACGGGTGGATGAGGTCTTGAGGGACTTGGTTTAGTGTTAGATAGGAATGGTTGGACTAGAAGATCCGATGGGTCCCTTCCAACCTGGTTGTTCTATGATTCTATGATTCTATTTAACTTGTAGGAGAGTTGCTATCAACAAGGGGCTTGTATGGGCTATTTACACCAGAAACCAGGGCACCTTTATGGACTTGGTCAAATCCGTGCCAGAGCTTCAGGTATTTGTTTCGATCCTTAAACTTCTGTGCTGAATTTATGCAGTGACCTGTGTTAGCTGCTACCTTGAGCACAGTGGCCTACCTTGCACCTCCTTTGACTCTGCCAGCTAAAATTGAGAGGCTCTTTATTTCCCCGTTAAAGGAAATCCATCCATTAATAAAGATACTGCAAAAGATACTTCAGTGTTTTATTTAAATGTAGCTGAAAAAAACATGAGAAAGAAGCTTCAGAGATAATGTTAACATGAAGAAGTTTGACCCAAAGTGTTGATATTTTCCAGGGACGGCAAGTGTTAACTTCTCAAATGCTTGGGCATGCAGACACAGAGGCTGCTGTAATGCTCCCTGTTTAAGCAGCCGTTCCAGCAGGTAATCAGCACCAGGGATGGAAAGGATGCAAGTATCAATGCATAGTGGTACCACATGTGGAGGGAGAAACATGCCAGTGCACATACACAGATCCTAGTCAGGTCTGAAAAGCAGGCCATCTGTTTCTTTTCATGTATTCTTTTCTAAAGTGCTTCATACACAATCCAGTGCAAAACCAAAACACTAGCTCCAATTGTCCCCAAGTCCAGGACACAGAAAATCACAGATAGTTTTCTATTATATTTGCAAGTAAATGGATCAACCCAGATTCATATTTAGGCCTTTAATTAAGTGGTTCTATTTCTGTTATTTGTCATACCACAGGAAAAAAAATATCTCCCTTTGGCAGAGAATCCTTCCTCCTTAGATCTCAATCTCTGCTTAACAGGCAGAGAATCCTTCCTCCTTAGATCTCAATCTCTGCTTAACAGGGTTTCTTTGTGCATAAACCTTGAATTGTCTTGGCACATACAAATCACAAGGTTTTGGCTGTCCTACGACAGGAGCTGTGGTGGCTTATTCACATAAACCATATATTCCAAAGTGTGTAGAGCAGCCCTATGACCGTGGCTGGCATGTGGTTACTTTAAACCAGCTTGCTGCTCCCATGGGTGGCACAATGCCAAGAGAAGCATTTTAATACTAAGGTGTTTGTGGAGAAGCAGCAGATGCAATAGCTAAGGAACAAAAAAAAATATTGCTTTATTAAATGTTTTGGCTCATGTGTCCATCCTAAATAATTACCGATGACTAAGTCACTGAGTACAGAAAACAAAAGTTGTTTCTCTAGCAGAAATTCATTTTTTCAGGTTGGATAGGGCCCACTGAACCAACAACCACATGTAAAATAGGACTTGTAGAAAAAGATTTCATTATATCATCTAATGTAGGACAAATTTGCTTTAACTGTTTTGCCGTACACTTGTGATTTATTAAGCTATACTATTTAAGGACAATGAGGAACATCAGCTTCTCTCAAGCTGAATGGAGCCCTCTTACTTTCTCTCCGGATGGAGGACTCGGCCTGAGCCTAGTAGTGTGCATAGCCTCCCTATATGTTTTTTCTTTTCTATCATGGAGGTCCTTTCAGTGGAAACATAATGGAAGTTAGGAACCTAATGATGTTTAACAAAGTTAAGTGCAGAATTCTGCACCTAGGGAGGAATAACACTATGCACCAGTACAGGATAGGGGATGACTTGCTGGAAAGCAGCTCTGCAGAAAAGGACCTGGAAGTCCTGGTGTATGAGTTAACTACGAGTCAGAAATGTACCCACATGGCCAAGAAGGCAAACGGTATCCTGAGGTGCATTAAGAAGTGTGTGGCTACAGGTCAAGAGAGATTATCCTCCCCCTCTTTCTGCCTTAATGAAGCCATGTCTAGAATATTATGTCCACTTCCTGGACTATCCCATTCAAGAAAGATGAGGAACAGCTGGAGACAGTCCAGCAGATCACAACAAAGATGATTAGGGGACTGGAGCATATTTTCCTATGATGAAAGTATGATGAAAGTCTGAAAGACCTGAGCCTGTTTAGCCTGGTAATCCACTTAGCTGCACAGTATTAGCTTTTAAATTCAGGTGGTGATATGATATATATTCTCACTGTAAAGGCAGCAGAACCTTAAAGCCATCAGGCTGATGCTTGACCATATGTAATCCCCTTGGCTGACCTTTCACATCCACAAAGTTTGGCATATTTTCTCAAGCACTCCGCTTTCCCTTTTCATAAATCATGGGGCTTAGACACACAATCAAGTTATCAAGATCAATCATTCAAGAAGTTTGCCCAGTCTTCCAAAGTCATCAGGACTTCCAAGGTGAAGGTTCTTCATCTGCCTCTTATTCTAACATGTTTTACCTTATACTTGCCACAAGCTAGCAATTATAACATGCAAGGGTGGAGGGAATAAATTCTCTACAATACTGAATATACCTTACATTTGTTGGTAGAATAAATGCTGTTTACAAGTTTATGGCAATGGAGTTCTAGATGAAAATGGATTCAAAATCCTGAGTAAGGAAAAGGGAATTACAGCTGGTCAGACACTGTGTAAGAGTGAATGACCCACACAGCTTGCACTTCTCTGTCTGGGATGACAAAAAGCCATTTGCAAGAACACTTACCAAAATGTAAATTGACTGTCTCCACTCGCCCTGATAAATCTATGAATTTCAAGAAATTGTCAGATAGCTTAAACCAGAAGTAAATTTATAGTTAAGACTCAGGAATAAGTCAAAGCTAAAAATCAAGGCAAAGGGCGGCCTTAGATTGTGTAATTTGTCTCTTACCGACATGAAATGCTAAGATAAAAGTCGTGCTGAGTCTAGCCCACAAGGCTGTCCCCGGACTGAGTGGTGGGTGAGTCCCGTGACAGTGTGCACCATGCAAACGGCCCTCTGGGTTGCTCTGATGGAAGAGTACCAGACTTAAAATGAGAGTTCCAGACTTGAATGTGGTACTAGCGGAGCAGTTTGTACTTATTACTTGATTAGGGACTTTGCACATGGCCTGACCCCTGAGGAAGGGAGATGCCAAGGCACCCATGTGAACTGCCCTTCAAGTGGAAAGCAAGAAGAGAGGGAGGAGAAGGTAGAGCTTTAAGTCTGTAGCCTGACATGTGGACACAATGTGTGTCTTTCCATTGGGCTCCATTTGGTCTCAGTGCAGAGTGCAGGAGCTCTTCCAGATACCCAGAAAGACATTAACTAAAATATTACAAGGGCAGTGGAGCACTAATAAATTCTGAGTCCTGTAAGTCCAGTTCACTCTGCTCAGTGGGAGTCTTTCTAGAGCACCACAGGATGAGAAGCATTTCCTCCACCAGGAAACTGCATTACAGAGTGAGACATCATCTCACCTTTCCCTCTCATTCCTGGCCCTTTTCATCTAATGGTTGCTATGTCACTGAAACAAGACCTTCCTCCTGACAGCAGCATTAGGCAAAGCTCAGTTTCTCCGAGTTCATTCATCCAACTGTCATCTTGTCCTCAAGCTCCCTGTGGATCTCCTAGTGAGCAATCCAGCACTTGGAGCACACCAACGCTCAGAGGTAGACACATGAGCAGAAAGGAGATAGGGCTTTCAAAGTAACCTACTGACACCCTAAGAGCCTCGTGCTTTTTCTGTCAGCTCCAGGCTTCCTCTGTAACACTCAGCAGGGTTGAATTTTTCACTGTCTGTTTTTCTTTGTAGCAGTTTGGAGATAACTCCAGCTAACAGGGCACTATTCTTAGCTGGCAGCCCAGCAGCAGGTGCAGCCGTGGGCACAAAGTCGCGTGTGGGAAGGCAGCATAGCCACAGCATTACCAGCCCGCTGTGGAGCCTCAGGGCTTCAAACAAGTCAGGAGTGCTCATGGATGGGGGGATGATTAAAAATAAGCTAAATTAGGCCCAGGGTATTGAACAATTTCAGAAAGTCCTTTCTAGAAATGTAGAGGAATTATCAGCTATAAGCAGCCATGGAGCATGTTGTGTTAATCCATGTGGAAATCTTTGCTGCTAGGAGCCATGCTGCTGGTTGTAACTGCAGCTGTGCCTGTACTTGTTGTGCTCCTGTAGCCACAGCAGCATCAGAAATGCAAAAGTGGGCATTTTACATTTCTTTGAGCTATTTCCTCCCTGTGGAAAGCGCTTGGCTCAATAAACCCAGTCCAGCTCCTCTGTAAAGCAGATCATGAAAAAGCATGGCAGAGAGGAAGGATGGGAAGCCAAAAGTCACTGAGATTCATCAGTGACACTAACAAGCCACAGACTCATGACCAAAGGTGTTCCTATGAAATCTGTCACATGACAAATGTTAAACTTAAATTTCTGCCTGTCATAATTGGCTTGAAATTCAGGTAAAGACACGGATTAATTGCTGCATATGTTACGAGGTAACCAAGACATCCAAGGGAATTAAGAGAAAAATTTGGGGAAAGATAAAATCTTTTTTCCTGGGATATGCGTGCAAATTATGTATTTTAATCCTTCGGCATCTTTTTTCATTTTAAAAAACCAAAACTGTTTCTACAAAGAAAAGACGGAAAGAGTGGTCAAGCGGTTTTATTTTTTGTCAGTAATCAGTTTTCATTCCACATTGGTTTCAAGTCTGCACGTCTGTATATTCAGAGGAGCCTCTCTATGCCTAAGCAGTGGCAATGGACTGGAAGCAATGCCAAGGACAACACGTTTTTCCCATTCTACAAAAACTTCTAGGATTTTTCCTCCTTAATACAGGGAAAATCCACTGAAATTAGAATTCCTAGCAAGGGATCTAGTAACTCAAGGCAGAAGCATAAGTTTTTTCTGAACTCCTCCAGTGCAGAGGTCCAACTTGAGGATGTTGCAGGCTACAATGTATCTCTGAGTTAAAAATAGTTTTACTGTCCTATGAGTGGGCAAGTAAGGCTGCAGCAGTCAGTCTAAGAGCTGCTTCTACCTTCTACAGCTCCTTCAGGCAGCCTCCTGAATGATCCTATCTATTTCATAGATTTTCATACGGATCTTTGCACTCGTGACCTTCGTCTCACCTATTATCTGCAGAACAACCAAGTTACATGTTGTACATGCCAAACTCGAATCCCAACACACCTGCAAAACCTCTGCCGGCACCCAACAACCCCATAGTGCTAGGGTCCCAGGAAGGTGCTGCTCCAGTGGCAGCCACACTTCGATCTTATCACCCAAAAAATTCCTTTTGGCTTGTAGGCTATTCTTTCAGGCGCTGCTCTTTGGTGTTGACGGGGCAAGTCAAGCTCCTGGCTTCTGCCTGGTGTTGTATAACTGCTGGGCTTGACAAAGTTGTGAGGCCCTCAAGAAAAAGATGAAAAAAAAAAAAAAATCATGAATGAAAAACAGCTGCAGCAGAAACACCTGATCATACAGCTTCAAAGTCCCTCAGCTCTGAAGCACTTGGCTGTGAATAGAAGGAGTCTACAGCTACCTCAGGGTCAGTTTTCACTCCTTTTTGTATTCTTTAAAAATATGGGGCAGAGAAGAACATTCATATGTCTTTGTGATGGTTATTGCTCATGTGCAACAATTTTTGTCACATCACAAAGTTTTATTCTGCTTTCACATAGCATCTGGGGCTTTTTAATATACAAAGTAGACCAGGCTCTTTTACCTCCTCTGACCAGTGCCTAAAAGAACATCATGCAAACACACTGCACAATCATATAGGGTGCAGGACAAAGATGCGCTCCCGACCTCCCACTTGAGCTCTTCCTTTTTTTCAAGTCATTGAATTCTCCCTCTCCCGGGTTTGAATCTCTTTGAAAAATATGAGAAAATAATTACCTTTTGTCTTTCTGGAGCTCAGGAAAAACATCTCTAGCAAAGAAGCATTCCCTGTAGGCTTGCTCAGCAGCAAAACCGATAACTCAGTGAACTTGGTAGATGACCACCAAAGGCAAGCCATAGAAGTAAGAAAAGGTTTCATAGATTGTATGTGCTGTATTTTGTTCTTTAACTGCCTGGTGAACAGAGAATTTGAATTCTAGTATGACCAAACCAGCATACTCTACAATGTTAAATTGATCAGAAAAAGGTTATTCTGAGAAGAATAAAAATTTTGTAATTAATTTCAAAATGGTCCTGGATTTCAATTTTCTTCTTTCCAATCATTCAGTCAAAGGAGGTTTCAACCACTTTGATGTGAGATTCTGAGAAAAGATTTTTGCAAATTCTCGAATAAGCAGTTTTGAGGAATCTTTGTACAGGATGCAATCAGTTTCTGCAGAAAAGTAGGTGGTAATTTTGTTACTACATTCACTACATCTGCTACTATTAAACATGTCTAATTTTTATGCTAAAGCTTTCTTACCTTAAGAAATGTTTACTGTCTTTTGTCACTGTTTGAAAGATACACAAAAACACATGGGAAACCACCATTGTACTGAGTTGCTATCAAATTCTCAAAATAGTCTGAAAAAAAAATGGGAATAATTTTCTCTAAATACCACAAGATTAAATAATAATACCACTAAGATCTCTTATAGCTGCATTCTGCTTTTTCAAACAATTATATGCACTTACGTTTTCAAGAACTTCTCTGCAAACACGAGCATTAAAAATGAATACTTTACTTTTTAAATACAATTAAGGCAAGCAACCTCAGCTTCAGTTGGCATAGATCAGCAAAGTCACACTGGTGGAATTACAATCTGCTGAAATGTTTCCCTTAAAAATCATAGGTTCTTGTCACATGTCTTTTTGTCAGTCCTTCCCACATGTTGCTTCTTTTTCAGCCCTGGGATAAATTCCAAATAATCAAGATATAAAAGCTTACAAAGCAACATGTTTACCCTTTGACAATGTGAGTCCTTTGTTTTTAACCATAAGTGATGCAGCTGGAAATATTGCCTCTACAAGAAGCCTTAGTGTTCATAAGTACTTTTAGAAAACTTTCCTGATGCTTAAATAGTTAATGCAGGGTCTCTGGTATCGCAACACACCACAGCCAACTGCAGCATAACAGCAGTACTATAGGACACCAGGTTTGGTCAGAATTATCCCCACAGGCTCCAGTGACCTGATACACACCTCCAAGGGACAACCAACACAGTCATGGGAGTTGCCAGTATTTCCATTTCTACCCTTCTGTGGGGCCTACCTTGGGTTTAGTTGTATTACTCCTCTTCCTCCTTTGCTTTTCTGGGTCATTCAGGAGGACATGGGGTCTGGAGGGATGGGGAATGGTGCTGGATTCTTCCCTGGGGAATCTGCAGTTCTTTGGTGTTCACCTGTACAGACCTGCTGGTCCTGGACAGGCATTGTGGACTCCGTGTGTTACTTTCTTACTGGAAATCAAAACTATTCCTACTGCTGCCTGGAAAATAGCCCCAATATGGTAGGTAGTCAAAGACCCCAGGCAGGAATAACTGAAGGTAAACCAAGAGTCTGTAGCCTTAATATTCATTTTTGCCTTTTTTAGAGAATTTGTTCTGGTGTTCTTTTTTACATCCACATTACTGGGACAGGTGCGAGCCTAAGTGATGTAAGAGGACTCCTCACGAAGTTCATCTTTTCAGTTTATTTTTTCTGTAACTTGAATTTACTCATAGCATCTAACAGTTACAAATAATGCAACCGCTTAACCACCTCTTGGTGCATAGTTTCCAAAATAGTAGAGAGTGTTAAGTGAAAGACCTATTTTACATTACCCCAAATCTCTTTTAAACTGGATGCTTCAATGCCCTACTCTGTACTACTGACATTATTTTTTCCTTAACCTTTACACTGAAAATATCTTATTTCAGATATTTCAGCACAGTAATGATTCTACATAGGTTTAAAAATTCCAATTACAATATAATTTTAAAGTGTTCAATACTGTTTCATGGGTGGCTCATGGAACCTTTTTTTCTGCTTCTTCTCCTTCTTTTATTCTTTTATAGAAAGCAACTTCCAATTGGGATTTCATGAGCTGTAATAGTAAGGAAAAAGGTATTATATCTTTATTTGAGGCTCAATAAACTACTCATGCAATCTAGAGTTTATGAAGGGCAATTCTTTCCACAGATTTTTTTTTTCTACTTAACCAGACAGAAACAATGTTCTGATTTATTCTTCATCCCTTTCTAGAGATTCCATTTCAGCAACACACCAGGTTCCACCCTGTGCCATGCAAGGATCAAAAAATAATTGCAGACTTTGAGCTTACAATTTACACAATAATTTTCAAATATGTGCAGCACATTCCAGTATAGAACTGATGACAGCTTCTAGGGGAAGAGCAAGCAGAAAAAATAATTAAGAAATAGGAAGAAATATGACCCTCATTTAATGATATTGCCTGGCCAAGAGGACACAGTACAGTAAACAGTATCTGTTCCGCTGTGATTCTTCAGATACAGACGGTCTAGGGATAACAGAGTATTCCGTGCCTCTGAGGATTGGTATCACTTCTTGATGATACCTTTCCATCGTACACTGTGCATGAACCACAGCAAAGGGAATGAGACATCTAGCACATTTCTAGAGGACAGTGCTGAATCAGGACCGTGTCCTCAAGTGGCCAGTCCTTGTGCCCCTCCTTCTTCCACCACTAATGCTGGTGTATGACAGCTTGACGGTGTCAGAATGAAAGGCCCTGAACAAGACACCAATGATGTTGCTTTTCATTTTTGTTGTCCAGAGAACCTTCACACTTCTGAAAATGGCACAGAAGGGAACATCTGAGAGCAACAGGGGAGTATAAGTAATGCAAGTGCAATACAGCACCGCACAGGAACACTTAGAGTGTTAGGAGAAAAATACAAAACAAAGAAATAAAAATGTTAACATTTTCTATGGCATTTACGTACATAGAATGTAATCATCTGTACTAGATCTAGCCAGGCTAGTATTAAAATTAATTTCTTATAAAAAATAGGTTTTATCTGTGTCTCACAGGATCAGAAATGAAATTTCAAGAGATTTAAAACATGGGGGGGTTGCGTCTTTTCTAAACCAGAAGCATTCAAGTATTAACATATGCTCATATTTCTGGATCCTATCACCATTGCAAAGTCCTTCAAGTTTCCTCTGCTATTTCGACTGCATGGTGAGAATGACATAATTTATATGTATGGTCCTATAAGTCAGTCCTCTCTCAATATTACAGTACTAACAGTTCAAACATTTTAAGATAAAGTTGATCATTACAGAGACAAGAAGAAAACAGAAAACATTTAAAGTAAGCTGATCTATTCTGTTTCTCTTTCTGTCAAAATTTCTAACCACAACAAAATGCCACATCAGTTCACACTTAGTATTTTGTCTGGACAATGAGTGTTATCTGCATGTGCTTTTGGAAAAAGGTATAAAAAATAAGCCATGTCAGGAGTGATCACTTGTAGCTGATTTTGAGCTAGTTGACTGGACTTGTCATTTCCACCCCCCATGCAGTACTTCACATTACATTTCAGCCATCATTTTATTCCCTTGTTGCCCAATACTGTGATATCACACTGCAGCTTCTTACTGTCACCTTTCCAGCTGAGTATCCCAAATCACCTTCAGACTTCATCAACTCTCCATTTTCCTCACAAATCATTTATGGATATATTTAATAGTACAGCCTGTAGCGATACAACTCTCATAGGGCTACATTAGTAACCTCACTCCGTTCCTAAAAGTTTTCATTCTTTATCTTTTAGCAGTTATTTATCCCTAAGGTCCTTCTTTCCTAGTTGGAGTGGGGTTTAAATGTTTTGTGTGTTTTTTAAGACCTCTGGCTAACGATCTTGCTGGATGCTTGTAAAACTCCATGTATAGTACGTGGATCTCCACATATCGCTTGCAAAGGGCTCTTAACAGCTCTGTGAGGCATAATTGCCCCTGATAACATCCATATTGCCTGTTTCTTCCTGTAATGTACTATCTACAGTTTAGTCTGCTCTTTATTAGTATTTTACTGATTTCCCAGAATGAAAAATCAGACATTTTCCAGAACCATTCTTTCAGTGACTAGTTACCTTTGTCAGCTTTCATTTCTTTGGTGTTGCTGACAGTTTAAACTATGTGTTATAGCCACAGGTTTATAGTTTATCAGTTTTATGTTTGAGATTCTTCAGAACTCATGTTATCAGCATCACCAGGTCCTAGTGATCTGTAAAGTTTGTCCTACTTCACTCAAAAGCCTGAAACACAAATACCTGCAAGAAATTCTCTTGTTTTACATGGTAACCTGACCTGAAAAGTACGTGGGTTTTTTTTTTTTTTCCTGTTTTAACAAAGTTTTTCTCATAGTATGTGTGCAAGGCAGCACACTCTCTCACCACCAAAGGGAAAATGCATTGTGTCTTTTTTTTGGTGATACTGCCTTCCTTCAGGCTGTGCCTTGACACACAGATAGCATCATCCATACAGCAGCTGGGTACAAGTGGTTCCCAGGGGTAGTTCACCTCTGAACCCCTCACTGTGACTGGCCAGCCTTTGCTTAGTGGCAGGTACCTCAGGGGATCAGGAGAGGAATAGTTTGATGGTCTTCTCTATTCATCATTTTTTGTTTGGGGCTACAAGGCAGACAGCGCAACACCAGTAACTTCACATTGCAGAATGAAAATCTATAGACAATCAATGCTTCTCCAGCCACAGTATTAATCAGACGTTCAATATAACCTGTCTCCATGAAGGTCTGTAGCTGATGCTATCTTGTAGGTATCCTGCACCTAACTAGGTACTGGAGGAATCATGTTCCAAGACTAATAATACACAGCTAATCAAAAAAAACCCAAATTAAGATATGCTCTGTAGAATACTTCAGGGAACAAGTCATCATGAATATTGATGTTTGAGGAGTAGGTGAAAAAAACCCTCATTTCAATGAGAAAGGATGAGGGAGCATTCTGGAGCAGAGCCACGTATTCTGATGGGAAAAAAAAATCAGCTTCTGAGCAGTCAAATCTGGATTCCTACTTTTCAGAATCATGACTCCTAAAAATCAAGAGAAAGTAATAACCTCATAGATATGAATTTGAGTGAGGCTAGATAAGTTACTAGAAAATATTGAGAGCCCTCCTGGAGTGATAACTCTGAACTAGATGGATTAACAAATTCTTTCCATCTCCGACTTCCATCCTTTAGCTAAGATTTCCCATAGTTTACTAGCATGCTAATTCACAGCTTTCTCCCACATACACACTCTTCTTTAGAAAATCTAATATTGGCTATGTCAGGAGAATAAATGTAGGTTTTTCTGGGCCTTTGTCCTCATTCAGGTTCGTCCATTCCTTCTTCCTCAAATATCTGTAGCTTCACTGTAGGTGCTAACTACGCATAGATTTGAACAACATAGGGGAGTTTATTCTGGACTTTTCTCAGGTGCTTTCAATACTTTTCCCAACTTCCTTATAATTTCCAACCCAAGATTAACAACTTCATTTTTAGTTGTCCTATAAATCCTCTTAGTCAGGGAGAACAAATAATTCACAGCAGGTATGTTTCTCAGTGTCTCTTCCAGTCAAAACATACAGCTTGTCATTTACTGGCAACATGATTATCATGATTCAAGCAATTTGGCTTTTCTATTAGGCCCCTCTGGTGTGTAAAGGAAAATTCACACCAGTGGGGAAGAAAAACCAGCAAATCATTAAATATTTATTAGAATATTTAAATCTTTGGCTGCAGAAAACTTTTTAACAGGGGGGCTTACTGAAAGCATGACTGCAGATAGCACTCTTGTAGTCTGCAGACACATATCCACTGGTTACAATGCTCAGTCATTCTTAGAAGGTCAGTACTGATTTTCTAAGAAAATAGACCAGATGTTGGTCATTGGCACAACTGAGTTCTTGGTCTCACAGCTGACACTGCCCACAGGAATTGTCAGGTTTGTGCTAGATTGACTGGTCAAATTATAAAAATGCTGTGTGTTCAAGGATTTATTACCACACACTTAATCGCAATCATAATGCCAAACTGGCACAGCTGTGCAAAAAAAAAAGCCTTTCACGGATAAGTTGAAATTTCAAAAATCTCTAACTCAATGAACAATTTCTTTTAAAAAAGATATTTCTTTCTTGGTAAAAGTTTAGCCTTTAGAAGGCCAACAAGTAAGTTTAAGTAAGTTAAATAAGCTTTCAGAATCTCCTGAGTTTCTTCATCATTAAGGACATAACAAATTTAAACTGGAAACATTCCCTGCTTCTCTAAAACATCTCATCCATCACAGATTTGTGTTTGTGTTGACATCTTTTTCTTTTCCCTCCAAAGAAAAGAAATTGGCTAAACAGAGCATCTGCCCAGAGCCAATCTTTTCCCAACAGAATCTGGTGCTTTCTGTACTGAAATGAAATTACTGTTTTCCAACACATACTTGTGAGAGGGGAATAGGAAGAAAAAAAAAAAAACCTTTAGCATAAAAAGGATTGTTTGATCAATTTAAACCTTGCATAAGTCCTCTCTACAAAATGGGAATATTTATGACTTTAAGGTTCTTGATAGTTAAGTCTTTATCCTTACTGCCTAACCATTTAGACCAGGTCTGTAGATATACTTACTACACGTTCAATATATGTCATAAAAAAACTCCATCCCTGAAAAGAATTTTTAAACACTGAGAGACCCAGCTTGCAGAAAATGAGCAAAACACACAGGAAGGAGACATAAATTCCAGATATTCATTGCACATGAAAAAGAAGTAATCTCAATTGAAGAAGGGATAGAAAGACTTAGAATGTATAACAGTATCTATCTCACTTGAAGGACCAAATCCTCTTATGGGACTAAGGATCCTAAATGTTAATGCATTCTTCTATAATGTGTTTTTAGAGTTAATAAAAAATGTTATGTAAAAAATTGAGACAAGAGCATATCAGGAATATAATGCCCACATCTTTGTGCAGGAAAGCACTAGAAAGTCAACTAAAATCTTTCTCAGTTACCTCTTGTGAGAGAAGACAAGACCTATTTGCAAGCAGCACTTAGCACAGGTGAAAGACATAGTGGGATAGACACTTTTTTTGCATTTTCATAGCTTTTGCCACTTACCACCAGAGCTTCTAAAAGTTGACCTCTGGACAGAGCAATGCTCCATGAGCCTTGGCCATATTGAGCTTACCAGCAACCACCTCATGACCAGGCCTCCTTGGGTCTGCAAATGGCTGATCCTGCCCATGGAGACCCCATGCTCCACTCAAGGTATGCCAGCAGGGAAACATAAAATCACAGAATGGTTTGAGTTGGAAGGGACCTTAAAGATCATCTAGTTCCAACCCCCATGACATGGGCAGGCACATGTCCCACCAGATCAGGCTGCCCAAGGCCCCATACAACCTGGCCTTTAACACTTCCAGGGATGGGGCAGCCACAGTTCCTCTGGACAACTTATTCCAGTGCCTCACCAACCTCACTGTGAAGAATCTCTTCTTAAATCTAATATAAATCCTCCTGTTCCAATTTAAAGCCATTCCCCTTTGTCCTGTCACTACCTGCCCTAGTAAAAGGTCCCTCTCTAGCTTTCTTGTAGCCCCCTTCAGGAACTGGAAGGTCACTATAAGGTCTCCCTGGAGCCTTCTCTTCTCCAGACTGAACAAGCTCAACTCTCTCAACCTTTCCTCATCGTAGAGGTGTCCCAGCACTTGGGTTATCTTCATGGTCCTCTGCTGGACCTGTTCCAATGGTTCCTTATCCATCTTACATTGAGTACTCCAGAACTGGACACAATACTCCAGGTGGGATCTCACAAGAGACAAGTAGAGGGGTGGAATCTCCTCCCTCGATCTGCTGGCTATGCTTCTTTTGATGCAGCCCAGGATATGGTTGACCTTCTGGGCTGCGCACACACATCGCCAGTTCATGTTGATCTTCTCATCAATCAATACCCTCAAGTCCTTCTCTGCATGGGGAAGGGTTCCTCTTTGTCTTTTACTCAGTCTGGCAGTTAAAGGACATGGGAAATGCAAGGTTGTGCTTCAAGGTCCTCTTGGCTTGAACAATGTGAAGACAATTTTGCTTCATCTGAATTAAGGCCTCATGTCAGCCATCCTGGTGGGGACTATGTTGCCCCAGCTTAGGAAGTATGTGAGCTCTACATTTGACACTCCCCATTCAACCCATCAAAGTGGTTCACACACCATGACCCTCCTTTTCCTTTTCTCAAATCTGTTCCAATGGTTTGTTTGCCTTATCTCAGTCTCCTGGCTGTTGTCATAGGTTGCACACTCCACTCATAACCATTGGCTTACATTCAGCATGCATTGCTGAGGATGGAGGAGGATGAGAGATGGTCTCTGCTGCTGCTTTCAGTCATCTACTCCATGCATTCTTCTCTCTCTGCCAGACCAATGCCACCTTCATTCCTCTAGACCTCGCCCTGGAAATCCATGCTAATAGAATGACTGTCATGTAGCTGAGGTAACATTCAGGTCCCACTTATGAATGGACTGCCCCTTGAGTACTTTATATTCAAAACTTTTGTCTACAAACCTGATAAAGTTCAATATACATAAGATTCAGTGAGGTTTTCTTACTGTGTCCAGTGAGAGCAACCAGCAGCAGCCAGAATTCACTTTCTTTCTGACCAAAATTTTGAAAACAACTAAATCTCCAGCTACTGATAAGCTTACTAAGAAGTTCACCTCCAGATTTCAGCGTGTATCATTGATGAAACTCTCATCATTGCTAGGGCTAATACTTTGCAAAACATATTGTTCCCTTTTTAATTTGTTATCAAAGAAAAGGTTGACTCCGCTGCTCTGGGTCTTGAGGATAAACACTGTGGTGTTCCTCCAACTAAAGGACGTTAGTCTTGTTGAAAAGAGGTCAACAGCAGTGGATAAAAATTGTTTCACACACAGCTGAATTGTCATATCCTCAACTAGACATCTATATTTTTTGTCTTTTCAAGGCCATATGCATTTGTTACTCAGGGGGTACTGTCACTCTTCGTGTGGTTTGACCAAGAGGAGATTGACACAGTGATCATAGATAACTGAAGAAAACTTTCAGGCATTCAGTTGTAGCCTGCATTCCAGAGCTGCTCTGGCACTAGAATACACTATGCCTGTACCTCTGGAGCACTCTCCACCTGTTATCACTCTCAGGAAGCACATGCTCTCACTACAAGAAAGACATTGAGGTGCTGAAGCACGTCTAAAGATGAGGAAAAAGCCTGGTGAAGAGTCTGACGAACAAATCTTATGAGGAGCAGCTGAAGTAACTGAGGTTGCTTGAAGAAAAGGAGGCTGAGGGGAGATCTTATCACTGTCTACAACTACATGAAAGGAATTTGTAGCAAGGTAAGTATTAATCTCTTTTCCCAAGTAGCAAACAAGAGGACAAGAAGAAATGTCCTCAAGTTGCACCAGGGAAGGTTTAGATTGGATATTAGGAAAAAATTCTTCACTGAAAGTAATGCCGAGCACTTTAACTGGCTGCCTGAGGAAGTGTTTGAGTCACCATTCCTGAAGGTATTTGAAAGTATAGACTTAAGGGCATGATTTAGCAATGGACTTTGCATGTTAACATAAACAATTCTATGGTTCCATGATCCAGGCAGATCTATGACCAGTCAAGCCATCGAGGCAAATGTATGAGTGGGTTAGCACTCAAATAACTATTTCACCATGTAGGTTCACACTCTGATCATTAATTCTGCATAAATAAGTTTTTTCTGAGCTGTCTATGCAGCATATGACCTTGCCGGGGCCAGCAGAGTTGAGTTTTCCAACCTTATGATCAGGAATAGCCAAGAAGTGGCTGCCTTTCTGGCTATGCTTTAAGCTAGATTTGCTCTTCTATCTGGAAATGTCCCTCACTTTAAGATTTAACATGGAACGTACTTGCCTGTACGTTCATTTCTTTAGGGAGTACATCTTCTAAGCTCCTAGGATGTGCAGTGGCTTTGTTTGGTTCAATCATGCAATTTGAAAGACCTCTTACAATTCCAAATACTGTCATCACATGATCTTTTGGGGGTACAAGTTGAAATACAGGAAATCCCACTGTAACATGGCTGACGGAACATGGGAATATGTTACCCAGAGAGATTGTGTCATTTCTCATATTCAAAACCTGACTGGACACAGCTCTGAGCTCCCTGCATCAGCTGACTCTGTTTTGAGTGTCAAGGATGAACTAGATGATCTCCAGAAGTCCCCTCCTGCCTCAACCATTCCTTTATGTTATTGTATATGAGCCACTTTATGCACATAGGACACAAGAAAGTCTTGTGATAGCCTTTCACAGTCTACGATGGTTATTAAGATTCCCATTTAGGACTGTATCTCATTCGTGTTGGAGCTGAGGTTTCAACTGCAGTTACATACCAAAAATAGCTCCTCTAGGAAAAAGGAGAGAGGTCTGTGTGGCAGCATTATAACAAAAGCACACAAAAAAAAATCTGATGCAATGATTTTGAAGTCTCTGCTACATCACAATGCAAAACATATGCTGCAGAAATTTTAAATTTTTTTAAAAAAACCTTATGGATATTCACCACTTCAAAAAAAAGTTTGATTTGATTTTTCTGGACTAAAATGTTTTTTCCTACTGCCATCAGTGAAGAATGCATTAATGAAAACAACTTTCCCATGAACCTTTGAAGCCATATGAAAGTAGGAAGAAAAATTTCTGTTCCTCTTCATATTTTGGTTTCCACAACACAAGCTGTCACTGGCAATGATGTTAAACTACCATTTCCACAGTGTATATTTATCCAGCATTCACATATCCAGAGTGAGTTGTAAAATTTCATTAATTCCATATGCATCCCACACAAAAACATCAGGGTCACTTGCATTATGAGAATACAGTGACAATTCCTTGTACAGTGTTTGTGCTTCTATAAATGAAATGCAATTCCTGACCCCAATCTCAAAATATCCACCAAGATTGGATAGCAATTTCATACACTTTATACAATATTTACATTATTCTAGAATACCTTCTGTAATGCTAATGTGTCAGTGAACTAAAATTACTTACAGCATCTTCTTAATCATAAGCAAAGATGATCACCATTACAATGAATAAGCAGCAAATTAACCCCACGTACTGCCTTAAGATGAGGGAAATATTTGGTAAACAATGTATTACTCAAGTCAAGCAAAACAGCTTTCCGGGAGGTATTTGAAAGTAATTTCTATAATTTCATGCTCATTAGCATAAAAGCTGAGAAAATTTGTTAAAATATACTTTGATAAATAGTCACCTTATTTTCTCACTGTTGAACTTCTTGTCCCTTGCCTACTGTTTTTAATGGCTCTGGAAAATAACTCTCTTCTATTTATTTGCATCCTCATCTGTGAAACAGAATTGCTGATGATATCAGATTAAACTTTGGAACAAAGCTCATTAAATATTGTTAGTCTAACCCTGCAGACTCTAAATTACTAAAGTTTCTTTTAAAATTAATGTGAGGTTGCTCTGAGAAGACTTAATTTTATTACTGTACTGCACTATTCTTCATTTTTCCAGACATCATTAAGCATAGTGCACAAACATGTGATGAAAATCTGCAGTGCATGATGAGTAAGTCCCTTGAAAACCACAAAAAATACTTAATACTGGTGATGCTTCACTCTACAACTCTCAATATCGTCATAATAATACATGATTTTTTTTCTGTAATAATGAGTGAGGTTTTTTCCTTCTTAGGGAAATGGTTGCAAAAACATAAGCAAAAAAACCAATATCTGAAAGGGCTATTATCTTGGCTATAGTAAAATATAGTCCTTTGCTTCACCAGACTACAAAAATTGACATCATGGAGTAAACCCCTCACAAAGTAGTTGGAAGTAGAAAATGTGGAATGATGAAGGGCGCATCTTTCCCTGGAGCTCTCATAGCCTGCAGCTTGCCTGCTCCAGTAAAGCATAAATAAAACTTTTGATAAATTTCTAGGAATGAGACGCAGGCATTTACACAAATTTCCCATGGAAATCCATAGGTAAGAAAACTTTTAAGACCCCATAGTCCTGATTCTTTGAATGCAGTCACAACCTAGACCAGTAACTTCTCTTTCTTCAGACTGTGGCTTACAAATGGTGATGTACTATAGTGTAAGATGCTTCCTGGTGCTAGGCCCTTTGCGGTGCCAGACCTAGAGGGGTCCTTGGAGCCCTGGCTATGCCTGGCACAGCAGGGACACATCAGGCTGCTGTGTGTTGGGGACCCGCTCAGGTGCCTTGGCACAAAACCCTAGCTGCAGGTGTCAAGTTGAGCCTGAAGCCCAAATCGACAGCTGGCAGGGCAGCTGGAGGGAGTTCATGTACCCTGATCTGTTCCCACAGCTGGGAATCCTTGCCCTGCCCAACGCATGCCCTTGCAGTCACCTAGTTTTGTGGGGTGAGGGAGTCTGAGTCCATAAAGGAGGGAATATCTGCAAGGTGTGCCCTGAGACAGAGAGCACACAGTTTCCACCTGAGATTTTCCCAGTAGTTATAATGCCTTCCTTCGACCACACTGTGCAGTCCTTACACACCTTCTAATGTGGAAATGTTGGTGTCCCACTGCTGCCATTCACCTTTTGCACTGCTGCCAGTTCAGGAAGCCTAGCTCAGACTGCAGAGTCATCATCTCTGCAAGAAGAATGTTTTGTTCAATGTTCTTTCCCTTGGGATTGAGGTTCAAACTGTTTGTATGCTATTCAGAGAATCTAGACCGCTTTAGAGAGCTATAAATTACACACTAAGCATTGTATAATAAAAAACCAGAACTATTTACATGAAGAACAACTTGAAGTTTATTTTATTTGATAATTCTTTTGTAAATTGGCATGTAATTTTTGTAAATTCTTTTGTAAATTGGCATGTTTTCATGTCTTAAATAATGATATGTATTTTATATAAGGAAAAGGCAAGACCTTTTTGTTCAATTTACCAACCTAGACTTTCTAGTCTAAAATGTGTATGGGTTAAATATGTCACTAATCTAGATCGAGCCCTTCAGTCCCAGGCATTGCATTAAAAAGTAATTCTAAACCAAAGAAACTTGTCCCCCCATTTGTATTCTAAATTTCCATGTATGGTTACTTTACGGAAGTCTGGAATTCCTGAATGCCAGACTTTGAGTTTTGTGCAGATATTAGTTTCTAAGTCACAATCTTAACTGATTGTCAGGTATCACAATGTCACAAAATATCTCATAATTTGTCTTGGTTCATGTCAACATTTTCTTTCCAATGTAAATGTCTAAAGAATCGATATACACAGGGCTCCATACCCTTTTTGATAAGAAAATAATCCTCTCTAAGAATATTGACTGTTTAAATTATTAGCAGTCATAATGCACCACAATTATACATAGAGATCTTCCAGAGACCCACGGATTAAACTTTATCTGGCAAGCAATACTGTTTTGTCTGCACTGTCCATGTCCTCAATATTGTAAGGATTAATTAAGATTAATCATATAATAAAACAAGGGGGGTATTTTTTCTAGAAATTATGTTTGCCACAGAATATGGTCAATATAATAAGTACAGCATGCAGACAAAAAACTCAGAAATTTACACTGAATTAATCCTTAAGCTAAAGCCAGGGAGGATGCATAAACTTTCTGGTAAATCATTTGAGCTGCCACTTAGTTTGATACTACCATAGATACTACTTCGTAGTAGATGCCATGATGAATTTCAGACCCCATTGAAAAGCAATGAAAATTTGTTCTGAAAATATCCTGCTGACAGAAAATGTCCAAGGTACAAGAAACGGAATTTAGTATTCAATATTTACCTAAGTGAAAGCATTCAGGGATTGATCCAGAGTTTGTGAAAGCATTTGATATCCTTCCACTGACTGCAGACGAGTTTGGTTCAGCTTTTAGAAGTGGCATAAGGGTCATCAGAGGTAAGATTTCTTTCAAATGGAAAATAACACAGTGAGGAACTAGAAGACTACAGTAATTTGATTCTGTGGGTTTTTTCTAATTATTTAAATAGGTATATACTATTAAGAAATCTAGGCTCTTGTAACATACTTTTACATTATATTGCTTTCCTATAACTTTTCACTTGAAAATCTCCAGCTGCTTGAAAAACATTAATCAAAGTTAATAGAATAAACAGTACAGAATCTCACTGTTTGAATCATAACCTAATATCTGATTTGCAAATTGATTGCAGAAAATGGAGAGAAAGAATTCTTGAACCAATGCCTAACACATTTTGGATGTCAACACTATGGTTTTAAACAGTTTTGGTTTTATGGTTACCTAAGTGGTTTTTTGTTAAAAAAGGAAAATGCATACTCTGCTAAAAAGACCGTAAAATGGCACCAAAAGTTGCCATATAATGAAGTCTTGGACCTCTTATGCCTGGCAAGCTCGCGCATAATGTAAATTGATTTTTATCTGTTTGGAACAATTTTGGTTATTATCACTTTTACAGTCACTTTACTACATGGATCAATTTGCCAATACCCAAAGCCACTTGTGTATTGTTTGTGAATAGAACTTTTATTTGACCTCACTTTTAACAATCTCCTTCTAACAAGACGCTAATGAAAGTTATTTGTATTGTCCAGGTGCTCTACAACTGGACCTGATAGGAAACCAAAGTGAATTTCCAGGGTGTGTGACACCAGGACAGCCTGCAATGCCAGGGCCCCTAGGCACTCTGCCGTGGAGATAGGTATCTGAAATTCCATTGGGTCAGTCCTTTCAAAACTTATAAAATATGACAGATCTTTACCTGTCCCACATACATTGTCTGGTAAATCACAATATGGGACATGATTTCTGATGTGTGATTTGAGGAAAATGGACTTGATAAGTAATGGCATGTGATTCAGCAGGTTGGGTTTATTGCACTGATTACCACTGGAAAGCTATTAACATTTCTCTTCGAAGGAACACATTCAAATTTTCATTAGGAAAATTTTAACACTCCCAAGATAATGAATTGGTGGGGAATCTTGTTTCTTTACAGAAATTAAAAGTGATTATCAAAATTATTGACTAACCAGTAGTAGCAGAATCAAATGACCCAGCTGCAGAATCCATATGGGACATATAAAGTTGATATAATAATGTTTAACAAGTGCGTGCCACTGTAGTTTCCCTCCAAACCACTTCCAGATTGAGCTGGCTCACTGGAACAGAACGCGAAAAGAACTGGGCATGGCTTTTCCAATAAAACCCTGCCATTGCCAATGGAAACCTGGCTGCTGGGAGCTTCCCCTTGCTGAACTTCTCTTGATGTACTCTATTAAAGAAAGAGTACCTCTGGCTACCAGAACTCATTGTGTAACTTCTGTGTGTAAATTCCCAGCTAAGAAATTGCCAGCTTGCTTTCTTCAGGCAAGACCTGCTAACAGTGAGACTTGTAAGGAAAGCAGATGGAGCTTGTTAGTGTTTGATATAAAACATATACTTCTGGAAAGGCTCTTCTCAAAAAACAACAGCCTATGTAATCTAAACCCTCCCCCATTTAACAACAGATGTTTCAGAAAGATAATTATGTCTTTTAAGATATTTATTACAGCCAGGGATTGTGTATAAAAAATTATTTAGCACTCTGATCTCCTGGGTCATTTCCATGAGGTTATTGATGGACATCTCTCACTGAGAATTGTACAAAACAAAAGGAAGTGGCAATTGGCCTGAGAAAACATAATGCAGACCAAAGGATGCTTAGAAAATACATCTGGGTCATAACGTCTGTCAAAAGCAAGTGAAATGTAAGTAACAGGTAATTTTTCAGTCTTGCTTGACATGTAAATGTGTAGTGTTGAACTAGAGAAAGGAAAATAGACATGCATTTTCTATTGGCTCCTCTGTAATAAGTTAGTCTGGCAGGCTAGATTGTCAAATAACACAATATGATCAGAATTTATGCAATGGACAGTTAAAGTAGATATTGAACAGTCACTTCAGCGAGTAATAAGTTTTGAGCTGGAGCAAACCGAATTGTTCTCAAGCAAATTCTCTTGTTCACTTACCATAACTTCCCATTCCCCTTCCCCTACTCCAGGCAAGCTTTCTAAGAGATTCCTTGTATAAATATAGGTGCTAGTGGTAGAATTCTGTCTACCAAATGCAATGAAAGTTATGCCCTTCCCTTCAAAGTAATGGGCATTTCCCCCTGGAAATGATGCTCAGATTACTGCTGAAGCTTTCATTCTTGGGTTGATCTGATGTGGGTTTTGCTTCTTCATTATGTCAAGGGAAACAAAAAAAATATTTCACTTCTACTGGAATTGCATTCTGTATTATTTCTTATCAGCTGATAAAGTTTAAGTGCACTGGTAAAAAAATATGCAGAAAACCACAAACAATGACAATGTAGAATTTTGATCTGGCACATGATACGCAGATTGCTGTGCAGATACAGTGATGAAATAGATCGGACAAGAAAATGCCATGTACAATGCTGGCTGATTCCAGCTGACTGCAAAGTGCCTCTCTCAAGCCCTCTGTCAAGGCTGAAAGACCGTGCAGAAAAATAACAACGAAATATGTGAATAATGAAGCATTAAGCACAGAGATGGGAGACAAACGCTGCTAATTCCCATTTGGCCTTGGATCTTTGTGCAGCCTTTGACAGATTTCTTCAGTCCAGGCCTTGATTTCTCTACTAACAATGCAGAGGTAACAGCCTCCACCTGTTCTATTCCCCAGCTGTCACCAGGAACATTTGACATGTGTATCACATTTTGGAGGCATATTCACTTGGTTTATTTATACTTTTCTTCATAAAGCTTATGCTCAGCCATACTGCACAGTCTAGAATTTTTGAGCACCTTCTTGCCATAGCACTGAATATGTGAAGAAGATATCAGACAGTCTTCTGGAAACCTGCCCAAATTTGGTTATAATATCAGCCCTCATGCACCAACCACAATGCGTGGGAGGCAGCCTGAAGGGGACAGAGCTTGCTGTACTACAAAGCTGCACAGAGTGAATGAGCCCCTTCTCCCAGAACCTCCCAACATCTCTGGCTAGGAGAATGCCATGGGAATTGCACAAGGAGGCTGGTGCTTCTGTCTTGCCTAGACCTTATAAAAATGTGATGATCACAACACGTTTTATAAGAATCTTAAAAATACACATAGCTGTGTATGACTATGGGCATATATGGTGAGAGGTTCAATCAGTCTTTCCAAAGCACTGATTTCTTTAAGCAAACCCACCAGAAGAAGCTCTACCAGGAAATGTATAATCCTGCATACTGTTTCATGAAGTACGCACATACTACAGTGTATGTGTACTACATTTTCTAAATTTTGTGTGTTGGACTTTGAAGCCTTAGTGTTTCTTTAATGAAGTTTTCTCATTTTAAATAAATTACTTGCTTGGATAACATTATCTAGATGATTCATAGCAAGAGACCCATCATCTGTATTTGTACTCAATATGTTGCCACAAGTGCCAGTTAGAGGCAGCACTCATTGCCTTACTCCCTTACTTAAAGGTCGAAACAGAAGGAAGAGCATTATAATGGCCTTGCTGGCTCAAGTCAGATTTTAGGCTTTGCAGCTTCATTAAATGGCATTACATCACAGGATACAGACAAGCAAAGCCTGAATTGATCCTATTTGACTGAATTCTAAATGACTGGAAAATGACTGCCTGGTTTGCTAAGGAGCAGAAATAGTGGCATGACAAATGCATGGTTCCTATGAAGATTTATGTCTTTATAGCACTTCTTGTCAGTTTATTTGATTCATCTGTGGTCATGGAACTTGGAAAATAAAGACTCATTTGCAAGATGATTTTCTAACTGTAAAAATATACCGATTTCTTGATATGTAATTTTAGAGGTATTCCATTTCACTTGATGAATCGTGCCTTATCCCAAGCACAGTAATGTCATGATATTTTGGAAGCTTATTTCATTACAGTGATAATTACCAGTCATCCAATTGACTTCTCCATTCCCTTCCTGAAAGATTTGTATATGCATTGTAAAAATGTATCTTGAGAGGATAAATTCTTTAATGAGTTGATAATTCAGGAAAAAGTGCTAAGAATCTGGTCTACTGGACCTTACATCAGCATGATTTTTAGTAGTTCATCTCACCTTTAGATCTGATTTTACCCTTCTCCAGAAAATCTCATAAGGATTATTTCACAAAAATTGTCTCCAGAAAACCTCAGCAACTGGCTTATTCAGAGGATGTTGAGATGATATAACACCTTAGTTTACTACTGTGACCAACAAATGGAGTTCTCTATTTCTGAAGTTCTGTGCAATAGGGAATACACTGTTTTTTTTTTTGTTTTTTTTTTACATGAGTGATTCAGTTTGTGAGGAGCAGTTTAATTCTCTTCAATTTCCAACCTTAATTTTTCAGGGAGAATCTGATCATGCAAAGTAAAAAGAGTGTCCCCAAAACAGTTTTATTAAACACACTAACTAAGAAGTTCTCTTGCAGAGTCCTCTAAATATACAGTTCTGGTTAAGAAAGGGTAGAATAAACCTATTTTTTGACAACACTAATTCTCAGATTAAATACCATGGTTTTCTCTCAAGGCAAAGAATAGTTGATTTTGGAATTCAGTAGGAAATTCTTTGCAATCACTTGGCATGGTAGAGGATGGTTTGGGGAAAAAATGAAGCATTAAGGAACCCTTCCGCGGCCAAAATTAATGTGCTTGATATGCTGGGATTTGAAGTTCTACATTTTCTTTGCTGGTCTCTCCTGGAATATTTTTTGAGCAGACTGAGTGAAAAGAAGGAAAAAGATGTCATCTTTCCACTTCCTGAGGATGTTTTTTGACTTACAAATAAGACTAAGAATAAATGTCTGAGAATAAATGAATGAGGTATCATAACCAGATAGAGTAATACCTCCTCTGGAGTTGGAGAACAGAGCATGCCAGGAGAAAGATGCTCAAGAATTACATTAGTCAGCCCTGATGCCCCAGGCTTTTTCAGAACAAGGCCTACAGAGAAGAAAGGTATGCATGTAGGTCATTGGAAAAATGAAAAACATACAGAAGCAAGAAAATTAACAAACTTATGTTAATAAACAAGAGTTCTAAACATTTGGATTGATATTAAAAGTACTGCTTTTCTTGAAAAAGTACTGCTTTGCTTGTAGAGTAATTTTGATTACGAAACAGATGATCAATTTCAACCTTATTATCATAATTATTTTGGCACTCCTTTTCAGTCCTCTTCTGGCAGTGTAATTCAATAATTCCAATACCAGAGCCTATTTCTATGGCATTTTTGTGTTTGTCGATATGCATTTGCAGCAAAGAAGACTTGAAAGGTTTGGGGGTTGGATATGACTTCAGCAACCATCCAAACATCTGAAAGATTGTCCTGTCTTCAAGCATCATGCATTTTTTGAGAAAGATAAAAAGTCATTGGGAATTTCACAAAGACATCCCTTCTCTGAGATTTCTGCCACTTCTGATTCTGTCCATGTCCTTCTGATTCTGATCCATGTCAAATACATTAGAAATACATAAAAATTAATTTCTTTACTTTTTCTGAATTAATTCATGTGAATGAGGCCATTTTCAGTGCTTAAGATAGAAGCAGATGTGGGCACAATCATCTGCAAAGACTCCTTCTGAGAACTTGAAGAAAGATAATGAGGTAAAAACATTTCGAAAGCGAGGGGAAACAGGTCTTTTTTACCGTAGGTGTAGTTCAGTCATGAAAGAGACCCTGATTTGGGACTGTATTAGCTGATCAAAAGCATTAGGGCCACATGACATAAAATCAGATCTGTTATGAACTCATCAAAACAGTCTGTTCATTCAACTTGGATCTGTAGCATAGCCCTCATTTCAGTCTGAGCTTTATCTACCCTCCTGTCCCAAAGGCAATATAAAACCTGTATCATTTTACACAACAGAAATTCAGATGTGTACCAACGACTGACCTGGGTCCAAAACAGGGGCCATAGCAATGCCCGAAACAGGTCAGATTGGAAAAATGGCCAAATTAAGGAGAAGATGATTTGAATGCAAAATACAGAGTAGATTACTAAAATGTAAGAAGAAAGAAGTGCTTTCAAACTTTCTAATCGATTCTTTCAGCAATTCTATTTTATTCCTATTTCCCCATCACATAGCATTCTGCCTTTTTAGGAGATGTCAGCAAGTCTGGAAAAGAAGTAGTGCAAAGTTATGGCATTGCACAGTAATATAGCTCATTTTCAAAGGTGATACAAATCAAACTCAAGAAAAAATTTGCAGAGAGCAAGGAAAAGTTTTTTCAAAAGAAATGAGAGCCCTGTTTTTTAACAACTGCTCAGCTTTCAAAACAGAGTTGCCTTTTCTGAGTAAGAGAAGCAGGGGCATATAGGTTGCTGTACTGGGACTAAGCTAGGGCTTTATCATTAATTAAGTTCAAGTCATGAAAGCTTGGATTAAGGTTTAGTGGCTAACCTATTGCATTTCAGTTTCACTACGGACAAGGTCATTTTGCATAAATCCATAACACTGCTTTCTGACTATATTTTGGAGACCTGTACTTTTATTTTTTTTAACACTACATGCAACAGGATAGAGTGGATGATGATTTATAGAAGCTGGTATTAAAAACACATTTTAAAGTTCTGGAAATAGATCCTGTAATACTTGTCTGCATCAGTCTGTTAGTGGTCATGGTATACTGTACCAATCCACGGAGCAAGCATTTACACTGAACTCTTTCATGCTCTGCAGATGGGAAGATTCTACTAGTGAAGTGAGATGTATTTCAGCATGACTAATGATTACAAGATCAGACCAGTGTTTATAAGATCAGACATACTTGAAACTTGCTGGAGCACTAAGCCACTGATGGTGAGATGAAAGAATTGTGGAGAACTTGATGGTCTCCCACCCAGCAATCAGCCTTGGGGAAGATAGTTTTGTAAAAAGCAGTAATAAAATGGCCCCATATCTGAGAGCTGTAGCATTAGTCTGAGGGTATTGTCATGGCCTCACTGATTGATGTAGTACACATCAAAATTACAGTTTAAACAAAAAGGCAGAAATGAGGCTGGGCTTTTTGTTTTCTTCCTCTTTTTCTCTGACATCAGATTCTGCATCATAAAGATTGATCTGTTAATACTTTTCTTAATAGAAAAGTCTCTAGCCGTCACCATTTCCTACCTATAAGTGATTCTTCTGCATTCCCTACCCCTACTCAGAACTTTCTTCCTACTCCCTAAGTACACAATAAAACCCTGATTACTGGGCATCCTTTCTCTCATCTGTGTAGATAATGGACAAAACTCTGGATGTCATCATACCAACATCCAGGTATCTAGCTGATCTCCCTTCTTCCTGTCTAGCCTCTCTACTACCTATCTCTAGCCCCTTTGTTTTCTTATTCTTTGTGTAACGTACTTTTTTAATGGCTGGAACTGGGGAAAAAGTCCTCAGCTGCCTAACTATGAGGAACATTTCTCCTGAGCTACCCTGTAATGCCCCACAGAGCACTAACAATGCATCCCTCCAACAAGTTTCCGTAAAATCATGGGAAACAAGGGACAGGGTAAAGAAAGAGCCCATACCTCATCCTCTGTTGCTCTGTACTCTGCATCTTCTCATAAAAACACATGTTCTTTCCCTGTGCAGGATACACCATTTGTCTCTAAACAAAAAGCTGCAGTACAATTTAGTACAAGGTAAGAATCCTTGTGGAGTACTAAAATATCTGTCATTACAGATGACTCTTCATGATACCTGAGTTAGTTTTTTAATTACTTCATTTCTGAATCCATAGTGATATCAAAACTGAGAGGCAGTCTTTTGGGAATTTGCATCTGAAACATCATTTTTTTTAAGACAGTAGTTCCCTTGACAGTGACCAGAATACTTGCACAGACTTCTTTTCATTGGACCATCTTTGTGTGATTCTGTGAAATGGATGCTGTTATTCAGAGAGAGGTTTAAAACATACACATTTTCCTCATCATTCAAAAGGACTGATATTGGGCTTAATATTTTTTTTTTCCTTTTTTTTTTTTCTGAGTATATTTTAGGCAATGGCCTGATTGCAAATTCTAGGAAGAGAATAATGCATGAGTATCTTGCTGATTTATTAAAGAACTTCTGAAGTTACAGTTCTTTCAGTTCTAGAGGAAATAAGAAATATTAAAGTTATCAAAGGTGGAGGATTCAAGGAACTTACAATTCTGTATACCTCAGAATTTTCTGGTGATTCTGGTACAATGATAAGGTTCACAGAAGTCAATTCAGTATGAGACTGTTCACATAATGCATAAGAACTGCAAAGTCAATATTAATTGACTTCATGATTATAGAATCTTTTCTGTTCAGGAAAAAAAATCAACAAACTGTACATTCAAAACATATGTGATGTAACAGAAGAATGTTATATGGTATGAATACAGTCAGGGACTTTATTACTGAGTTAAAGGCAGTGTATATAAACCAAAAGAATTACTAAAGGAATGTGACTGGCAAAGAAAACCAACAGGAGTGCTGGAGGGAGCACTAAGGAAACTATGTATTGAACCATAACCTGTTCCATATCAGGTAAAAAGTATTCCCAAGCTTTGTGGAGTTTACCGATTAAACACTTTAAGTCAGAAAAGATATAGTCACCTAAAATAGTTCTTCTTTAATCTGCATTGCATTGAACAACAACATGCATATTTATTTTTTTTATCTAGCATGCTTATTTGATCAAGCCGGGTTACATTAATTTATGAATAAGACTGTCATGATGCTTGAGCACTTATGATAGCTGACTCAACATAACTGTTGCATGACCTTTGAGCTTGTAAAGAATTAAAAAGAAAAATTAGCAGTCTTCTTTCAGACTTGTCAGAGGTGATTTATGTATTTTGCTCTTCCACATGTCTGCTTATAAAATTTGCCAGACAAATATAAGCTATGAAGATTTGTATGTCTGCTACTTCATTATTTCTTCATATAAGATAAGCAGATGAGATTTTTTAACATCATAAACAAGTATGGATATAAACACATGCACATATATATATATATACGTATATGTATATGCTGAGCTTGCTCAGTTTCAGTTTACTGAAAATCCATAAGCCCACAGGAAGACTTGGCAATGTATACTTAATGAGTCATGATCTTCAGAGACATTCAATAAGGAAATTGCAGTAGGATATTTTTCTGGAGTTTTATTCATGCTGCAAATGACTAATAGCCAGTGTTATAATGATCATCTGACCTCAGTATATCCAGGCTGCAAAAGGTTTTCCCACTGCTTGACTGAGATGTCTACTCAAAATAAAAAAAAAATAAATATTTTAAAGGCTATTACAATAGATGGCAAATTTATTACCTGCCTTGCTAAACCATCCAAAGTTCTAAATATCTCCACAGATAGAGCCCATGTATTATTTCAAGACTAAATGTCTTTAGCCCCCTCTCATGGATCTAAGCCACCTTTATGTAATTTCTTATCACACTGTGATAAGAATGTATATTTAACAAAACACTGAAAGCATCTATCCTTGGACATGTCTATAATGTCTATAATATGTTATGAAGGTTATCTCTCTCAGCTCTCTCTTCATTACGCTGAGGAGTTTGAAGAAATATTTATACAATGCAAACGGGCACAGTGCAGAGAACCCTAACCAATGACCATTATGCATGACATGTGTGGTTGATGGAGGCAACAGCACAAGCTCACAGAAATCTAGTCACATCTTTGCAACTCAGCTTGTTAGTCCACATGAAAGCATGCAATAAGTTATCCCTATCAGGGGTCTGCATTTGGACATCTAAATGTAACAGCTATGGCAGCAGTATAACTGGGCAAATTCTTCACTACTAGAATTCAGTCTTGGTCTTCCGGCACCATATCATTTTTTAGCTCTCTACAAAACCTCTCAGTTTTTTAACTTGTGAACATCTTGAACTGAATAAAATCGTTTCCATATAACTCGTCATTTGACTAGAAACTGTTCCTGGGAGAGAGTCCCACATATTGATGCTTTTCTTATGCTACTTGTAAGGCTAGAGGAGGGTATTAGACGAAGGTAGAATCCTGCATTTGACCTCTGCCCTAGAATCTCAGAGGGATGCAAAGTGACAGACTAATTGACATGCAGTGGGAGCATGACAGAGTGGCACTTATAAGTTTCTAAGAAAAGATTGGGCTTAGATAAGACATAGTTTTACATAGTAGTGCGTAAAACCATAGTTGTATGCATGCACTCTGCTAGATTCCGCCAGGTAGATATAACTGAAGCCTTATTTGAATAAACATAATTTAATAGTGGTTTACTAAATCTACAAGATTTTTTTTAATGTACTTGAGAAGTTTTTTCAACTGAAATAAATCACTTCATCCTGTTAAACCATTTCACAGTGAATATACACAAGGGGAGTAGAGTTGATTTCAAAACATTCAGTAGTCAACTGAACCAACCTCTCTTTCTGACAAGTGACACATTCGTCTACACAAGTTTCATAAATTCAGCACAATGCATAGACTCTTGTTTGATAATTATGTAATGTTCACAGTTCCTAAGGGAAAGACCACGGTATCACACTGAAACAGAATTTCTTATACACATAGAATAAGCTAATATTCTGATTCTATTAGGATAAGTTGGTGTCTGTTTCCAATTCTGTGTTATGAAAAATTATGCACAGAGACTTTTCTCTGTCACTTCTAGTCTTCCTCTTTCAGCCAGTTAGTGTGGCAGTACCATAAGCATTGTCCAATGGGATGAGATTTAACACGGCCAAATGCCGGGTCCTGCACTTGGGGCACAACAACCCTATGCAGAGCTACAGACTGGGAGAAGCCTGGCTGGAAAACTGCCAGGAGGAGAGGGACCTGGGGGTGTTGGTTGACAGCCAACTGAACATGAGCCAGCAGTGTGCCCAGGTGGTCAAGAAGGCCAATGGCATCCTGGTTTGTATCAGAAACAGTGTGACCAGCAGGTCCAGGGAGGTGATTCTCCCTCTGTACTCAGCACTGGTGAGGCCGCTCCTTGAATCCTGTGTGTAGTTCTGGTCCCCTCACCACAAGAAGGATGTTGAGGCTCTGGAGCGAGTCCAGAGAAGAGCGACAAAGCTGGTGGAGGGGTTGGAGGACAGGTCTTATAAGGAGCGGCTGAGAGAGCTGGAGTTGTTTAGCCTGGAGAAGAGGAGGCTGAGGGAAGACCTCATTGCTCTCTATTACTACCTGAAAGGAGGTTGTAGAGAGGAGGGAGCTGGGCTCTTCTCCCAAGTGACAGGGGACAGGACAAGAGGGAATGGCCTCAAGCTCTGCCAGGGGAGATTTAAGCAAGTTTTTCACGGAAAGGGTCATTGGGCACTGGAACAGGCTACCCAGGGAGGTGGTTGATTCACCTTCCCTGGAGGTGTTTAAGGCACTGGTGGACAAGGTGCTGAGGGGCATGGTTTAGTGTTTGATAGGAATGGTTGGACTTGATGATCCAGTGGGTCTCTTCCAACCTCATGAATCTATGATTCTATGACCTAGACTAATTATTTATTTATGGCAATTTTTTATGTATTAGGTAGTCATGATAAGTAAGGTTACCTCCTTCTACAACAAGTTTACTGTCTGAGTAAAATGGATCATAAAAGAAAAAGATAAAGAACAGTAGTAAGCTTACATAATTTCCCAATAAAGCTCTGATTCTCAAAATCATTTAAGCATCTAGCTCCTAGTGGAATAAGTGCCTTCCACTATTTACAGATACAGACCAAAGCTTTGGCATAGGCATTAGAATCCACACATACCATTTTGGTCCATCAGAGTAGCACTTTTTTAATGTTTTAGTCCATGTCAATAGACTGGAGGAATTCTGTTTTAGTCCATGTCAATAGACTGGAGGAATTCTGAAGAGCAGATTGAATGAATCACAGAGGCATGTTGGTTAATATAAGCCCAGCAGTTCCTGCTGGAGAAAAGCAAATGAATATATAGGAACACCATGGCCCAAAGGATGCATCCAAATGATGAAATGTTTGCGTTAAGCTCTAGATTGTTTCCCATTTCTGACTTCAGCATGGACACTGTGTTAATCGCTTTGGTTCGCGCTAATTTCATCTTCCACCTTTCAGTTTACTTGATGTGGATTTCATTTCTCTCTTTGCTGAAGTGTCAAACTGTTAAATAAATATTAAGACAGCATTTACCAAAAAGTAGTGAGAAATACTTAAGAAAGACATTCTGTATGTAAAGAAAGGAAATACTCTAAAACCTCCAACACAATAGTGGCTCCTGGAAATCTTTTACCTTTTTTCCTTTTCCCCAACATCAGAAAAAGAGCAGAACGAGCTCAGATTATTGTTTGGGCTATTGAAACCACATTCAATATACAATGTAAAACTGATCACATAGCACTTTATGAGGAGGAAAAAACATCACTGGGTAATCAGAAGCACTTTAATATATTAGATGCAAAATTAGAATCTCTTTGATATGTTCCCATAGGCATTATTCAGGCGAGTCAACTATTTGAAATAAGTCTGTTTGAAATTATGTTTGATTTTGCAAAGGTGAAAGACATACAGACATATGGGATTCAAATGGTTGCAGCTGGTGGCTTCCAGGTCAGTATTTCCAACCTATTGGGCAGTTTCTGCCTGGAGCAGGCATGGATCCAGTGTTCCACAGAAAATACTAGCACTTCAAACACAGTGGCACCAGCTTGAGGCTGGAGAATATGTTGAGGAGGCTATGTGTCCTTCTTCACTTAATAAATTAACATTTTTTATTTTCAGAAATAAAATACATTTCCCAAATAACTAATAAAAGTCTAAAGAGGCTACAACATGAAAAGGACTTTAAGATGCATAGGAAACTCCCCAGCTTCCCACAAGGCTGGCAGCCAGGAGTCCCAAGAGGAAGTTCACCCGGCTGCCTAGCTGCTATTTGACCAAGGCTGTCAGAGAAGGTTTGTTGGCTTCCTCTGTCCATCATCTGGCCATGTTTTTACTGAACTCATCGTGTCTCTCCTGGTGTTTGGCTCTGAATGCTCTCTATTGCTTGGGCACACACATGAAGCTGAAGAATTGCTTCTTGCTGACAGTGCCAGTCAAGGAGAAACAGCTAGAGCACAGTCAGGTTATTGCAGCTATGGCTCCAATCCTATGGGGCACAACTGTTGAGAATCTGCAGGTGATCTGTGGCCTCAGCTGGCCTGTGACAGCAGGTAAGTCAAGAATAACCACTTGCGAAATGACAACAGACACACCTTGGGTCTTTTCCCAGTCATGGTAATTTTTACATACAGACAGACACCACAGTGCTGTCCACTCATTAAATGATGATATGGACAGCCCAACCCAGTCTGAAGATCACTGACGAGGACAGTAAGCCAGCTGGTGTGTCTAGGGTCATCCAGGACTCTGGCACAAGGATTCTATCAGTGGCAAATGAATATACTGAATCCACAAGGAACGATTCTCCAGATCAAAATAATGAGTTCTTATCCAGGAACTAAAACTGAGATTTCTAGGGATTTCTGGTAGAAAAATATGAGAATCACAGAAAAGAGAGCTGGCTGAGTTACCTAGCTCATCCAACTGACAGCCCAGGACACTCAGGATAAAACTGTTGATTTCTGTTTCAGAATGACATGAAATTAATTCGGTGCAGGGTGGGCAGATGAACAAAGAGCCAGACTTGGAAGAGTTAAAACCTCAGGAACAGTCAGGCGCTCCGAAGATTTACTGTAGGTGGAATTTCATTACACAGAGAAACTGATGGCTAGAAGAAGCTGCCAAATAAAACAATAGAAGCTACTGCCTTACTTTAAAGACTTAAGAAAATATTTATAAGAAATAAATATTTGGTAGTACATCTGCCATCTCAAAAGATACCTGGCTTCCTTTTATCCCTACAGTGTTCTCTATTCCAGCTGCAGGATATTTTTCTTCACTGCACTGTTAGTTCATTTTTTAAAAAAAAACAACCAACCACACCTTTTATAGATTAGTTTTAAAAGCAGCATCTGCTACATTTTAAGTTGGTTTTCTATTCTCACCCAAGATACTATTGGTCCCACTCCAAGAAGAATGGACATAAAAGCAGCTTTACTCTACCTTTTGGCTTCTCCTCAGCCCAAGGACAAAGAAAATGGCTGTGTTGTCCCCCAGGACAAATCCCAGCCAGCTCAGAGGTGCTTTATTCTTTGCCTGGCAGCTTTGGAGCTTTGACATCTTCTTCAGGCTAGAGAGTATGCTGACTCTTAGCCACCCCCCTCTGCTTGCAAGTTGACACGTAATACTGGACTTTGACTTACTTTTTCTGGTAATAAGCAGTGCAAAAAACTCTTCACAGGACCGTGAAGGAAGACCCTCTGAATCTCTAACCTCAGTCGTGTGAGCAAAAAAGAGTTTAATAAAATAAGTTCTGAATTTGGAAGCTATGATTAACTTCTGTGTGGGGAAGGAGAATTATACATGTATTAGTTTCACAATGTGAGGAACATATTTTTGCCATTACCTAACTAATGAAGCTCCAAGGAGAAGAAAAAGGAACTTGGAAGCCGTATTTTTCCCTTTTTGATCCAAAAGCAGCGGGGGTCGGTGCCTCCTATGTCAGCTTGTTATAATAAAGTGTTACTAAGAGGTTTTTCTTCTTGTCACCTTTCTGACAGCTCTTGAATGTGGTAAAGGTGGGCTAAGAGATGATTAGTCACCACCTGCCTCTAACAAACAAGATATCTTCAGTAACTCATATGAAATGTTTAACTATGAATAAACTCATTTAAAGTGCCAGGTCTCCCAAAGGCCAATATGACGGTAATCCAGCCCTATTTCTCTTCCCAGGAGGTGTCTTGAGCACTGTCGCACAGATCAGGTCTGCAGCCAAGTGCTCCCATCCTAAGTGCATCTGCATGTCAGAAGGGAGAAAGACAGGGACAAGACAAATAGAAAAATTTTTATGCTCAATGCATAAAAAGCATTTTGCATTTTGCTCCATGTCCTATTAGACACATTTGAACAATACAAGGACACTGGATGTAAGGACCTGGATGCTGTTCCATGACCCTGGGTTGCTTCCCCTGCAAGGGGAGCATGTGTATCCCAACTGCAGTATGACAGCCACACCTGTGGCTGTCATTTATCCTCAGCATAACAAGGATATGGAGCTGTTGAAACGGGTCCAGAGAAGGGCTACAAAGATGATCAGAGGGCTGGAGCACCTCCCATACGAGGACAGGCTGAGAGAGGTGGACTTATTCAGCCTGGAGAAGAGAAGGCTCTGAGGAGACCTTACAAACACCCTCCAGTACCTAAAAGGAGCCTACAGGAAAGCTGGAGAGGGACTATTCATAAAGGCTTGTGGTGATAGGACAAGGGGGAATGGGTATAAGCTGTAGAGGGGCAGATTTAGACTAGACATTAGGAAGAATTTCTTCACAATGAGAGTGTTGAGATATTGGAACAGATTACGAAGGGAAGTTGTGGATGCTCCATCCCTGGAGGTGTTCAAGGCCAGGCAGGATGGGGCCTTGGGCAGCCTGGTCTGGTGGGTTGTCCCTGTCTATGGCATGAGGGTTGGAACTAGATGATCTTTCATTCCACTTTCATTCCAATTCCTACTTTCTTTCTCCCACCTCTTTTATTTCACTTCTCCAGTCCCATAGTATATGTCAATATCAATGTGTATTTTGCCCCCAAAACCTGCACATTTACTCACACACACACACACACACACAAATATGGAGAGACATAACAAAAAAAACCCCACTCTGACAGAAGTAGTCAATGTCTCTTTTTAGACTTCACATATTTCTAGCTGAAAATGGTTCCTTAATTTGTTACGTTACGTGTCTAATAGTAGCAGAAAGTCCAAAAGTCAACCCACACTGCAGCATGGGCTGCTGGTGCCTGAACTGATTTTTTGCATATTGAGCCTTGGGTTCTATTCAAAACCACTTTTGGCAGCATCCTTTTATCATTTAATATGGAGCATCTCATTCCTTTTTACTGCGGTCTTGTCTTCTAACACTTTGCATTAAATACATTAGGCATCAAGGGAAAATTGGCAACACTCATTCAAAAGACCTGCTAGAATCATAGAATCACAAAGTTTGAAAAGTCTTCTTGGGTTATCAAGTCCAGCCATTCCTATCTGCCACTAAACCATGTTCCTGAGCACCTCATCCACCCTTCTTTTAAACACCTCCAGAGATGGTGACTCAACCACCTCCCTGGGTAGCCTATCCCAGTGACTCTTGGAAAAATTTTTTGCTGATATGCAGTCTGAACCTCCTCTGGCACAGCTTGAGGCCATTCCCCCTCATCCTATCACTTGTTACTTGGGAGAAGAGGCCATCACCCTCCTCTCTACAACCTCCTTTCAAGTAATTGTAGAGAGCAATAAGGTCTCCCCTCTGGCTCCTATTCTCAAGGCTAAGCAACCCCAGTTCCCTCAGCCACTTCTCATAAGACTTGTTCTCCAGCCCCTTCACCAGCTTTGTTGTTTTTCTCTGGACACGTTCCAGAGTCTCAAGAAGATGATAACTGATGCCTATATAAGATGATGAAGAAAAGGCCTGGAGAGCAAACAATTACAAACAAAGAAGTAAATTAAATCAGCTGTAAAACTAAGTTTAGTTGCAGTTGTTAAGACATTGAAAGCTTGATGCACCACCTTGCACAATGATGGTATGACATTTTCCACTTATATTCAGCTAAGGGTTGAGGTAAACTTTACTCTTCCTCCTTCACTGGAAGGTGGACTCTACTCATTTCTGGAAGGGGGCTATATTCCACATAATCCTGAAGTGTGATTGTGGGTAGCTTATTATGTTTCTACTCACCCATTTAAAATAGCGTTTCTGTAGTGTTTTCCTTTCTAAGGAGTTGTGGAATGAGCTAGTAGGCTGCTAGATAAACACTCAGATGTGTACTCGAGAGACCTAACCACAGGGAGAGGCAATGTTGTAATTCAACTGCTAAACCAAAAATTGCACCCATAGCATTAGCTGAGACATTTTCCAAAGTGAGCAAAATTATTACCTCAGCATAGGTACCATTAAAGGAATTCACATAGTAAGATAAAAGCAACACAAGTTTCTAGAGAATAGGCAAACCAGAACCAACATTTCTATTGTACTAGTGTCATATCCAAGGTGAGTCACAGAGAGTTTTAGACCTTTTCTGAATAAGATATATGTTAACAAGGCAGATCAACCCATTGAATGTAAGTTTGTTCACCTGACAGTGGGAATGTGTGGGTCTGCCCTTTGTCACTCTGAATTTTGGTTCTCTCCCATTCAATTCTCCCATATTTTCCTACAGGATTTTGAACAGAAAACCACCTACAAGGTGTTCACTCCATGGTTCCTAAGAATAATATGGTTTCTTTTAGATGAAAAAGGTTAGGTGATTTACAAGGGATACACAAGTATCAAACACACTTGTTGCACCAATGCCAATTCCTTTTGAAGCACAAAACCCCCATAGCTGCTGTTCTTAGTGTCTACATGTGCTCCAGGCTGGAAGAGTGTCTTCAGATCATAAAGGAGAGTGAATCAGCTAATGAAGAGCATTTTACATCCTTTGGCAAACACTAAGGTTCAAGGTGAGTGAAAGAAGGGACAAGGGGCATAAAGTGCTGTATAAATTCCTCCATCAAGCCTGGTTTTATGCTATTCCAGTTCCTGGAACACTTCCCTGTGAAAGGTAGTTTGCCATCCATTTTCTGGGGTGCACACTCCTTTGATTCCCACAGAAGCATATGCTAAAAACTTGATGGTATAACTTTGTCTTCCTACAAGCGATCACTTCTCTTTATAAAGAATATTTTCAGTTATATTATGGAGTGGGGTTCCTGGCTGCTAAAGTTGACTTGGCTGTCTGTGTTGAAATTCTACAGGATGATTTATTTGTGAACAATCCCAATCCACGTTGCATCCATTTCATGATATATTGGGATGGTTATTCACTTAAAAGGCTCTGCTTCCAGTTTTGCCTGCAGATGAGCAGACACAGCTGCCATTGAACTGTGAGGGCATATAAAAGTCAAATGATCCTGAAATCCACTCCCCTGTAATGCATTCCCATCATTCAATACAGGACAGTGAAAACATTGTGAGTCTGCTTTAAGATTAATCCACTCTTGTTTTAACAGACAGAACAACGTGAGTAGCTTTTCTGAGACTGGACTGTATATTTTGTAATACAGAAAAAAAAATCTATTCTGTTCACAGAAACCTGATCAAAAAGATGAGGAAATCTTCCTTGCACTGATTAAAAAACTTAATTTGCTGATTTTCTTCAGGGTTCACAGGTAAGCTAGATAACATCCAGGGTCATAGTAAGGTTCTGAAAAGATGCATTAAATAAAATAATGAAGTACCTTGAGTGCTGGTGAGAATACCTTGCAGAATAAATTAAGAACCTAAGAGGAGAAGGAAGAAGTAAATCAAGAAAATCTCAACTACACTGAATCCACAAATGCTCTGCAGTTTATGGACACATGGTGACTGCTACAGAACTGACAATTAAATTCACATTACCAATGATGCTTTCAACTATAAAGCCCTCACCTCAGTCCTGGTGTCAGTTAACTCTATGTCAGAAAGCAAAGAAGTCATTCTTTGGGTTCCTCTGTCACTTAGAGTGAAAACTTCATGGAAGAGATAACAAGTCTGCAAGAAACCTTGAAAAATTAATAAAATGTAGAATTTCACTATATTCTACACATCAATTGAACTATGTGAAGAGGAAAAAATAGACGAAAAGAGGTACCTTGTTGAAGGTACAGCAAGCGAAACTCCTTGCTCTGAAGTAATTACAGCTTGTAGGTCCGTAGTCATATTCATTTTGATGTTTCTGACCTGAATTGGTACAGCTTGAATGGTTGACTGAAACTAATACTAGCTCAAGCAGAGCTAAAATCCATTATTGTTGTTAATTAATAGCTATTGGTTAAGCTATTATCCCTGCTTCTTTAATTCTAGAATATCAAAAAAGATTTCATGTTTCCATTAGAATTTTAATCTTCTTCAGATGTTTTTCATGTCTTAAGAAGTATCACAGGAACTTAAAATTAACCACTAGATGAGTCCAGGTGTCAGAGATAATATCTGTGAACCTAACCCAAAGCCACAGCCTTCAGCACTTTTTGCATCGTATCAGGATGCAAAGACAGATCAGGACACAAGAACTCTGACCTAATCTAAAAGCAAAATCTCAATGAATGCAACTGACTCTACACAGCCTTATATGCACACCTATATTGCCATGCTCAGAATTCAAATACTAACAATAACGTGCTAAAATTCAAAGGTATCTTTATTCCTCAGCACTCCAATACACTGTATGCAGTACACAAAGGTAATGAATCCCTGCTCCTTGTTGCTAAATGTTTAAGTAACATGTCTACATTGAAAATGTGCTATTCACCTCAGTACCTCTAAAAATTATCAGAAAGCATCCCATAGGCGGTAAACATGTAAATGAGCTTATTTTATTTCTTCTTGCAGAAAGTCTCTGTGATGCTGGGTCAAAGCAGTGTTCACAGGGCCAGTTTGTATGACAAAGTGATGCAGACTGCAGATTGTGTGTGTCCCCAACTATCCATGTTCCCAACAGTTACTTTGTCTTTTGTGCTTGTTTGCAGGTATGTTCAGGTTGATGAGGAAAAGGTTTCTTGCACCTCTGCTAGGACTGGATTCAAGAAACAAGTTGATATGTGTGTGCTATGATAAGACATATCCATGGTATTTCTTCCACTAAAGAAAGAGGAAGATGGATGATATTTCATTACAAAATCAGAGTAACCAGTCCATGCCAGGTAAGTAGTGATAGCCCAAGTGACAATATCTCAGTTGGTTTTGAGAACACTTTAAAATTAACTCAATTCATTATTGTGGACACAGCCTATGCAAATATAGCAAGAGGCACTGTCAGATCAAAAGCCAGTTTAATGACAGGAAAAAACCTGGCAAGTGGCTGGCCAGAGGGAACTAGGGAAAGGTGATTAATAAGAGATCTGCTCTTCCTCTTTCCTTGCTATAGCAGTTTTGTGGATCAATGGAAAACTCAGTTTTGCCACTTTGTCATTTGCCAACTAAGTAAACAGACCATTTATAGAAACGTCACTGCATCGCAGGAGTCCAAGGCTCATTCTGTTCTGCTAGCTCTCTCCAATGCCAAGATTAACACCTGTGGTGGGAGAAGTAACATAATCACCAGTGCTGTGTGTTGGCATTCTCACCTGCCCAAAACAGGCTCTCACTCGGTGGAGCCAAGTGCTCTTTCTTTCCCCCATCTCCTTCTACCCAGGAAGGACAAATTTTTAAGGATTCAGAGGCAGATAACTAGGGCAAGCTGGTGTGGCTTCTCTGACATTTCACATAAATGCTAAGAGCAAAGAGTTCTTTTCTGTAGGGAAGCAGGAGAATATAAATCTAATCCTCAGACGCTGATCCACTGAAGCTGGCATGAGCAGCCTTTGCTGAGTGACTGCTGTTTACGTGTCCCACTTCCAGCTGGTTTTATGAACATATGTTATATCAGCAGGAGATATTTGTAGGGACAGAAAACAAAGACACTATGGAGTGTCCTGTCTTCATTGAATGGAGAAATGTTTGAAAGAAATACTTCTTATATATGGAATCCAAAGTGCATCAGTGCTGAGTAATGAGTTTTACAGACAGATTTGAAGACCAAAGGGGCATCACTAGCAGTGAAACAAAAGCAATTCTGCTTGGGGTGGTGGAACAGAGCAGGAATGTCCTAACTGTGTCCTATCAGGAGCCTGGATCCTTCCGTGGAAACGTCTTCTCTGTCACTTCACTACAGGCAAAAAGGGCCAGATGGTGTGGAGGAGACCTTGAAACTGGAAGGTCAGAGAGAGTGAAAGTCAGTCATGCCCTGTAATTTACTGTGGGAGCATGCTACCCCCAAAGTCCACACAAGGATCAGAGATAGGATAGTGCCTTTAAATTACTGCTCTGGGGAAATGCCCATGGGCCTGGAAGCAAAAGTACTTTCATAGTCTCTGTGGTTCTCAGAAGCCAGCAAAGAGAAAGGTATTCTCCCTTTTTCCAAGGTAAATGCTTGTCTGCAGAAAAATCTCAGTCAGACTCCCATGAATCATATCAACTGTTTTTCTTTCCCAAGCATTTTTTACACTTGCTAGGAAAAAGATTGGTTAAGATTTCAAAAAGTTTCATGAAGAAAGGAAACACGTTGTCATTTGGCAACCAGTTACTCCTTATTTTAAGTATCTGATTTATATTGTGTCAGCATGAAACACTCCATAGAAAACAGGCAACACTGAGGATACTTCATGATAGATACAAGAGATCCCGCATACCTTGATAAGTCCAGATCCACAGTTCCCATACTTATTCAGTTCTTATTCCCCTAAATCAGCTTCACAGGGTCACAGAGATAAATGTTAAAGCAGAAAATGGTATTTATATTGCATTCAAGCAGTTGAAGACCACCACTGTGAAGCATTACTAGAATAAGGACCAAGTCCTGCTATCTGACAATCAGCAGTTTCTAGGAAGGAGCTTAGCTGAACTTATTACCCCAATGACTGGTTTTAAGATTTTTGAACAGTCACACAAAGCGCATTTTCACTCCTTCTCCCCTCTATCTTCACCAGTGCAAATACTTTCAAGCCTTTTTCACACAGAGCTAGTTCGGAATTTTGAGGAGAGCTAGTGAAATGTGTTCACTGGGCAAAAACACAAATGTAAATGCATTACTTCAGGACAGATTTACAACTTCAGCCAAGGAACAGTATTCAGATTCCCAAATAAGTGCAGGAAAAGAATGCAAGGCAAGAAGAGGCAGTTACTGTTTTCTGACCTTGCTTTCCACTTGGGGGGAAAAAACTCAGTGCTTCCAAAAGACATAGAACTCCCACTCTCTACTCAGATAATTAATGTAAGAACACTTCTGACATATGTAGAGAAAATGTGCCAGATTTATCTTCTGTACCTTTCTAGCAATTGCTTCAAGTTATATTGCATGGCTGTAGTATCTGGAAAATTAAGTCAAAAGTAGTGATTAATTCCACAAAAACCTTTCTCTATTTAAAATAGTTTGTTACAGAATCCTCTTGCAGGAAGATTTACCTGTCTTTTAAAATCAACCCAAGATAAATAAACCCCCTGATTTGGGACTTGCTCCAAGGACCTTTGAAATCCCACAGTCAAGCTCCTTCAGTTTAAACTGCTTTTCCGTACTCAGCATCTTTTCCTTCTTCTTAGGAGCAATTTCAGCATTTCTGTCTACACCTGCAATTATCTGAAATAGAAGTTCAACATGGAAAACTCATCTGAAGGGGAAGTCTCTGTTTAAAACATCTACCTCAGGTCATTCAAACACAAAATTTATTTTTTCTAATATAATTATATAGTCACAGGGAACTAGAAATTTAAGCTACTTCTAGGCATTTACAGATCAAACTGTACTCTGGCATTTGTTTTTCAATAAGCTTGGAAATGATGATTTTGCTAAGCAGATGGAGTAACCAGTGACCAAGTGCCCAGTTTTCTAGTTCCCAATGAAACACATCTGAGCCAGAGGCTTACAGTAACAGAAACCTTTGATATACCAGCATGAGGCTGTAGCTTAGAAAAGTTTAAGTCTAAAAGATGATATATCTGTTAAATATCTTGGCATTTCTGAAAAGCTGGCTGAGACTGTGTTCCTTGAATCAGCTTCTAGGTACTCATCTTGAGGTTCTTTTCACCCAGTTTGGGCATGGATCTGGTAGAGCAAGCCCAGAGGAGGGCCACAGAGATGATCAGAGGACTGGAGCATTTCTATAAAGAAAGGGTGAGAGAGTTGCACTTGTTTAGTGCAGAGAAGATTCCTGGAAGACCTTAAAGCCACCTTTCAGCACTTAAAGGAAAGATGGGGAAGGGCTCTTTATCAGAAACCGTAGTGATTGGAAAAGGGTTATTGGTTTTAAGTTGAAACACGGTAGATTTATATTAGACATTAGGAAGAAATTATTTCCTCAAGGAAGACAATACAAATTCCCCAGCAGGGGCACACAAGGCTTGTCCAGTTTAACAGCTCACACCTTGCTAGTCATCTGATGGCCCTCAGACCCAGCAATGCCCTCCTCTGCAATACCTTCCATTCTCTGATTAAAAAACTAGTTTCATTTGATCTTTGCATACATACGTATATTGAAACCATAATCCATTCCAAGTATTTTTATGGTGCTTAGTTGAAGCATATAACTGGAAAAGAAACTTTCTTGATGAAAAATATGGGGAAGTCATTCAGTTATAGCCATCAATTAATTTTGAGAACCCTTATGTTGATCACAAGCAGCTTGTAGAAGACAGGTGAAACTCTGGTCCTGCTGCACAAGCGAAAGCTCAGACTGTGTGAGAGAGGCCAGAATGTTACCTATTATTTCAGCTTCCACAGAGCTACCAGTCAACAAGCCTTCCTCTTTGCCCTCTTTTGGGGATTTTTACCCTGGTTTTCAGGATGATGCTTTTAAAGTTTAAGGCAGAAAATGATACCTAAATACAAAGAGTGAACTAAGGGGAATTTACACTACAATTAACACCCTGTACATCCCAATGTCACCTCTCTCAAAACTATCCCAGAATGGATTACATACCATGCAATTACATGTCTCCACTCTGCAGAAAAGGCCAAGAATCATAGAGGTATGTGTCACAGAAAATGCAAAAGCACCACAAAGGAAGCTGCCTAGAATCAGTAAGTAGGAAGCACCAGGCAAGCCTTCTGGTAGAAATTACAATATCTGAATGTGGCCTTTTGTAGCATTGAGATAGAAGTTGCCTACTTGACTTTCAAAGAAAGCTAAAAAGGAAGACCTAGACTGCATCAAATTCACAGATCAGCTTGTTTATCTGAATTTTTTTGCACAAACCAACCATTAAGAGCTGGGATTAAGTGAAACCTGTCTTACCCATGAATCACGCCCAACTTCTGTCTGTGCTAGAGTAAAAGGACTCAGACACCATAATGCATTACACTACTGTGAGATTTCTACCTTTCTGTGAAACTTGTTATCAAAAATAAATGTACACAAAAATGTGGGTTTTGACCTTTGTTACAGTGAGCTGGGAGAGATAAAAAACAAGCAAAGTGTCTTTAGACAATACAAGCTAAAAGCTTAGTGCTTCAGTAGTTCACTTGCAGTCACCTATCCAGGCTCTTGGATATCATAGAATCATAGAATCATAGAACAACCAGGTTGGAAGGGACCCATAGGATCATCTTGTCCAACCATTCCTATCAAACACTAAACCATGTCCCTCGGGACCTCATCTACCCGTGCCTTAAATACCTCCAAGGAAGGTGAATCAACCACCTCCCTGGGCAGCCTATTCCAATGCCCAATGACCCTCTGTGTGAAAAATTTCCTCCTAATCTCCAGCCTAAATCTCCCCTTGCGGAGCTTGAGGCCATTCCCTCTTGTCCTGTCCCCTGTCACTTGGGAGAAGAGCCCAGCTCCCTCCTCTCTACAACCTCCTTTCAGGTAGTTGTAGAGAGTAATGAAGTCTCCTCTCAGCCTCCTCTTCTCCAGGATAAACAACCCCAGCTCTCTCAACCGCTCCTCATGGGGCCTGTTCTCCAGCCCCTTCACCATATGGTGAGACTTTTTTTATGGCAGGGAAATCCTAGTGTCCAGGATATACAAAAGACTTAAAAACAGTTTAATTTACTTTGTTGTACTTTAAATAGTCACTTAAAGAAAGGACATTCCACATCTGCTTTCTAGCTGTGCAGAAGAGTTGGCAGTCAAGTGAGCCTGTTCCCAGTGGGACTGCTGCTACTGTGGTGCACATGTGTTTTGGAGACAACAAAGACACAAGTAGGTTGGTGTGGTGTTAAAGACATTTTTAAACACAGATGCATAAACCCACAGATGAATGATTCAGACTTTTGGAGAAGGCTGTCCCATGAGCATTTCCTGTATGTGAAAGGATAATTTCATTTGAAACCTTTACACAGAATGAAATGTTTTAAGCCTATGTCTTGTAACAATCTGCTCGTGACTCTGTTTCCTCTGTTGCCACAACCATATCTTCATTGCAGAATCTAACCATTTTCCCCTCAGTTAATGTCTTTTGGGCTAGCCTGGCCAGAGTGAGAGCCCATGTGATGTAGCACTTATACTACATACAGCAGCTGGCTTGCCACGCAGAGAGACTGGAGTAGCAGCTGGGGACCTGAGCTAATAAACTGTAGTTAATGTTTTGAACTCACTAATTTGAGTTTAAAATGCCACCATGCTCAAATTAAGGGGTTTGTATGTTGAAGGGATTAGCAATGGTAGCAATACATAGGTTATAACAGCAAAAACCCTCTTATAGTTGTTACGGCCTTTGAAGTTTTGAGAAAAAATATGACTGATAAATGTCATAAGCTTATAAAGTGGTCTAAACTAGAGATGATATACGCTTTCCTGAGTGTAACTCAGGGTCAAGAAGAAGGAAGGAAGAAGCATCTTTACACTGTGTTTTTCCTCTCCACATGTGCAGCCAGCTTGGTAAAGAAATGGAGGTTAGCAGTCTCTGTCAGTGAGGCACAACCCCACCTGCAACAACCTCTCTGTCCAAAACACCACAGAAGCGTGATGACAGCCACCACCTCCTCCTTACATGCCTCAGTCATAAGAAGCCTGAAGGTGATAGCCAGAGGATTACCCTTCTGAGCTTTTCCTGCTCTAGAAGCCCTAAGCTTACACATAAGCCCAAAGGAGGTTTTCCGTAAGACGGTTTGAACATTTAAGTCTTCTTGTATGCAGCAAAGCCAGTCTTTAATACTGTTATCTAAAACTGGGACCAGAGATACTTCTGACTTCCAGGACCAGAGGTGAATACCAGAAGATACTAAGAGTTGCACATCTGGGATTCACTAACAATCCAAATTTCACTTTCAATTAATCAACAAAGTCCCATAGGGTTATTCAAGTCTACACAGCACAATAATATGGAGTACACGGGGCCTTGAATTGATGACAACTAAGTCCATAACAGAAGTGGTATAGGGTACTTGTAATGGCCAACCCAAATCACCCAGGCCTTAGTGGCCCTCCTATGGGCTCACTCTACCAGATCCAGGCTGCAAGACTTCAGGCCAGGATCAGGGAACAAAAAGATGCAAAGGATGAAAAGGATGCAGAATCAAGTCCACTGTTTGGATCGCTTTTGAATCACTGTTACTGAAATCTTTTCTAGAATTCCTGAATAGATTTGTTTTTTTTCCTCCACATACAACATCTTGCTGACTGGTATTGGTACTGCATCTACTTGCAGTTAGAGGATGTGGTGCAAAAGTACAGGTTTTATAGAATTAAGCTGTGTAAGGAATGCATTTATGATCTTGAGTAAGGCCTAAGTCATTTCTAGGTTATTGTTAAAACACTAAACAATTTACGAATAGCAAAAAAAAGCGTACTATCTTGCTATGTCTACCCTTCTTACATTTTCTATTACACTTGCTTGCTTTTTACCTTTCCCCTCACCTTATCTTTTGTGCAGAAATAAATCCAGGTGACTCTTAAGCTTATTCATGCTCCTTGCTTCAGTTTCCTTCTTTGCTAATTTATTCCAAATGTCAACAGAAAATTTTGAACTATAACATTCTCAACTTTTTGTAGCAATTTATTATTTTAAGAGTGGCCACAGTAGTGGAAGTCTCACCTGAAAAGGAAAAGCAGGATCTGATAACAAACCATCAAAAAATATTTTTCAATTTGACCTGCTTGTCTTTTGTTCTCCAGCATATGAAACGTTTTGTAGATATTGGCTATGATGAGCCTTTGGTTTTTTTTAAAACCACATGACTGTTCAGAGGATAAAATACCAGTTCGATATTGAGAGACGTTATGTAGATACCAGCCTCACATTTATCATTGCAGGCATAGTCTTGGGATATCGTTAATGTTTCCAAGAGTAAAATTAAGGTGCCACTAACACTTTCTCATGGAATTTTATATTGTCATATCAACATAATTTAGAGGCAGCTTCCTCTAAAGGGAATGCAAAAGTAGGATTTGCAGATCTCTTCACTTTCCACACCTCCAAGTCTAGTCTCTTAAGGTAAAGTTGGCTCTGAGGTTCTCAATAAATCAAATCCAAATATTTTCAGTGATGTTTTTTATTTCCACAATTGCCAGTCTGCCAGATCTAGAATGCTTTGTTAATCAAAATTATTTCATATAGCCTATCACAGAAGAATGCAGAACAGCCAAAAGCATAAGATTCTAACCTCCCCAGAGGCAGCTGTTCTCATATGCCAGGTTAAAGCCAGGTTCATCTTTTTATTGTTTTTTCTCCCGATTCCTCTACATTTGTTATTACTAAAAGGCTCTGAAATTTCCACTTTCATTCCACCGTATGTGGACCAAACCCAGATTTCAAAACCTCAGAGATACTTACCACTGCTGGTTTATGGTCAGGGTAGTCAACAATTCTAGCTACAAATACTCTTAGCACAATAACCCAATACAAAAGAAGGGGAAATCTCCCAACGAGTGTGAACATTCTGATGCTTGCAAATCAGTCCCAAATGTATTTTCAAATACATTCCTTCATCATTGCTCAGGATGCTGCCTAATGAGTTGACAGTAAGCCAGTTACAGTCTAGCACAGAAAAGTTTATTTCTTCCTTTTTTGGACATTCAAGTATTCCCTATTGTTTCAAAACTGGTTAGTAATGCTCTCTCTTTTCCTTTGCTATCCGAAAAGCCTGTCTCTGGTAGTGACTCATTCAGGTTCTGGCACTATGTAGGATAACGGAGAAGTGTTAATAAAAGATACTTGGTGCCAGAGATAGAAGAAGGGGAGGAAAGATGCAAAGCAGAGTTCTGGCTCTGTCAGATTTTCTCTAATTTGTGGAGTTTTCCACTTTTTTTGGAAACTACAGATGCCAGAGGTCACCTCGCATTCCCTGAATAGGCAGAACAGTGAAAACTTGAAGAGCACAGGTTAGTGAACACCAAGGTATTACATGTTGTTCCTATTAAAAAGATCATTTTTGTCAACGGTATGTGTTACTTTTGTTCCCCCATATGAATCCTGGATTATCTTGGTACTTCTTATATCGTGAAGCTACATAGTTATGGAGTAGCAAAACTTCTGAGCAACACTGCTCTGCCAAGGAATGACCACATAGTAACTAGTCTTCTTGCACCTGATTTGGATGGGCAAGGATATTACTTTTCAGATAAGACATGACTATTCCATCCCATAGCATATATAATTTGTGTAAAATCCTCCCTTATGAAAGACAAGAGGGAAACTCCCGGTGTCTTTACCTGTGTTGGCATTTCACTCCGCAAATTTTATTTTTTTAATGCTCCACAGGGAAGCTGGCATCTTCGCCCTCTGAGATTTCAGGGCATTCAGCAAGTTAGATGAACATGACTAAGAACACAAACTGTCTTCAGGAGTTTGCTTCCTTTTTTTTTTCATGGTTTAGTCATGCAATCAAAGAATTTGTCACATTGCCCTCTGTTCCCACATCACCTTCACGCAGGACTATCGCTTCCATACAAAAGAAAGACCTCTAATATGCAGGTTGAAAGAGTGTCCAAAATACTGGCAGGACAGAATTTTTCAGACGACGTGGATGTAGTTCTCCTTGATGTAGGGCTGACATTTTAATGGAGTCCTACAGCTAATGGAGTAATATAATCCTGACATTAGTGATCTGAAATTGATGTAAGAGGAGAGTGAGGTTCTATATATTTTATTATCTCTTAAAACTAAAACCATAAAAGTAGTTTTGAAAAGAGACAGAGAGTTGAAGAGTTCTGAATAAAACTGAGAGGACACTAAGTTCAGTTTATTTCTTAGGCATTTCTTGACTGTGTGTCACCTTGAACTTCTATGAAATGTTTGCTTTTCTGTATTATTGCACTTTTTCTCATTTCTCCTCTACAGTCTCTTGGGACACCCACTAAAAGCATGCCAAAGGGAGGGTGGAAAGGTGAGGGCTTAAATATTTAAAATCTATTAAATAAAATAACACTTTTGAAATACTAAAAATACATATGGAAATGTGTTTCCCCCCATATGGGAATTCAGCTGTTCCCAGGAACAGCCTGGGTGTCAGGAGACCAGAGCAACATATGAGGAATGTATTAAACAAATTATGGAGGGAGGATTGAATAGCTCTGGGAGCTGGAAAAATATTACATAACTTTTCATCTTAAGCCTACCCTAGACTGACAGCACAAATGAAAATCATTAGACTCTGAAGACAGTTTGGTGGTCCATGTGGAATCACTTGGTGGTTTCTCTGGAGTTGCTAACAGACAGCTTTCTACATCACAGAAACTTCCACACATTTATCACCTTTTTCAGTGATCCTAGTGGAAGCCAAGAATGAGGGTTTACGAGAGAAAAATATTTAAGCATGTGCTTAAAATTAAGCACCTGCTCAAGTACTTTGCTGGATGAGATCCTTAAAACTGCACTGCTAATAAATATGGTAAAAATTTGAAGAGCACAAAGGAGAACTGGATTGCTCATGCCGTACCTGTTTTGGAAAAGATTTTATTTTCACTAAATAGATTTTAGCAACATCACGTTGTATTTAAAAGGGGGGCAAAGAGAAAAATAATCAAGGCTATATTCCAAAGGCTATCTGTAATGGGCTATCAGAAAGGAGCAAGAGTATCAGTATCCTACACTCTCTCACCACATGTTGACCTTGCTAAGTTCCCCTCATGTGCTTGTATGTAGATTCATTTAACAGACCCCATCACATTTTCCATTTCTCTGCACTAGCGATATCATGAATACTAAAGCAACTTCCAGATAAATCAGCAGAAGTACAGAGCAAAGTGCAGATCTCACTAGCGTCCTACCAACCAATACAGTTGTGTTAGCACAGTACAGACATCTTGATATTGTCTCCAGATTCAAAGCTAGTTGAAATACCAGAAATTTCTAAGTACAGCATTGCATGGGGCAGATATACCACCCTCTTCCCACAGTGGAGGGAACAGACCTGTTAAGGGGGTTAATGTCCAGAGCCTTGCCATAAGTGAGGAAAGCAAAGTGCTCATCCATTCTGTTTGAGAGATGCATTTTGCATTTATCTATCACATAACTGCAAGGAAGGTTAAATGCATCAATACAACCTCAGCAGGGGGAATGCTGAACAACATTTGTCAAACTTGCTTCCAATGCAGATTTTACAGTAACACCAAACTAGAAAAAAATCCAACAAAAATCAAACTAATAAGGCTTAATCTTCTTCTTTCCCCCAAAGCCTGCAGTTAATTCCAATTTTGAAATAACTTGAAAGGAAATAATTCACTGGTCCATAATTAGTTTTTGTCTGTATTAAAATTGGATCTTGAAAAAGTGTAATAAGTGTTTTATAGTAAAATGGGTTTAATTTTATCAATAGATGTAAACTTCTTACTAGCAATGTTAATTGTGACAGACCAGTCTTCTACCTACAGTATCTTCCTTCTACAAACCAACTGGAAAGTGAGAAGATATATTTGCTTCCACATAACTACTAAGCTCATTATACAGCTAAATACACTAGAGAAAATACAATCTTTCACCATCTTTCCTTACTTTTCCTGACAAAAGGATTCAAGGATCACAGGAGATGCCACATTTTGTCAGCCCAAAATCCATGGAAATATTGAAGCATGTCTTAATTCACTGTTTTCATCTGTGCCAGCTGCTACAAATTATATTAACAGAAAAATCTTTACTACAGTTTTTAAGTTCTTTAAGCATGGTAAAAATTGAGAAGCTACAACAAAAGAGCATGATTATATTTCATTCACTATGTGCAATTATTTTTTTACAATACCATTCTAAAATTAGTCTACTCCAGTATTTGATGAAATGTGTGATCTGATATATTAATTAAAAGGCAAAAAAAGGAATTGATGAAAAGTCCTCTGACTTTAAAATTTAGTTCTTATTTAAATACATGATAATAAAGAAGAAAAAAAACATGAGGATTTGTTTAGGCATATTATCATGGCTCACCTTTCTTCGTTCTTCACTCTACCTACCTAAGTTATACTACTCCAAGTCAACAAAATTCTCACACATTAAAGAAGCTGAAAGCATGGTCTCACATCTTGTCTTGAAGAACAGGTCTGAAAGATATCTGCAAACAGCAGTAGGATCACCACACAGTCATTTCAGGGGCAATTCCAGCTCTGGAGGCCAGAGCACAGCTGGTTGGGTGCAAGGTCTTCTGTCTCTTTTCTATCCCAACACAACCTCTCCGGCCCAATGCCCTTCAATTATTTTCCTCCTGCTCTCTGTTTCCTAATCCCTTCCCTGACCAATGTGATGGTTCACTCACTGGGTTGCCAGACCCAGTCTTCTTCCCTCACCCAGGAAGAGCCCAGCTCCATGACTCAACCATCTTTCTGGTCCCCATCTAAACTCAACCTTTCCACACCCTCCCTTTCTGGCTGCTCCTTCCCAGTTTCTTTGCCAAGCTCGCGTGTCCCCACCCCAACATCCTCAATAACATTCCTCCCTCTTTTAAATCAGCTTCCCACTTCTCCTGACTCTAACTACTCATTTCACTTCCCCTGGTGTCCTTACCTGCACCTTTCCTCCCTGCTTAAATCACATGGCTCCTTCCTGTCCTACTGCCCAGACTAACTATATGCTATGGTCAGCCTGACCACAGCAGGAGAACACAGGGGCAAAGGGCTGACCCTTGGGGATTTGCATCCTACCCTCCTTGGTGCAGCACAGTGGGAAGCTGCCTTCACAAAGAAAGTCCAGCTCCTTTATTCAACTGCAGACAAGACCTTTCCCAGCTGTTCTCTGCAGCCACAGTGTGATTAGCCACAGACACTGCAAGACTCGGATCCGCTCACTGCAGCTGCAGTTTTCAAAGCACTTTCTTGAATTTTGGAAGTCTGTAATGAGCAGACATACTGAATTTTTTCCTCACAAATCTTGTAAATTCACTTAACATTATGGAGGTTCTTTTTCTTTTTTTCATTATGGAGTTTTTTTCTTGACATTGGGAATGGGCACATCCAAGACTTCTACCAAATTCCAGCTTGTGAACCTTCTCAGAGATTGTCATGCACTATGAAGCGTGCAAGTAAGCGATGGGCCTGATGAGAGGCCCAGGAATTTGCCCTCTCTGCTATAGGCACCATACTTGTGACCAATAGGACTTTCCACTCCTAGGATTAATAGATACCATGCTCCACAGTGCTAGCACACTCATTTTTATTGGGATTGTCCATCCAGGGATGCACCAACACCACATCCTGCCTTTTCTGTTCCTCCTTTTATGTTAATCTTTGCTGGCCTGAGACAGCAGAACTTCCTGAAACTGGGCAAGAGTTTTCACAAGGAAGTTGGGAGAACACAATAAGGAAAAGGTTTTAATTTACAAACAGATGTTAAGAGCATTTTAGCTGACACAGTCAGATGCCTCCCCTCGCTTTCCTTGCTCCAGGTCTTGCCTAAGGGGACAAAGAGCCAGGGCAAGTCCCAAGTGAATCAGTTATGAAATATCTCCCGGCAATCTGGCATTTCCACAACAATCCTGAAAGAGTGAGAGAGACAGGGAGCAGGAGCTAGTGAGGAACCAGAGGCACTGTCCTGCACAGCCTCTCAAGCAAACCAAAGTGCTGGAAGACCCTACAGGCTTCAGAAGGAAAAAGAGCCATCCCCAAAGAGGGATAAATACAGCCCTTTGAACTGTTTTATTCCAATAATGCCTTTCTGATCTTACAGAAATACAAAATGGACATTGAAAAATTATAGACTGTTCAGGAAGGAGTTAAACAACAAATTCAAGAGTGCCCTTACTTTCACCCAGGACACTATCATTTTATTACATTCTTCTCTGAAATTTGACAGGTTGCATGCCAAGTGATTTTTAATTTTCTTTTTAACTTTCTCACATGCAGAAATTCTTCTCAAAACCTCTTACTTTTAGCCTAAGTGCCAAAAAATGCCTAAGTGCCAGCCAATGACTCATCTTTTAAAAGTCTGGCTTTTGGAAGATGGTTTTCATTTCAGGAACTCAGGATTGTTTCCTGGATACTAAACATTGTGGGATCAATAATTAGACTAGAAAAATGTCAAAAAATAAAGAGTTTAAATATAAATAAAAAGCATCAGTCATCTTTGGGGGTTCTCTTGACTAGAGATACGTAGGAGTTCCAAGAGAAGGGAAAAACAGGAAGGCCAACAATTTGGCTGATGACTCAAAATGGCCAACATCCACTTTATTTTTTTTAATACTGAAACATACTTTAAATCATTTTGGTCTCTTTTTAATAATGGAACCAGACACATACATCACATTGCCTCCGAAAGAGTCGAAACACTGTCTTTTTTTTTTCACATGGGTGCGAATGGAAATCATAGGATGACATTCCAGCTTTTCCTCCCTATGCTGTCCTTCACCCATTTCTCAACACACGAAACAGACATACGGCCTTTCTTACTGCTGTAGCTACATGCCATTGTTTTGCCACCACGCAAGCCAAACTTTTGAAGTGATCTTTTTCTTCTAGGGACTTTCTTGTTTACAAACCACATTAAACCTTACTTGCACCATGATAAGGTGTGTGGGTGCACGGAAGCCTGTACACAGGTGAGGGTGTCTATCAGTAGGCAGGGAGGAGAAAGAGCACAGATGTGCTTCTAAGCCTGGCACAAGCATGGAGTGTTTCTGTTTGATGGCAATACTGTTTGTCAAATAGAGCAGGACAGCAGCTGACCAATTCAAACGGCAGTTTTCTAGCAAGAAAAGAAGAAGCAGAAGAACATTGAGAAAGCAGAGTTTAAAAAATTAAATATTCATCAAGTTAGAAATTAAACATGAATTACAACTTCCTATGCTTGATGCAGGCTCCCCAGCATAGCATTCAGAGTAACTGGTTTTTTCCTTATTTTGCTGTGATAACTTTTTTCTTTATATACCAAGACTAGCAGTTCTGACTTGTGTGGTGCTACTCTCAAAAGTTGCTTATAAGCACAATTCATATTTTATGCATAAGACAATTTGACCGTGTGCAGGTGCCCTTACCCATAGGCATTCTGGGTGAAACATATATATATATAGCTATCTGGTTATTCTGGGACTGATAACAACCTAGACTGACATTGCAATCTGTTAAGAAGCAGCTTTGAACAAGTCTGATGACATGGCATAGATTTTCTGGGAGGAAAAAAGGCTATCAGAATTCTGTCCCACCTAATCTGCTCTTACGTATCAAAGAGAAACAAGCATCAAATATTTCAAAGTAAGGTCAGCAGTCCTTGATTCAGCTAGTCACAACACTAACTGTCCATCGAGAAAATTATTCCCAGCCACTCAGTTGAAACATACGTATGTTTAGCAAGTAGACAGCACACCACAGCTTTCATCTGTTTTTATCCATTGGTGTGTTTTGGATCAAATACTAAAGGAACCATAGCTTATTTTCATTCCTCATGAAAATTAACCACAATCCAGAAATTTCTTCTGTCCTGCCAAAAGAAGCAATCAACCAAACAAACACTACATATGTCCAGTTTTGGTTCCCAGAAATTAAGACTTTCAACCCATGTTAGTAAGAGTCATAATGCGAATATTCCATGCTATCTTTTTTCCCCAGTGTGTTGACAGCTGCAAGTTAGGTAACTTCATTTTTTCTCAGTGAAAATATATCCAAAACCTCTCACTGTGCAAGTACAGACAGCAACAAGCATCACTTACTGTCATGGTGCTGGAGGCAAGTTTTTTATCTTTACTAGTGTGGTGGTTTATATAGTGGCAGGTTTCAGACCTCCACCTAATTTTCTACTTAATCAACCCCGCTTGACGAGTCCAGTCTCATAGGATGCACAGTCTACCAGTCGTGGTAGAGCTGCTTGGATTCCTACACTAGGTGGCATGGAAGGACTAAGTTTCATTACCCCCACCACCATCCAAAGGAAAACGTTGCAGTTGCTCTTACAGCTTTTGCTTCTCTTCTGCAGAAATACTTATTTTTTTATTCAATCACCTGACTGAATATTATCGAAATTATTTCTTAAACTCTCCTTTGAGATGTTCCCTTGTGACTTTTCCATTCCAACTTGAGTGGTGATCTCTTCAGTGTTCTTGTTGACTTTCCCTCCTGACTTTCCAACACTGACTTTCAGCAGCCAGATATTATACAGTCTAAATCTGTAACTTACCCAGTTAAGTCTCAGGGTTCCCATTAGTCCTCCTCATTTTCCCATTATTCTACGTTCATATGTGCCAAGGAATAGCACTGGCATCTTTGAAATTCTACAATTCACAGAGCAGGAACATAGAGGCCTATGTCTGAAAATACTTTAAAATCCTCAGGATGACAACACTTTATGTGTCTGAAATACTCAGACTTCTTGAAGAGGTCAATTTGCTTCTTACCTTGCTCAGCTACTAAGCTGATTACTGCAAATTATTGACCCTATAAAGCAACCAAGCTGGATCCATCAGTGCTGTCACTGGGAAGGGCAGCATTGCTCAATACTGGGATTGCACCAGCAGCATAGTGTGCACATTGCTTCAACCCTGCTGCAGCCCTCTTTGTCTTTACCCCTACTGCACAACGTATACAGATGTGTGACAAAGACCGTCTCAGTCAAGTCAGGATATCCATCTGTCCCTGATCCATTTGAATGAGAAAACTTAGAGAGTAATCATTAACTTGTATTACTGCATCCCCAGAGTCATCACAAGGCAACTCATTTCTAACTGGCAGTTTTTTATGTGCATGTAACTCCATTCCCATTACCTCACCATTCTCCCAACATGCTATTTAACAGCTTTTCAGCAAATAAACCCTGCCCATGCAATGGCACACACAGCCCATATATGTAATATGCCTTCCTCTGCCTGGGGGAAAAACAGGGGTTAAGTTATCTTGAGGTGCTTTTCATCTCTATTTTCTACTATTCCCTGGGGATAGGCCTATCTCTGAAGTAACATCTTGAGGACTCCACAGTTACGCTAGTGTGCAAGTTAAGGCCAGAAACAGTGAGGGAGATATTTTGCATTAATAGCAGATGCCTGGCTTTTCAAAGTGTCAGATGTTCTTCATCGTGTGAACAGGGCTGTGTCATTCATTTTAGATAGGAATGGTTGGACTAGACGATCCGGTGGGTCCCTTCCAACCTGGTTGTTCTGTGATTCTGTGATTCAGGTTTTATCAGCTGAAGGTTCAGGAGAAGAGATGTCCTCCTTGCTGTACTGAGCTCACACATCCTCCCTTTCCCTTATGCCTTGTCTGACTTTCTATGGCCTCTCCCAGGGTACCAGGAGAACCAGAGAGACCACCTGTACCATGAGTAAAAAAAACCCCAAACTTAAAAAACACCTGGAAGCAGGCTGAAGCCAATGAAGGCTGGCGTCCGGCACAAAGCTCAACTATATGTTTACCCTTATTTTGGTTCAAGGAGATGTCTTGTCTATATAGTCTATGGCCATTAAAAATGCCTGTATATTCATCACGTTATACAGTGATAAACACCACTAGTACATGGCATTTACAGGAGTATGTTTCTGGAGCAAATGGGCTTCTATGGGGAGCTATAGAGACTACAGTGCTGACACCACATGGCAAGGAGGACTCTAGTCTGCAGCACAAAAGAGAGAGAATAGAGCTGCCACACAGTGCTCTCTTGGCTGTGTACTGCCCTGTGTTTCAAAATGGAGGCGGGGGGAAGCCTGAGAAATTTCAGGAAAGACCTGGGAGCAAACTAAACGAAATCATGCCTCTTGGGTAACCATATGCAACATGTGCTGTCCTCAGTTTCAACAGGGTGGGTGTAAACAATAGCTAAAAATTACACATAGGGCACAAACAAACACATGACAAAGTGAAACACTATAAAGTTTTAATTGCTGCTTATTTGGTTAAGCCTTTCTTAGCCGCCTGCTGGTGAGTCTTGAGCAATGTGATCATTCCATCCTCAGGCTCATAAAAATTTACAGCACATCTTCAAGTGTTCTCCCTATACAGCTCCATTTTATTTCACTGGTAAAATATGACCAGCTGGAGTTGCAGCTCTGATTAACTGAATGCTCAAGATGCAGAATGCAGTCCCCAGAATACATCACATTCATGGTAATATTCTGACTGTAAAAAAGGCTTGACTTTTTAAGCTGCTCCAGAGATGCTGATAAATGTAATGTGTCAGAAATAGGGACCACCTACACATCAGATCACACTTACAAGGATAATGTATGCAGGCATATAAAATTGCCAAAGAACACAAAGCCACCCAGAAAGGGGTACTTCCCCAGGCTACTGACTGGTTTATTCCACATTTCACTGACTTTATAAGGCAGCCGAGTGACATTTGGTTTCAGCAGAGCCACCTGAAGGGATGAACTTGCACTGTTATTGGACATCCAGCACCAGGGACATTATGATTTTAGAATATCTTGCCAAAAGACAAAGCCATAAGCAAGTAGCACTGCAAATCAGAACCTACTTACTTCAAAGTCATAAACAAAACCAATGAATATTATCTTCCTAATAGAGACATGGAAACAGCTCCATTAATTTTTAAGATTCCAGTTCTTAAGATAACCAAAGCAATTTCAAGAGGGAGGAAATTGAAGCATTTTCCTGATCTCTCTGAAAAGAAAAATGGGAGGCAAAGAAGGAAGAAACGTGGTTCTATGACTCAGAGGTGCAACTGGAATAAAAATCTAAATGTTGCCACAAGTGGGATCACTGAAGCCCAAAGCAAAACTCTACATCTTGGAATTTTCCAGAGGATCTTGGAAAAATTCGGTGCTTTTCAACAAAGAACAGCAAAATGATGAGAATGTAAAAAAGAGAGAACTTGACAACAGAACAAAATTGAGTAGTTAAAGGTAAATCTTTACAATTTCTACAGTCAGAGCAGTAAATATTGATTGATAGATAGGTTGGTATTGCAAACATTTTTCAAGCTTACTGCTTTTGTTCCACACACTTGAGGAGTAGAAGACAGGAAGAGTCATCATCAATGTCGTAATGGCAGGTAATTGTTCATCTTTCTCAGAAAATCTGAACCCTGTTCTTGCTTTGTTTCCCAGAGTTCATTTGAAGAGCCCTCAAACAAAAGTAGCCAGTTTTGCTTAATCCAGGTATGATCCTGTAGTAAGTCTTTGGAAGAAACAGAAGGAGTGAAAAGGGTGTAGTGGCACCCCAGCTCCCACCTCGAACATGTATGTCCATCACCATGGACTGTTTTGTCCACGTGTTTTGTCAGATTTATACCCCATAGCTATGCTGGTGATTGAAACTTCGCATAGTACAAAAGTATCACACTTAAACCCTGCACACACCATTGTGTCCCTTTACTTCCCAAGTGAGTGCTCCAGTCACCCAGGCATCATTCTCACTCTTGCTTTCAGCATCTGCAAGAGAGGGGTTTGCAAGGAGATGCCTAAGGCACATGGGTTCCCCGGCTCAGACACTGCTGAAGAACACTGAGTGCCTTAAACACTCCATTTGAAGCCAGCCTACTTTGAACAAAATGATTTTAACAGGCATTGAAGCAGAAGATGTGAAAATTATTCTCATCTGGGAAGTGAATGCGTGGCTTCTACACCACATCACAGTGAATGTAAAAAGCTGCACACAGTCTCAGCAGGACAGATCAAGGAGTAGCACTCCCAAGTCTTGCATAGGTACAACCAACCTGCAGGTGGTTAGTATAAGCGTTGTCCTGTGGGGCACTTCTCCAGAGATTAAAACAGAAATAGTTCTCCTGAGGCTTGATACTCACTCCAGGCTACAGGGTACTATATACACCCACAGCAGCTTTTGTGAATCTAGCATTTATTTCTCTGGTCTGCAAGGACATAAATCAAAATCTGTTGAACACATTAGATGTTCTGAGATTTTGCTTCATCAAGAAACTGAATTTTTAAAATTCTTTTTAAAGTCTTTCTTTTTTCTTACAATGAGGGCGTGAGTTGGCATTTGAACCAAAAAAAGTCAGTCAAATGCACCTCTCTTCTGGTGGCAGATTGTTCCCTGTAGGAGGTCTCTGGTTGCTCTTCCTATCTCATGGGTGTTACAGAAATAGTTCTTAGGGAACTACAAAAAAGGAGAAAGGAAGGTTGTTTGGCATATTCAGAATAGAGTGTTCATGTAATCAGAAGAAAATATTGCATTGAGTTCTGTGAATGGTACACAGATACTATGGGCAATTAGAGCCTTATACATTTATATAACTCGTAATTACTTAATTCAATTATTCAAAGAAAATTACTTCACACCCCCACAAAATACCCTGTATCCTACTAAGGAGACAGATATGCCTGGTTTTACACTCAAGTAATGTCACCTCCAGAAGAAGATCATTTATTAAAATACCAGAATACTGCTGTATGATGCCTATTGTAACACCCACCTCCCACACACACAGGGCAGTGTGCGTCTTATAACAAAGAAGGCATTCATAGCTATTATCATTAAAGGTAGTAGGGACTATAAATGCGTTAAAGGGACCAGAGAGCTGTTCACTTGAACAAGCTAAAATAGCTCAGGGGTGTTTTTACTGAAAGGTGAGGTGTGTCCATGCCTGCTATCCCAGGACCAACTTCCTCTTGCATTGTCAAAAATTTTATTGTAGCTTTGAACATCATCTGAGCCTTACAGCTACCAAGAGCCCTAAGCCAGATACTTCACTCTGTGCTCCCAAAAGGTTCAAAACTATATTTGGATCTCAGTTCTTCAGCTAGGCTCTTTTGGCTAAGTTGCTTTGCAGCTTTGTGCTGCCCTGCTACCACCAGGACATCTGGGCAATTTGAGCTTGGTTGCAGGCAGGAGAAGGACTCCTGAGAACCCTTTTGGTTTGGGTTAGACAAATATGGTAACTGGATTCACTGCTCCCCTGCAGTTCAATTTTTTTTGTTATCACTATAACAGCTTTCAGTCTATTAATATGCCTCTTGTGCAAAAACCAGTCTGGCACTTTCAAGAAGGAAGAGGTGCAATGAAGAGATTCTCGAGCTCCTAAACTTGCTCAAAACTATTAGAAAAAAATATTGAGAGCTTCAATCTTTTAGGACAGAACTAAAGAAAACAATGAAAATGTGAAACTTAAACTCAGTACTACCAAGTCACTCCGTGCAAAGTGAGCTCTCTGATTTATTCTTTCACCTCTGCTTTTGCTGAAAAATTTAAAAAATGTAAGTTTTCCAGTGAAGCAGCCTGACAAATGACGCACTTTATCACATAATTACAGAATCACCAGGTTGGAAAAGACCCACAGTATCATCGAGTCCAACCATTCCCATCCACCACTTAAACCATGCCTCTCAGCACCTCATCCACAGTCTCTTAAATGCCTCCAGGGATGGTGACTCAACTATCTCCCAGGGCAGCCTGTTCCAGAGTCCAATGACACTTTCCATGATTTTTTTTTTCTGATGTCCAGCCTGAACCTCTCCTGGCAGATCAGATGTCAATGTTTCACATAGGCCACGTGAAGTTTGCAGCAGCTTGTTTGTCCAGTTGGTAGCTGAAGGTGCTCAACAGGTTTAACTGCAAAGGTGGCAGCTTTGCTTTCTTAGCTCTGATTGTGTTATTCAGAGCAACCCACCACATGTCTGGTGTCGAAATTCGTAAAGCCCCCTGAGACCCAGCCCAGGCACAAGCTGCTTCCAAACTGGAACAACCAGATTTCAGGGTTTTTACATTAGCCACAGGACAAGGATCATCAGTCATGAGGTTCACAAGACCTTCCCCTTGCCTTTGTCAGGTTTAACGGGTTTAACTCCTGAAGCACAACAGATACAGGCTTTGCCTCAGTGCCGTGTCCCAGCTGGTGTACACAGGAGGCAGGAAAATTTAATGCATTCTATATAAAGCAGCAGAAACACACACATTGTGTAACAAATGTATGTTGAAAGGAGATAAAAAGACAGCCTGATTTCTTTGCCCTTTTTTGTTTGCCTGTGTCCTCATTCCCCTCTGCCTGCCTGTCTTGCTGTCTGGGGGAAGTTTCACATCGCATTAGTGTTACTGCCTGCAGTTGCGGAGGCTTTGCTGCCATGCTACTGCCCTTGGCTTCCTGGCAGCTGGTGTGGGGACAGCCTCTGACAGGAAGGACAGGGACCTCTCTGCTGTGACAGACCCTGAGCCCAAGGGGCAGGAAGGGGTCTAGAGGCAGACCTGCTGGGAAGCACAGCAGTGACACAGCATCGCAGCTCTTCCCATCACTAGCTGCCACTTCCAGATGCCATATGTAGGGTAGCTTTAGTACCTCTCAAAGCCTACTGTTTTAATACTGGTGATTCCCCAGGTAGACCTCAACTCTCAGTGGTGCAAATAAAATCTTTTATGTTCTCCCTCCCACCCCAAGCCCTCAGGGAACATTATGGTACTACGCAATGCCTCTGGTATCTAACCTCATTAAAGGAGCTCATCTGTAATAACTTCACCATACTGAGGAAACTCTCACCTCCCTCAAAGGCAATGACTCAAGATACTAATCAGAGCAACAGGGATGTCTGAGGGTTTTTCCATCCACTATTTCAGTCTGGGCTATATTTTTCCTTCCCCCATTACTGCAGCCACAAATTCTGTGCACATATTGCAGAAGAAGGCACTCAGCTGCTTCTTGTGTACCTCAGGTAAATTTAAATATATGCCAAGTGCCAAATAATTACAAGTGGTCCTAAGCACACCCAGAAGAGACTGTTTTCTGCCTTTCCATACTCCTCTCTTTACTAATCTCTGTTACTTTGTTTTCTGACATCATTTTACCTTTGCAGTCTGCTGGGGATTACCAGAGGAAGGCTCTCCTGAAGAAAACCATAAAGGAAATACAGCTCCTACCTTTGGCCCTGAAACACTGTCACAGCTGTTGACCGTCATGGCTTTATACCTTGTTGTTGAAGAGATGAGATAGGACCACCCTCAGAATTCAAAAATGTGTTTTAATAAGGCCTGACCTAGTAACATCACACCAGTTAAGGTTACTCTGTTCACATCTCTGGAGATAAAGTTGGGAAGTTCTGACCTTCTGAAGTTATGAGTACTGAAGGGACTGACAGCCACCACGTAGAATATGAGGTTTTTCTGAAAAACCAAGAACACCCTCACTCCTACTTTCCCTGACAGTGCTTGCCCCGGTCCTTCAGGCCCGTACAGCAAATCCTTATCAGGACTTATGCTAACAGCACTGAACCATTTCCAAAAGGTTATTATTAAAAGTCATTCATTACATTAATTTGCAACCCTCATTTAACGTCAGCAGACCTTTATCTATCAGCCTGGGGGCTTATGCTAGCTCCTGCAAGCCAAAGCACAATCATAACAAGTGTCATAAGTTGTAATTACAGGGTGATTTCTAATGATACCAACTGCCTATTGCCTCCATACATTTTCAAGGCCAAAGGTTGCCACCCGATTTCAATTCCTGTGCATCTACACGGGGAAAAGAATATCCCTTAATAAATGGATAAATTATTGGATAGAAAATACATTATGAATAAATAAACTGGATCATCTCTGTGCTCAATGCAGGAGGAGAGGGGTTGAGGGGATGGCTGAGGAGAGAGCAGAACATGCTCTCAGGAGGCAAGGTGAATGCCTGAGCAACTGCCTGTTCTCTTTTTCATTAGAAGGGAAAGGAGCGGCACAATTTCAGACTTCATTCTTCATTTCTTTGAGGCTGAAAAGTTGAAATCAGTTCATATTCCTCCCACATTTCTCCGCCTCCACCACCATGATGTGTTAAACCTTAACTCAAAAATTATGCCAGCTACTCCCTCAGTTTCACCCTTCAGCTGAGGGAAAAGCTAGCTCAGCCAGCCACTTACACAGGTGCTTTAAGTTAAATATGCAGCTAAGTGCTTGGCTGGGTCACAGCTCTCCTAGTTTGGAAAAGCATGCTTTTGCAAGGAGTGTTCTAAGAGATTTAGGATGCTGTCTTGACCAAGTTCCTTCATAATTCCCTAGCACTGAGGTAGCATCTCTCAAAATACTCATTAGTTTTTTTTCTTTTCTTTCAAAACTAAGTGAAATCATGTTTCAAGAAGGAAACAAACAAGTCAAGGCATACTTACATTTTTATTTCCACAACAATTAATGATAAGAAACATAATGAAATCCTAGATTAATGGAGAAAGGGAGAGTTATGGATATTTCACTGCTGAAATATTTTTGATGCATGTATTCTGGTCAGGATGAACAATTGTGTTTAACCTGTGACAAATTTCAGGAATGCAGTACTTCCCATTAAAAATAACATTCTGGTTCATAAGATAAATAACTTCTTTTTTAATCCAAGCTGTAAGAAAAAAAATAAAGTAAGAGTACAGCCTAGAAAGTGAGAATAATTGTAAGACATTTTTGTTGTTAACTATAGGCATAAGGAATTTGGTCAGATATTAGAAATACATTCGACAAGACAAGCCCAGCCTATTTAAAGACCGTGGAATGCATCTCTCCCTTCAACAACGCAACTGTTGACAAGCTGCCAAAAGTCTGAATTGCAAATTCTCCAACCATGAATAAATCAAAAGAAATTCCAAGAAATAACTAAATAACTAAGGCAGCTTAAATGACTTATTTTGCCACAGTAACTGCAAATTCTCCGTGAAGATATATGGGATCTGCCAAAAGTCAAATGTATTTAAGCCACCCCTGTTGGGTATTATGACTTTGCTGGTAAAGACATGTTGTATATAATCCAAGCATGTCTGTGAGGACCAGATCTGGTTCATGTTGAAGACTGAATAGTCTCAATGAGCTAATTAGAGTGAAATGACCGGTAAGAGGCACTGTTGATCTGGGAACACCATGTGTCTTTATTTCAGAGGGTATTTATGTGGCAGGGGAAAATCTTTTCCTCCTAGGGAAGGGACCTCAGTGGTTCCGGAGTGCTTCCATTAGAATGACTGGCTGGCACAAATCAAGTGTTTCTTGGGCATTGATTGTTTTATTTACAAAGAAGGTGCAAAGACCTGTTTCCGTTAATGAGGAGGAAACCATCAGGAGAGCCCTGTAACTAATGAGAAGAAGTGGGATATGACGAGTCCCAGAGGCATGGTGCTTTGCTATGAAGACAACCAAGCCCCAGTGAACTCTTACCCCGTCCCATGGGATACCAGTGTGGGTGGACTTCTAATCCCTCATAAACTCACTGAATAACTGTAGGTCTAAAACCATCTTTGTACATGACTTTATCAAATCTGGTCAAGAATTTTATTACTCTGAGTCTCTTGGCTCCTTCCTGGATAAACTTCCAGCCCTTTCGTAAGTAGTTGGCTGCTGACAGCAAATATTGATTGCGTACTTCTGCCTGAAGCAAAGGGTTACATACATCAAAACAAAACAAAGCAAAGTCATGATCCATTGCTGATCTCTTGAGATATGGCTGCACAAGAGCTGCTCTTGTCTTACATAGATCCTTTTCTGCAACACAAACATCACCTCTGCTGTGCCAATCCTGCCTGCATTTTATGCAGTTCTTTATGTGAAAGGAAATCACTAAATGACTGAATTGAGTTTGCTGTCATTGGAGACTTTTTAACCAGGATGTTGAGGAAAGCTGAAGGACAAGGTGATGTTAAGATACTTCCTATTTTGAAGGGAGACATTTTTATCTCTTTGAACTTTGCAGCTTTCTTATAAATGATCATTTATGGAGTCTACTTCTTCATTTGGGGGTGGAGGAGGGATTGTCATAGTTATCTTTTATAAAATAAGCAAAATGTTTGCATGGATCAGGAGTGTTGTGCCAGCAGGTAACAATTCATAACCTCTAAGACCTCTGATAGCTAAAATCTAAAATTCATCAGTAAAACTGGTCTTCAAAATCAGATTCAGTTGATGGCTGCTTTTTAATTCTTCTTTTCCCGTTCTTTGCTAGAACACTATTGCAATTTAAAAGTTATATCTTCTGCTTTTTGAGGGAGGTCCACTATACTGCATTTGTCTACAAACTATTTGCTTGATCTGTTCACCCAAGTCCTCTTTCCTGACATCTATGACATAACTCAACAGCAAAGAAATCCACCTACCCAGCTATCCAGAGGTTATTGTTCAAACTTCAGAAGTTCATTTTCCAGATTTCCATAATTTTCCCAGATCCAAGCAAGATGCACAATTCCACATCACATTCTGCACTTGAAAGTAATATGAGGCTTATTTCAGGTCCCTTATCGTCTAGCATTTCTCTGCATGGCTCTTCTCACTACAACTTTGTCATGTATGAGGTGGGACCCATATTTTGGTGCAATTCCCAGGTGTTACTGCATTTCAATCCTCAAATTCTCATTCTTATTTTAGAGTGTCTCATGTCTTCCTTCTTTGCCCATTATATTGCAGTACAACTCCCTAAAGTGGCTGATTAGCTTTCACTAAGCTTTTGGGATGCTCTGTTGCAAACAACCTCAACCATATGTAAGTGCTTTACGACCATTTTCTTTCCTCACTGCATCCTGTCGATCTACTCACCTGAAGTTTCTATATCCTTGCCAGTTTCCATGGATTTACCAATCAAATACAGAGCTTTTCAAAAGTCTTAAAAAATGTCACAGCCTGATTTTACATCCTCCTTTCCCTCATGTTTATTCAACAGAAAGTTGCCTTTGCCAAGCTTGCAATGACGAGCTGTCATTCAAACAGGGGCTCCTTCCACTTCCACTGTGCTATTGCAGCAATTCGTCAGTGCATTGCACATACCCCTGGCACCTCTTCTCACCCTCTTTTCGCTGCCTTTTCTCTGAAAAGCAAACTCAAGATCAATACCTAACAGTTGTCCAGAGTCTGTTTACCCTGCAAATCCATGCTAAAATGAAGACATACTCTCTCTCTCTCTCATGTGTGTGCTCCTTTGCTCTCTCTCTGAAGACTACAAGGGTTAGGTGAGACCTAGTACCTTGGAAGAGGATTCCCTGAGATGACCGATCTCCCTCCACAGAGATCAGTCAGTTCTCTGCTAATAATTGTTTTAAGTCAGGTATATCTAGCATGTACAATAGTGTCACCATGTCTGGAGCTGCTGTTGCAGCATCTAGCTCAGCACACCTTGTCACCCACACAACAGATTGAGTCAGCTGCAACACAGAATCCTTTTGTGTCTTGAGCATTTGAGGATAAGCAAGAGTCCAGACACTTTACCTGTCTTGGGGATCAGTAAACAAATCCTCACATCCTCCACCCAGTATGGTTTCCTGAGAAGCAAGATTCACAGGAATACTACCTGTTCCTGGGATACAGGCAGGACTGTAAGAGTTTCACTTTCTCAGAGTTTTAGAGAAGAAGCAAACCTTCCGGTTTATGTATTAACTCTTCAAGAACAGAAATACCATATGTAACCAAGCATGTACAAAGCACAAGCTTTAAATGAATTCCATGAATAAACTTCTTCACTGAACAGCTTGTGTCCCTAGCCCTTTGGCTCATCCACTCTCTTGGTTGTCCTTGGTAATTCATGTGCATTGAACAGTGCTGGGACTTCTCTGTCTTAGGAACTGCCTCCTGCAGGCTGTTCCTCAGCTGAATAAGCTGAATGAGGTTTAAAATTATTCAAGAGGCTATGTTCTCCTTCCTCTGTCAGATCAGTTTCTGATTAACCTCATCTGATAACAGCACCTTACCAGGTGACAGCATTGCCAAAATAAGTCATGCAGCAATAAACCACCTTGACTTGACAAGAGAGAGCTTACTGGTCAGAATGACTGTATTGCAGTGATATCACTAATAATCATTGTGAGCCCTACACCAGGTCCTCCTAGAAGTGTTAGACCAAGTCAGAGGATGAAAGGTAGTAGCAACACAAAGTTCAGCCTTCTGATAAATGGAGTTTTCCATATCATGCAAAAGTACAGGATCCATAAGATGTTCTTAGACAGATTCCCCAAATGATCACATCTGCCATATACAACAGCTGCCTCCAGCATAACAAAATATTACAGTACTTGTTGTCTTGTGTGTCCTAATATACCTCACCTGGTCACAAGGGTGCACTGGATATTAATGTGCCACAAGTACAATGCAGAGAAGAATCCACCAAAAATCATGTTCAGTGCAACAGAAGTAATTTATCCTCCTATGACATCAAGAAGCACTTAATAAGAAAGGAACAACTTATATCTGTTACCTATGACACTGGTACTTTAGGATATTGTTCTAAACTAGTGCATCTTCTCACTCAGAATACAGAAAAATAAAGGCAGGATTTTCTAGTTTCTCTGATTCCACATCTCATCTTGAAATTGGAATTCTTCTACTCATGAGTTAGTCTTAAATGAAATGTTCTAAACAAAGTTTTGGTTGTTCCCTTACTTTTGAGCTTTTGACATCTCTGACTATCAGGCTTCCCTAAAGCAATTAACTACAAGTTTGAAGTTGGTTTCAAATATTTTACCTGGGTCCATTCTCAGCAGCAGTCAGCTCATTACACACAGTTTTTTGTCAGAATACCAGTTCAAAAACTAGGATATTTGAACTTGTTCTCACACATAAATCTGCTGTAATTTCATTGTTCCTGTGAGGAACTGATATCTGAATGGGAATACTATAAAAAGATCATGTAATGTGAAATATAACCTGGTATAAGAAGACATTCTTCCAATGTTTGCAGGGGTAGGAAGTTGCTGTTTTATTGTTATCTGCCCCTTGGGGTTACCAGCTTGCACTTTAAACAGATCGCTGTCCTATCCCTGACTCTTCAGATACTGTGTGTTTTGCCCTTTTTTCAGAGCTTTCATCTGGCCTGGACTTTTGTAGCCTAGGCTCAGTCAGCCTTCAATGGCCTCCAGGTTTCTGTGCTGAAGTGAACAAATCATAGAACCATATAATCATAGAATTACTAGGTTTGAAAAGACCTGTTGGATCATTGAGTCCAACTACTCCTATCTGCCACTAAACCATGTTCCTGAGCACCTTGTCTGCCCATCTTTTAAATACCTTCAGGGTATTTACCTTAACCACCTCCCTGGGCAGCCTGTTCCAGTGCTCTATGACTCTTTGAAAATTTTTTACCTGATATCCAGTCTGAATCTCCCCTGGTGCAGCTTGAGGTCATTCCCCCCTTGCCTTATCACTTGTCATTTGGGAGAAGAAGCCAGTTCCCTCATCTCTACAACCTCCTTTCAAGTAGTTGTAGAAAGCAATAAGGTCTCCTCTCAGCCTCCTTTTCTCCAGGCTAAACAACCCCAGCTACCTCAGCCACTCTTCATAAGACTTGTTCTCCAGCCCCTTCACCAGCTTCATTGCTTAGCCTGGAGAAGAGGAGGCTGAGAGGAGACCTCATTACTCTCTACAAGTACCTGAAAGGAGGTTGTGGAGAGGAGGGAGCTGGCCTCTTCTCCCAGGTGACGGGGGACGGGACGAGGGGGAATGGTCTCAAGCTCCGCCAGGGTAGATTTAGGCTGGAGATTAGGAGGAGGTTTTTCACGCAGAGGGTCATTGGGCATTGGAATAGGCTGCCCAGGGAGGTGGTTGAGTCACCTTCCCTGGAGGTGTTTGAGGGGCGGGTGGATGAGGTGTTGAGGGACTTGGTTTAGTGTTAGATAGGAATGGTTGGACTAGAAGATCCGATGGGTCCCTTCCAACCTGGTTGTTCTGTGATTCTGTGATTCTGTGATTCTGCTCTTCTCTGGACTCGCTCCAGAGCCTCAACATCCTTCTTGTGGTGAGGGGCCCAGAACTGAGCACAGGATTCGAGGTGTAGTCTCACCAGGGCTGAGTCCAGAGGGAGAATAACCTCCCTGGACCTGCTGGTCACACCGTATCTGATACAAGCCAAGATGCCATTGGCTTTCTTGGCCACCTGGGCACACTGCTGGCCCATGTTCAGTCAGATGTCAATCAACATCCCCAGGCCATTCTCCTCCTCTGGGCAGCTTTCTAGCCACTTTTCCCCTAGTCCGTAGCACAGCAAAGGGTTGCAATGCCTGAAGTGCAGCTTTGCCTCGTACCTTACTGTCACCTGTCAGTAAACTGTCACTAGGCGGCTGATGAAGGGCAACCATGAAAAATGGTACCACTGAAACAGCAAGAAAATGTTTAAAAAACTTAAGCTTGCTGTGACACCATGAGTTTGCAGCACTGCGGGTTATGATTGCAATCACTATCATGATGCTATATTTGGTGAGGTTGAAACAAATAGACTTTTGAAAATAATAGTTTGTACAATCTAAGGACAGATAAATATGGTTCACAAACCTACAGATCTGGTTTTGGCTGCTGCCAATGTGTTTTGTACCCACATGGAAAACTCAGAAAGGCAAAGTAAAACTCAGCTCCAGGTGGGGTTTTCTTTCATCCAGTTGCTCATCAAAATCATGCAAAACTAAAAGCAAAATCCTTTGTTGAATTTAATCATGACACCTCTGTCATAGGATCTACACCAGCATAGATGAGGCCCTCTGGACCACCTCCACGTGCTAGGGACAGGTTTGCATCTCCCTCAGAACCCAGGAAACATACTTTGCTAGGAAATTTGGCCTCCAGCATATGGTAGCGAGTTATCTAACACAGGAGCATAGAAACTGCTGAGTTTCCTGCACTGTAGAAATAGGGTTACCCGTTAGACTTCCAGCAGCGTTGTGCTTGGAAGAATGCACTGTCTGAAACAAAATCTTTGCCAAAGAGGCAGACAAAACCTGTGACTAAAAGGCAGTTAAGGCGGAGACCATACAATGATTTTAAATATATTTAGTCAATGGGCCTCACCTGGTGTGTAAAGTTAAGTTCATACCTCCAGCTTTGTAGGACTCAGGTCCCTGAAATTTCTCACTGTGGGAATTTGGCACAGATATACAGATTTTTCATTCTCTTGTCCTTTCTTCTTATGGAGTATTTGCACACAAAATCTTCCATAGCTCTTCCTGAGGCTGGAAACCTTTGGAGTGTATGCTGGAGAGCTCAGATTTTCCTACACAAAAGAGCAAGGCAGGTACGATTAATACATGGAAAGTAAAGCCTTTCCCCCCTAGGAGGAAAGCTCCTTTGCTGACGCTCCCAACTCTTCTTAGCAAGCACCAAGCATTAGTCATTAACATGAACTCTCCAACCCCCAGCCCAACTAGGGTGCATTTAATGCTGCATAGCACAGCCCTTATTCATGTTATTAAACACCCGCTCACTTAAGTAATCCATTGATGTCATCAGCATGAGCAAGAATTGTGAAATCTAGCTGGTTTTAAGTGCATTGGGTGTTAGAGGGTTGGTTTTAGCACAAGTATAAAGTTTTATCCATTCAGCTTATACAACCCATCTCATCATTCAGTTGAGCTCTGGATTCCCCTCTAAGGTAACAGATTGTTGCTCATTCCAGAGGCCTTCCCTCTACCCTCCCAGAGGATTTCCATGGAGCAACAGTCTTACTAGCAGCTCTCTCCTTAGCTTCAGTCCCTGGTATCACTTTCAGAATTACTGGCAGTCAGGTCTCCTCTGTCATTGGGATCCCAGATGCTGGTAAAAACCAGATGTAAAAAAAGGAAGTAACATTTCCAACTCAGACAGGCAATCTCAATTCCTAAAGTGCAAAGGGTTGCATGATGCTGTAATGTAAACCCTGGGACATAATGTTTGCCTGTAGTCTGTCTTTTCACCAAGATAGCAAGGGAATAAGAATACATCTGAGTTATGAATTGAGTCTGAACTCTCTCTTCAGCTCAGTCCCCCTGCTCATACGTCAGAGCAGCACATAGCTGGGCAATAACTTCAGCTGCACTGAAAGAACCTAGAGCTGATAGGGCTGTAACTGGACATTTTGGTCAGGCTACAGCCATGTACACTGACTCCACTGAGAGAAGCAAATAACTTTTTAAGCTTTGTGGGTCAAACAAAGTGAGATGTTGTGGGATCAGTTAAACACTTAGTTGACACAATAGCCTTTTCCTAAGTATAAAAAAAAGCCTGGCAAGAAAATGGCAGTGGTTCAAGCTATGGTTTAAGAACTGAGATTTCTAGGGGGGAACAGACATGAACAAGGTCCTGTGCAGCTCTTGTACATCCTGATGGAAGAGGACACGGCATGAGGCAGATGCCTCACAAGTTATCCAAGGACCTTGCCCATCACCAAACAGGCCTCCACCTCCAAGGAGATTTGGCGAGGCTGAGCCGCATGATAGCCTGGACTGTGGAAACAAATCCTCACTGGAGGAACCTTGGCGATAAGATGCAGGGAGATCCAAGGCCAGGAGGACACACAAAAAAGGCCATCATGTTCCAGTGGGGTGTTTATTGCTTGCGTATCACCTGGTGTCCACCGCAGGGTGAGGGATATCGATTTACACTCTACCAACTGGTGTTTACACTTGCACTGCTTGCACTGAGTGGATTGTGTCACTGTTGAAGGATGCATGATCATTTCCCTCTACAGGTCTTCAGTGTCTAAGACATTACTTCCTTTCATACCAGGCCTAGCTAGACTTTGCCCAACAAGGAGCCCCAGAGCTTCTGTCTTACATGTAGTAAAAGAGCATTGTATGCAGGGAGAAAGGGGATCTTGCTGACTTAAATTCTGACTAAGTTTTCAACATCCTTTGTGGCAAACAGGGAGAAAAGAGCTGGAGGAGGTAGGAGAACAGCAGGAACAGTATGAAAAGTGAACACGAGACTCTGGTAAAAAGAAAATGATACCTAGGTCTTAAGTCAAACTCCTATGAAAATTATAGGCCTCCTTGCTAAAAGCACACCTATGCTGTAGATAAACAACACAGCAATGGGTGCACATGCATTTAGCTCTTTCTGTGGTAACACAGAACCCTTGACATGCAGCAATGCCAACTGCTGGCAGGTAAAGAGCTGAGAGCCCTATTAATGGTGCCAAAATCCCCCCAGTGCTTCAACACCCTCTGTGGTTCAGCACGCTGGTCCTCTTGTATTTATCTACTGGTTCACTACAGACAGTCGAAGCTGTCAACATGCGACATTCCTTGATGGTTCCCCTCCCTGTGTCCATTGTCATTTTCTTGGAATTTGGGTTGGCTTGTGTGTGCGTACAGGTGTATGCATGCGTGCCCTCCTCGCTGATATGCACAGAATGCAGCTAAGCAGCATCCATAGGGTTTCTTCCCAGGCAAGGCTATACTTCTACTAGCCTGTATTTACAAAGGAGTTAGAGGACAAACTAAAGGCTAAACCTGTATATGTTAAGAAACACCTTGAAACTGGGAGAGAAGCAAACAGTACTATGAAACATGTTTTAATAAGTTACAAGAAGAAAATAGCTTGTGTAAAGTATGAACTAGCTATACTAGCAGACTGACTAAGATGCACATGTAAATGTTCACAACTAGGTTGAAACATCAGAAATAACACTATCAGCATCTGCCTGAGGACAGTTGCTACCTTCTTATAGCCTTTTTTTTGTCTTTTGCATCTGGTTCCATTTATGACTCATACTTCCCAAACAAGCAATATGTTACTGCAGAAGGCCTTTAACTTTGCTTGATTCATATTGAGCTGTATTCCTGGCTGTCAGCCAAGCAAATGTAATAAAACCACATTTTCCATCAAAAAATAAAAATGAAATCCCATTTGCAGTGAGATTTAATTAGCAGCCCGTAAGTCATTTTGGTGTTGAAAGCATGCACACTCATGTTTTGTTATAGCCTGATTTGCACCTTCAAACTCCATTGTAGCCTTTTATTCATTATTACACAGAAAGGTTTCCTCAGCCCCCAGCCCCAGCCTTCATTTCACTGCACATCCTGAAGCATTCGAATGATGATAAAGTTTTAGAAAATCCTACACCCTCTAAGCTCTTCTCTTTGGATGTCACATTTTGCATCACCTGTTTAGAGCATTATGACACTGATGATTTTAACACCCTGAACACCAAGCTGACAACAGTAATTTCTGCTGAAATAGGCAGTCTATCAAGAAACTTGTGTATAAAATCAGGAGCTGGCATCCCATTAAAGCCTGCAGAATACTGATGACTAAATCAGCGTCACTGCTGATATTTCTGAAGCTAACAGGCCAAAGTTGGGGCAGAGGGGGGCAGGGATTCTGTTCTACCTATTTAAAAGCATCAGAGACTTTGTTCTTCACGGTCCTTTATAATTTAATGAAATTCTCAGGTAATGCACACTGTGACAAGATTTTTTGCCCCTGTCACATTCTCCCAGGGAGGAGTAATGTTTGACACCATTGGCATTATTTTGAATACCATAATTTCAAGAAAAACAGCAAACCAAAGCATTAGAGGGTTCAGCTTGTCCCCTTTCCTGGAAAATCAGACTGTAGGAGCCAGGAAAATTTGTGTGCTCTAGGATCGAGAATTTCCAAGTACTTTTGGGAGCTGACCAGCCAGAGCAGCTTCAAACAATGCATCACCCAGGAAGGGCCACCGTGAAGCCCCCACTGGCCGCCTGTCCTGCCCTGCTGGGCTGAGCCCCCCACTCAGGTTTGCCCCCCTCCCCCTGCCTCCACCCAGCCCAGTCAGGGTTGCCCCATGAGTGGTTTTCCTGGCAGTGGCCAAGGCTGCACAGCTGCAGCTGGGGAGCAAACCCAGCCAAAATTTGGGTTGCGTAGAACAGCATTAGCTCTCCCTTGGATTTCTGCATGGAAATCTAGCGGGTTAACGCAGGGCAACGCTCTAGACAGAGGCTGATCCTTTGCTCTCACAGCCTGGCACAGATCCAACCCTGCAGAGAGCCAGCAAAAACGTTTCACAGACTCCTACAGATCAGGGGCAACACCACAGGGGCGTTATTCCCTTCAGTTTCTTCCAACTGCCTGTGTTAATTGATGGAGCAGGCAACAGGGCTCAGCTTGTATCACCCAGCCTCCTTCACCCCCCACCCTAAGACAGCAGTTGGATCAGAATCCTTTCTTCTCGCAGTAGGACCAGAGGAAGTACAGATGGAAAAAACTATTAGACTATTTAGCTAACCTGCTGCCAGAGAAAGACTGCTCCCCGTAGTACACCATGCCTTTGCTTTTTTCCTTCTTTATTTTTTTTTATTTCTGTTAAAAGCCCTTCTCTTTACTTCTGAAAGATTTCAGATGAGTCCAAGATGGCTCTCCATCCTAGTCCCACGGGTTAAAATGTCATCAAGAAATATGAAATGGAGAGGAAAAACTTTGTCATAAACCTGATCAAAGCTTCTACTTTATCATCTTGATTTTTTCTGGCAGTAAAAAAGAACAGGCTATTTCAGCCATGAGTGTTTGCTCTTTGTTTCATTCATTTAGGGTTTTTTCCTTCTTTGTTTCTGGCTAAATATGGATGTTGTGGAGGCAAGAAAAATTGTGCGAAATAACAAATGGAATTGAAGTGCCAGACGTCATTAAGTTAGTCATTAAGAAGTTTTTAAGGGCCAGAATTTCACATGTGCCTAGAATCCTGCAGTTTCTGCTGAAAACAACTGTTCAGTGCTTTTGAAAATTCTGACTTTAACTAAGTGCCTAAGCCAAAGTGCCCTGCTCTTCGTAAAACCTGGCTTTCCAAATAGTCATGCTTTCAAAGTAACCATTTGGAGATTATGGGTATATATCTGTTGATGAAGAATAAGCCCACAGTTCCTCCCCCTGAGCCTTCACTTGCCTTGCAAACTACACAATGCCACAGCTTAGAGGGAAAACACTTATATACGTCTAGTGGATTCAGGGCATTTACACCAGCACTCAGGTTATTCAGGGACTAGCTTTTTCCACAGCCGTCCCCCCCAACCCCATCCTCCCTCCCTGCCCTAACATCATGCAGCTGCACCAGGCAAAGCCCTTTGCTGCTTTAGGAGCAGATGGGAACAAAAGAAGTTGAAACGGCAAAATGCCAAGTTCTCTGACATCCCTGCAACCTTAGCAGCAAGATTTCTCATCACCTCATGGAAACAAGCCTTCAGAGACTGCAACTCCTGCTGTTAAAATGAATGTGGAAACTCCATTAGTTTCTGTGGCATGGTGTCAGCCTCATATTCTGGCAGGGGAGAGAGAAAGGAAATGCTGTTCTCCAGAACAGAGCAGGATCTGCCTTCACAAGCTCTCTCCACCTTGCTGGGCGTTCATGGGGCTGGGAGCACTGCCATGCATATTCATCCTGCCTTCTTTGCTTAGCAATACCCCTGTCAGTTAAGGGATGTCAGTCACCAGGAAAGAATGCAAAAAGGCAGTTTATGTGGTAATATTGTTTTTGTTTTTGATGAGGCTGGCTGCTGATCAAGCTCCCCTCATTATGTCAACTTCAGAATGAATATTCATACAATGCAGAAAAGAAGGAAAACTCACCAGAGTAGAAATCTTTATTTATTGCTTTTCAAAAACCTGTTGTTTTCTTCTACCACTACTCCCACCAGACTGAAGTCCAGCTTGCAAGCAGCCAAGCTCCTGCAGGTTATTTGTATACGTGAACAGACCTCAGAGGTGTTAGAGTCCCTAAATCCCTTGGCTTCTCTACAGCAGAGGTGCACTGGCATCACTGGAGCTAGCTTGATGCATGTTGAGTGAAGAGCTTGCCTGTAGGAGATGATTTTACAATGTACAGCAATGCACAGCATGATAGGAGGCCATCCCGGTTTCTTAAAGCTGCAGGGATAATTATATCAATGCATCGTATGCAGTCAGTTGCCAGTACAGAGAGACAGCAGATCCTGAATGCCTGTTTCTCCTTTGTGGGGATTCCAGTGGTTCGTGGTCTTTGCAGGGCTCAGCTCCCAGGGATGTGTTCGATCTATCTCTGTTTCCCCAGTGATCCAGTTCAAGATTGTCTTGTACAACAAGATAGAGAAATTTCACTTCTGTTTTAATTCAGTCATGTGCCTAAAAAAACCCTGACACATGTGAACCATATGTAAAGGGTACCTCTGCACTCACAAATTAAAGAAACTTTAAAAGAATTTTCCTCACTGAGCAAAATAATTTGGTACACACTTAAGTATAGACAACAAATAATGTTACTATAGCTCATCTAGGCATCATATAGGGGCAAAAGCCAAGCATTTAATTGTAAAAGCAGTTTCCCACATTCCTGGTGCTATCAGTGGTAGCAAATCCAATTAAAAGCAGGCATATTAAAGACAGCACATGTGACAGATATAGCATATGTAAAGCCTGTAAGAATAATTGCGGAACTAGTCAAACTATCCAGCGCGTTCATCTTAAATTGAGCCTATAGTAAGCATACATTTAGGTCCTGCGTTTAGTGTATGTAATGTGTGTATGAGAAAAGGGCACAGGGACATTGCCACAGTAATAAACTCAATTAGCACATAGACTGCTGATATTTTATTATGCAGGCAATTTAACTGAAAAAAAAAAATAACCAAACAGCATGGAGACCAAAAGATATAATATGCTATGCAGGTTTTGCATTGAATTTCTTGGATTTACTTTAAGAACATTTTTTTAAAGATTATTGATTGGGATTTTCAGGGGTGGCTAAATGACTTAAAAGGATAACTCCCAGTGACTTGTGCCACTGTGTAATGGAATAAATCAATAAAGATTGTTCTCTCTGAGCTATTTAGGGCAAAACCCAATAAAGTATTCAGACACTGTGGTACCTATCTTTTGGATCTTGGTCCTCACTCTGAAGTGCAAGACTGTTAGTCTGTCATCTTGCCCCCCTGCATTGGACACATGAGAGTCAGCTGCCCCAGGAAGAACCTGGATACTAAGTAGGAAGTATGTTTGAAAACCTGCTCTCCTAGTTGTCTAGAAGGCTGCAGACAGGGAACTGCTTAAGCTCAGTCCTGGTTCTGGTCCTCTGTCACACCATACTACTCACTTCCAGATGGCTCCTTCCCTACTGAGCAAAGCACGTCTAAACATCCTTTCTTCTTGGGGACAATAGGCTTCCATCTTGATGATCTAATGAATCTTGATATTATTATTTAATTCACAGTAGCAGAATTCAGAAGGAAAGAAAAAAACCTCTTCTGCTCCTTGTGGGGTACTAAGGGTACACTCTGCGGAGACTGGGGATGTTGATCTAGCCAATTTCAACATAGAATTATTATTTTTTTCCAGTACCTGGGGGTGGGATCATTAGGCTAATCAGCAAGAAGTGATGACAGCACTTACCAGAAGTATAATTCAACAAGGAACCCCATTTCCTTGTATGTCAGGTATTTTCAGAGTCTCATTCAGTAGGGCATGTTCCTCAGAGGACCTAGGCCAAGAAATATGTGGTTTCTGGTATCCAGGTCAGTTTGGGAGAGGAAGAGGCATGAAGCAGTTCTGAGAAGTTCAGTTCATGCCTCAAAGCAGGAAACAACTTCAAACAAGAAGACATCTTGTAAGTCTAGGTGTTGCTGGGGTTAAATGAGAGCAGGCTGCAGCATTCTTGGACTGAAATTTTTGTACACCAGTTCCTTGACTGCGTATCAGCCTGTTATAGCTACCTATGTCCTTTATTGGTTCTAATTCTCACCAAATGTGTCCTGCGCAGTAAACTCCACATAAAGGTATCTAACATGTGATGGTGTTACTACCCTGATTCAGAATTGAAAACTTCATAAGAGGATTGTGCAGCCAGCTGTATGAGACAAATATGCTCTCTGTTTTGCTGACGCAAATAAATCCTGAAGTGACTCTGGTGGCAGCATTCTGTGAGAAGGGAATAAAAAGAGCTTGCCAGAGCATCTGTATTTCCCTTCTGCCTTACAGAAAAGACATATGGATCTTCATAGGAAATTATAACCTCCTTGAAAAATATAATAGGTGATTATATTCCTGACTTAGAAATTCTATAGCACACTGCATATAAAAATCATCATTCAGTTCTGCAGTTTTTCTAAAGTGCCCTGTTGAATCTCTTTCAAACCATGAAACTTTTACATCAGAGACCTCAGAGCTGCTCTTCTTGGTTTCATCAGATTTATGTGCATCGTCCAGAGCAGGTATTTTGGAGAAACCCCCTTCCCATCACCTTCAGAGATACTCTCAGCACACCCAGGTGCCACCAGTCTTGGTTGGGCACCAAAAGCCCTGGTTGGGAGCAGCACTGCGCCCAAGCCCATAGGCTTAAGGCTTGGTGTCCTGTGCACAGCAGGGCACAAATGCAGCCCTGCAGTGTCAGTACTGCTGATGGTTTGGAGTGGAGTGGACTGTGCTGCGGAGTGGGCAGGGTGCTCATGAAATCATCTGCTGCTTGTCCTGGTTGCTGTACCCGCTATGCTGGTTCCAAAAACTACTCAGGCTGGGGAGATTTTATCAGACATGTTTGCCTTCTTACTCCTATACCTCTTCCAAAGCATGAATAGCTGTCATCATTAGTCCCTAGAGTTTCTATGAAGATACATTTTTTCAAAACACTGAACAAACAATAACTCATTAAGAAAATACATTTAAGGTTATAAGAACCTGAAATCCCTGTAGGGTTGCTCCATTGTAACCCAAAAATATCACATATCATTTCAGTGATACTTTCTCAATGATAATAAAAAAAATGCCCCAAGGTTGAAAAGGTGGCTGGTAAATTGCAGCTGCAAATTAATTAAAATAATCAAACAAGCCAGAGGTAATTCCCACAGCAAGGGGGGTACTTATAAGAGCAATATTAATAGAACATTTACCATCAGGGCTGTCTGGTTCCCTTTTAATAAAGTATCAGTGATTACCTGATCATTCCATTTTGTTCCTAATACAGCTACGTAGCCATAGAAGAAGGCTTTTATCAGTTTATTTAAAAGGTATAATCAACCTTTTTTTTTTTTTTTTTTTTTTTTAATTGAAGCATGATCCAACAAGTTACTTGCCTCCATCTACATATACTGCTTCTCCTTTCTCTGGTCTGAGATGAGCCAACTTTCTGGCACGCACTTATTTGGCAAGTTTATTAAAATGATCTGGAATAAAGGTAGGAACACAGCAATGGTAAAAGCATCACTGTCCATTATGGTATTAACCTCATCATATGTTATTGTGCTAGAATTACAGCAATGTACCAGCTGTGATTCTGCCCCCACATGGTATTATTGGAGAAATAAACTGGTATAGCTTGCTAATATTTGAGGAAGCCAAAAGATGGTCCGTATTTTTTGCTGCCACTCACACTCCTTAAAGACACTCCTTGTGCTTGGGAATAAAAGCTTCTGACAATATACTGGAACACGAGAAAACTTGGAAAATGCAAAGAACACATAAAAACTAGACACCTCATGCACATAATTGTATATTTATTTCTTTTTAAAGAACACTCCTTAAATGTATTGTAAGTCAATATACAAACTTGGTTTCACAGATTTATAATCCACTAAATAGCACAAAATATAATCCAGGTCGTTGCTTTCTTTCATCCATGTGTGTGTGTTTGAGTGCGTGTGTGTATGCGCACATGTGCATGCAACGCATGCTGCTGGTGGTAGAAGTAACCCACCACGCATGTTCAAACACAAGCCCACGCTGCTCCCAACTTTCCTCTGGAGCAAACCTCACCCCGATGGACACCCCACTCTGGAAGACTGCAACTTTCTTGCCCAAGAAACCCACTCCTTGAAGCAGTCAGGATGGCGGTGCCCTCTGCCTCTCAGGCATGGCCACACTACTCTGACCACAGGATGGGACGAGATGGGAATCTCCTCTAAAGTTGACCTGGGAAGTGACCAGCCATGGTGTTCAAGTGTAAGGAAACACCTTTTTTTTTTTTTTCTGCTCCATACTGCTCTCTGACACACCAGGGCACCTCTGCATGACATCTATGCCCCATGGTCAGTCCTCATAAGCAGGGGGTCACCGGGGCTCAGCAGGGTGTCGCTTGTCCAGCCAGTGGGCCACCTCCTCACCCAGACCCTTGCGGCCGTAGGGGCCTCGCCACCCAGCTACTGGAGGCATGGGAGAGGGTCAAGCCACAGCTGAACACTGCCTCCTGGCAGCCAGCAGTGCTCCATCTCTGCCGCTGGCAGCACAGCAAACTTCACCTGTCCCAGTGAGTTACGCAGACAGCACCAGTGATGCACTTGCACATATTTACACGGGGTGGAATGTTTTCCCATAGCTTTTTAAAGGAGTATATAGATCAACATGTTCACATAAGACCAAATACTTTTAATATATTTATAACTGTTTTATAAAGCTTTGAAAAAACTCACAATAGCACATTGTTTTACTTTAATGCTTTACGGTACTATCAGTTTAAAATCACAATCAGCACTTAAGTTATAATTAATCCGGCAAACAAGAGACAAAAAAAATTACAAGAGTTAAGAACTGACTGATACATCCTTTATCTTTTTTTTTAACTAATGCATAAGTGCAGAATAAGATAAGATACTCTAGTTTAAATATCTTGTTTTACAATATACATTTTGTTCTAATTACGCAACAGTAAATCCCATGCTTCACATAGAAAAGCAATCCACAACATTAAGAAAAAAATTTACAATTTATGAAACAAAGTAAATAAATATTAGTATTACAGAATCAGAGCTGTACATAAAAGCTGTTCAGTTTTAATCATATAAAAATATGTTTTAGTGCAACCTCACATATATTGATGCTGTTTTGCTTTACATCATTTAGATCCAAGTGTCCAAAAAAGGAAAGAAATTACATTTATTACAAAGCAGATACACAAATTCTAAAATATGTACAAATTACTGCTAAAAAAATGCTTATAAGAATATAAGCAAAGTAAAGAAAAGGCACAAACATCTGTACAATTTAAAAGTACCAGACCCAATAAGAATTTCAAATTTAGTTTTGGTCAGGCTCATGATGACTTGTTATTTTATCTAATTCTTCTCATATAACAAAAGTATATATAATAGCAAACTACTGTAACTTAGAACAGGCATGCCATAAAGTTGAATACTTCTATCTCTAGAAAAAAAAAAAAGGTGGGGGTAAATGTATGGGTGAAAGTCTCCATGCATCTCAGATCAATGTGGCTTGCTTTTCTCAGATGACGGATCTTTCCTTTCCTGTGTGCTTGATGGGGGATCACTCCTGCTGTGAAAGCCCAATGGCCGGACATCCACAAAGCTCTTGCCGTAAAAGGTGGGATGGGCTAACGCAGTCTGTGATGTACCAAAACTGTCCTGTTCACCACTGTGTAAGTCAGGATGGGTGGTTGAGGCACAGGTCTGGCCTGGCTCAGATCCACTAAAGTGTTTAATGCTAAAATGTGCACTTTCTAAGGGTTTCTGGTGAGGCTCAGAAGGCCTCTGCAGCTGCTCTGCCCCATGCAGAACAGCTTCTTCTGTGGCGATTCGCAGAGAGGCTATGGCTTTTGTACAAGTCTGTATGTTCTCCTCCTGCTCCCTCTCGGTAGCTATGACACTGTCCTCCGATGTGCTCTGCGTCAGCAATAGCAACGGAGAGGAGGGTGTGCTGGAGGGAGCAGTGGGATGCAAGCTGTGCGGAGAGGTACGTTTCTCATGGTGCTTAGAAATACTATATGATTCTTTTGTAGAGATTTCTGCAGTTCCTCTTTGCTTCTCCTCAGAGCCCTCCTTCTGCCAGGCCAGAGTGGACGGAGGATGTAAACCTGAAAGGGCCACTGGTACCGAATGGACCATCTGGATACCCCCGATAGGCATCATGGGGATGGGTGCTCGGATCTGTTGCTGGGAGTGTAGTGGAAGATGACTGAAGACATAGTCGCTTGGACCTTCAGGGAATGGGCTAGACCCACGGTGCTCCATACCTCCTTTTTCTCCATATATGTTGAAATAAGGCCCCTGAGACAAGCCCCTTCTCTGTAACCAGAAAGAAAACAAAAGAATTGTCAGCACTGCTACTAGCAAAATTCTTGTCTGGCTGCCAAACCACCTATCTGCTTTCCTGTCTAACACAACCTCTCATTCACACAGCACCTTTCATCCAGATAGAACCCAAAGCATTTGGAAAACTCCACTAATTCCTTATCCAAACAACAGAGGAGGTTTTGCCTAGCTCAGCCCTACAGGATTCCTGCCTCTGAGGTGAAAGGCAGCAGCTAGTTAAGAGTGTTCAGCAACACAATGCAGCAATTTAGGTCAGGAAGTGAAGAGTATTATATTCAACTGAAACTGCAGAGAGAATTTGGGGTAGATGATAGAGTTTCATTCTCCAGGAGAAATTTGGCCAGGAGATCCATCTTACCCTCTTTATTTTTTTTTTTTTTAAGTAAACTCTGCAAACTGTGCTGGTATTGGCAATATACACTGGGTATCAAGACTTTGTTACAAAGAAATACACATCCAAACACTCCCTGCTTACCACCACTGCTTGGCAGTGCGGGATAAATCTGATTGCATGTAAGTATTTTCTGATGAAAGATCCTGCTCTAGAGCCTCAGAGAAGGCACTTGCTTCTCCTACCCTCCGCCATAAGCTTTACCAAATCTTAGATGAAAAGAGGTTCAAGTGTCTCTGTGCAATGAACACCCAAAATTTTATAGTCATTAAAACAACGGAGCACCACCACTCTGTACTATCTGTAGTGTAAACATTAAATAAAAACAAAAGTACAGGCATTAGCTGTGAATGAAAGTGATGGTGCTGTTGCAGGGAGACTCACCCACTCATAATGGAATTGAGAAAAATGAGGGATTTTGTCATGACTAATAAAAAGCAATCTTGAATTACTGACATTTTCAGTGCCTTCCTGCCTTGGAAGAAGGAATAGCTCTATCTCCATTCTGTATTAAATATGTCCTGGGCTTTAGAGTTTCTCTTTTTTCATTTTTAGCTTTTAAAATTTGTTTTCCATCTGATGATTAATTATCATTTATTGCCAACCAGAGGAATAATGATGATAGAAGTGCAGGATGACATTTTCATAATTGTATGTGAGATTTGGCCACACAACTCTCAGGAACTCCCATAGGAAATTAAATGAACAAAAATACTTATCTCTGCTCTGCAAATTGACCAAATACCTATCAATTGCCCCAGAGCTGTACTGCTACCACAGTCTTGGTGTAGCAGCCCAAGGATTGTGCGTTAAAGTGGCAGCACTTCAGTGCTGGGAAATCCTAGCTCTCAAGGCGTTAAGCAACCTCTTGATCCATTCCAGGGAACTAGTTTAGGGGACAATTAAAGATACTGTTTCTAATGTTGCCCAGGGGCTCAATCTCACTGTGCTCAGATGCTTTGTCCATTTTGATATAAATCAACATTGAGACAGAAAGGGTGACCCATAATCATCAGACTTGAACACAGGAGATGTTATTATTCAGAGAGTAATCTACGCTGTAAATTTTCCTATTCAGGTAGTAAGACACTTGAGTCTCATAAAAGAGAAACTGTCATAAGAAAGCATAGTGACAGCGTGTTGTACTGCTGAATGGGGGAAAATTTACAGAATAAACTGCAGTTGCCAAGCCACAAGACACAGTTCACCTACCTTGTCAGTCCTTCCTATCACTAACTTCACCTTTGCACAGCTGCTTGCCCCCCCCATTTTTTTTTTTTTCCATTTTTGGTCTGTCAACCCATCTCTCAGTCATACTGCCCTCTTGGTTGTTTCCTAAGCCATGACATTTATCACTACTGCATCTGAAGTGAATTTGTGTTAAGGGAAATACAGCAAAGGCAACAGAAAAGGGAGTAAAATGTGTCGAAGAATAAACCTAGTCACATACAAATATCTAATTGAGAAAGACATTGGCTTGATATTGTAGCCTGCCACAGTTTCAAAAGAGAACAGAGCAATAGTCAGTCCTTGTTGGACAGAGGTGGCTTACATGATAGAAACTGCTACATGCCTCAAGATAAGCAGTATCATCCAATACATGTCTCATATGCGCAATTTTTACATAGACAGTGACAGTGTGTGCATGTTCACTGGATTCCTTCCAAACCTGGCTAGGCACATATCAAAATATCTTTCTCTAGTTCTGGCAGATAAGTTTGGAAGTGTCCAACATAAATGGTTACACATATTAAAAACTGTTCATACCTTTTATCCTGCTTTTATTTGCCTCACCAACATTTAGTATTTTCATAACTACAAGCAGACACACATACAAGTATTCACAGGGAAAGACTGAGTATTAGAGGACTTGCCTTCTTTTAACAAACATCCTGAGAATTCTAAGCCTTTATCCTATTGACAGGATGAGTATTAGATCTGCACAGTGCAGAAAGTCATGGTACTTTTTTGCAGTTAGAATGAGTTCCTGCCAGAACAGTGAGATAAGCTCCTCTTTTGTCAGGTGATGGGAATCCAGTTTGTTTCCTATTAATTCTCATTTGTGGCAGTTTAGCATATTTCCCTCCAACTCCAGGTGACATAATTCCCCAAGCAACAATATTATGTAGGAGCTTTTCACTAAAATCTCTGACCTGGTCATAAAGCTAGACTGCTGCACTACTCCCCCAAGCAAAGCCAGGACCAGTGTCACAGATCCCCCAGAATGCCTCAGGAACGAGACGGGTTTACTTTGTATTGGGTACATCACCCAAAACAGACCATGGGGAATTAAGAGGAACACTGCATTTCAAAGCCAAGCACCCTTCGCAGACATCCACCTGGCAGCCTCAGACCACAGGAGAAAGATGGTCAGTGGAAAACAATGTCCTTGATTATCATATCATAATGTACTTGAGGCTTTTTAAAGTTTAAAATCAGAAAACTCTATAGAGAAATTTAATAATACCATATTATCAATGTGCTTTCTAAAAGTCATGATGCTTAATAAAGTGACTACAAACCTGCGTGGACTTCAGTTACAGGATCAGCTCCATTTGGAGACCCACTAAGAATGCATCATACCAGCCCACATACTTGTGCACCTACTTACAGTTAACCTGGACTTTAGAAGTTTTACACTGGCTCTCTGTATAGGAATGAGCTCCACTCAAGATAATGAAAGTATTGAGTGCTTAAGAAGGGATTTAATAGCCATACATCCAAGATGATCAAAAGACCTTAAGCTCTACCAACTTTCAAGTGGATATAGAGGTGCCTAACTCCCTTCTGACCTTCTGAATACATTGAGACAGGCTTCAGACTTCCAAAATTAATGAGAGGTGCAACAAAACAGCAACACAAATAAAAATCACTACCTCCTCAAGCTAAAACAGTTGCCAGGGTCAAGTCAGTTACAATAAGATACATTCACAATGTCACTGTGTCTAGCCCTGGCACTGGTAAATGCTTTTATCTACACTAGGAAGTAGCAGGGTGCACTAGGAATGGGGACAAGCAGGAATAGAGTGAAACTATTGCTGCTGGATCCCATGTTCACAATATAAGTGTTGTGGGATTGGAGGCGAAAGTTGCTTCAGACTAACCCTATACAGTCCCTTCTCGCTTACTTGAATGCCTACTCACAGTTTAAGTGTGCTTGGTGCACTCCTGGTGCACATTCTCTGGTTTTATTTCATCTGAAAATAAACCAGGTCACTTGAGTCCACGACTGCTCTCCAACATGAGTCAAAGCACAATAAATGTGGTAACAGGCACACACCCTTGATCCAAACTGAAATACTAACAGAGAGGCACTCAGGGTGCACAAAAGCATTTCTCCTCTTTCTTTCTCTCAGGACTGGCATAAAATAGCTGGCAAAAAGTATGAGAAGTCTTTAGTAATGGTACCAGCCTCCTCACAAAGGACAGAAACTTCTGGCATTGACAGAAGAGAAGATCTCAAGTGTATTTAGACAGCAATGGTGATCTGCCTTTAAATATAAAGGTAGGCATTTAATTTGCCAAAACTGCACCAGCACCAACAAGAGCCTTAGGCTACTTTGGAGGGAGTAACCTGTTTCAAGAGCATATCCTGTTATTAATTGTCAAATTAAAAAATATATATTTTCCTGTATTTCTGTACAATCTACAAAAATGGTTACTTTCCCCATGCTCTTCTCCATCTCCTACAGAAATAATTTCAATTGCTTTCTATGTGTTGCTTTCAGTGCCTGAGCACTTCACACAAAACCACCAAAGTGTGTGAACATTCAAGAGGAAGCAACATGAGAGGAAACTAGACCAGCACAGGCTGAAAAGACTAAAGCAAATATCAATTTCGGTGAAAAAGAAAGAAAACTAGTGTCCTCTGCAAACTGAAAGCAGCAGAAGCATAAAGCCTGTCTTATTCCTGCAAGGAACGGGAAACCATTGCAGCTCTGGCATAAGAAGCAGGATTGTAAGCTGGCAACTGCATCACTGATTGCAGTTGCTAATCATGTTCTGATTTGTTGGATTTCAGTTCTCTGAAAGTGAAAACCATCCTTTATTCCTTTTTCTTCTTTAACTGCTTCATTTATAGCAAGCTCAGGTGTTATTTGTCTTCCCACATACTCAGTATAGCCATTTGTGTCTCACCTAAACTCAACTACTGTTTGGCTTAAGTATGCCTTCTGGAAAGACATCAAGATGGAGGAATCCATCTTTCCTTCCTTGCAGTCATTTGTTGAGATGGGCAATCATCCTCACTTGTCATTCCTTCATTCAGAACTGCCCGGGCTCTGCTTCCAGTGATGCCTGTGTTCAAGTTCCAGTGACTGTACTGAGGTCTAGGTTTCCCTGTCAACACCCAACATGCCACTGAGTTATACTGATGCCTTCAAATGATCTTTTATACTGTTTTTTTCACTGCCACATGCCTGATCCTACCTCAAAAATAAGGTAAGTGTTAAACGTCCATCTGGCATGGTGGACTTTCCAAGAGAAGAAGTAAAGGGTGCTAAAAGTGTCTTCATAATGTGCTAAACGACTCACTGGAAGGTTTGCATAACACACAAGGCAAACATTACAGCAAGAACTGTCAGATGGCCAAGGGTCACTGTTATATACCCTTTTGCCAGCATCATCACACATCCAAAATCTCTGCTACAGGATGCCAGCAGAAGTGTATCATGCATGAGGATAGGAACATAGGCTCCCTGTACAACGTCAGCTGTAGCATCTCATATAATCGCTTTCATTTGATACTACGATTGTTTAACTGGTAGCTCTTTATCTTCTTTTTGTGCTCCCTTCCTTTGTCAGTAGGACTGCTAGCTGGATTTATATCCTCCAGCTATAAAGCAATCAGTCTTATAAGGGTGCAGCAGGGTTTCAGGTGGAGGGATACCTGATCAGCCACTCTGCTTTACTGCGCTTCTCACCAAATTGCCAGACCATGGGTCCATGGCTACGGTGTGGGAGAAATATCTGTATTGCTCTCTCCAATCCACACAGCTGTTCACACTGCAGCCTTCCTTTATCATATAATCATAGAACAACCAGGTTGGAAGAGACCCACAGGATCACAGAGTCCAACCATTCCTATCAAACACTAAACCATGTCCCTCAGGACCTCATCCACCTGTGCCTTAAACACCTCCAGGGAAGGTGAATCAACCACCTCCCTGGGTAGCCTGTTGCAGTGCCCAATCACCCTTTCTGTGAAAATTTTTTTCCTAATGTCTAGCCTAAATCTCCCCTGGCGGAGCTTGAGGCCATTCCTTCTTGTCCTGCCCCCTGTCACTTAGGAGAAGAGGCCAGCACCCATCTCTCTATAACCTCCTTTCAGGCAGTTATAGAGAGCAATGAGGTCTCCTCTCAGCCTCCTCTTCTCCAGGCTAAACAACCCCAACTCTCTCAGCCATTCCTCATAAGGCCTGCTCTCCAGCCCCTTCACCAGCTTCGTTGCTCTTCTCTGGACTCACTCCAGAGCCTCAACATCCTTCTTGTGGTGAGGGGCCCTTGAAAAGCTGGGAAACTACTTTTGGATCTGCCAGGTTTGTGGCGCCTCAGCTCTGTTTTGTCCACCTCTGCTCCAGCCACCTTTGCCCAGATGCATGCCTTGCTCCACTCTCAGGTGCAGGTAACACATCAGCCTGACTCCATAGAGAAATTTATTCCAGAAATCTGAAAATGCTAATTATCTGAGCTCAGGGTTCAATTCTTCTCCTCTATGGAGAAAACCCACAAAGATTACACAAAAAACCAAGAGGATTGGCAATAGGGAAGCAGGGAGGAGAGGCCTGCCAGGAGGAGGGCAGGGAGGCAGGAGTTCTGAGGCAAGGGGAACCTGTCACAGCTTGCTCAGGTAGTATCCACACATATGAGCAGGCATTGAGAAGGCAGCAGCAGTATCAAACATGGTGAGGGAAGCATAATAAATAAATATATAAATGCAGTGAGGCTATTCCTTAACTCTAAAGACCATATTTATTTGTGGAGATAGAGCTTTGTGAACACTAGAGCATGTCAAAAGTGCCAAGTAGGCAGTTTCTGAGAGATGGTTTACTGAAAGGGAATAGCATAGACAGCAGCTGTGCAACTTTTGCATATTTCCATTTCTACTCAGACAGTTCTGTCCCTGTAGAAAGTGTCAGTCGTGATGGCGCTTTCTGCAAGGCAGACAGCTGCCCACTCCTGTCACACAATAATATCACTTAAACCTCAGCCACAGTTCCTGATTTCAATGGCACCCTGCTTTTCTGAGAGGTTCCGTTTATTTTACTGTTTTTATTGCATTAAATAATACATCAGTGATAAACACTGTACTGCAGTAGCAGAGTCTTAAGCCTTGATCTGGGCTTGATCTCATCTGACAGTCTGGGAGGTAAAAGGTTTTACAGTGCTGTAATAAGCCACACATGCCATGTAAGCTTCCTAGGCCATTTTAAAATAAAGATGAGGTAGTTAATGTAAGCCAGCCTAATTTCATTGAAGTGAATGGAGCTACTCAGCCTTGCACCAAGTGAAAATTTGACCCTTAGGCTCACTTTGTGACATCTAACTGAATCCATATCCTGACTTGGTACCCACTTAGTCCAAATTTTTTGCATTCATTCCAGGACATCCCACTAAGGCTCAAAGGTTATGCCTTCTTTTACAAAGCTGCAAAGTTCTTTTTTAAAATACTATGCACAGAATAGATAGGAGCACTGGCTTTGACAACAACAGTGAAAATACTCTTTCATACTTACTGAATGCCCCACTGAAATAGATTCAGACTGTAAATATTGACTCATGGACAACGCTGGATTATGGTATAAGCCCCTTCGGGGAGACGCTGCTCTAACAGAGGCCATGTATCTCCTCTCTCGCCTAGGAGACAAATCTCTTCGAACAGACACATCTTTTCCTGGTGACATTGGTCTCCTTGGTGACAGGTGACGTCTTGGTGACACGTCCCGTCTTGGCGATAACTCTCTTCTCAGCACAGCCTCCTTCCGTGGAGACAGGTGCCTCATGGGTGAAATATCTCTTCTGGGTGACAGATGCCTTCGGGGTGACAAATCCCCTTTTGGCATTAAATACCTCTTTGGTGAGTTATCTCTATAGGGTGAAGAATCATAGCCGGGTGATGACTGTCGACTGGAAGGTGAAAGGTCCCTCGGAGACGAACTGGGGTCTAAGGAAAGGGCATAATCCTCATCCATGCAGACAGGTATGTCTAACCTGTCTTTATCGGGCTCTGAATCAGTACTCTTGCTGTGGAAAAACCTCTGATATTCTGTCATCTGTGAGTCTTCACAGGAGTCACTTGGTGTTATAAGCTGAGTAACCTGAATGCTAGGTAAGGTGACCAAGTAACTGATGAGGGAGGAGTGTCCCATGGAAAGAGAGCCCTCAGGGGAAGCCCCCTGTGACACCCCAGCCGAGTTCACTGACAGGGAGGAGAACCGAGGAGGCTGTGGGCTGGTGCTTCTTGATCTGGTTTTTGGTGTTGAGTCTCCCTGAGTATCATCAAAATCATCCTCATCTTCATCATCATCGTCATTGTCATCACCATCTTCGCCATCTGACTCCTCCGCATCAGAAAACTGGTGCTCTGCTGACTGGCCTGCCAGGTTGCTACTTTTCTCTGCCTCCTGCTGCATGTCCTCCATGTTTTCTGAAACAACCATGGCAAGACAGAATGCTGAGCACACATCCCACCTCTAACATCTTCCACCACATTCACTGCCCACCCAGCCTACCCATGGCTATCACTGGATCCTCTTCATTTGCGATGGTTGCATAAAGCCATTCTTCATAGTTTCAAACCATAATTTTTCATAATACCTTAAAACTCTACACTTGAGAGGAAGTATCGAACGCAAATTCACCCTAGCCCACCTTGCAACTTTGCTAATTGTTGCCATCTCTCACATCTGAATTTAAAGGATTGGGGACTGTGTGTGAGAGAAATGACAATAGGTCATTTCTAGTTCTTCCTCACATATCTTAATAAAAAATGTAACTCAGACAAATCAATCAGATTTATTTTTTATACTTCCTGTTTATTAAAAAGATGACCCTTAATTAAAAAATGCCCCAAATACTCTTAATATATTTTCCCATGCAAGCCACTGTGTTGAAGTGCAATGAGTCATTTGCATACTCCAGAGGCCATTCCAATTAAATTAAATCCTTCTGACATACCTGTTTCCTCAGTTTCAGCATCATCTACAGATGTCATTGATACTCCAAGCTCTAGGCATTTTTTCATGTGTGCTTTAGACTTCATATGTTTTGTCAGATTTCCTATGGATCAGAGAGTAATCTAATTAACACATAACAGCAAAGACTTCCAAGCCAGGTTTTGATGTATCTTAAGTCTGTCATCCTGCAAATGGGGAGGAAGTTAGTTTTTAAAAAACACAACAGAAAAAGCTGACTCAGCCAGCCCCATTGCCCTCAGAGGCAGTTTTAAGGGAGTGGGGTTTTCCGTCTTCAAAAAAAAAAGAAGTTTTTTTTTTAAAAAAAACCCTAAATTCAGATCCTGAGAGGTATATATGCATCTCTCCAATTTTCCCCATGACATTTAGGTACCACACTCTCTCTTCGTGAGATGTACAGGCTGCCTAGACATTCATCGAATTACATCCAATGTACACCAGCCACTCAGGGCCCACACACCTAGCTTCACAGGGTACTTTCAAGGTAAGAGCTCTCCCATTTACTTCACATGCAGGTTCCAAACGTTCAGTGTCTTTGAAGTATTCTGAAGCAAAGGTATACCACAAAAAAGACATACATGGGCGACTTCTCTGTCTAAGTTTACTGTCTAGCTGCAATCTCTTAACTGAGAGGAGCTGTACCTACAGCATTCACCTGGGATGTGGGAAATCCAGATTTAGCTCCCTGCTTTGCAGAATGGATCTGAACCAGACACAGCAGGGATTTGAAATCAGATCCCCATTCCCCTGGGGGAGCAATCTAACGCTAGAATACTGACTTTCTGGAGTGCCTGTCTTAGTCTGTTTTTCCACAGATAAGAAAACTGGGTTGAGACTGGCCCCAAGAGACATTTCAGAGTAAAAAAATTTGAGCACAAAGCACAAGCTGGAGAAACAAGGATATCACCCTAATACATTAAGTCACTTCAGTTACATTTGCAACACCTAAGAAGGAAAGCATCATACTGGCAAATCCAACCCACTACCAAGACACAGTGCATCTTAACTCAAGGAAAGCAGTCTCTGAATGTACGTGTGCTACTTTTGGGACCTCAACTGGCATCTCCAGATGGTGCATGTGGCACATGCAACCTAGAAGCAGGAAAACTGCATCACTCAGTTCGATAGTGGAGGTGTACTTAGAAGATCGCAAGCTAGGCTTCTCTCCTCTGACTTTCAGTCCCAGCTAGTCCAAGTAATTCCCCTTTCAGTAAGAGCTTCTTATTGTTTCTGTGTGCTGAATGAAAAGTCTAATTTGGCCGCTGATGCCTTTGGATGGCCGATGCTCAGGGCGTACACTGAAAATCCAAGTACCTCTAAAGATCTGTCCCCTGCTATTCATAATAATAATAACAACAATAGCAATGAGGCTAAGAACTGCTCATAAGCAGTAACACACCAGTTAAACAATTCTTGTACTTCGAAGGCTGAGTCTCTTCCTACTCATGCCTTCTTGTGCAACAGCATACCACCTCCCTCCTGTTTCTTCTCTTCTAGAAATACCAGCCTCAGCAAGCAATATCACATTTCTTTACAGACCATCTCTTCTGCCTGGAATGCCCTCTCTGAACACAACTGCAAAACCACAATCCCTCCTTAAAGTCCCTCCTCACAACCCATTTCTCCAGCAATGTAAAATGTAAACAATGATCTGAAAACAGCTAACCAGATGCCCTATTAGTACTATGAAAGAGCAGCTCTAGTCTTTGTCTCTACACTCCATGTCTACTACCATGTATCAGCTATTCCCATCTCTGGCAGAGGACTAAGTGCTGGAGTCATGGGAACTATTACAATTCTCAATGAAACCAGTCATGAAGCTGCACTGTGATCTTGAGAGAAATTTTCTTCAGCTTCCTCTCTTCCCCTTCAAGTAAGTTCTGCACTGGGACCAGAATCCATTTCCTTGTCTGACAAAGGGAAGCTGAGAATGTAATGCTCATTTGAACTGTGATACAAAGAAATGCTACCAAAGAAAAGGATTTGTTTCTTTTAAGGAGATAATTGCAACACAAATCTGAATTCTGAAGAATATAATTATCTGTGGTCACAGGGTGACAAATGGAAGCTTTTTTTTCTGTGCTGATAAATACATGTGAACACAAGCTATCAGATCTCTATTCATAATTAATGCCACAGTGGATGGAGTGGCCCATCAGGGAGACATACATTATTTAGAAAATTGAAACTGACCCACTGTAAAACCCATGAAGGCATGTTTTCCTCAGAAGCTGATGCTCTGCTTCTACATTATGTCATAACAAGCATACTCTCCTGGTAACATGTGAGTGTTGCTGCAATTAAAATTTGCATCATGTAACAATTTTGGCAGAAAGAATTATTTGTAAAGGTGATTCTTAAGCTACTACATTTTCTCTGCAGACAGATGGACCAGCCAAGAGCCTATAGCTCTTAATGAAGCTATTTAAGGAGTCTTGGAGTCTCACAAAATCCCTGAATCAATTAAACAGAAGAGAAAAACCTCTCTCATTAAGTCCCAAACACATGTCAACAATAATTTTATTCTGAAGAAAATTCTTTCCTTGATTGCAAAACTGCTTGGAATCTAGATGGCAAAATAGCTCAAAGTTTGTTTAAGAAGTGGCAAAAGCTCAGCAAAAAAGGGTAAAGTACCTTTAGTTTTGAAGGCAAAATTGCACAACTTGCATACATAAGGCCGGACATCAGTATGCGTACGGATATGTTTTTTGAGCATGCTTGGCTTTTTGCAGCGAATTCCACATTCTTCACAAATGTACTTTCCTCGTCCACGACCTCTGACATAGACATAATCCTCATTTGATTTATACCTGTTGGAAGAGAGCAAGCATTTAAATCACCGTAGGTCACATACATCCACAAACAACATCTCACCCTGATTTTGTATATATCTCATCACAACAAATCCACAGAAGTCCATAGGAACTACTGAATTTTCAGGCTGGAGCTCAAAGTATTCACCTTTCAGGGAATGTACTGGTCACAATATATCTTAATGATGAGTGATCAGATGGTTGCAGTATGAGAATAATATAAGAACCTTGTCAGGAAACAGATTAGCAACTTAAAACACAAATCTGCAGGTTGGATTTATTTCAGCTAACTGTAGTCTTGTACAAAGGATGCATCTACCTCCACTGAAAACAGTGTCATTTTGCAGCACAGTTCAATTTAACTACTTTAGTATATTTATCACTTGGCATCAGGTTAATCACATCCTGGAAATGCCTGCTTCTCCCCATTAAGCATAACTGCCAAGGACGTACGCATTTACAATACAGATACCTGACGTTCCCGAAGATGGATCCCTTCCTAAGGGACACCATGTTGATCTCATTCAGGTACATGCTGTTTTAGAAATAAAATGGGAAACTTCCAACCTGCATACTTAGTAGAAAGCTGTTAAAGGAATTTTTCTTAGCACAGGCGTAAGCGTTCCATGTTATTTTTGCTGAATACACAGAGTTCAGTTAGATAATAAATAAGATATGCAAATCTATGTATAGCTGTACATTGCCTTTACTATGATGATAAATTGTTAATATTGAAATCTGAAAGTGCTCAGGGGATCCACTCAGGCTGTTCTTGGGTTTGAAGAGCACTGAGCGTTTGCTCAAGGGAGAACTACATCTTCATTAACCCAAAGTAAAATGCAGAAATTGTGAGAACTGAAAAATAATATTTTTTCTGCCCTTTGTCCTCCATTGCCCTCTCCTTAAGTACTTTTAGTCACCCTGTGGATGTACAGCCCACAAAATATCATCAGTACTAGCACTCAGCACTTACATAAATAAGAGATTGTAGGAAAGATTCTGTTAATGTGATGATTACTGTGAAAGAAGTAAATGGCAACTTCTGCGTTACAGAGCCGAAGCATTTTTCACGTATGCCTTTCTCAGAGGAAAACTTCTTCCATATGTTCAGTTGTATCACTGGCAATACAAATACTGAAGCTAATATGATAGAAATACACAACACTGTCCTGTTTGCATGTCCATCTTGTTTTCTGTTAAATACATCAGCTCCTCTTTCAAATGTGGATGCCTAAAATAGGCTTTTTTCATCCCCTTTCCAATATAGTTAGCCTTCTCCTTTTTTCTCCATTTACCCTGGCACCATGGGCAAAACTGGCATAGTCTAATGTCATTTAACAGTCAGCCCTCTCTCCAGCAGTTTCTTTTGTATAACATCTCTGTCATCCTGCTTTTCTGTCTGCCCCATTTCACAAGTTCTCCTTCATATACACATGCCAATGACTCCTAGCAATCTCTCTATCCACTGCTTCATCAATTAGCTCCAGACTTTCTCTCACAGAGAGAAAAAATGTCTATTATTTTTTGAAAGGCTGCCGTCTTATCTTCTTTTCATCTCTCCTTTCAGCCTAATTTTGCTGGAATGGAGAATAACATATCACCCCTGACTGATACTGGTAAGATAAATGTTGTTATAATGTGCTCTTCTGTTGCTCCATCTCTGATCTTCCTCTGCCTGCCTCCATTCCACTGGCACCTGTCAGATCCCATTGGGCACAAAGACAATTAGACAAGATTTGTCTCCTCATCATTAATATGAACAGTTCTGTCCATAATTGACCTTGGCTCTCTAAGTATGCTTCACCATAACAATGACTGTAAGAGAAATGACAAACAAAAATTTGACATTTAAAGAAGGCCTGGTCCAGAAATTGAAACACCAGAAGACTGAGTCCATGGTTATTATCTTTCTAGTCCCCAGGAATATTAGATCACACTATTTACTCTTGCCTCTCTCAAAACTTTTAGTAATTTCCCCCTTCCCGCGATATAGCTTTCACATAAGGTCTATGGTCACTGTTGCTCTGAGTTTGGTTTGAATGGGACTTTAGAGTTAAAAAGCCTCAGAGTGCTGTGATTTCTATCCAAAACGTCATTTTACTGGGGATTTTCAATTATCATCTATTACTGATTGATAGATAAAAAAGACCAAAGATAAGCAAAGTGTGAACTCTTGCCATCAGTTGATAATGTCACTGAGTCAGTTGTCAGGTGAGCATGCATGTTTACCCTGTTTCTCTTTTCACTTCACACCATTTAGTAACTAAGTGTACTGCAGCAAGTATTGACTTAAAATTGCTGCTTTTCTTTGAGGAACACTGTTTCACATTGCATAAAAGTTTTTCAGTCACAGATAATGGAAAGCAGATTTTGTGATTCAGATACTTTTAATTCGTATCAAGCCACCTGCCTGAGGTAATAATATGATTGTTAGCTTCCTCCTTCAATACCCCTACCGCTGAGATGCTTACAAACTGTTCTTGATGGGCTTTGGTGTAGCGAGGTGTTGATGTGCTGTGACATCTACTTCTCAACTCAACTCTGTTCTTTCCATTCCTTCAGCTCTTCACTCACAACCAGCCCTGTCTGTTTGCTTCTTGCTCCCTGCCATATGAGCACTTCACTCCTCAGGCACAAGGCAGCTGTACAACTATTATCCTGCCCAGCAGACTGGCTTTCCACAAACCAAATGCTCTGATAATCACGGATCTTTCTCAACTATAGATTCTGAAATGCCTTCTTTGCATTCACAAAATAATAACAATCCAGAAGTCTAAGCAAAGTAACTCCCCAAGACAAACAAAAGCCAACATGGAAATATCCTGCTGAAACAAGATATGTATGATGTGCAACCATGCATACTTCTCTGTCCAGTGGAGAAAACATGAAACACAAAACCTAGACGTTTGCAGCACTACTAGCACATGCTGAGATGATACGAAGGTGAGTTTGATAAGAGTAGAACAGAATGGAGAAGAACACAATAGATTTACAAACAGCTGAGAGCAAGCAAGCCTGTAAACACATCTATGTTAAAAAGCAGCTTTCAGAACTTGTAAACGCACACCTGAGAAGGAGTTAAAATTCAATGCTCAGGACAGAAAACAGTGAAAGAAGTGGTTATAATATGTAAAGAATAATAGATCCACTTAAAAAAAGCCAAACTAATGAAAAGTATGAATCTATCATTTGACAAATAATTCCTATAAAATATACAATAAAATTACTACATATAAGGAATGAGTGGACCCATTAACACTACATCATCTCATTCCCTGTAGCTTAGCATGTTATACGCTCCTGTTAAGGCAGTCTCAGTCTTGTGCACAGGTTATCTGTCCCACACACATACTCCAGAAATTAAGGAGCACAGCAAGGTTTTTAATTTTTGTTTTACTCAAAGCATATCTAAACATAGGCAAATATTACTAGGAGACATCTTTAGGTGACATGTGAATGATATAACTTCACACACGTAGTTTCATAGGCCTTACTGGTGTACAGGGAAACTTAAGATGTTTTAAGTAACATACAAAGTTTCTTAAAGAAGGTATTAGATGGTAGAGGCATTTTATAGTGTGACCTGTTGCAGCTCACACTGTTACGAATCCTCTTTTAAGTTGCTTTTCATAATACACTTTTACCCTTCTGACCTCCCATCACACAGTTTACATCATTGCAGACTATCATCAGATGGGCAATTCAAATTCAGAAATGATACATAGTAGGAAGTGGGTATATTTTATACTTCAGAGTGGGTGTGAGTGTAAGCAATGGCTCTTTAAATGTCTTGTAAACTTCGGCTAACCCCTGAATTTGGGTCACTCCTGTGCAGTCAGCCTAGGACAATGTACAACTACAGAGAACAGCCAGGATTAGGGTGTCTGGGCCAGTATACATATAAAAATCTCCAAAATAACGTTTTCAGCCTTTCAGGCAATATGTAGGCTATATTCCTTCAGTGTTTCAGACTGCAGAGAAATGCCAATATTTATTTTATGGAGTCTATTCAGACAGAGCCAAAACACATGATGTTGAAGGACAATTGAGATTTAGAGGGTACAACATGATGGGAGAAGGAAATGGATGTACAAATTTCTCACATCTCTATCCTGACCTACTTAGTTACCCCAATAAAACAGTGCAATGAGACCATGTGAGTTTGGAAAGACTGAAAAGCACATCTTGCTCAGCCACCTGACCACTCACTACTAAAATCCGGCAAATTAACTACATCATGTGAGAATTCTGTAAAAGAATCTTCCATTTTAGAGTGTGCCACAGAGGCAAACAACTGTCCATTTCAGTCGCTTTTCATAATAACTTTCATAAGCCTTAAAGTAATGTTAATGGGTTTTAAGGTCTCCTTTTTCCCTCTTTTTCTTACTTGTTTCTCTTATCACTTTAGTGTCAGACATGGTAAAATTAAACATTTTATCAAGCATACATGATAGATCTATGGATTAGGCGTGGGTATCATAGATTTCATTGTCATTTTGCATTTTATCTCCAATATCCAAATTTAATAAATAATAAAAAATTACCACAATAAGGGTAAGCATGATTAGCTAACCCATTCAAGTGAGGAGAAGTACATAGAGTCTAAAAATGGAAAGATATCCTCATGCAAGCCATGAAATATGAAGAAATGGTATAGAAAATATCAACGTTTATCCATTTTTATGATCATGGGAATGACAGTAATTTTGAATGAGTGTTCTCACACAGACAGAAAATATAATTGTCCTAATAGCAAAGTAGAGCCAACAGTAAGTATACAGGTACTCTGAAGTTTGTTTTCAGACTGACATATACACAAAAAAAGAAGCAGATTAGGAATTACAAGACATGGCAGGAATACAGGAGACTGTTAGCATCCTAATAAATTCATATTCATTTTCAAATCTCTTTAAAATGACAGGCTAAGCTTGAAATTTCCAGTTGCATTTTCTTACCCTCCTTCAAAGATTTTAATTCGTATCGGCTCAGTTTGTTTGGATGTAATGTCTTTATCTCCATGAATGTCTCCTTTTACTCTTTCTTTTATAATATTCCCCACTACTTTCTTTTCAAGCTTGCTGCCAAACAAGAAGAATGGCTCGTGTTTCATCTGCAGAACAAAGTCAAGGAAGGGTGTTACTGCTGGAGCACACAATAAACGCACACTTCATTTCAAGTACTTTTAACATTCCACGTCAAAGCCAAACTCTCATTTTGGTGTAGCTCTATGAAATGAATTCATTTGTCCCATTTAATTTGACAAAAAGTAAGAGAGGGGACAGCATGGATAAATTTTTACAAGAAACTTCACAGAAAAGACAGCACTGTATCTTTCCTCAGAAAAAAATCATGGAAAACAGACATGGAAAAGCCTTAGAAGGTAATTTATTGCCATTACAGATTTTTCCCTGGCACCATTCCCTAATGCTTAGTTCATGAGGAAGAGTCGATATGTAAAAGACATTAAATGGATCTGAAAATCCTTACTGAATTTTAACTTAATCTTTACTTATGATTGCATGTGGACATTTGTGCCTGATGTTGTTTGAATCAGGACACGGCAAAAACAAAGGGCAAAACAAAAACAGCTAATGTATCAGGCTCTGGCACACATGAAGGGAGGAATTTAAAAGCCTCACTTTTTAGATTTGATTTTGAAAAGAGAGACAGAAACAGCAGAAGTAGCAGAGCTTGCAGAAGGTTAAATTGAGTCTCAAAAGTTGTCGCGGGAAGATGTGATTGTCTGATTTCCCAAATGGGCATCTTTTTAAAAAAGAAAAATTAACTTAAATTTCATTGTTCACTAATATTTTCTCAAATAAAGATATATTAATTTCATTTTCTTAAAACCTCTTATTTACCTGAGCAAACTGCTTCCACGCACTTGAAGACGTCAGTTTACCAGCTCCAGGTCTATGCATAGCAGCCAGAGTGTAGATTTCTGTGGTGTTTTTTTGCTTGGACCTTAAAAGTGCTAAAGTAGTCTTTGTACTTAGCCCAGACGGGTTCGGGTTACATGAACTTATACACCATGAAGCATAAACAGAAGATTTGAGAGTTGGTTGTTGAATGTAATTAGGTTTCGTATAGTTTAAGAAACACCAGCTCACAGTAGTAGTAGTGCGCAGACTTGGGAACTGAAAGATCTGCTGAAAATCTGCTACGTCTGTCAGGAAAATGGTTGAGCCTGTGACTTTCCCACTGGTATTGGATGACATCTGGACTAACATTCCAAGAGGCAATTTTTGATGTCTCAGTTGGTCTTCTCGTTCGGTTTCTCCTGGTGGCAATGAAGACCTCTGCGGACTCATGCTCATATCCGAGGCTGTTTCATCCACATCCAGTTCCTCTGGCGAGTCTCTTCCTTCAGAAAGGCCACTGGACTTCTGCCCTGGTGATGTGGAATCAAAACTGGAAAGTTTCTCCCTGCTCAGTGGGAAAGTATCAGCTGCTGGCATGCTGTCAGGCGGGAAATCTTGAGATGATGAGGATGACAGCGGTGAAGAAGATGACACGGATGGTAGATTTTCTTTTGGCTCAGTAGCACAGCTCTGTCTCACTAGTTGAGGTTTCTGAATTCTTGGAAAATCTTTCTTTATATCTGAGTTAGTTAACTCAACTGCACTTAGCTCTTCAACTATCTGCCCATACATTTTTTCTTCTTTGACTCGTTTCTGCTGCTTGGTCTCCATGAAGAGCTCCAAGCTGCTGGCAGGAGAAAGCATTCGTTTGCTTCCTCCCAAGGTAGAAGCTATGTCTGAACTGGAAGGTAAACACAAGGGAATTGGTGGTTCCAGCCCGAGTGATAGTGTCTGTGGCACTTTCCACAAAGGATATTTTTCTAGCCCTCTATGCTGACCCAACATCTGAGCTATGTTAAATCCAATACCTTGCATGGTTGCATTAGTTACTAATGTTCTTTGAGAAACAGACTCGTCAACTTTACAAATTACAATTGCAGGACTGTTGTTCTGTCCAAGGATCTGGGAAATGCTTGTGTACATGACACTACCATAAGATGGCACATGGGTTTGAATCCTGACGGGAACAACTGTTCCTGGCAAAGACTGTACAGATCCATCACTAGAGGAGTCAAAATCTGTCTGAATATGCTGTTCAGAGGGGGTATCGGTTGGTTTAATGCTATGGTCTGACTGGTACTTAGCAAGAGTATTTTTTGAATACTGCCCAGATGTTCCTGAGTAATGCTGGTATCCTTGCTCTTTAGCGTGCCCATAATCAGCTGGTTTCTTTCCAGTAAGCTCTGGTGTGTGTTCCAGGTGATAACTTGGAGGAACATCTGTTTGGAAAGATTGTTTGACGTAAGATTTCTGTAGCTGTTGTACAAAATGATGCTGGAAGTGTACAGGTTCTGTGCATGACTGCCACAAGACAGGCTGCTGAGAAGGTGGTAAGTGAACCATGCAGACAGTTGGATAGGGGAACTGAAACAAGGTGCTATGAATAGAGGGAAATGGGAGTTTTTCCTGATGTGCAAATAGCTGTTGCTGCTCTGATGAATGTTTGTTAGGAACATAAGGTGCTTGTTGGATCCTTAACATTTCCGTGCTGTCTGAAAGAAGAGCCTGTTGCTGGGCAAGGTGGGATGTGCTATTACTAAGCTGAGCACAAGAACCAATCGCCTGTTTTCCAGAGTCATCTACCTGTATGGGCTGAAGTACAGAGGAAGGGGAGACATGCCAGGCAAGCTGGGAGGAGCGAAGACCAGCCTGTGCATGTTCCATCTGCTCCTGTTTTATACTTTGTTCTGTGCTCTGTTCAGTCTGGGAGATCTCTGGAAAACCACTGAAGGAAGCCTGGCGAACCAAGAAGCATTTCTTCCTTTCTCGGGAGGGAGAGAGTGCTGTAGTAGGTGTCCCAGCTGAAGAGGCATGAGACAGGTTCCCATAATCAAAGGATTTACTTCGGATCTCTGGGATTTCAGCAGCATGAGGACAGGGCATCTGTTCAGATGAGCAACGTCTCATTTCCCTCTGATGGTGATGCCCAGGGACAGAAAGTGAGTAAGCACCAGCTGGAACTGTTAAAAACTCAGACTGTTTTCCAAACTCATCTTGTTTGGGAGGTGTGATGAACTTCATATTTTCTTCTCTTTCAAAGGACATTGAAAAACTCGAACTGTGGGACAGATTGCTCTCTTGGCTAGGACTGCGAGAAAGGCTTGTACCTGTGGACTCAAAGCTGGATTCTCCAGAGGAGTGCTCCATGTCAGCCAGTCGTAAACGCTTCTTTTTGGGTGGTAACTTTTCAGCTGGAAGTTGAGAAAGGGTTTCACTTCTCTGAGGCCACTGGAATTCTTCAGTGGGTCTCTCTTGCTCTTTACTCTGCACTTCTTTATCTTTCTCAGGCTTATCTGGCTCCTCTGTAACACGAATTTCAGGTACCTGTATGTTGTGCTGGCGAACCAATCTGGGCTGCATATGATATGGCTGAGGTTGCTGGGATGGAGATGGCTTAGTGGTGTCAGCATTTTCTGTTTGTGGAGCTCGGTCTGGGCTCATGGGGGACTCAGAAATCTCACTCTCACATGTTTCAGATGGTGAATAGATCTTTTCCTGCTGGCATGCAATATGTTCTGTAGATTCAGATCTCTCAAATGAGTTTGGCCTGCTCAACGAATTTGTGTGCTGAATGACAGAAATGACATTTCCAGGGGGCTTTCTAGCCAGTGATTCTGCAGTCTTTTCTTGCTCTGCAGTTAAGGATGAATCTTCCAGAGAAACTGCTGGGCTTCCAGACTGCAAGTAAGGCCTGCAGATTTCAAAACGCTCTGCATGGCAATGGGTAGTATTGTCCAGGCCTTGAAGGGCAAAGCCACTCCTTGGCACTTCCTGAATTTGGGATTTGGGATCAAGGTCCGAAGGTTGAATTCCCCCAGTGGTGCAAGTCGTACTGCTGCAAAGCATGGGACTGTCTTCCTCATCTCCAACACTCTCCTCTTTCCTGCGTTTTCTGTTTTCAAAAGTTGTTCCAAGCATGGACGGCACCACCTGAGATTGTCCGAGTGGATCAACAAAATATTCTCCCGCCTTGTGCACCCCACCTAGGGAAGGTGAGTCCCTGTAGCTCTGCTTCTGAGCTTCAAATTCTTCCCACTTTCTGTAGTGCTTTCCACTGGCATCAGAGTCATAAAACATCTTGTCTCCTTTTTTCTCTTTCAAGGATGGTCCTTTGTCACTTGCTGTTTGTCTGTTGGAAGCAATAATAATATTTTTTCCTGGCCTTCCATGATACTCTGAATCTGAGTGCCCCTCCTGCACAGAGGGTAGTTCAAAGGCAGCCTGTCTTCTCAACATCCTTTGATGGGATATTCCCACCGTCCCAGGGTAAAATACATCATCTGAGCCAGTCATCTTCTCATCAAATGAATGGCTTCCTCTCAGAGATGGGGGAATACTTAGGCTGTTTGCAGAAGAGGTTGGCATGGAGTTACTTCTAATAAGAGGAGAGGAATCGACTGGGGGCTCCAGAAGGACAGGCACATCACCTTGCTGACTGACTTGGTACAGGTTGGATTCACTTTTGATAGATGATGTGGTGGTCTGGGATTGTCTAGATTCTGTATTGCTGCCTGGATAAACTTGTGTAGATTTAATAGTGCTCAAATTACTGGAGTCTAAGAGTTCTTCTTTATTTGGAGTCAGCTGAGAAATATCCTCAAACACCTTGATATCTAATCTGTTATTTAAAAGAGGTAATGGATCTGTTTTGCCCTTTCTACCCATTAAACTGTGTTCCTGATTTGTTGTGGCTACTGTTAGTGCTGTCCTTTGATTAATCCTATAGAACTTCCCAAAGATGATCTCTTCATAAGACTTTGCATTAGTATTTGGTGGGCTGATTTGCTGCTCAGCGCTTTCTGAGCGCGAAAAATAACCAGAGTCAGTGCTTCCTTTACTGTGTGGGCTCAGGAGGTTTAATGACTGCTCAGAATCCTGCCCTTTTTTCTCTGACAGTCTTAGTGCAAGTCGTTGTTTAACTGTATGAGAGTCTTCAGATTTGGTGCTTAAGGATGGGGTTTGTAACATATCAGAGCCAATATATGGTGAACTCTCACTGGGTAACTGAATTCCACTTTTAGGGATAATCAAAATGGGCACTTGCATTGGCCCCACCAATGACTCTTCCATAGAGGAGTGAAAACTGCTCCTGCTAGCAATGTCCAGGGGGAGCTGCGGGACGGGGCTCAGTTTGTCAGACCCCTCCACCAGGAGTGAGGTCTCCTCATCAGTGTCAGTGCTCTGCTCTCCATCTGAATGTATTTCAGCTTCCACATCAATGTAACTGGCATCTAGATCCAATTTAGACACTGCTGATTCTGTGAAAGGTACCAATCCTGCTTTAATCGCATGGGCATGTGACTTCCTGTGTTTGTATAGGTTGCTCTTTGTCTTGAAGGAGAAACCACAAGGAACACAAGGGTAAGGTCGCTCCCCAGTATGAGACCTAATATGCTTTTTAAGTACACTAGGTTTGGCACAAGCCCGATTGCAGTAAGGACAAATGTACTTGCCAGGCTTTTTGGGTTTGTGCTCCTTCTTGTGAGCATCTTCTGATTGTTCTAAAGATTTCTGTGAATATTGGCCGTATGCAGGGTTCAAACTTGAAATCTTCTTCCTGGAGAAACCTCCACTATGGCTATGCATATGAAAAGGAAACAAGTCCTCTGAGGCAACTGATTGTAAGTGGCTAGGAAACTGCCACGGAGGGCCTTCCAAGCTCTGATGTGGCTTTATGTTGTGCAAGAAGCCTTGTGGCAATGAATGTTGTGGGAAAGAAAGTGAATGTTGACATGAGTAAGGACTTGGGCGATGCTGTGGATATTGCTTCTCCGTGACTTGCTGAGCAGCTTCATTCGATGACACCAGTTTTCCAGAACTAAAAAGTTGTGCTGATGCTGTATTTCCTACTTGCTCGTGATCTATTTGTGGTTGCCTCTGTACTTCTTGATTGCCAAAAGTGCTCATCTTAATAACAGCTGAATGTTCTTGCCTCCATCTACTTGGTTCTTTAGCAGTTTCTCCAGACCTTGAGGTAGCTTTTTGCCCTATAGCTGTGTCCCCAGAGTCCATTTTGTTACACAAGGTCTTAAGTGCTAGTTCACTTGAAAGATGTGCAGACACATGGAGTGTGTCCAAAGCTGCGCTTTTTAAAGTTTTGTTGCTCCCATTTTTCCAGGGTTGTTGCAAGTTAACAGACTTTTCTTTCTCTTTGGAACTTTCCACGCAGTAGTCTATAGGCATTAGATTTGTGTCTGTACACTAATGTGAGTATTATACAGTCCTTTTCATGGCAGGAACTTTCCTAAACAGTTTATGATACATTTGCAAAGACTTGCTATAGCATTTGGACATATTCCATTGTTATTAAATAAATACTGAGATGTGGAATAATCCAGATATATTTGCAATCTACTAGAGCAAAGCTGTCTTCATCTTTTCCTTGGTGACACAGCTATCTGTACAGAAAAATCAAAAACAAAGAAAGCCCACACATCAATTAATATAGCCATGCTAAATAACACTGGTACAGTAAGTTGCACTTTCACTGAGCCTTACATGAAAAGTATTGAGGGACTTAAGCAAAGGTAACTACACTTCACAAAATTCCCTTTCATGAGCAGCCATAGTAAAGACTGGCTCCAGAGACTGCACATGAGCATAATCACTAATCAGTAGGAGCACTAGGAATAGAAAATGGAGATCTACACTTTTCAAATTAAACAGTAGCTTTGGAAGGCTTTCTAGGGGCAGTTTAAAGGTTCGATTCTCATAAAGTCCATCACCTACTTTCAAAGCTCTTTCAGCAAATCACTGCTGAAGAGTCCTGATGCCATGGGTAGTAATCACTTTATCCAGTACCATTCACCTACAGTTCTGGCATTCACTTTAGTCACCTGGCCTTCCTCTGAAGTCAGAGGAGGGCTATCAGTATTTCCAGGGGAGAAATCTTTCCATATCATGATGGGTGTTGCAGACACAGGGGCGTCTATGCACACAGCCCTCCGCTAAAAAGATACTTGTTTCTCATGGTTGGCTAGGTAAAAATACTAGACGGTTACCGTAGTGTATATACCAAACTTTAAGATAGCTAAATTGAGCTACTTCTTCCCTTAGCACAACCAGTTGTTCTTACAAAAAGGTGTCGATCACTCTTTTAAACTTCTTTTAAACAGTTAAAAAAGGAGACATCAAATAAACATTCCAAACACAGCACTACTGGTACCTTTCCACAGCTCCACCTTTCAACCACTACATTAAATTTTAGTAAGGATGTCTTGCTAGAGGTGACACATATATTAGAGAAATGAGCTACAAATGTATTTATGCGACTTTAGCATTTTAGATTTCAATGTCAAAACACTTCCATCCAGCTGTGCATGCACTTTTTATGTTTAAATGCAATAGGTTTCCACAGTTCCATTATAAAAAAAGAAAAGCTCAGAGGTATGATTTTCATATACAACTACAGAATTTTAATTTGAAGAACAATGTTGTTTTCTTCCTGCTTCCATATTTTCCAAACTTGGGATATTTTCTGGACAAAAAGGTGAGAATTATAAAGACAATCATGATTTTACAATAGCAAGGAAAAGGGTAAGAAAAGCAGTATTAGAGATAGTAGAATATTTTTCATTCCTGCAATAAAAAAACTTAATTTGTTTTGAACAATAGCAAAGTGTGGGAAAACACACAGGTAATAGGAATATATGATTTGATTTTTCCAGTATAAAACAATTACCTGCATCTTCCAAGCACCTAATAGGCATGACTATCTTCAAATTTCCTGTAGGAAAAAAAAAAAAAAAAACCCATAAGAAATTCTTGATATTAAGCGTAGATGTTGTAGAAAGTTTTCTGTTCTTTATAGTAGAGGCCTGAAAACTTTATTTATTTGTCCACTGGAGAAGTGTCTTAGAAGTCTTAGCAATCAGATTTTGAAGAATGTAAGCATAAGTCTTTTTAAAGTATTTAGCTTCCTGGTGAGTAAATTAATAACTGCAAGTCTCAACTAATGCAGTCTCACCTTCCTGAATTAGTAAAAGGAGAGCTGCCAATGTCCCTCTTCATTCCTATACCATTGTTAAGCCTGGATTATCCCTGAATCCCATTGGCAAATCCCTTTTCAATGCCTCTCTCCAGCTAATACTTTTAGACTCCAGGTCTCCCATTAAACGCTTCAGGGGCCAGAACAAAAATCCTGGTCAGGGTGTAATCACCCAGGTATAAGAAAATGCAGTGAAATGGAAAGAAGTTTCCAAATCAGTTACCATTAGTGGGATACTGCTCAAGAATATATGATTGCCTTCTCAAAGAAGAAACCTGTAGATGAAAAAAGACTTGTCTAACTGGCATGATTTGCCATCTATTTATCTGTACTAATGAAAATACCAGCAGAGAACAGTGAACTTCATCTCACTGCCCTAAAGAGCACTTTTTCCACTAAAGAAGGACACCCTTTTCCAGTTTTGTTGGGTTTCTGGTTTGGATTTTGTTTCATTAAAAAGGATGTTTGTTCAATTGTGACTTGCAACAATTACAGTTTTTCTTTACAATTTTTATTTAGGACAAAGTAAAGAGCATCTCTAGAGAACAGATCTTTTGAAATAGCTGGAGTATTAGCTTCAGAGTATGAGATAGAGGCTAGTATAATGATCCCCAATTAGAAACTGTCAAAAAACAGCTAGAGCACTCATGCTTTCTCCACTGAATAAAACCAACAGACAATAAAATAGTAAATTCTATTAAAGGAAAAAAAATCACCAAAAAATGAAAAAGAATTCTTAATTCTTTGTAATTCTTACACTTTCAAAGAGCAAATGTGTGTTAGTAAAGCCCCATGACTGGACATAAGTAGAATCAGTACCGTGCCACCTGTCAGCAAGTATTTATTTAATAGTACAAACATAAGCAGTTAGGACATCAAGAGCTAATGGACTGTTGCTTTAGTGAAATATGGATAACGTATTTTTAAATTGTAACTATAGAGAAACCTCATGTAGTACAAAATAACAGCAAGCTATCAAACTCAAATCAGAATATTTTAGGTCATAATGACCTCTGGTTTTGATGTAGTAATGGCTTTTAAAGTAAGTCTCTCATCTGATTCTCTAGAACAAAAAAAGTAATCCAAGTTAAACTTTTTAAAATTTTCCTATCCTGCCTCCTCAAGTGGCTCAAGTGTTGCTACAAATGGAAAAAGAAACTCTTGTGTGCGATTTACAATATATCAGAAATAGATACTACTGAGCAGCTCTGCTGTGTCTTATGAGGAAATGGCAGGTAAGGGGCAAACCGTTTTAGGCAGCTGAGGTAAGCTGAATCTCAGGTCAGTAATAATTCCAATATAAAAGCATGGGTATAAGGGAAATCTGTGGCTTCAGAAGCAGAAACAGGGATAAGAGGGAATGTTCCTCACTGAGAGAGCACAAAGTTGTTAGTCATTTTCAATGAAAAATACTTTTCTCCTAACTAGGCAACAGGGTGAAGAAGAAATTTCTACAAGATGGGAGTATCCTTTCTCTTCCATACTTGCTGTACCAAGAGCATCTCCACAGAAGAAATCTGCCAGCTATGGAAATGTGACAGCAAAAGATGATGTTAACATACTTATAACAATTTTATGTTCCATACTGAGACCTCCATTACAGAGTTCAAGCCATTTTTTGGTCCTGCTATTTCCAGAACATTCTATATAATTTTTCAACCTACACTATGAAACAGGTACAGACTAATCATAGGGATTATTGATGGCTTAAGTTTGGTCAGAATCACTCTCATGGGGAAAAGAAATCCCTTTCCAGAATTACCATAATAATTTCTAGTTTGGTTTGTGTTGCCATCCACCCTGTGTCAAAGATGGCTTTAATAATATTCCTTTTGGTTTCTTTTTTTTCTTCCCAAATGGGAGACTGGCCTAACAGAAGAAATCTAAGACACTGCAAAGCTCATTTGCATTTTATCTGGTTTTCCCAATCAAGCCTCTATCTCATCCGCTTGCATCTACAGACTAGCTTAAACTGTCAATAAACTTGCATTTTCAATTCATCAATGTTTCCCCTCTAGAAAACACTGTAAACATATTTTTCAATACTACTCTTCATCAAACATATATTATTTAATAGTCAGAAATTTTTTATATTTCAGGTACTACGCATTTCAAACTAAGGAACTAAGCATGATAAAAATGCATGTTTTCTTTAATACCTTTGGCATGGTTCAGCTCTGCTGGAGAGGCTAAGGGAAGCCCACCTACATGGAACAGAAGCCATATGGGAGTTGCACTGAGCACTTCATTTGACAGGAGCTGCAAAGTCCTGTCTGGCGGGGGGCCAAGCCAGGTTTCCCAGTAGGAATGTGGCGTGGGAGCCAGCTCCCCCAGCCACACAAATGACACTATCTGCCTTTTTCAAACTGGGACATTTTACTTCTGTGAAAACTTCGAACAGAAGATTACTGGGAAACTAGGAGCTGTATTTATGTCAGATGCACCTCCTAAATCAAGACTTTAAAAATGTTCTAGAAAGAGCATTATCCTGTCACTTCTATTCCTAAGGTGCCTTTGTGAGTTGCAAGCAGATGTATACCTGGTTGACTGCAGAGCTCGAAGATTATTCTTTCCTTTCTCTTTTTTTTTAACTCTCTTTTCTAGACTATTAAAATGGTTACAGTCAACAGCTTTAAAATAAAATTTGGTAAAATGCAACTTTTACTACTTCTCAATTTGTAGCTTATATTACAGCTCTTGCAAGTGAACAAATTGGAAGCTTATGTCTTCCAGGCTAAATCCTGAGTGCACCATACAGAATAAATATTGACTCTAGCATAAGGACTAAGGGTCAGATCCAACTCTGTTTTAAACCTTTTTCTGTCCAGCTCTGCTAGCACAAAGCCAGCCTAAAACCACAGTAACTGGCCTCTGAAGAATTTGTATTCTACAGGGTAAGCACAGACAAGCTGCACTGGCTCCTATAAAATGCTTACACTCATGCACAGACCTCTGCCAAGACCCTCATTAGGCAAGTCAAGTTTATGTCTGGTATAAGCACAGCAGCCAAGCAGCCTTACAAGAAAGACAGGCCACCTCTGAGCTCCTCCCCACCTGCAACTGAAAAGAAACTTGCCTTGGCCTTTCAGGAAAAAAGCAAACCTTTGACTTGCTGTCCTACTCCCCATTTCTCTCAGCCCCACTAATGATATTCCCCAAAGAGCATTTTGGTGTTGACATCCTAGGGAGAAAAAAAAAAAACTCGGGAACGCCCTAGTGAAACATGGATTTACAGCTTCTTCTACCAAGGCAAAGTCATAGGTAGGCTATGTCTGAAGAAGAGCTATCAACCACCAATGAGTGTGTATCTCTGAACTGAAGGATTTAACTGTCGTGAAGATAAGTATTTGTTCACCCTTCTTTGCAAGATTATATATTCATTCATAGGCTGAAGATGTTATGCAGCAATGTAACAAAATGGAATGCAGTCCTTGGGGTATAAAGTTTTGTCATTTTACAAAACCGAAAAAAAGGTAACAAACTACAAGGTCTTTTATGCCACTTGTCACTAGACTCACAGTCTTAGAACTGTACTTTCTGAAAAGATAAGGAAGAAGGAACATTTTTTAAATTTCTTAGTTTTATAAAAAGGCTTTCTATTGACTAGAGAGATCCTATTTGTGCTTCCAAGAGTCCCTGGTTAGGGGTTCCATCTGACTGCGGTTTTGCAGCTAGCCTTATACCCGTCTATTTGAACACCCCTAGAACGACTGTTAATTCCTATGTAAACGACTGGCACTTGGCAAACTCATGGATTAGTGAGTAACACAAGGATGCCTGTGCTTTTGCTACAGTTTGGCAGGAGACATCCTTTTACACATGCAATTTCAAGAATGTAGGCCTTTTAAAACAGGTTAGGTGGATTTACTTTAATCTACCACTTTGTATTGTAATTGCTGTTGTCACCTCTTCACTTCTGAAGACACTACTCTAATTTCTTCCCTTAATTCCACTCTAGATGTTCTGCCTGGCCTCTGGATTTCAGTGCTTTACTTAAAGTACTGCCATACATACTCCAGAACCAGCCAGAGAATTGCAGTTTTGAAAATAGTCTGAAACTTTCAGAATAACACATACATTTTTTTGAATTTGAACAGATGAACTAATCATTATAGTGGTTTTTTAAATGTCACTTAAAAGTACTAGCAAATACAAATACTGTTCAGTAGAACACAGAGTACTGCTCAGTAGAACACATAGTACAATGTGACTTTATTATTAAATGATCAAACATTTGTACTAAACTTACTGGAGAAGAAGCTACATTGCAGAACCTGTTCTTCCTTGCTATGTGAATGCGAATTCTTGTGCTGACATGGATTCACCAAGAAGCCAGGAATTGAGAGAATCCAGTTACAGATGCATCGAGGCTAGACTGCAAGCTTGCCATGACCAAACATCAACTTCAGGCTTTTACTCTCAGGTTTGCATTAATGGAAATTTGTGACCCTGGTAGTTGCTGGTTCCAAGGGACAGAATCTATGCGCATAAAATTATAAGTGGTATAAAATCTGGTATCCTGATTTGTTCAATTGTTATTTCAGAGCTTGCACTAAATCTGGTTCATATTTTGAGAACTATTCTAGAATCTCACTGAGACATGGCACATAACAGCATATTTTAGTTAATTGTAGTAATATTGATTATTTCATTCATTTTAAGGCTTTATCAAACTCACCTTAATCTCTTTAATGCACATAATTTCAACTCTTATCTGAGATAATTTTCTGAGTATGTTGAATAGAACTAGAACCTGTCTGCTTAAAAGAACACTGAAGCCAACTAAGAAAACAAATAAACAAATCTATTGTACTCTAACACCCATTAACCTTAACTGTATAAATTTCTACCTGTCTCAGACATTTCATATAAATGCCGATGCATACATGCTTTGAAGAACAAGACTCTCCTTCCCTCCTACTGAACCAGAGGTCAGGCACAATCTATCCCTTCTGCAGTGACCTTACAGAAAAATCAGGTATGAAACAAGTGCTTAACTTCAAGGATCTTTAAAGAGATACAAGATTTGACTGAGAGCGACTAAGAAGAGACAAATTATTCCAACAGCAAGCAAAACTAAAAACCAAGTTCTGCTCTACAATATCCTGAATGAATCTGAACCAATGATTGGCAAATCCAAGGGCATAATTCCAGATTTATTCCTCATAAAACCAAAAAGTATCTGATATCACTTAGGTTTAGGTTTCTACATCCTACATATTAAATATCTAAGGTTATTTGTCACAAGGTGAAAATAAACTAATCAACTTTTCTAAGACGTCCACAGGGAAATTCATAACATAAATTGCAATAAATGTTCAATGACATGGTAGTTAAGACAACATGGGCAATTTTCTTTAAGAGATGCTTGCTTGCATCATGAATGCTTAGAGCGCAGCTGCAGCAAAACACACAGGTTTTACTATGTTAAGTATCTCAAATATAATTTTAAATTGCCACTTTCTATAGAAAAATAGCATCCCCAAAAACATTTAAATTAAACTTGAGTGTATTTTAAGAACCCATAGAATAAACCTACAGCAGAAATGCTTTAACACTGACCTTTTCTCTGGAATGACAAGAAATGCTCATTTAAAGCACATCACTATTTCCTGTTTCAGCTTCATACACAATGTACACATTACTACTGGATGGAAAAAATGTATAAAAAAAGCTTTCACTTAGCCAAAGTCCAACAAAACATAGACTTATTTCCATAGAACAACTGTTAAAAAAAAATCAGAGACAGAGAGAGAGAGAGAGAAAGCTGCACAGGTGCCAAATTAATCTTAAACACTTCCTTTATAGGTAAAAGTTTTCAAACAAATCACAGTTCTCCCTGAACTGAACAAAAAATGGCTATCAGGCTACCAAAGAGATGCCAGAACAGCTGACAGGACATTTATCAGCTAATCAATCTCTCTGATATCCCTGCTTTTAATGGATTAGCTAAATATTTTGTTTATGTGCCTAACCTTGCTGTGCATATGAGAGTCTGTTGGAGTTGTCAGATAATACAGAATCTACGTGTTTCAGCTGACTGCCTTTTGATGCGGACATCCTGAATCTATCTCTACATAAAAGAAAAGGATTGGGATTATTCAGGAATGAATCTTAACAAGGGAATTATATAAACTGCTAATCTTCTCATACTATTCCCTATTTCCTTGGGGAACAAGTTCAGAAATGAAAATGGATGAGTAAAACACCAATTATCTCCCACACAGACCTTAAAATGTGATGGCAGAGCAATGGCAGATCTGACAGATAGCATTTCCAGTATTATCAAATTTTCAGAAGGCAACAAAAATATCACAGTAGTTTTGTGCTCACCTCTCTCCCTGATTTATTTTGAATCACAGTACACAATGACTTACAAGAGTAAGAGCAGCTCCTGTGCAGAGAACAGATAGTAACAGACCCCCACCACTAAGGTCCTCATTAAACACTATTTTCATGACTGAACTTAGATTTAAATGATGCCTAAAGCCATTGGACCCACACAAAACTGAGTTTCTCTCAAAGGTAAATTAAGTCATGAGTGAACAGTATCTACTAAATACACATTAACAATATACAATAGTATCCAAAGCAGCGTCAAGATACAAATGGTCTCTTAATTCTCGGTCTGCAATCTTCACCACAAAGCGTGTTCTTCAGAAAGGGAAATTTCACACCTTATAGAGGACAGATTAAACTTATGAATTTAGCAGCACTTCTGAAAGATAAAGTGTATGCTAAGAGCAAGATTCCCCTGTGGATGTGGTATGCAGATTTGGATTTGAATTTCCAGATTCATAAAACATCTTGTACAGTTAAAAGGGCAAGTACAGTGTCACTGGAGAGTTCAAACTGCTACAGCTGTCGGATACATGTTGGATACAGTCACTTTCCTGAGTTAAATGACCTGCAAAAGCTGTGTTCACGCAAGAACTACAACAGCAGGCAGCTGCTAGGAAAAATATACCTGTGCTGGTAAATCCCTGCTAAGATATCATACAACTTTCCACCAAATTTTCCCCACCAAAAAAAAATAAATATTTTTTTAAAATATTGTGCCATTTTTAGGTACAAAGTAGCTATTATTCTGTTGCCAAACAGAAATATTAGGCAAATATCATGCCTTTGCCTAGAATTTTCATCTTGCAGGCAAAATATCATAAAACTTTCTCAGAAGTGAGGCTTTTTTAGTTTAAAAGTTATGCAATCCTTATTATGCAATCACAGCAGATTTCGGAAACAGCTATGCCTTCTTTCACACCATGTCAGAAGCAGCCACTTGCATTTCATTTGAAAATATCAGTGACTTTCAAATACTTTCTTGAATGAGAAAACACTCTGCCTCTGACAGATACTCTCACCCCAGGAAGTATTAGGTAGGAAGACATTTATAGTATCTGACCATGTTTGTTTTTCACTCACACCAATTATTATACAAACTTATTTTAAAACCTCTCATTGTTTACTAGGTCCTGTGGTCACCACGTCTCAAACAAAAACAGATCATAGAATCACAGAATCATAGAATCATAGAATCGTAGAATAATGAGGTTGGAAGAGACTCACCAGATCACTGAGTCCAATCATTCCTATCAAACACTAAACCAAGCCCCTCAGCACTTTGTCCACCCGTGCCTTTAACATTTCCAGGGAAGGTGAATCAACCACTTCCCTGGGTAGCCCATTCCAGTGCCCAATGACCCTTTCTGTGAAAAATTTTTTCTAATGTCCAGTCTAAATCTCCCTGGCAGAGCTTGAGGCCATTTTCTCTTGTCCTGTCCCCTGCCACTTGGGAGAAGAAGTCAGCACCCTCCTATCTACAATCCCCTTTCAGGTATGCAAAATGTTACACTTTGCCTAGTGACTCAATAGATGCCCTGTGCTGATATTTGACAGCTCAGTTACAAATTCTCAACAAGCGCAACACAATAAAACCTAAAACTTATTTCTTGGGAAAGGCACTGCTCAGGCACTGCTCTCATTCTCCTGTATCATGATCAGCCCATTCCACCAAATTTAGCTTTTTTTTTTTTTCCCATTATCAAAGTGGAAGTGAAATCAGCTAACTATCTGGTCCAAAGGTCTCTTGGGTATACACTACAATCAAAAGAAAGCACCACCAACATACAATCGTACAAAGGTTTGGGTTGAAAGGGACCTTTAAAGATTATTGAGTTCAACTTCCAACCATCCTCTAGTCCAGCCCCAAACTACTTCTTTACAGAGAGGGAAATAAACACAAGCATATAGGGCTTCACCTTTGCTAAGTTACACTTAACCTAATTAATCACTAAATGTTCTTTGGGATAGCTCTTAACAATCTTCAAAACTGTGTCACAAACCACAAGCATGTAGGCTATTTTGCTTAAGGCTGAAGTGCAACATTTTAGCACTCAGACCACCTAGAACAATAAATCAACTTGCTTATTCAACTGAACTCCTACCCCTACTTCTCTCTTCCTATCCCCCATGCAGAATTGGAGGACACCCTGTTTGCCTGGAGATGGTGAATCACTACAAGTCAGTAGGCCCACTCAGTTCCTCAAAAGACAAAAAAGGTGCAAAAATAGCTTGTACTAATGAAGCATGTACAGCGTCAAATGCCAGATGAGCGTGGGTGATCAGATAAGGGTCTGCTGTTGCAAAGGGCAAATTATTAACAGAATGCTTCTCTCCCTCTCTCTCTTTTTATTAAGCTTTATTCTTCTTTGCTGAAATCAGCCCTTTGCAACACCTGATAAATGACACCTGACAAGACTGATTCTTCTTGTAATTGCAAGTTTCATAGCAGCACAGGAAGTGGTGTCTCACTATGAGCTGAAGGTACAGTGGATGTGTCACTGAAAAAAAAAGAAAAACATAAATAAAGAGAGGCAAAATTAAAGCCTAAAAATAGCCAGGACTACCCACTGAGTATGACTGTGTGGGTATATTTATCCAGTCTAACACCAACTTTTCTTGTTAAAAACACAATCTTACCTTCATGCAAAACAGCTTCCTGTTTCTAAACATAATCTGAGATACTTGAGAACATGGAGGGGGGAAAAATTCAGATTTTGAAATTGTCCTTTTTTACTGAGATCACGAAAAGATTATATGTGGAAAAAATAGGTAGATCTCCCACATGGGTTTCACATCCTGACGTTCCACAACATACAGATGACAGTTTGCTATCAAGACATCCTAATACAGCCCAACAGAATAGGGCATAGATACAAAACCAAAAATGGACCTGTTACCAGCAAACTTTTCCAGGGACCAGAAATGAGACTCTGAGATCTGAAGGACAAGCTACACATCCTATGCCAGCTTCACTGCCTGAGCCAGCACTGCCCTCCGGAGAAGGGCAGAAGCAGATCTATAGACCTAAAGACTGATGAGATGTAGTTGCACTTTTACAGTCCTCTTCTTCGTGTCTCACCTACTCTAAGATTTGCTTACATCACTTCACCAGCACAAAAGCGTTTTTAGGAAGGGTGTAAATATAACTTGTTTATATTTAAGGCACTCTATTCTGCCTAACAAAGTGGCAAGATTATAAACAACCACCTGGCAAAGTGATACAGTTCAGTATCTTACAAGGAATATCAAGAAGCACTTCTAACTGCAACTTTGAATTTCAGACTCCCTAATACCTGTACTCACAGGAATTAACAAATGTGCCTTTAAAGTGCTGGTGCTGTACCTGTGTATGTCAGCTGGCAGGCACAATACAGTGAGCAGAGATCAGTGCTCAGACACCACGTGCTGTCTATCTGGTCCACTCTGCTACAGCCAACGGGTTGCCTCACACCGAGTTCCAGCCTACCTCCACACTGCTGGCACTTACTAGCCTTGCTCAAAATGCCATGTTGAACACACTTCAAGCCCACCACTCAACCCACCTTACTGTGTCAGGAGTCCCAAAAGCTTCACAGGTTTAACAGCAGCAGGATGAGCCACAAATAAGTTCAGCATAGATGTTCAGAGATGTTCAGCAACCTCTCTTTCCGAGGTGACCTTGTGCTTCTGCACAGCCTGAGTTTCACTCCCCCTAGCCCAAAGGGAAGGCAAGCCAGGTCCCAAGGACTCTCTAAAGAATGTCTGCAACATTACTACTTAAAGTAGCACACATGCCAACTTCCTAGTGCTCCACAGGCGCTGTGCAAGGAAATGGTCTTTTCTACAATTATGTTTTTTCTATTTAATATTGTGACTCCTTTGGTTGATGCTTGCATGAGGGTTTTGTTTCATTATTATGCAGCCTTCCTGTGTGGCTCCAAATACTTCACATCAGTTGTTCTGGGACCGGGGTTAAACAAAAATGCAAAGGTTTATACCAGACCTTTCTCATTTACAACAGGAAACAAAGCTCACTGTAAGAGATTGCCAATTTCACGTGCAAGATTCAATGAAAGCTATTTTCTGACATTACAATTCTTATTTTGTTGATTTTAAAATTTAAAAAAGTAATTGAAGTTCATAAGATTTTATTTTTTAACATTATATCCAGTGGGAAATTGAGAGCATGCTCTTTTCTCAATATGCTGTGATTAATTCCATCGACTCAACCACTCTTGGTTCACCATCATAGATTTGTCTTTTAGTCCTATGCCTTAGCAGTAAATTTAATAGTCACCGATTTTTTTACTAGAATTGATAAACATTGTGATGCAAGACAAATCAGTTGATGATATTATTCTTGATGCAATTTAATTTCCATCTGAAATGAAGACTAAATGTTATTAATTTAAAGAGAATGCAAAAATAATTACTAGTAGGTTTAAATACAGGAGACCATAGTCTGGCAGTACATTCACATAACATTAACAGGAGACAGGACCACACACCCAAAATCACTGTGGAGTTCTTAAGTTACAATGCTAGAAGCACAGTGATCAGAACCTCAAACTATCCCCCTGCCTCAGATTTGGAGCAGAAATTCTGTTTAAGTAACAGTAATATACTATCAGTCTTTTTAAGACTTCAACTCTTTAAAGATGAAATTAAAAAGACAGTAGGAAAGCATAACAGAAAAATGAAAAATTACCTTCACTGTACACTTAAGAAAATATTTGTTATTACATGATATTTTCCAAAATCACATAGAATAGACTGGCATCTTTTCCCCAAAGCTCTGCACTGGGGTTAGCTGACGTGGCTGCCCTGTGGCTCCCAGTGGGTTGGGGGCTCCACCAGTGCTACCATGCCATCCCGGGGGGCTGTGATGGCAAGGTGTTGCCTCAGCCCCTCTACATTCACACAAGCCTTTGGCCACTGGGATTTCAGTTCTCCTACAACATACAGCTTTAACCATGCACAAATTCAATTTAGAACCAAGAAATGGGCTGAATCAAGATCATTTGAGGGAAAGAAGTGATAACTTATTGGTCAGACTCATCCCCTGGTGGGTTCACTGTGCAGTGGCACAGCCAGCAGATGGGGCAGGAAGGGCAATCACCTATCACTGCACAGCCCAGTAAGGGGCTGTCTGACATCCAGCCCATCTCCGTTCAGAGCCACCTCCCTCCTTTATGGGGCTCCAGGGTTCACCTTCTCCTTGCCTTCTCTGCTGCCCAAACATTGATGAGCATGTCCTGGGCTGTACAAAGCACACCCATGGTGGGGTTCAACAGTGTACAAGCTTTCTGTTTCCATAGAACACTTGGTCACAATACAGGCAAGATAATGAGCAGAAGTAAATAAAAAAAAAGGGTGTTGGTTCTTCATTTCAGTAAGCTCCTGCTATGGGTGTTCTCCATCAGCCAGTGTTTAAACTGTGGGTGTTCAGAAGTTATTGTCCTAAACAAAGCTGGACTCTCCAAAAGCATGTAGTATGATAGGTGGGGTGGGAGATGGATGCAGTGGCTGCCTACATCTCAGGTGGGACTGTGTTTCTATGATGACACTTCCCACAAAATGAACTTCTACTGTTGGTGACAACTGATTTTGCACCCTGGGTAGGAGCACCTCACTGCAGGCAAATGGAAGCAGCAGGCACCAGCACAGGATAGCAGGAGAGGCTGCAATGGGAGCTATGGGAGGCAGTAAGAAGATACAGCATTAAGTAACGAGGGTTTGTGCTATCTCACATCTTCCTACATCCTGCCACAAGTCGCTTTTCCTGCCACAGTCTTTCTCCCTCCCGCCCCTGCACTGTGTCACTTTCACCAGCGTGTGTTCCCCTCCCACTCACCAATGTGCAACACAAACCATGACTTATGTCTTCTCTCCAATCTAGCCAGGGATCTCTGAGGTGCAACCAGTAAGTGCAGTCTATGAAAGGTTAGGATTAGTGCTTTACTGGCAATTACAGCAGGCAAGTGGTTCAGCTCAAAATGCAATTTTTTTCTTTGTGAAGACCTGTAGGAGGTGGGAGTAGGTTGCCACGGGCCTGGCACCTGCAGCACACTGACATACGTCCTTGCTGCTGGGTGAAAGGGCAGTTCCAATTAGGTGTCTTGTATTATTAACGTTCTACTGCTTCATCTGTTGATCATGTATCCTCCTCTCGGCCTCTCTGCACCCCAGCTTGTGTAACGCACTGACATCTATGGAGGCACTGCTCTACCTATGAAAGTTCAAATGGAAATTTGGTGGAGAAGTTGTGACACTTTCCTTTGCAGACCCGAGAAGGGGGCACAATGGCCAAAAAGTCAAATAGATCACTGTAACTAGGATCCTCAAGCCAAAAGACGAGAAATATGAGATATGTGCCCTGTTGGCTGTAATAATTACACTGTATTATTAACAAAACTCAGGTTTCATCATTAACTTGACTTGGGTTTCAAGAGCTGATCTCACCTTAATCATCCTCCAAACTACATGCAGTGCTTCCCTCAGAGGTAAACCAGTACCAGCAAGGAAGGCTGCTGGTAACTATCATGCTGAAGAGAAAGCATGGGTAAAAATAAACTATAAATATTACAATCAAAGAGGTGCAAAAAATTAGAGATAGATTTTAATTTGCTCAATCACAGGGTGATCTCACCACTCGGGTGTGATCCTGCCAGAAGGATGGAGCCTGTAACTTCAAAGCAGCTGAGAGGAAAGGGCTGACTGTTAGTGTGTGCTGCGTGCAGCACAGGATTGACTCCACTGCCCTCAAATGTGTCAGTAAAGTCACAGCTCCCCTCCTGGATCTCAAAACATGAGAAAGGCCACCTACATGTTTGCTTTAATGAAGTAGCCAACTGTTTCTGTCACAACCCAACTGCTACCACAAAAGACCCCTGTTTGACTTTGTTCCTCTACCAAGCTCATCATCAGAGGAACTAAGACCTTCAAAAGCTTTTCCTCAACCTGTAAGTGCAAGATGAAAATGTCAATTTAATTGTGGACCAGCAAGATCAGCTTGAGTAAAATAACACCAATCACTCGGACGCAACTGCATAACAAACACAGCTCTTCTAGCAGGAAGTCTAATTGCTCTGCTAGCAACAACAAAGAGCTGTCAGTTCATTAGAGCAAGCTGGTGAAGCTGCTCCTTGCATCTTCACAAGCTGGGAGTATTTGATTGCAAAACCACTAAGGACATTTGATCCAAAATTCAGCCTCTGATTTCTAATCAGCAAAACTTAAAAGCAAAGAAGTTATCAGTCTGATATCTTTCCTTATAGCTTTCTTTAGGGTAACAATTTATTCTTCTCCTTGATTGGTTCAAGGATGTCAAATAAAATCTTAAGACAGGTTTTGGACTTTTCTATTCTATGTAAACCTGGTTAGCAGAAAAAATAACAAGAACAAAGTTGATGTGAACCACGCTGCAGTTCCATATGACATATGGAAGATGCTGGCAGCAGTTTTGCTATCCTGCAGCCTGACTGCGCCAAGACCTTGCCAGAAAGTGCAAAGGGCAGAGGAAGGCCAGAAAAAGGCCAACAGAGGTCAAAGGCAGCCATGCTTCCCGCTGGCTTCTCACAGGAGGTTTGGAGAGCAGGTGACCAGGCAGATGGCTAAGGAAGTCTACCTCCATCTTTTCCAATGGAAAAATTCAATGGATTCAAATCCAAATCTTAACACTGACATGAAAATTAAAGGTGAAAAGAAGTGTAACTTCCTTCCTCCCCACTTTTTATGAAGTTTGAATCAGCTTGTGGGAAATTTAATAGAAACATTCTGTCAGTACAATGGAAGTGGATCAAACCAGTACAATATAAACCTTCAAGACAGTAGTAAGCCCCACATGGGATGCTTTCAGGAAAATCAGTCAAGTACACAGCTTCCCAGTGTGCTGAGTGTTTAGCAATGTCAAGTGTTTAGCCAGCACCACGTGCTCCACTTCTTCCAGGATGCTTGTCAGGACTGGAAACCAAAACCTTTTTTTCTGACAGGTCGTGTATTGAATAACTGCAGCAGGTTTCCAGGATCTCTTGCCTTCTGCTAGCGATCTCACATATAGAAATCCAGAAATACTGACACTGTTAACTATCTCTAGAGCTATTTTTTTCATTAGAAAGCAGTTGCAAGATATTTCTTCTCCAGTGGCAGTAACAGCGAGTTCAGGAAGCAGAGAGCACCTGCCAGCATTCAAAGAAGAGCACATGTAAAGCCACAGGTCCTAGTCGCTAAAATGCTGCTTGTTACAGGAATTTCATCTATGCTAACACACCTAGAGCAGTTCAGCAATGACAGCAATACTGAACACAAGGAAAAAGTTAAAGGAACTCTACTGTAAATGGGACAGCATTGTTCACTGACACTTTTAAGTCCCGGTAGTGTTGATCCACCCATAAGCAGGTCTGGATTTATAGCAAAGGAAAGAGTAAGTGAATGACTATGTCACAGAAAGTTTCTATTTCAAAGAGTCTGCACTACCTGAAAATCAACATCACACCACTGAAATTCCCACCTTTCCAATACTTAGATTCCTCCTTGGTTTTCTTTTTCTCTCTACAGTGAACCGAGCTGCTCTAAGATTATTTTTCTGTGATTATCAACGAAAGTAGACACAGAAGGAATTGTGGACGAACACTAAGGGCATCAAGCCCACAAGAGACTTAGCCTTTGTCCCCCTTGAGAAATGGATACCATGCCAGCTCGAGTGGACTCTGAATCCTAATTTTAATTAGAAAAAAGATGAAATTAGGCAAACCTACCTCTTGCTCAAATACTACTTTTTCCTCAGTATCCCTCCATTTTCCAGAAAATGGTCTTCTACCTGTTGGTGCCCATTTATGCAGGTTCAGGATTCAAACTCTTTCCCACTGTGTCCTCACCATCTGCATGTTGTCTACCTCTCTATTGACAGCTTCCAATAAAAGTTTCCTTTAATAGAGTTGTCCTGACTCACAGGTTGGGGGGGAGGGAAGCTGACCTTGCTGCAGCATCAAGAGTCTCTGACGCATTTTGGGAGGCTGTGGTTTCGGGTCTGAAAGAATTCAGCCTTGTTTTCAAGTAAGTTTTACACATTTAACTTCCAAAATATCACCCTATAGCTCCCTGTCCATTCTGACTCGATGTTGTTCAGTGGTTTGACTTAGCATTATTCAGGGGTTTAGCTGTACAGTTGGCGAATTTGCAGTAGTCACCAGCAGAAGAGAGTTTCTCAGAAACGCAGCCATCCAGGCTCCTGCCTGGCTCCACCTCTTGTCCACCCACTCCCAGTTTCAGACATTTCACATTCCAAAACTGGAAGTGTCTATGCAACATAAGGTCACGTTATTGCACAATGCACTCCGCTCCTTCTAAGAGCCACTGCATCCTCAGAAGTATATCGACTCTAACAGCAAGAGGTTTGTTTACAGTGAATTTCTATCTGAGTGGGAGTATTTTCTCCAAGAATCTTATAACAAGGACACAAAGTCTATGACTCTTCCCTATATTTGGTAAAATTGTTAGAGATGTCATTTATTTAATACTTCCACATCCCCTTTAAGCTGACTTTTAAAAAACTGAGAATTAATTTTTACACTTCCCCAAAGTATTTTTGTGCTGGATAATTTTAGGACACACTAAACAGAAAAATTTCTGCCTGTCTTAAATTTAGAACTGAGGTCAGTAGTTTTTGCAATGCAACTCTGAAATACAACTGATTGTCACCAATCTAGGTTTTGCCAATCTTCTTTTCTTGCCAAATGGTCTGAATAATTGTCGTGATCCCTCCTTCACTCAGTCTTTACATTATAACAAGTGAATGAAAACCCGAGTTTCAGGTATAAATGGACAACACCCTCTCTTTTAGTACAGAGGATTAAAAGTGAGCTGGGCTTTATTTTCTTCCTCCAAGGACAGTACACAGGTGGAAACAGTAGTGCCATGTGGTGTTACATTTGAAACTGCGCAGCTTTCCAGACACAATTAAGTCTTCATTGTTAGCATGGAAAGTCTATTTGGGGTTCCCTTGAATGCCAATGAGTTGTGTTGGTATCCCCTAAAGGCAATATTTTAATATATTTAAATAAAGAATAAATGACCACTACTTATGTGCCACCTCTTTCAGTTCAGATGTCACCTTTGTCCTCAGCACTAGTTGGGGCGGCTGAGCAATGGAGAAGCAGAAGGGCTGGGGGCCAGGAGGGCTCCCAGCAGCCTCTCGTGAGAATGGGGATGCCAGTGGGGATAATGCCTAAGGTAGCTCTCAAAATGCCCTCCTGATTTCATAGTCAAGCAAGTTCTTATAAGCTGTTGCTCCTGTCCTCCCAGAAGCAAGACAGCATTCAGAAAACCTATTCAGGCCACCTTGTGAAAGTTATGACAGTCAAAACAAATCAATGACAGAATAAGAGGGAGTGGGAAATAAAGAGAATACTATGACAGGGGAAGAACAAGGGACAGAGGAGGACTTTTGCATTTATCTGTTTCACTAGATGCACTGACACCGTGCTCTGCTGTAGATAAGGGTAGCCCGAGATTTTCACTTTAAGCCATTCATCTGGAAGATATAACATGATGGAGAGTCAATTGCTCTTTGTCCCATGGAAGAGATATTTAAAATGGAGTTAATGGTTTAAACTTACTTAGTTCCTGTTCAGTCTGTGAGCAAGTAAAAGGTTAGACTGTAATATTTAACCACAACTCTCGTGCCTTTCTGAGAAGCACCAAGGATGCTGCCTGAAGGCAAGTGAGACACCTGCCATGCTGCTTCCTGTATGCATGAGGCGAAGAAATCTGCACCAGACTTTACCTTCATGTAGATATCGAGACTCCTCTGGTGCAGTGGCTGTCATGCACCTGCTTTCTGGTACAGCCCACTTCCTCCTGGGGGACCTTTCCCTCAGGGACAATGGGGACTAGTGCTCTGTGCATGTCACCAGCCACTATCATGAAGTCTACCAGCTGGTAACCATGCAACACAGCTAAAAGTTTAATGCTTTAATTAGAACTGGTTTCATGTCTATATGAGAAAAAGATGGTGAAGAACAAATGAGGGACAGCAAGACATAAAAAAAGTCTGGAGACATGTTACCATAAGAACGCAGCATCCATTACAAATCTTGATGAACTATTCAAACTGTTGCTTTAAAATGCACAAGTGGTATGTGCTTTCATTCTTTTTTAACACTCATCCATAAGAGGTCAGTGTCTGATACAATGAACACCTTGGTGTCAGCAGTACTCTTTCCCTTTCCCATATGCTCAGCACCGGGTGTCCAGTCACCTACAGCAACATCCCAGCCATTACCCATCTGCTTTTCATAGGGACAGTTAGGGCAGGCAAGACGTGTGGGAGTCCTTCACTTTGAGCACATGACCTTAGCCAATTTTACAATCACTTAAATGTCCTTACTTTTTATTCCCTGTTAATCTCAAATGGAATGCGAGAGTTTTACAACACCCGTAGATGTTTTAAATCAGCAGTAAAAAATGCACAAAGATTTGGGAAATCGAGTTTGAACAGCAAAGATATAAGCTCACAAATGTCCAAGGATCCTCTGGTTTCCCAAGGTTTGCAGCCTCTGTTTTAGATTCTGTTTCACCATGACATTGTTTTTTTCAGTAGTTAGCAGACTACTACTAGTGACTACAATACAGTGTGGGACACAGAGGACTGTCAAGTTGACCTGCCCACAAGAACTTCTTAAGCATAAAGTTTTTGCACTGTCATTCATCATGAGACAAGAGGGAATAACAGGCAAATGCAACTTAACAGCAGCCAAAATCATTTTAGCTCTGTTCAGCTCACTGAAGATGATCTTCATGAAGTAAGGTGACTTAAAGGTAAGTATTTAACACAAAGATTTCCATGGGAAAACAAACCCAAAAAAATAAAAACAGTAATATGGAGATTTTCCAGTGGAAAACACTTTCTCGTGGAAATTCCGCTTTCAATTGACAAATTGTTTTTATGGGAAATTCCTAAGCCACTGTAGGCACAGTCCGCATGGTAAGAAGTTTAAAAACAGCTCATGTCTGACCTAGTGCCCTCAGATTTCCCACATCAGATAAACTCCAAGAGCAGAGCCCTCATCTTTCCCTTACTCCCATGCATTCTTTCCAGCACACAAGTGGTCCTACCGTAGGCATGATAACAATTGCCTGTAGCAGTACTGTGCACGTGGTTACAGATGGGATGCTTGAAGGATTAAGTTTTTAATGTCTCAAATAAAAATTAGTTACAGATTCTTTATGTATAAGCTGTCCGTAATGCTCTGATACTGGTAAAGCTGTCACTGACTTCAGCAACAGGTTTACCTCCACTAGGGACTGCAGGCTTGGAAAATTCTTAAATTAAACTCCTCATAGTAGACTGCACGAGGGAGAGAGAACTTCAAGCTAACTTCTATGTGATATAACTCCATTATTTTACACTGCCTTAAACTTGTCAATAAGACCTACACACTCCACAGGTAACATTAGAGAGAGTGAGACAAACATTTTAGTGAACTTGCTAAGGGTCTTCTAAATTTGCAGGAGGAGCACTGAGTAAGCATTTCCTTTACAGGGTGATATTAGGTGTAAACCATTCATTTTAATGCATCTTCTGTCTATCAACCACTTCAGCATGAATCATCATACTGTGTAAATAGGCTAGAAATACTAATTATGGCAGGGCTCGAAGTATCTCAGAAAGCCAGAGGAAGTAAAAAGCTATTGGAGCAGGCAGGCTTGTACAGTCCCTTACAGTCTAGAAAGGTACTGAGCACCTAAACTGTTCACCTAAACATTTGCAGGGATTTATAGTATTTCATACCAGTCCTGTATTTTTAACTAATTTTAACACTTATTTTAACTAATTTTAACACTAATGCATTTTTAACACAAAATAAAATGTGGTTCATTCTACTGACTGCATGGGACTGGTCTTCACAACTTACTCCTTCAGAGGAGATGTTGCCTCTTCCCCAGCTACCTTCTGTCCCATATAGCCTATCCAACAGTAAAGCAGATCCAGCACTCCTCAAACCAAGCTGAGCTGGAGGACCTCAAGCACAGCAGAGCTGTGGCAGGAGCAGAAGCCCCAAGGTGCCATTGAGGAGTCTGTCGGCAGCTGGCTGCCTGCCAGGTGCTGCAGGCTACGAGGTGAAGGAGTGGACAAAGGCCACTGCTCAGCTGCTACAGTGACCTTCTGCTATGCTGATCTGTGACGGGAATGCACCTCCTGGCCATGCTCATGTTTCTAAGCCGCAACCTTTCTTGGTTATCTGCAACACTCCATTGGCACATATGATACCAAGTTCACACACATGCACGTGCCATGTCCATACTGCATGTGAAGCCAATGAGTTCCCCTCTACCTTTAACCACAAAGTTGCTAGCCAGTTACTGCAGAGTTACTGCTGCTCTGCACCCACAGAGCACAGCCACCACACGTGCTTACCAAGGCGTGCTGCATGGCTCTGAAAATCGTGTGCGGCAAGATCAAATTGCAAGCCATATGAATTTCAGAGATCAGTTAAAATAATCCTGCATCTCTCCACCTAAAGAAATTATTCTTTTGGGGCATCACAGTAATAAAATATAATCACAATATAAGCTTTGTTATTGAAGTGGCAAGAAAGGTATTTATTTTCAGAGTCAGACACTCGAAGGAATACCCCATGTGGTAGATAGTGTAAACTGTCTTTTCCAGTGTGTAACAGAGATAACTATACTACATTGAAACATGTGATAAGAGAAGAGGGCCCAGGCTCTTCTCCATATTCTCTGCATACCTGTTACTATCACACAGCTGCTCTCAAGTCTACAGTTTCCTGTGCAGTACAAGCTGCATACCACTTCCCGTACGGAAAAAAAAGCGCCTTGCTTGTTCTTAATTGACGATGGAAATACCGTCATATTTTCCACTAGCCAAGCTTGAAACCATTACTGAATGAACCTTCATTAATTTTTCCACAACATTTTGCAGAAATGTCAGGAAACAGCTGCACCAGAAATGATTAACTGTCCTTATCACTAGGATTTCATTGGCCAAGTTCAAATTATACAAGTTTTCTTCTTTCAAAATTCTACATTCAGTGATATTTTTTGTTGTACTTTAGTCGACTGTCTCAACCCGCTACATTCTCTTCAAAAGTATCTGATTACACAGGTTCAGTTGCACACAGACATTTTATGACCAGTGGAAGAATTTGTACAGTTTGGAACTGCATACTTCTAGGAAAAGATTGCTTCCTGCAGATTGCTCAGCTGTGTCTTTTTTGGATCAAATTCAATGAAATTCACAACTTGCAGTCAAACTGTATTTGCCAGTCAGACTGAATTCATTACACTGACATAAACCCTTCGTACTGCATTTTGTTACTCCTTTCCTCTCCTGTCCTGCTCTTTTTTCTTTCCTCTCTTCTCTCCCCACATTCTCTCTCTCCCACCTCTTCTTTGAGCTATACCAGGTGTCAAAACTTATCATACAATGCCCTGTACATTTTCTGGCAAAAACAAGTGGAACAGTATACATCACCATTCCAAACATGCAACCACCAAGATGCTAGAAGGCTTGGTACAAAATAAGAGTGCAGCCATCTGGAGATAACTGCTAGTGTAGATCTGAGATTCCCAGCTGGCTGAAGCTTTGCAGTCTCAGAACTTTATAGCAAAGTGTCAGTGAGAAAAAAACTCCACTCATGGATTTGCACAGGGTACTGGATATTATGCAATTTTTCTAAAATGTAAATTCTTCAAATTTCTGATACGAACACAGCAACAAAAAGCAAGGTTCACAGGACTACTTTTAAAGTCTGGCAAGTGCTACATTTTCTTGATTCTATCTTGCAATTTTTAATTTAAAACTACTGCAGCCTGGCATGTTACAATAACTCTGCATATACATCCCTGGCAGATTTAAAATTGCAATTGTTCACTCAATGTCTTCATTGAAGCTGTAAGCTTTAACATGTAACTTTAAGATATTCTTAGATGGAAACATATATGCAAATAGGCATATGTATGTATTTGAAATTACACAAAATTAACCCCATCAAGTGTGGTTCAGTGTTGATACTGTTATCACACCCTAACAAAAGTTAGATTCCTTGCAGAAATTATACAGCCACATAAATAGAGGTTTATCTGGGTATTATGGAGAAACGATCCTTCCTGATGCCTGTAATTCAAAACTATTTTTATTTTTTAAATGGGTCTCTTCCACAGCAGTGTGCACTGCAGCAAACAGTCCATGCACAGTTCTTCTCACAGGAGCCAACCACTGATGACCTGATCCAGTGCTAGGTCAACTCCTGAACATCTTTATTGCCCTCACTCAGCAGATACACACGCAGCTGGCAGATCCTGGCCCCAAACGCCTAACACCAGCCAGCATTGTGATTCAGTTGGTGCAGTGATGGCTACAAAAAAAGGACCTTCTTTTAAATTATTCTACCAAGATATTTGCTTAGACTGCAGAAATTCAAGTATACCACATTCTACTTAAAATATGCATTAATATACATGGGTTCTGTTTACAAGATATGAAATAACACCAAAAGTATCCAGCTTTTTTAAGGATCCAATTTTATAATATGAAATGCCAAATTTCTCCTTCACAATATCCTTCTCTGTCTCTGTTCTAGTTTGAAAGCAGTTGCTTGCAGTGCCAGAGGATTTCAAGGATTGTGTCCTTCCAATATATGGCATGTTCATGAACTGCCAGCTATCATATACCCATCTGTGGCTGCACGAGAGACACACAAAGCACTTATCGTGCAAGGAGAAAAAAAAATTAATCTAAGTTGTTAGATTACATTAACCAAGTCCTGATTTTAATTTTTGGGTGCAGGCTCTGAAACATACAGAACCAGAAGAGAAATACTGCAGCTACTTGCCAGCAGAAGGGTGTCGTAGCTTCCTGAGGGGACAAGGGCTGGCAGGCGGCAGCTGCGGCAGACGCAGGGATTTTTCCTACCACGTCTTGTCCAGTATCAGCCCCTGGCAAGTGCCACCCGGTAGCCCCACCATGTACGGAAAGGCAGCCGTGACAGCTTTTTGTGCCCAGAAACTGGGAAACTCAAAGTCACAGCGCTTATTTCTGCCACCTCTGGATGTTTTTGAGGCTCACTCTTCCCACCCTAGGCTGTCAGAGAACTAGTGAACGGGTTTGGTATCCCACCACCCTGCTCGGCCACCTCCTGGATGTGGAAGAAGAAACATGTTTTTCTCCCCTCTGACTAATAGGTCAAAAAATGAGTGTTCTTGCTTTCCCCTGAGTTTGCACATCTTGAGCTCAAACCTCCATGAAGACACAGGCACCTCCTGTTCATACCGTCAGCAATGAGCAGCAGGATCTAGGGACAATGTCATAACAAAAAGAGAGACCTTGAACTTGCTTCACCCTTTGCATAGTCATTTCTATTTGGGCAAAGCGGATAACAGCTCCTTTAGCACTAGGGTAGTGGCATTTTGTGCTCGCTTGGCATTCATTTTACCCAGGTATAAATAGCAAAAGGTTTCAGGCAGTTGAGAATTGGGACCAGTAACATCAAAGGATTGTCAGCCAAAAGAAAGCAGCTAGTTCTCCACACTACCGCTTGTGCAATCTCACTATGCTGCAAGAATCACTCCCTGCAGGGCGCCTGGGACTGCTGATCTGTTAGCATTTCTCCTGCCTTCCTAGAAAATGTGCCTTCCTATCACCCCATATCTAGAAGTTGAATAAGATTACAAGTTTTCACCTGTAAAGTAAGTAGTAATCTGGTTCAGTTAAAGGGAGCCTTTTATTATCTCACACAGTATATTTACTACCTATTTAAGCATTTGCCTTAATATCCTTAGCACACAAGGCAGCAGTAAATATTATCATAGTTAGAATAACATGGGTCTGAACTACATTAATTGAGAGTATCTATCCTAAAATTCAATTGTTCCAAACAAAATGAATAATGTGCCATTATTCACCTGATGTGATCAAGGAGAGTTCTCAATGTACAAGAGAGTATCAGCAATGATGAGTAAATGCACAGAAGTACCATTAAGTGACATTCTAATGAAACCTGAAAAATTTATGCTAAAATCCCATTCAGAGGATGGCTGCCACGCTCTAGTGTACCAAAGTTCTCAGTATTCCACTTAAATCCTGCCTGGTGGTTGGGTTTCTGTACTGCAGGAGAATTCCATTACTTCTTTTTATAAACTTCACACACTGTTAATGCTTCCCAAACTCATGGGTGGACGAGGGCAGTTTGTTTTCCTGCTGAAGTTTCAACATAAATTCCACAGGACCTCTGGCAGGGATGATGCCTTCTTTTTTGTCAACACGTTCATTGATAACACCCCTGCCGACAGCCGTGAGTTTGCATCCCTGCCTCCCACCCACCCAGCCCTGACCCTGGGCAGCATGGAAAGACCTTCATTAGCACTCAGAGACAGCAGAGGTGAAAGTGTGCAACACAAATGGACACAATTTCCATTGCAGGGACTTGGAGAAGGATACATACTTAAGAGATATCCCATATAGAACCATCCTGGACTGTAGAGTATTTGATACCAGCTCTGAGTTCAAGCAAACACTCAAGGGATAGCACATCTCAATTTAACTCCCTCCATTCTTTCCTTCAATTCATATTTAGAATGAAACACAGGTCAAACACTATTTATATAGTTATGAAAAAACAGGGGGGTGTGGTGGGGGGTGTATCTCAAAATATGCCCTGTACTTAGTTTGAACATCTTATCCTGTGGTCCTGTCACATGAGAATTTCCAGCAACTCCCTTATATACCTAGTTCCTACAGTTGCAGATAAATATTGGATAAATAACAAAAGACTAGAAGGCCAATAAGAAGGATCATACCTTTTCTTAACTTTTCACTATTCAAGTCAGTCTCATTAAATGCTCTGATCACCAAGGATGTGACCATACAAAGATTAGAAAAGAGAAGCTTCTCAGTGCCTCTGGTCTCCTACAGAGTCAACATGAAACCTATGTAACCTGTGACTACCAACACAAATAAACATGGAGCTGCAATAAGTAGCTAAAACCGGACTTTTTCTTGACAAGATAAACTGGTTTCTGAACTATCTGCTGCCATAGTAAGAGTGCTGTTTGTGATCCACTACCTTTAAGGTAGCTTCGGTACCATTAGACTACAGTGTTAGCATTTTCATAACTGCAGTTCATATGTACCTAAAAGTTCAAGACCCAAAGGAAAAAATAAACCTTGAACAGTATTGTCAATGCTGCACTTGGCATAGAAAGATTTTCAAACAGAAATCAACAACTTATAGTTTAGGACAAATTAAAATTAAAAATATCCTAGTTCCAGATATCAAAATCCCACCCACCGTTTCTTCTTGTATTTTTACAAGTACATTTTTCTGTTCATTTGGTTCAAAAAGTGCACTCCCTGGATACTTGATGCAGGAACTGCACAGAGAATGGAAAATGGCAAACCACATATGTGAACAAAACAAAGACAGTACTTCCAAATGAATAAAAACATAACCTGCTTCAAGAGAAATGTATCTGATTCCAGCAAGAGATGACTTCAATTGTAACAGAAGGACATGTAATCAGCATTTAAATGCAAGTGACTCCCATGTGAAGCTTTCTGAGAATGAAAAACTGTTCACCTGGGCCTGCTCTCTCAGTTCATTCAGACCCATCCTTCCTTTGCTCTCCTACCTGGTGGTCACTGTCAAAGTTGCAAGTGAGTAATGGTTGCAGTCAAGGCAATTTGGTTCACCGCTCCAGCAAATATGGCTGTTGACTCTCTCCTCACCTATTTGGAAAAAAAATAAGAAAGATTTTTAATGATTGTGGTCAAGTCAACTTGCTGTTTGTTTTTATAACTTAATCATCATTATGGCATTGGCTACATCAATACATGTAAAAACTTCAGAGATTCAGTCACAGTCCTTCTTGCTACTTGGGTCATTTTTCCCTCAGAGCAATGTGGCACCGGTACTAAGTAGCCATCATAGGGTTTCCAGCTTGCTGTGGACTAATATATATGTAAAATGAAAATAATCCAAGGTGAAAACAATAGACATACAAACCCAAATGATACATACAATAATGTATTTTCAAACATGATATATAAAACAAGCAATGTAAACACACAAAGCACGGAAGTAGTGTATATTTGGCCCTTGCAGTTCCAGTTTCTCTGCCTAATATTGAAAAGATCATAACCAAGTAAGAATTTAAGAGCACATGTTTTTACGAAAATGCAAACACTTTCCGGCTATTAAATCAGAGCAGTGCAAGTGTCTTTCATTCCGCAGCTTTGCCATTTAACACTGTGTTTTAAAAGTGGTATGACCTTGAGAAGTTCCCTTTCTGTATGATGCCAGTCTGTCTCAGAAAACAAGTCATTAATGTACACTGTGAAAATCACTCAGAAACCTTACGTCTCTCTTTACATGTGATGGTACTCTGAGAAAAAATGCATTAAGAAGGCAACTCTGTATACAAAATACCTGTTGTATGTGTGTATTCAGAAATGTGTGCACATCTGGAAGTCCAAGGCACAGAGCACTAAGGAGGTGTGTTTGGTAATACGTTAGACACATTAGACAGCTACAGTCTGCCCTATTTACACCTGCAGTAGAGTTGGGGGGTAGGGGGAAGGTTATTGAATACATGGAAGTTACCCATAATCAGGGCATATAGGCAACGCACCAAGAACTGGAGACTCACACCTAATTTGCACGTAATAGAACTGACTGAAATGCCTGTTTCATTAAAACCAAGACCACAAACTTTCAACAATCTTCTAGTGACCACATACATAACAGACCTGGCTATTCTGATTTTGTTGAAGATGAATGTGAATATACAGATAATTACAGCACGTGTTTAGCCCAGGAAACTTTCTTCCATGCTTCCCTATGTTCTTGAACACCCATCAGCAACATGTCACCCCAAGTGACATGACGAGGAGGGGTGATAAGTGTGGGCTGCCCAGGATGGATGTGTTCTTCGAACAGGGAAGCATGGCAGGGAAGCACTGGGTACCAGTGAGAAGTGCAGCTCGTGTCACCCTTCTCATGCTCTTTGCCCTGGTCGTGATGCTGAGCCCTGGCTTGCCACTTTCTCGGGGCAGTCAGGTCACTGAACAGGACAAGGAACCTCCCCCTCAAGGCAACATACTGGCACCAAACCAACAGCAAACCTCCCTATGTGTCCAGTGAATGCAACAGCTGCCCATGTTGCCCCATACAAAGGGCAAAGCTAGTTCGCTATGGGGTGGGTGATGCACAGCACTTCCACCCCTAGCAGAGTGTGGATCTGAGCCGGTGAATACAGGGTGCCAAAAGCTTAAGGGCAAAGCAGGTCTGGAACTGGTTAGTAATAAAAGGCATATACTTATGCTTTTTTCTCTGTAATGTTTGCTATCAGCAACAAAAACAAATAGCAAAAGATAACGTGTTACTGATCAGCAATGTCAACAGTGGTCTATACAGGCAAACAAGAGCATAATATATGCTTTGGCTCCAGACACTGACACTTTATCACACTAATATACAACTTTCTAGGAAATTATATGGATGCAGAGCTAGACCACCCTTTTGAACCTCCAAAAGGACAGGGCCCAATGTAGTTTTAACCTGTAGGTTAAATCTTGGCATATCTGAACTCAAGGGCAAAACTTTGTCTTTAGCAAGACCAGTATTGCAGTCGCTCTTTTTACAACTGGAGGGAGAAAAGTTCCAGTCCAACAGCAAAGCAAAGCAATAAAGAGGTCATGAGTTCTTATCCTTCAGTAGGACCTTCAGCATGACAAGTTGTAGGCAATCAAGGAGACTCCTGGAATGCACTGAAGATAACTTCTTAGTGCAGTTGATAGATACCCCTACTCGAGGAGACACAATATTGGACCTTATGGTCATCAGTATAAGCAAACTCATCAGTGATAATGGGATTGGAGGCAGCCTGGGCTGCAGTGATCATGCACTGGTGGAGTTCAAGGTCCAGAGGGATATCGGACAGGTGAGGAGTACAGTCAGGACACTAAATTTCAGGAAAGCAGACTTCAAACTTTTCAAGGAATTACTCACTAGGATCCCCTGGGACGCTCAGGAGAAAATCAGGCAGGGAAGGGAAGAGACCGGCATGGCTGAGTCAAGACCTGCTGGTTAAACTAAAGAAGAAGAGAGAACTATACTGGCAGTGCAAGCAGGGACAAGTAATGTGGGACGTGTATGAGGATGCTGCCCAGTTGTATAGGGATGAAGTCAGGAAGGCCAAGGCGCAGTTGGAGCTAAACCTGTCAAGAGAAGGAAAGACTAACAAGAAGGGCTTCTACAGGTACATCAATCAGAAAAGGAAGGTCAAAGAGAATGTACCCCCACTGATGGGGAATTGGTGACCTCATATCAACAGACGAGGAGAAGGCTGAGCTCCTTCACAACCTTTTAGCCTCAGTCTTCACCGATAACTGCTCTCCTCACCCCTCCTGGGTCATGGGACAGCAAGAAGGTGACCAGGGGATAAACCCCCTCCCACTATACAGGAGGATCAGGTTTGTGACCACCTGAGGAACCTGAACATTTATAAGTCTATGGGACCTAATGAGATGCATGCCAGAGTCCTGAGGGAATTGGCTGATGTGATTGCCAAGCTACTCTCCATGATATTTGAAAAGTCATGACAATCAGGAGAAGTTCCTGGTGACTGGAAGTAGGGCAACATTGTGCCCATTTTTAAAAAGGGCAGAAAAGACAACCCTGAGAACTACTGACCTGTCAGCCTTACTCAGTGCCTGGGAAGATCATGGAACAGATCCTCCTAGAAGCTATGCTAAAGCACATGGACGACAGGGAGTGATTAATGGCAGCCAGCATGGCTTCACCAGAGGCAAATCCTGTATGACCAACTTAGTGGCTTTCTATGATGGGGCAACTGCAGCAGCGGACACAGGTAAACTGATGGATATGATCTATCTAGACTTCTGTAAAGCTTTTGACATGGTCTCCCAACATATCCTTCTCTCTAAATTGGAGAGGTATGGATCTGATGGGTGGACAGAACGGCGGTAAGAAACTGGTTGGAGGGTCATATTCAAAGAGTCGTGGTCAATGGGTTGAAGTCCCAATGGAGATCTGTGGCAAGCAGTGTCACTCAGGGATCTGTACTAGGACCACAACTGTTCAATATCTCCATCAATGATATTGACAGCAAGATTGAGTGCACCCTCAAGCAAGTTTGCAGATGACACCAAGCTGAGTGGTCTGGTTGCCACACTGGAAGGACAGAATGTCACCCAGAGGGACCTGGACAGGCTGGAGAAGTGGGCCTGTGAGAACCTCAGGAGGTTCAACAAGGCCAAGTGCAAGGTCCTACACCTGTGTCAGGGTAATCCTCGTTTTCAGTACATGATGGGGGATGACGTGATTGAGAGCTGCCCTGCAGAGAAGGACTTGGGGATGCTGGTCGATGAGTTCAACAAGAGCCAGCAGTGTGTGCTCGCAGCCCAGAAGGCCAACTGTACCCTGGGCTGCATCAAAAGAAGCATGGCCAGCAGGTCAAGGGCAGTGATTCTGCCCCTCTATTCCTCTCTTGTGAGACCTCATCTGGAGTCCTGTGTCCAGTTCTGGAATCCTCAGTGTAAGAAGGATACGGAGCTCTTGGAATGGGTCCAGAGGAGATGGACAAAGATGATCAGAGGGCTGGAGCATCTTTCATACAAGGACAGGCTGAGAGAGTTGGGCTTGTTCAGCCCAGAAGAGAAGGCTCAGAGGAGATCTTATAGCAACCTTCCAGTACCTGAAAAGGGCCTACAGGAACACTGGAAACAGACCATTCATAAAGGCTTGTGGTGATAGGATGAGGGGGAATGGGTATAAATTGCAGAGGGACAGATTAAGCCTAGACACTATGAAGAATTTCTTCACCATGGGAGTGGTGAGGCACTGGCACAGGTTGCCCAGTGAAGCTGTGGCTGCCCCATCCCTAGAGGTTTCAAGACCAGGTTGGATGGGGCCTTGGGCAGCCTGGGCTGGTGGGATGTCCCTGACCACAGCAGCGGGTTTGGAACTAGATGATGTATAAGGTCACTTCCAACCCTAACTATTCTATGACTCTGTGACCTCGAGGTGGTCTAGATTGGTGCGGCTTTGATACCTTCCAGCCCCCAGACAGGTCACCTTGTGCTTTCACAGGCTTAACTGGCTTTAGTGATGCTTGCTACACTTACACAGTTAATTAATGTGCATTGTGAATTGAATTTACCTAATCCATAACCCAAAGACAAGGGTCTTTATTCTCACTTACACTAAATCCTCTCAATAGCACGGTGGCAGGAGCAGAGGGGACTTTCATGAAAAAACATCGAAGATCTAAGTGAAAGACATAATTTATGAAACAAAATTAAGCTATTTCTAGTCCAGCTTCAGAAATACTATTTAAATTGAAATCCACAAGGAACACTACATTGTATTTTCCCCAATTTCTTTTCTAGATCTTAACCAATGGGAGCCAAAATCTTCCCTCTCACTGTGGCAACCTCAATGGCCTCAGCATCATTCCTCAAAAGATACTTTAGCCTCCAGAAGTGTGAAAGAGTCTCCCTGATTTCAGTGAAGTCTGGATCAGTTTCTGAGTCTTTAAGAAGCTTAATCATTACTTACAATTAGGTAAAATACTATCCAAAGCAAGATCTGGTTATGAACAGTAAGATTCTGTCTAGACAGTACTACTGCAACTCCTTACTAATCTCCCATTTTTCAGCAGCTCTGGCACTAGCAAACAGGACATGGTCTGAGGGAGCATCAAACCTGCAGTCTCTGACGAGCCCAGATAATGCATATGCTATCAAACAGTACTCTACTGCCCAAGTAAAGCTCCCACAGACATTGTTATGATACTAAAACCTGTAACTTTTAATTTGTTTATTATCAGTGCATTAGTAAAAGTTTGTGTAATCCCTGGTTCTTTAGCAGCAAAAGTAAATGAGCGTGACTTCAACGATTGCCCACCGAAGACAGACAGCAGTGCAGCCACCACTGCCAGAGCATTTGCTAGTTTTTGGTCATATCTGGTCATGACTTCCCTAACCTGCTGCAGCTGTTTGCTAGCCATGGAGATTTAAGATTAAGCAAGCACGTCAGGAAGGAAATGACAGTATGAGAAGCATGGCATGTCTTAGTGTTTGGAAGGTTTTTGTTCAGTTTGAACTTTGTATCTCAGACACTCGGGGATTAGTCTTACACAGGACTTGGAAACACACAGACACAAGTGCTCTGATAAAGACTCTTAGACAGTCTGCTTCTGAAAGACTGCCAGCTTCTCCACTGGCAACTCCCCTAATCATTTTGTAGTCATAAAATTTCACCTTCTTCAGTGGTGAAACAAAAGTGTAGCAGTAGGCATCGGCATCATCTAACCATAAGGATTAAATTCATTTTGTGCACCAACAAGAACAAGGACTTTGTTTTATATTACTTCTTACATATCTGTTACACCATTACTCTGTGTGTAGTAGGAGATGAGTGTAGGGAGATGACAGGGAGATGGTCGTGCCCTTTATGAGGTGAAAAAAACCAGAATACTCACATGTATTTTCATCAGAAGCTAAAGTTTAAGGAAAGCAACTGTCTTAGTATTTATTTTACTGCTAATTATTCAAAGGTTTTTAAATAGCACATTAGATGGGTGAAATTTCCTCAAGTACAAAGGGCAAATAAAGCCATGCCCATACTACTCCTTAGCTGACTTCTGGCAGACAGCATTCCAGCACAGACTGTCCCTTACTATGATTTAAGAATTTACCCAAAGCCTCAGTTTGACTAAGCCTATGAAAAACCAGGTGGCCCATTTAAATTGCAGCCTGGTTCCAGGATCGTATAGAATAATTTGTACCAAAGAAAAGCCAGGTAACACAGTAGCATATCACCCAAGGTCTTAAATTCATGGCTGGTAACTCAAAGCAGGAAGGTTACATGCAAATCTTCCACTTCTGTTTCATGGCTTCAAATCTCCTTTTATATGTGAGGTTTTTTACTAAATACAATGAATTGATAATGCAAAATTCTGTACAATGGTACTGAAGGACTGTGAATCCAGTCTGTGTGGATTTTCTAATGTCCTTTTTGTCCCCTCTCTTTTTCAAACACAGAAAGTCTGGAGAACTCTATGAATTATGGTCTATAATGGGAGAAGTAAGAAGTCTAAAATTTGCTTGATTGCAGCTACAATGCATTAAGCTCTAGGCATCAATCTCAATCTCAGTACTCTTTCTCTGAATGGGCAATGTTTTACAGTTATCGCTCTCTAAACAAAACACAATTTATTATATACGCCATTTCATTGCTACAGCAGCTAGGACTAGAAGCAAAAACGTCTTCCTACTTAAGGAAGGTAAAAGCATTGTCATACTTTAAATTGACTCCAATATGATCAGTGGTAGAACACAATCATCCAAGAAATTACATTCTTGTCCTGATCAAATGCAATCATGCCATATACAATCAGATTTGGGAAAAGTAGAAGAAAATTATTCCCATTGCTTTTCTGATGTTCTTAATATGCCACAGAAATCTTCTGTGAATAGATGAATTAAAATACTTACAATGCCTATACCTTTGCTCTCATAATTCCAGGTCATTCTGCCATCTTTTGATATTGCAGAAATAAGTTTTTCTGCAAACAGTTTGATTAAATTAACGGATCAAATCTCAAACTACTTTCAAAGTTAAAGGGGTATAATTTATTTTTTATTCAAATGTCTGTATGCTGTAAATATTTTCATCTTCATTACTAAATGAAGATGAAAATCTTCATGGTTACTTGGTTAAGTAGGGAAATCTTGAGTGAAATTAGAAAAAAAAGGTATATTTATAGGCTCTGGAAGGGGGGACAGGCCTCTTGGAGGGACTACAGGAGGGAAGCGAGGCTATGTAGGGAAAAAATCAGAGGGGTTAAGGCTGAGTTAGAGATCAGATTAGCTAAGTCTGCAAAAGACAATAAAAAATCTTTTTATAAGTATATTAACAGTAAAAGGAGGACAAGGGAGACCATACAGTCCCTTTTGGACTCAGAGGGAACAGCAGTGACAGGGGACGAGGAGAAGGTTGAGGTACTTAATGCCTTCTTTGCCTCAGTCTTTAATTGTAAAGAAAGCTGTTCCCTCTGTGTAGATACCCGGGAAACAGAGGAGCAATACGAGGCTCCCATAGTCCAAGAGGAGGTGGTCAGAGCCCTGCTTGACCAACTAGACACCCACAAGTCTATGGGGCCAGATGGGATACATCCTAGGGTTTTGAGGGAGCTGGCGGATGTATTGGCCAAACCCCTTTCCATCACCTTCCAGCAGTCCTGGAAGACTGGGGAGGTACCTCTGGGCTGGAGGCTGGCTGATGTAGTGCCCATTTACAAGAAGGGTAGCAGGGAGGATCCGGGGAACTACAGGCCAGTCAGTCTGACCTCAGTGCCAGGGAAAGTCATGGAACAGGTGATCTTGAGTGCTATCATGAAGCACTTACAAGAGAATCGGGTGATCAGGCCCAGTCAACATGGGTTTACCAGAGGCAGGTCCTGCCAAACCAACCTGATCGCCTTCTATGACAAAGTCACTCGGCTGCTGGATGAGGGAAAGGCTGTGGATGTGGTCTTTCTGGACTTCAGTAAAGCCTTTGACACAGTTTCTCACAGCATTCTGCTACGGAAACTGTCAGCCTCTGGCCTGGACAGACACACACTTTCCTGGGTGGAAAACTGGTTGGCTGGCCGGGCCCAGAGAGTGGTGGGAAATGGTGTTAAATCCAGCTGGCGGTCAGTGACAAGTGGTGTTCCCCAGGGCTCAGTGCTAGGTCCAGTCCTGTTCAATGTCTTCATCAATGACCTGGATGAGGGCATTGAGGGTACCCTTAGCAAGTTTACAGATGACACTAAGCTGTGTGCAAGTGTCGATCTGCTGGAGGGTAGGGAGGCTTTGCAAAGGGACCTAAACAGGCTGGAGCACTGGGCAGTGTCCAACGGCATGAGGTTTAACACGGCCAAATGCCGGGTCCTGCACTTGGGGCACAACAACCCTATGCAGAACTACAGACTGGGAGAAGCCTGGCTGGAAAACTGCCAGGAGGAGAGGGACCTGGGGGTGTTGGTCGACAGCCGACTGAACATGAGCCAGCAGTGTGCCCAGGTGGCCAAGAAGGCCAATGGCATCCTGGCTTGTATCAGAAATGGTGAGACCAGCAGGTCCAGGGAGGTGATTCTCCCTCTGTACTCTGCACTGGTGAGGCCGCTCCTTGAATCCTGTGTTCAGTTCTGGGCCCCTCACAACAAGAAGGATGTTGAGGCTCTGGAGCAAGTCCAGAGAAGAGTGACAAAGCTGGTGAAGGGGCTGGAGAACAGGCCCTATGAGGAGCGGCTGAGAGAGCTGGGGTTGTTTAGCCTGGAGAAGAGGAGGCTGAGAGGAGACCTCATTACTCTCTACAACTACCTGAAAGGAGGTTGTAGAGAGGAGGGAGCTGGCCTCTTCTCCCAAGTGACAGGGGACAGGACGAGAGGGAATGGCCTCAAGCTCCGCCAGGGGAGATTTAGGCTGGAGATTAGGAGGAGGTTTTTCACACCGAGGGTCATTGGGCATTGGAATAGGCTGCCCAGGGAGGTGGTTGATTCACCTTCCCTGGAGGTGTTTAAGGCACGGGTGGATGAGGTATTGAGGGACTTGGTTTAGTGTTAGATAGGAATGGTTGGACTAGAAGATCCGATAGGTCCCTTCCAACCTGGTTGTTCTGTATTCTGTAAAACAGAAAGACACTGGAGGCCTAATTTATTTTTCAGTATTTCTGCTTTTTTGTTTTCCGCATTTTTCTCAATATCAGTGTGATACCCCATTTAAATTTTGTTTATTTACACCTTTTCTTCATTTCAGTACCCTGCATGCTAGCAGCGTGGCAGATCTGGGCGCAAAGATAACCAAAAATTCTTTGTAAAATTTTAATTTGTTGAAATTTATACATGTGTGAATTTGTATGCACTTAAATACACTTATATATATACATATGCATTTATGTGCATGTATTGGTGCCTATGTATACATACTATATTATACATACTATATTAATAAATATAGTAATATTTATTATATGTTTTTTCAGTGGAGTAGGTGTTATTGTCCTTCAGGTTCTGCAGAAGGTCAGGAATCAGAACAAAATTTACCTAAAAAGATCTATCATGTCAAATGACTTTTGGAACATCACCTGTGAACTCTATTTACTTTACACATAGCTAGCTCACTTTATTAAAATCAAGCACAAGATTTCCTCTTTGGATCCTCCTACATTATCTCATCTACCCCCAGAGCTCACTCTGCACAGAATCTTATTTTTCTGCCACCACTGGAACTATGATTTTGGGTTACTTTTTTTTTCACTTCAGCCAGGAGCTAAATTAGCAAGAGCACATGCCCCCTAAGTATAGGCCCATAACCTCACTGCAAATAACAGTTTAGACACTGACAGCTGAGATCAGCGCCCTCACTAACCAGGCTTGATGCTTTTAGACAATGGTCAGGCTGACCACTGACACAGTGTCCATATACACACGTTGCTCAACCCTCAGTGCTCAACACACATTGCCTAGCCTGCTGCTGCCAAGAAGGCTGTTTGTGCAGGCAGCTGGCAGCAAGACGCAAGTACATCTGGCCATTCTCCAAGAGTGGGCAGAGAAGGCAAAAATATCAGATCTCACCCAACCCCGAGACAGTATTCCAGGTGAAGCTTATGCTCTATGTGATCCAAACAGGCTTCAGCGAAATCTCCACAAGCAACCTCCCACATTAGTGCCTTGGCTTTCCTTCCATCTTTGAATGACAACCCTGTTATGGCACCCAGGCATTGGAAATACCAATACAGACACGTACACAATGAAAAAGACGCAGAGCCACTCACAGCTGCCAATAAGGCAGGCTACAATACAGCATGTGTCCTACAAGCCTCTGACAATCATCTGAGCTGTCAAATTTTCTCCATCTCATGGAAAGAACATTGCAAGCTCAAGCCCATTGCAGAGCAACGGCAGCAACACTGGACAAACTCAGCAGTAAATGAAAGCTGATTTGCCCCTAAGAAGTTGGCAGCTAGTTGGATATGCAGGAAGCCAGAAATTAAGTGTGATGCCTGGCAACAACAGAAATTTGTCAGTGCAGAAAATAATCTAAGGACTTGGGTGTGTTTACAAAGTTCTGGTCGTTGTTACCTGCAAAATTTAAGCCAATGTTCGCCATAAAATAAAACTAAGAATTCTGTAAGATTAGTGTTAAGTCAAAGCGCAGATTTCACTCAAAGCACTCTGGATTTACACCAGACAAGCTAAGCTCTGTCCTTGACACTATGCCCTGGGTTACTAAAACAGCTTGCACAGCATAGGACATGCTACTGTTGTTTCAGGTTGACAGCCACAATTAAGTACCATCACTGTTAGATGTTCGTTTGTCTTAAACATCTACATGGGGCACCAAGCACCTATGTCCACACACTTTATTAGCACTTCTGCTTGATGCTGTGTGACTTCTTTACAAGGAGACGAGTGCTCTACCTCACCGTCCCTTGTTACTGCCAGATCTATAAAGAGATTATTTTAAAAGTGCCTCTTTCCTCTACGCTGCTTGCTCCTCCAGGTCCAAAGGCAGGCAAGAGAAAGGCAGCAGCGAGGTCTTTGGTTCTGCAGTGAGGCAAGATCCTTCTCCACTGACGTCACTCTTCTCTTGGTGTGTTCTCAGTAAGTCAGTAATTTGTCATGAGCGTGGGGCTCTATCCATACATGGCAGGCTGGAGGAGGAATGACCTCAAACTCCGCTTCTAATCCAGAGAGTGTTGCCAAAGCACAGTGTTTGAGTTTGATGCATGAAACGCAGAGATATTTTCAGCTCCTGAATCACACTTCTGGCTCCACAGCTAACCTGAACTTCTCCTTAGTTTTGTTTGCTATTTTTCACCTTCTGCAATCATTGACTCTCAGAAAATGAGCTAGTACATTAAAGAAAAAAAATGAAAGGCCATAAATAAACATATTTTTAAAAAATCATTTTTATTTTAATAACTTCTATTTTATTATTTTGCATGTGTGGAGGAGCGGAGTTAAACAAATTACTAATAGATTAGTGGTGCATCACAAATATCTGTTTTCTTTATTTCACTTTCTAAATATACGCTATTCAATACTGCCAGTGAATGTTTTTTAATGATTTTTATGTCAAACACAAGACTGAAGCAGTATGAAAAATGAGGCAGTGCAGCAGCAACTAGTTAGCCTGGATACAGCTATAGGAGAGCTTTTAACTACATATTCCTATAGCTGAAGCAGGAATATTTTGCTATATTTGTCCCATGAAATCATATTGACTTGACATAACCATAATTTTAAACAGGCAATAATCAGAAAGCAAAACCTAATTTTACAGTACAAAGGGAGTAAGTCGACATAGTCTGCCAATTTCAACTGTACCACCCCTCTGTCACTGCAGCCTGAGTTAACTCTCACAGATTTAAACACGAAAGCTCCAGCAGACAAATTATGCAACCTCAGTAACAGCTAAGCAAGTCATTTAAGCATATGCTTAATTCCATCTCTAATCAGTAAAGCCAATTCAGCAAAGCAAAGCATGTGCTCAAATCAAACATGAATAGGTAGCATGTATCTTTCTGAATATGGGTTTTTCATAAACTGAGGACGTTGCACAAAACTTCCCTTGATTTCCTTTAGAACTCATCATCCTGGAAGAAGGTACAACTCATCTGTTAATCAAATGTCAATTATGCATGTAAAGTACTAGTATTTTTAAATTATCCACAGATGGATTAAGCAAAAAAAATGTATTTTTTAAAAAGTCATGGGATATATCCTTGGGCTGGACACAGACGTACATATATACAAACCACAGATTGCAGGGGACCACAGAGACAGAAGGAGGTAACACAAAAGAATACGAGTTAAGAAGCTACCATAGGAAATTGCTGATGAGCTTCTCCGAGGCTTTTCAGAGAGTAAACTAGGAGCTTTCTTATCCACTGGAAGAAGAGCAGAAAATCATGGGCATTTCAACTCCTGTTCCCATCTCCCTCTCATGGGAATGAGGAAAGAGAAGGGATAATGAACATACAGCTTTGACAGGGAACATGGCTCTTTCCTTGACACAATGAAGTAACTGAGCATCCTCTAAAGTCCTCTGAGCCTCTTCTTTTCCTTTAAATTTCCTTCAGTCTTTGTAAGCAACATTAACTTAACTGAGAAAACTTCCAGGTAAGCACAGATCCCACAGGCTGCATTGCACACCTACCTTTGCTCTTCTCCCTCTGCCCTCAATAGAGGGGCCTTATCTGCCTTTGCATTTCAACTCAGAGATCAGGAATCTATTACCAACCCACTGGGGCTGCCCTTAATAATACTCAGCTGCCTGAGGCTGCTTCCTCCCAGGTGTCTTCCCCTGCCAAAGGCTGGAGAGGATGTGGAGAAGGAAGCACTGAGGGCCAGGCTCTACCTGTTCTTCAGCTCTTTAAGGCTGCCGGAGACAGCTGGCATGGGGTCAACCCTCTCATTTGTTCTCTATTTGAGATTACAATCTGTCCCTGCCCCAAAGGCACTGTGAGCTGTAGAGTATAAATGTTTGCAGAAATTAAATAATTCCAGCAAAACACACATTATGCAAACATCTCCTCTCTTCCCACATGACACAACATGAAGCACCAAACACCAACAAAAAATGACCAGTGCATGGGGGCATTGTGGGAAAAAATCATTTAGTGAAAAGCTTCTCTGCTTTCCTTACAGCCATTAGGACAGCAATATTGCTTAAATGGCTGGCCAGCCCTGAAAATTGGATAAACTGAGACACAGAAGAGACAATTGAAAACAAGGAGACAGACAGCAAAAAGAGGTGAGACAACAGATGGAACACAGAAATGCAGTGTCTAAACTGCAGCTGTAATTCTGCTAGCAACAAGCACGTTTAAGCGTGGTTTCAGCTCGTGTTCCTGTTTTGGGGAGGGTAGGAGTTTTCCTTCTTTAAAAAAAAAAAAAAAAACAGCCTATTAGCAAAACTGCTATGGGTCCTCCCTAGATAGTTCGAGGGACAAGAAAATTATTTCTCTATATTGAGGAGGGAAATGATGTTTCTAAGAAAGGGGAAAATTCTGACACCCTCTGGTGACCTAGTTGTCCTAGTACTATTGGGAGTGGATAGAGGGTCACATCATTAAAAAATAAATCCGCAACTGCAAAGTGCTGTGTTTGAGATGCTGCTGGACAGAGGTCAGTCATAGTTGTTCAGAGTTCTCCTGTGGAAGCACATTTCTCCTTTACTAGCACTCTAGTTGTCACAATTAGGCAGTTAGTGTAGTTATTGTTCTAGTACCGTTTATAGACTAATTTGACAGGTTTTCTAGGAAGTTTTAGTACAGCCTGATATACAGTAGTATAGGAAAGAAAGATTTCCACGTTGGCCAAAGAAACAGTTGTGGCAAGACTACCTATTTTTAACATGGTTTATTCCTAGCACTATTTCAGACACAGCATTTTCTCTCCCATCTGTTGACACAGTTGTTTTGTTTAAAGTCTTTAAAGACACAGTTGTCTGTCTGTTGGGAAAGAAACAAACCCACCTTCAGTAGTTGCAGAGAAAAATACGAGACTGAAATGCTGTCGAACAGTGATCCAGTCACAAGGTAATGCTGTCAAAGCTTTATGACTGAAATATAAAGCAATTCTTCAGATACCTCTTAAAATTTATATCAGGTTTTGGCCTCTGTGGTATTGTTAAGTGTGACTGTAGATTTTTAGAATTCAAAGCTTGTATACTCAACAACCAACTAAGATGGCTTATTGATCTAAAGAGTCTAATTGTGAACCTGCCGCTGGAGCTACATACTAGTCTGCTCAGGAGGAGTGCTGCCACAAAAGCACAGAGCAAGATGCAAACACTTTCTTTAACAAAAGATGGAAAATGTAATGAGAGCACTAAGGGGCAGGGGGGGAGGGAAGCAAACAAATTAGACTGGTATTACAGGACAAAACATTAAGCAATCCTCTTGACACTTGGGTTGCCAGGCTGTTTTCTCTGACTTTTTAATGAAAATTTTTTTACTCACTGGACTGCTAGAGTTCATGGTTATGATCTCTCAGGCAATCTGAAAACCTTATCTCCTCTCAAAGGCACTTCAGGCAGCTCTAGAGTTTGTAGGTAGAGGCAAATAAAACTGAAGCACGGCTGAGGTGGGACCACTGCAGATCACTAAGGCAACCTCAGTTCTTGTAGGGCAGCCTATTTACTGGGAAAGTTCCAATATGAAAACCTAATATATTAAAGGTCAAGACTCCAATACAGAGCAGACTCATCTGTATTGTGGTTTAATTTCTTTTTATGCTGAGAGGTGCCTGGGGACCTGAAGAGGTGACAGAAAGATAAATCATGCATGACAAACTGGAACAGAAGACAAGGTTGCATCCAGAATATGAGAGCTCTGCTAACACAGCTGTCCCAGCAAACTGTACCAACAGTGTGTTCCCAGCACAGCCTTCATTCATACCGGCAAAATCGCATAATTTACTGTCACAGCTTTTTCCTAAGGCCCCTCTTCCTTCATCCAGCAAGCAAAAAGCATTTCAGTAAAAGTAAAGGTTTGTCCTAAGTGAGAGCTTTTGTCAGTCAGGGATCAAGTCAAGGATCAAGCCTCTTTACACTTCTGGCCAAGACAGCTATTACAGCAAAAATCTGTAAAACAGGCATGTTCTTTCTTTGACTGGAGTGAGAAGTCCTGGCCTCTTCCAAGTTCTCATTTGCTTTTGCAGAAAAGCAGAGATAAAATACCGCAGGTGATCTTGAGTGCTATCATGAAGCACTTACAAGAGAACCAGGTGATCAGGCCCAGTCAACATGGGTTTACCAGAGGCAGGTCCTGCCAAACCAACCTGATCGCCTTCTATGACAAAGTCACTCAGCTGCTGGATGAGGGAAAGCCTGTGGATGTGGTCTTTCTGGACTTCAGTAAAGCCTTTGACACAGTTTCTCACAGCATTCTGCTATGAAAACTGTCAGCCTCTGGCCTGGACAGACGCACACTCTCCTGGGTGGAAAACTGGTTGGCTGGCTGGGCCCAGAGAGTGGTGGGAAGTGGAGTTTACTCCAGCTGGAGGCCAGTGACAAGTGGTATTCCCCAGGGCTCAGTGCTAGGTCCAGTCCTGTTCAATGTCTTCATCAATGACCTGGATGAGGGCATTGAGGGTACCCTTAGCAAGTTTGCAGATGACACAAAGCTGTGTGCAAGTGTCGATCTGCTGGAGGGTAGGGAGGCTTTGCAAAGGGACCTAAACAGGCTGGAGCACTGGGCAGTGTCCAACGGCATGAGGTTTAACACGGCCAAATGCCGGGTCCTGCACTTGGGGCACAACAACCCTATGCAGAACTACAGACTGGGAGAAGTCTGGCTGGAAAACTGCCAGGAGGAGAGGGACCTGGGGGTGTTGGTCGACAGCCGACTGAACATGAGCCAGCAGTGTGCCCAGGTGGCCAAGAAGGCCAATGGCATCCTGGCTTGGATCAGAAACGGTGTGACCAGCAGGTCCAGGGAGGTTCTTCTCCCTCTGTACTCGGTACTGGTGAGGCCGCTCCTTGAATATTGTGTCCAGTTCTGGGCCCCTCACCACAAGAAGGATGTTGAGGCTCTGGAGCAAGTCCAGAGAAGAGTGACAAAGCTGGTGAAGGGGCTGGAGAACAGACCCCATGAGGAGTGACTGAGAGAGCTGGGGTTGTTTAGCCTGGAGAAGAGGAGGCTGAGAGGAGACGTCATTACTCTCTACAAGTACCTGAAAGGAGGCTGTAGAGAGGAGGGAGCTGGCCTTTTCTCCCAAGTGACAGGGGACAGGACGAGAGGGAATGGCCTCAAGCTCCACAAGGGGAGATTTAGGCTGGAGATTAGGAGGAGGTTTTTCACACCGAGGGTCATTGGGCATTGGAATAGGCTGCCCAGGGAGGTGGTTGATTCCCCTTCCCTGGAGGTGTTTAAGGCACGGGTGGATGAGGTATTGAGGGACTTAGTTTAGTGTTAGATAGGAATGGTTGGACTACAAGATCCGATGGGTCCCTTCCAACCTGGTTGTTCTGTGATTCTGTGATTCTGTGAATAGTTACAGTATTTCCACAAGCAAAAGAGGTCTCCAGCACACCTACAACTGAGCTCAGCTGCTGCTCCACTACCATTCTAGAGAAAACGGCTTACCCTCCCTGTGGAGTTCCCTTCCCTTGAGCCACAGCAAGGAGGAAGCAGATGGGGTCTTGCTGCCACTGGCTTCAGCAAGCACAGCCTAGCCTTCTCCTTGGATGGAGAAGGAACGACCATGATGAAAAGCAGCACGGGAAAACTTATTCCAAATCAAGTGTCTGGGATTACGTGTGCAGCTTTAAGAAAACAGCCAAATTCACCAAGATGATGAAAAACACAGCTGACTTAAGATGTATTGTAAAGGAATTTGTGGATCTGCTTTCTGGAGCTGTGTCAAAAGATATTTTCCAGGTGTGCTATATGGTATGACCTAACAGTCACCACCAGCCACGTGTTTTAAAATTTTAATGCTGTCGTGTATGATTTTTGTAAGAGAATGTGCAGTGACTTCAACATGCCCTTGAAGAAGAGCAGTGAGGAATCTGGTAGCATACTCATATGGAGCTTTCAGATTGTTAAAAGGGCTTACCTGCTTACCTGCCTTTGATTTGGCAATATTCAGAGCAGTGGTCCTTGGCCACCCAGTATTATCTAATTTCTTTACAAGGCAGGCAGTACATATTTCTGGAAGGTTGGACCTAATCCAGGATACTATGGTTTCCATGGGCAGGAAGCTTGAAGGTTTAGGATTTAAACGGCAGGAGGCTGAAAAGAAAATTAAGGACCTGGAAATAACAACTGATGGTCCTGACGCAATCATTACCAAGAAAAATTTAGGCTACAGTCTGGAGAATAATCTCAGAAAAAGGGTTAGGTTTTGGGAAGACAGTGGAAAGCAGTACACTTTTGCATTTTAATTTCAAACAGTTCCCCACAGCATAGGTAGGAAAACACACAATACAAAATCTTACAGCTATCTGATCTACCCCAGCATGTTGCATTTAAAGGAAAATGCTGACTATAACTTATAGACAGAGGCCCTCTTCCCCCTCTAGTTGTGGAAGCTGAAGGTGCTCCTGTCCCTATTTGTTCCTGGCTGGCTGGTGGCACGTTTTACGTTTCCTACTTAAGTCAATGTGAGCCCTCCACTGACCTTCAGCCAAAGCCAATCCAGATGGCTTTGCCTGAATAAGCAGCAGGGCACTTGCACAACTCTTTCAACAAGTAAACTATAGTAATTTCCAGCTAGTTAGCAGTGATGATCCATGGGCAGAATGTCATCTTGAGCCTTTGTGGTCCCTTGTACAGGCAACACCTGCCCACCAAGATCTGCAGCACGGAGGTGAAAAGTTCCAATTTCTATATCACTACAGTACTAGCTGGAGAAATAAGGTTACCAGCAGCCCTACTGAACTTAAAAGTCCCAAGTAACAACTATCCATGATGTGGTACTTGATAGAAGACTCAGTACTTTAGGGCAGACACACAGATTTTATCCTGAATTTTCAGAACTCATGAATGTTGTGGGAAATTATCACCCTGACACGCTTTTGTGATAGCTGAAATAACAGACTCAGACTAAAATAAAGGCTCAGAAACAGCATACTACACTGATCTCTCTCTAAAATACCATTCTTTATCCCCAGAAAAGGTCACTAAAAAGCCATATATTTAAAGAAGAAAATTATTAAACTTTGAAACACAAATGGTGGTGCAGATGAGCAGAGCCTCCACTGAATTTACTCAAAAGTCAGTTGCCAGCTCACCTGCCACTAAATGACAAAAAGAGGCCTGGGAGGGATTAGCAAAACCTGGTTTCTGAAGCTGTTTCCTATTAGTGTGGAGTATCTTCAGGGCCTGCTTGGCTGCTCCAGGAACAAGACAAGGAAAAACTGGTTTTAAGCTGCCTTTGAACTCTGTGCTGTGTTCAGCAGAGCTTTGGTGCAGCTGCAGGCAAAAGACTGCAAGACGCAATTTCACTGACATTTGTCTCCTTAAAAGCTCAAGATTTGATTCTGCGTTAGGGCTTCTGCTCAAAAATTTATAAAAAGCAGGAAAACGGTGAGAGGCCACACTGCCTGTATAAAGTCCAACTGAGGAAAACCTGCCCTAGGAAAGGAGCCAAGAAAGTGCATAGGCCCTGAAAAGGCTTTCAGGTAATACAGTCAACATGCTAGACAGCCAAAAAAAAAATAAAAACCAAAAAATCTTCTGGGAAAGCATAATGTCACTGCTGAGAAAAATAAGAAATCAAGTTAAAGGCTTCTCATGAGGAACAAAAGGCGCAATAAACAACAGCAATCATTCAGAAACTCAGACAAAACTGAAGACAAGATATGTGGTAAGTTGGAGAAAAAAGGGCAAAAAAAAGACACTCACTGAATTCTACAACTCCAAATTGTTATTCAAATTCCCACTTGAGTGTTTCCAGAGATCAGCAACAGATATATAATAATTCAGTCAGGTATATCCCAAAACAATACCATGCTATTCCAGAACCGTTGTGATCAGCAGAAACCACTTAAACAATAAGCAGCAAGCACTCAAAGAAAACGAGCTATTTTTCTATCAGGACTGTTTCATGGGAGACAAGCTGAATTAGGAGAACTCAGGAAAAGGCTCTGTTTTTTCTGCTCAAATGGTTTGCTTTAAATCATTTGTTTTGTGGCTGTTGAGACTACAGGGCAGAGGCACTGCCAGCAACTCCGGTGACCCCTGAACTGTCCAGGTTGGGTCATGACAGGCTCCAGGCATGCTCACTGGCTCGCTATACCTGATGTACCTACCATGCCCTTAGGATATGGTAAAGCACTTCTCAACTCTTTTCTAAAGATTGCTTACTGAAATGCCAGTACTATAGTAGTTTCAAATGAGATTTAAAGAGGATAAGTAAATGGAGACAGAATTACCTTTGCTGGAGCTACTCCTTTCCTTTCATTCTGACAAGTCAAAGAAATCCTTGAACTGCAGATCCTAATTTCAGTACCTGTGTTTCGGTGGTTTTCTTATCATTTCACTACAACTAGTCCTGGCAATAAGCAATAAAGTTCCCAGTGGGTTTGTGGGTCATCATAGCAACATGATGAGAAAGCTTCATCCAAGTATTGTAAAAGTCAATGGAACTTCGGTTTAGCCAAAAGTGAAATGATTGTCCCTGCTATTAGTTATAGGTTAGCTATACATTATGCACCTTCTGTCAGAAAAAGCAAATCATTTCCCATGCACTAATTTTAATTACATAACACTAGAGTCTGCTTTTAAGCAATATAGTGTCGTGAAATAAATCATAACCCTGAATAGAGAAAACATGTCTTCTGTGCCCTGGGATCAATTAAAAATTCCACTGACTATTGAGTAAGATTATCACACTGTTACCTAAAGGTATGCACATATGTACATACACACACATGCATTGGTTTACTGATGTGTAGGTCCTCTAAACCATTCCCTGGGAACTAGCGCCATTTGTAAGACAGCAAATGTAGTTTATGTGGTTACAAGGACACAGGGTGTATCTCACCTCTTGTGTAATATTCTCTAAAATTTTATCCATTTCTCATCTTTAAAATATGGAGACATTTCTATGGAAAAAAAAAGATTTATTCTAGGGAAGAAAACACAATATTTCAAGAGAAGTCTAATTCTAAAAGATTATTAATAAATAAAAGCACACTATTAGGTTTATGTAATAATTATTTGGCATTTTATATCTGCTGTAACATGCAAAGTAGTACTGGTCATATTTCAAGCTCACATGCTATTCTTTGTGCAGAGGGTTTTTTTGTCAATAGGCTGTAATAATTCACATACTAACTGGAAGAACAGGTCACTCTGACAAGGGTTTACCTGAAGAGAACAAAAATCAAAGAAGCATTTAGGTTAGAAGGCACATCTGCATGGGTCACCTTAGGTCATCTACAGCAGACACTCATCTAGTCTAGCCATGCCTGACTCCACACGGTCCCATGGCAGTTTGCTCCACTGACCTAAATGTTGCGTAGTAGTAACCCCTTTCCAATATTGAACGGTCTAGCGAAGCATTCCCTACTGCAACTTAACCACAGTGTATTCCCCCCTTTTCTCTTCAATAACATGTGAAAATACCTTACCCTGCTCTTTCCAGACCTTTTCCATAAATATGTCCAGTTTAACCTCTGACTTATGTTTTCACCAGGCTCAACACACCTAGCTTTCTTATCTCAAATACTCTCTTGTCTTGACTTTGGGCTTTTCCATTTTTCTTGATGTTACCTTTTGGCTCTTGATTTTGTGGGCTGAAGAGGATTTGAAGCCTAGTTAGGAATTTATTTTATGAGGTTTAAAGTTACAAATATGTCTTTGCACACCTGCCTGCTTTACAGTGACATTTGTTCTTCCAAACTGAAAATTGTTCTCCCAAGAAACACCTTGAGAAGATCATAGATACAAGATCAATATGCACATTAATAAGGCAGCTGGAATTTAATACTGCTGTTCTTCAGGATGTGCTCTATAATGCCAGCAAACTTGTATACAAAACCAAACATATGTTATCTCCATTAGGCATTGCTAGCAGTGAAGCCACATCAGCAACAAGATTATCTGAGCCTTTACGCAAAGCATCTGAAGGCTGTTGAGGCCACACTAAGTTCCAGCAGCAGGAATTTAAAAGCTGGTTGTGGCTGGGCTGCAGTCACAGCAAAAGCATCATATACTCTGATTTTTAAGCAACAACTTTCACTATTAATGACTATGACTCTCCACAGAGGAGGGAGGTTGCAGGAGCAGAGGAGAAGCTGGTGGCCTGCTCACACTTACAGAGAGAGTTTTAGGCTGAGCTGCCTGGAGTCACACACTGTGTGTGCAAGGCATGCACTACCAAACACCCACCCATCCTAACTCTAACAGTGACTAATGCAAGACCCCTTTGAGTGATTTTTGAGCAACCCTTAAAGTCAGACTCAGGTGGTCAAGTTCTTCATCTGCAACAGAACACCCACAGTACTTGAGGATTCACATATATTTCCACAGTCATGGATTTAAAATACAATATTAATTCAGTTTATCATTGTTATATAGTGGACAAGGCACTGAAATAGAATCTGAAACTTCCAATCAGTTATTTGTCTGTAATATAAATCAAGTACATTTTCCCAAGGAAAATATACACCTAAAGGAAGTGGTAAAGAAGGAGCTCTCACACATGGAGAGTAAACATTTTTCTCTGCTCTGATAAAAAAAAAAAAAAAAAGTCAGAAAGTATCTGAATGGCTCACTCCACAGTCACTTAAAAAAGCTGAAATATAATACAGTCCCAGCTTGTTTTCAGAATCAATATGAGGAAGGCTTGAGTTTTCTAGTTTTTCATTGTTTCAACAAAGAGAAGACACTGCTGCTGGGACTGCCTCTGCCTACTGCCAGCATGGGAAGCTGAAACACACTTAATGGTAGCATGGCACAAGAAATTTCTGTATTAAAGAGACAGTTGTAAAGTCTGATGCAAACAGACAAGCATTATGTTTTCTGATATGCAGCTCAGAAAACAGGCTTATTGACTATAAAATGAAATATATAACACAGCTTCTATTATGTTATCTGAAGCCTTGTTCAGGCCACTGCCTTTTATATATATATATATATATATAATTTTTTTCCCCGACAACTGTCAAGTTACATTCCTTATATAATGCTGTTGCGGTGCTAACCTGAAGCATAATGACTGTCCTCATTATGGGGTTATTATGAGTTCTGGGATGAAGAGCTGTCAATAGTTTGATTTGCTCCATACAAGGTAAAACATTATCTCTGTTATAAAGGGAATCCCAATTATGTTTTTCTGAAACAGTAGCAAAACTTTTACTGATTTCATCAGATTAAGAGTGGTGATCACAGGTCTCACCCTAGCAAGGCATGCAAGTCTATATCTCAGCAGGCGTGCGGGACAAGGAGACAGGGTGCTGCCAACTAAATTGCTAGATCAGGCCTTAGCATACAATCCTCTGCATACTTGAATGGAAGAGGATGGTACAGAATACTGCAGTGCTCACAGCCAAATAGTTTCAAAGTTTAAACCTATACACAGTAAATTTTCTTGACTGTTCAGACTAGGGTTTTATTTTTTTGTTCATTTTGCTGTCAGTTCAGTGCAGTCTATTAAAGACAGACTGTAAAAAGAAATGGCCTTCAGCAGGGATTTATATTCCGATCACACAATCTCAATTTCTTCCACTAAAAATACTGAATTGGTTCACCAGTTTTCAGACAAGTCAGGCCCAACTTCAGATCCTGCCCTTATGTGGTCATTATACATTGCCAATTAATTCCTATTTAATATACTCCACGGTAAACTGATACCTGTGCAATTAGGTTCCAAATATGTTAAACTAGCGTGATAATGCCAGTACAAGTAGCTAAGTCTCACACACCTTCCTGTCCATTTATATAAAAGGTTTTTTGGTCATCTCTTTTAGAGACCTCTGATCAAAAGGTCTTTTAGAGGCCTCACCTCTGGTTAACTGAGAGACTTTTGCTGCTATAAGCTCTTGTATTAAAAAAACAAAGGTGTTCCTTTCCCAGGATTTCAGTTCAGCCCTTACCATCAGCATCCAACTGAGTTGCAAAGTGTACACTTAATTCTGTTCAAAACCCTCACTTGTCTTCATTCCGTTTTATTAGAGTTGTTTGCCTACTGGCATCTAATGCAGGAAAATACAAACCAAACACAGTAAGATAGCCTTGCCTCACAAGCTCACTAATAAAATGCATTTACATTTCTTAGGTTCTAACCTACCCCCTTCCAGAGTCTCCTCCCAACCCCACACTTTGTGGGGTGAACCAGCAGCTCATACCCTCTGCTTTCAGTCAAGTGACATGGCTTTAAAGGTAGAGATGGGAGAAAGGCTGCAAAGAAAGCGCAAACCTTGTCATGACTGTGGTGGTCCTACCCACCCCTGTTGCTCTTCCAGTGCTGTCCAGACCCTCCTCTTTTGTGCTAACCCTCCACCTCCACTGCTCCTCCAGCCTTGTTTCTGGGACCAGCACAGGTTCTGCTCCTTGCCTGAGACGTTGAAGAGTGATGCATAATCCACCTCATACCAGAACTCTAAATGCATCTTCCAGTTCTGCTCATGTATTTATAGGTCCCTGCACAGGGACATATTATTCTTTCAAAAATATTACAGGAAAATACTGCAAGTGACTGCCATAAAAAACCCCTCCATCATAATTTCATTAAAAATTAACAAAAAGAAAGCATTAGTGTTGTCCTGCCAACTGGGTGTGTGTGTCTCATATTATTAAATTGAGAAGGGCAGCAATGGAAAGTGGTTTTAGATTGGTGTTTCCATTCTTTCCTCTTTCCCTTGGTTCAAAAGTCCTGCATAATTAATAATGTAGTACTTAATAAATGCTTATGAAACTACTACCTCTCTGCTCTTTCCGTTTAATTAGGTGATTGACTTCAGGCATACTATAAATTATGATGACAATTTCATTACTCTTTTTAATATGCACACTTAAAAGATTTATAAACAGGAATAGAGTAGTAGAGTACACTGAAAATTAGAAATACCATGAACCGGTGAACAACTCCAGCAATCCCATCAAAAGTATCTTTCCAATGTCTGAGCACCTGCAGTGGCTGGGAGATATGCTATTTACAGTGTCTGGTACAACCATAGATAACTGTTTGCTTCTACCTGAGTGCCCGCATATGCCCCTTTTAACCTTTTTTTCTGGCAGCTTCATATCTCACTTGGTTTCGTGGCAGGGGCTCCAAGGAGAAGTTAGGCTATGGATTTCAGCATCTCTTAGGTAACATCTTAGTAAAAAATGGAAAACATTTTCCTTTCTTTTAAACAAATGGTAAAACTGCTGCCTCCTTTCACCATAACACAGTTGTTAAAACGTGCAGGGAACTGAAATGTGCCATGATATTCCAGCTGGTACAGACAATTGTCAAAGACCACAGATTTCATCATCTCATGAACAGACCCTTCCTAGTCAGGAGACAGATAGGTCTGTCTGTTTCATGACATCAGCACCACATACTCCAGTAACTGAAGTCAGCTCTTCTGATACTGTTGTTATGCCATCTGGGACTCATTCCCCTGTCATTTACTGGCGTGTACAGGGCAACTAAATTCACAAAATTAAAAGAACTTTATGAAATAAATTTAAGAACTTTATGAGGCTGGTGAAGGGGCTGGAGAACAGACCCTATGAGGAGCGGCTGAGACAGCTGGGGTTGTTCAGCCTGGAGGAGGCTGAGAGGAGACCTCATTACTCTCTACAAGTACCTGAAAGGTGGTTGTGGAGAGGAGGGAGCTGGCCTCTTCTCCCAAGTGACAGGGGACAGGACGAGAAGGAATGGCCTCAAGCTCCGCCAGGGTAGGTTTAGGCTGGAGATTAGGAGGAGGTTTTTCACACAGAGGGTCATTGGGCATTGGAACAGGCTGCCCAGGGAGGTGGTTGATTCACCTTCCCTGGAGGTGTTTAAGACACGGGTGGATGAGGTATTGAGGGACTTGGTTTAGTGTTAGATAGGAATGGTTGGACTACAAGATCCAATGGGTCCCTTCCAACCTGGTTGTTCTGTGATTCTGTGATTCTGTGAAATAAGAACCAGGCCTGGCTTTCACTTCAGATCAGTACTCACAAGAAAAGGACAACTGATAAACTAAAAATAATCTTTTTAAATTTAAATAGTTTACGATACTAAGAGAAGAGCTAGCATAACCTAAATGTCCAGACATTTCCACCTCCTGGCTGGTCATCAAAAACAAAGAAATCATCATTTGCTACAAGTTACCGGTCACTAACATAAATTGATGACAGCATTTGTTTTAAATCACACTGTGTGCTATATTGGTGAAACTTTCCCATGTAAAAAAGTTATTAAAATTTGGGCTAGAGGAGACACTTTCCCATCTGGGAGCTGAATCTGGTTTGGTGTGACTATTCCTGTCTGTTAATTTAGCAGTATAAAGTAAAACTGTACATTCTTGGCATACTTACTGGGGATGCTGGCATCTCTGTAACCAGAAGTTATTTCAGAGAGGAAAAAGAAAAGACTGGGCAATTCACATTGCACTAGAAAAATGATGGACAATTCAGTGTTTTAGGCATCATCTGTCAACAGTGCTGAATAGTCAAAAGGGAAATAAATTTAAAAATATCACCAAGGCACAGTGTTGCGATAATTGTCTCTGCTTTCCTTTTTTTAATACAGAAAAAAAAACCCCAAACGTTCACCTCATTCACGCCCAGTGAACCTGAGTGGAAAGCAGATCAATCCCACAGCTGTCTGTCCACTTTGGCCAGCACAGAACAGGGTCAGAAAAGGTATAGGTGAAAGAGAAAATGCTGGGAGGCTGAGCAGCACTGTGAATCACAGGGAGCCCCTTTGTCTGCAGCTTCCGTTCTTGGAGTAGCCACACAGGGCTGAAACAATGGCTCTCCTACAGAGCTTCATCTCATTTACCTCATCTCCAGCTAGTGATGGATGATGGGTCAAGAGGGCAGCAGACTTTGGGTGCACAACCCTTAAACACTTTATCAAAGATGGCAAAAGGCCATGTACTACAATAACACAGCAAATACTTCCTTTTGCTGTAAAGCAGACAAATTCCTTCCTCTCTGCTGGCTAAATATCTTTTGGTTCACGGTTCAGAGTGTGTGCAAATTCTATATTAGCAAAATGTACACGTAACAAAGCTGTGGTTTTATTCCTGAGACCGTTGAATTGTAAACATTCTCACAGAAATGAAAAGTCAGCCCTATCTGTGCTGAAATCCTATGCAGTCAAAAATATCTAATTCTAGGGATTTATGGAGTCTATAGACAATAAAAGAGGGCACATTTCACTCATTTCAAAAACTGAAACTGCACAGTAAAAATTGAAAAAAATGTAAAACCGTGTAACTCATCCAAACTTTTCATACTGAATGGGTTTCCTGAAAGGAAAACATACAGATTTAATAGAAGTGGAAAGTTCCATAAAAATAGAAATATTGTCCCTGGTTTAAATGAAGAATAAAAGTAATAGGCCTTGTGATAAAACAAGAAATATTTCAATACTGGCAGTTTAACAGTACTGTTGTGCTATCCAGTGAATTATACTTCAACGAGACGTATGAGTTGAGCTGGAATACCTTCACACCATCAAAATATCTTTATGCAAAGTAAAACATGAAGCAACGTTTAAAATGTCCTAAGAAAAGCTATCTTACTGTATAAGAGTTTCAAGGATTTGTCCCAGTTTAGAGGTAAAGTACTTCAAAACCTTCTGCTGTTCAAATGTTCTTCCAATTAGTTTCGTCATCTGTTCCTCCTTAGCTGCTTCTGTCTCTGTACCCCTAGATATCTTTAAAATTTGATCTAAATTATCTGAGTTTGACAATATAACTTGATGCTTTAAAAGGACAGAAAGCCTGCCATGTTTGGTTTCTAAAGGCACTGGTAGAAAGGAATCTCCAAAGAAACCTCCAAATCAGCTGTGACCCTTACAAGCTGACTAGAGCATCACCGACAGAATACCACTTAACTGCCCACACACACGGCCCCAGAAGCAGAGGTAACCCCAGGAGCCGAGGTAACACTGTGATAATGGAATCCTTGATTCATGGCAACACCACTGGCTCACAACTTTTACATTTTGGTGACTCTGAAGAGTCCGTTCGCATGAAAGCACTGAAGCAACTGGCGTGGGTTTTCCAGCAATGCAGTGTAGGCAGCGAAGCAGTAAGCTATGCCATCCCACCACATACATTGCAGCAGTGGGAAACCTGCATCTTCTGCCTTCAAGCATGTTAAGGCAGAAGAAACAGGTAGTTTCCCTCCCAAAGATCTTACAGCATTTTACACTATAGCAATGGATTTGCATAATTTCAGTCAAATGATGTATTACAAATTTCACCACAGATTTTGAACTTAAATGCTTCAGAATTGAGCAAAAAAAATGGTGCTTACGTTCAGAAAATGGAAGGTCTCGGGGTGGAGGTATCTCAACTTTCTTACAGACCTGTTGAACAGATTACAAGCATCTCTGTCATCGCAAATTCAACCAAGTGTAAAATACAAATTAAAAAATAAGTTACTTTAAGTAATAGGTATAACGTGTACTGAAAAGCTTCTAAAGCAATAAAAGCTTTTGCACAAGTCTCTGTCACCCAGAAAGCAAATCTGCACATAGGTAACTTGCCCTCTGAGTATTTTCATTCCTTTTTAGAGTGTGAAGCTAAAACAGTGTCATGTTTCTAATGCACTTTCCATCTGAACTGAGGGGCACTTGAGGAGCCACAGTGATGTCCCAGGGAAAGACATTTTGAATACAGATTCTCTGCTACACCCACCTTCAGCTCATGGCCCAGCACTCTGCTCCCTTTTATTCATCCAGGTAAGGAGAAGCTGACAGCTGGGGGAGGGAAGAGATTGGGAGACATATGGAGCTAGATTCATTTTTTGGTATAAATTTGTGAATAGACACAAAAGAGAGAAATGTTGGCATGCATAAATTCACATTTTATCAATATCTATTCTGGAACTCTACTGTCAGAATAATTTATTCAAAAAAAGCTTATAAAGGCAAAGACCTGTTTTAAGGAAAACCAAAATCTTTTAGGAGACATATTCCAATCCTGAGTTACCACAACAAGTCCAGAATCCCATCAGCATGAAGCAGAAGGCAGAAGCCCACTCACTGGGTTTATCACCCAAAGCCAAAAGGGAAACTCATGCAAATACCCTAGAACCCAAAAGGAACTTTCTCCAGGCTACTGCCCATAACAAGTCCCCTGAGATCGCTCAAGCAGGGGTAGGTGACCAGCCCGGTGAGAAGAAGCACAGAGGGTCTACGTCCAAGTAGATGGATCTTACACACAGATGGCAAGCAGAGCTGATGGTTTTGCATGCAGTATATCGTAATGACAAAGGCTATCAAAATTACAAGGATTCAGTAGTTTTGCCCTGTACTTGCTTCACCTACAAATGTTCAGTTTCACTTCTCAGAACTATTCAAATTATCCAGCCCTCACGGGTCTACAAACCTGAGCTGCAAGTCTCAACACGAAAGTGGATTTATTAAAAGACTCTTGGTGCATCTGACCATGACAAAATGCGAAAATAAAAAAAGTAATGAAACACACAAATATTTCTAAACCCCAGATTATATTTGGCCTGAATCCAGTAGATGCATTTGATTTCCACTGTCTCCCCTATCACAGATTGTTATCTCCTCAAACTGTGATCTAAGGTCACCACACAGCAATAGCAGGACAGCAGGGCAAAAGTATCTGTGAGAGTCACTTATTCCATTAGTCAGAAATCAAAAATTTGAAGACCCACTTCAAACGCTAACAGACTGCAAAAACTCATCACTTCCTTCCAGAGGAGGGAAAAAGATCTTATTTGCAAGTATTGTTCAGAACATGCACCACAGCAGAAAACTTCTGGACTCTATTCATGGCTCTTAAATAGCTTTGTGTCTGGACTTGGGCAAATGGTATGAATTTTCTATGCTCTTTCAAAACAGTAATAAAAACATGTACCCACCTCACAGAATAGAGGCTTCATCAATGTTTCTAACTCAATCTCAGCTTCTTAAGTAGAGAGTCCTGCAAAAGTGCAGAGTACCATTATTTAGACTCGATTCCCTTAAAAAAGTCTTAATCCTGTCTAATTTTTGGGGGGAATGCCAGGTAGGAACAAATGTGGACGCAAAATCAGCATCCCTGTCTAGAAGCTAGTCTCAGGCATTATGCATACATGCCCATACACCTTCCACAATATCACAATAACACAAGTCCACCAACAGGTCAGTAGGACACAGGACAAGCACTGCACATCTAAATCTGAATGCAGAACAAACAAAAAAATGTGGGTAATTTTCAGACCAAAACATTCTCCTAAGAACCTCATTTCTTCCCGGTCACTCAGTTTGGCTGTGACATGTAAGAAATGGCTTTTTGAGACACTGCAGCGTCTTCTGAATCACTGCCATTACCCGAAAAAAAACCCAGGAAGTGGTTTGGATGAGAAACTGGACCTGACTTGCGTAGGTATCAGCTGATGTCAGAGTACACACAGCACAAAGCCCTAACAGTGTGGACACTGTGAAACCAGGAATAGCCTTCTCTTATCTCTGGCAGTTTGGGAAATCATTTCTAATCCGATGACTACAGAGCTTAGGAGGAAGTCAAACAGTTAATTATTCACTGTGCACTTCATAATTAATCTCCATTCCAGGCCAAATCTTTGTATGCCCATAATAACATGAAGACCTCCAGTGAGGGAAACAACAGCATGAGTTTTTGGACCTCCTTCTGCAAAGCAATTCATTTTTCCACAAACATTTACTATTAAGCAAGGACAAAGAAACAAGCCAGACAGCCACCTATGTAAACCAATTTAAGGATGAGGACCTCATAATTTTTTCCAACTAACTTTCTCCATTTGACTTCTGCCACTCTGTCCTGCCCCATCAGATGCCAGGTTTTGAGCAGATCCTCAGGCTCAGTGCTTCCCCTTTAGGGAAATCTGCTACTTTAAAGCTGCAGCAATTTCAAACCTGTGAAAAGAGCATGTCAATGAAAATACCTCAGCATATAGGGACGCAGGACAACCTAGCTGGCAGCCCACGCACCCCAGAGGATGTTACCTCAAATATCTGTGCTATGTTTGCCAGCTGAGCTTCCTAGAGGAATAAGGTCAAGTGAGCATGAGAGTTCAGGCAACTGACGATAACATAGTCCCTCCTGAAGTGTGTTCTTTCTTATGACCTGGAGAGTAGGCAGCACAAGCACTAATTGCGACAATGTTAGAAAGGAAAACTAACCTGATAGCCTTAAAGCAAAACTCATGTATCCACACAGAGCACAGTAATTCTGCACACACCCGAGATAGCCACAGCATCCACAGAGCCTTCTGCCGTTCTAGACTTGAATCTAACATAGCCTCGGGTAAAACATGACAAATAGAATACCAAGTGGAACACCTACAAAGACGTGCAGGAATTAAACACACAAGGCCATGCCTTGCACCAGGCTACATGCAGAACTGCCCTTTAATCCAATTACTGAAGTCTGTCAGATCCACACAAGAGGTGTTGGTGACAATTGGTGGCACAACAAAAGAAAGTACACAAATTCAAAGGCACGTAGATGACCAACATTCCAATATCAAAGAAGCTAACTTTAAGAAATGTATATTCTCTTCCCATTTCCAAGCATCTGAATAACATAATGGTATATGAACTATATTTAAGTGGTGGAAGGCAGCATTCTCTTCTCCATCACATAAAGATGGTATTTCTAATGCACATAGTGTAAACATGGTAAAAATCACCTCCTACAACAGCCAGACTTGTTACATTGACTTCTTTCCTCTTTAGCCAGCACCTCATTAGTTTCCTATTCCCCTTCTGCAACACCTGAAATTTGTGTGCCTGATAGTTTTATTTGCTTTAAAATAATGGTTGTGAAGTGAAGGAAACTTGCCCTTCCGACCCAGTGTGTAAATGTACAAGTGCTTGTGCAGTAATAACCCCTCGTATGCATAAAGTGCCATTTCTCTAATTGGCATTTGCTACCCTCTGCAAACACAGTGGCTTTTTTATTGGTAACCTCTTTAATTATCTCACCCTTGCTAACACAGAATGTCCTTTCTGTCATCAGAGAAGAACAAACCACACCTCACCACAGCCACAGTAATACCATATATTTCATATTGTGTATAAGTGAATGCTATTAAAGATTAGCCTTAAAAGACAGAATAGTGTTAACAGCTGCCCTGGGAATTCATTACAGAAAAGAGAACAATTCTGACCTTTGAGTCCATGTTTCAGTGCATTTTTTATACGCTTCACAACAAAAATTCAAGCTGTATCTCATTCCAGTTTGTGACATCTCATTGCATGCAAAAGGAAGGAAAGAAATCCAAGAGAAGCCAGACTGGTGCTGCTTTCCCTTGCCTTCAGTTCTGCTGTGTCAACTGATGCTGGCATATGCAAAACATTTCTCTGCTTCCTCTGATTTTGTCTTTCCTTGGTCACTGCTTTAAGTACCTACCCAGCCATCTCCAATAGCTCTCTTGTTGGCCGACACATTACATAAAAATTTTAAAATGGCTTAGAAAGCATTTAAGTCTGTGCTATCTTGGCAAACGGTTAGTCCTTAAAGCAAATGCTACTTACACAATGGAATGCCCACATTTCCTAGCCCGTTGTGGAGATGTCATGCCTCATCTTATGAGGCTGAAAGGAATGCACAACACTTTGTAACATACTTCTGACTTTCCATTTCTACTATATAAGCATCTTGTTATCAATTTTTATAGGGAGGGAATATGGGAAAGGAAATTCCTGGAAGAGATCACAATTGTCAAACAAGCTTTTGATATCTTTTAAGCAGCCAAAGCATTAATTTTTTGGCGGCGCTGTCAAAAGTCTATGAGGGCTTCCTGGCTGCGGTGGAAGAAATAGTACATTTAGTTCAACTACAAGCTGTACTTTTTAAAAAATCCATAAGAAAACAGACTCATCATTCATTTTTCTGTTAATAGATGGTTTTGCCCTGCAGTTTCAATAATATTTTTTGTAAGAACTTGCAGTCTCAAGAAAGATCTGCAACTTAGAGCTAATGCTTTAATAAACTCTTGTTTATATTATAGTCAAACCAGAACAAACAAAATAAAACTACAAATGACATTTTTATAGGAACTCAAGAAAAAGATTCATGTGTCTGAATATTTTAGCTACAGTATGGTAGGCATGATTATTATTTCCTGTAAAGCCAAAGTGTAGCTTTAAAGAACTGGAAGGAGGCTACTCTGGCAACCGAACATGGATAAAGCCTCTAAAAAGTAGATAGCTATAAATATCATGTAATTTTAATGCAAAACTCCCATCAGGTATTCTGGGAATTTTACAACGGATCAATGGCAAGTTATGGCCAGGAAAAGTTTGTTTGGAGTTTTCAAAATATCACCAGGTTTGATTCTTGCAAATGCCTCCCTTCACAGTAAAAAGTGCCAAAACCATTCAGGAATGTTTGCAGTGAGACAGGCAAGAAAATTACCTTTAATAAAAGTGATCAAAGAATCCCAGAAATCAGATCAAAAAGGAAATGGCCAAAGAGTATTAGATCATCTCATTAACAAAGAAGAAAAGTCAATGTAGTATATTTTACAGTGTTTTGTCTGAGTCACTTGAGTTACTCAAAATCATCGGCTCTTCTGGTTTCCGTCAGGAGAACAGACCATCACCACAATGAGTTTTTCCCTGGTAGTTAATCTATTACTCCTTTTGCACCATTTTAGTCTGTTCTACCTCTGAGACTGCTATACACTTCTAGGTGATCTTGGCTTTGATGCTTTTACCATTGTGATATCCAATTTAAAAGCAATCAAGGTAGAAAATGTTAAGTTAAAAAGAGCGATTGATCCTCTGATTTTCAGCCTTGCTCACTCTGTAACCTCAGCAAGGTTCCAGTGACACTGAACACCTGGTAAAGAGTCAAAAATCATGAAAAAGGACCACCATCCACATTGAAAGACAGTCTATATTTCACCAGCAGGTGACACTTGAACTTCAGGGAGGATGGAGATCTTCTCACAAAGCAATCCCAAAGGTTCCCATTTTCCTGAATGTGACACTCCGTGATTTGGTTACATTAAGAAAATTTGGTTACTGTTACTTCTACCCGCACATTAGTGAAAGGTCGTTTAAAAAGTTTTTTTTGTATTCTAGTTGTCATAACCCCATTTCTTTCTCATTCCCAAATTACAGACTTCCAGATTAGGATTTCTGGCTGGCCTTTGTACAAGGAATTGGAATTCCTTGGAGGACATGAAGGAGTTTCACACTGCAGATTGATATTTTGCTTCCAAAGACAGGGACAGTAGATGTCAGGACTTCACCAACTGACTTTGTAGCTCCTCTCTCCCTCAACAAAGACAGTCACAAGCAGCTTGCAGAGCAATACCATTTCAGAAATATACATTCACTTCACTGCCTAAAAGTATAAATAAGTATACAAGAAGGAAACTGGACAAAGATTGTGTCCTTGAGCATGTTGGAATAAGTCTGTGAAAACTAAATCACTACTTGATAAGGAATTTTTTAACTTAGTTGCTATTATTTCTAGCTAGCAGGGTAGCAAATAGCAATTATGCTTGAGAAAATGAAAGGCTGGATGAGTTTCTGGAAAACTCCTCAAAGGCCTGTCTGCAAAGACACATCATGACATAAAACTACAGACACTTGGCAAACCCCTCAGCAATTTTGAATTAGTGCCTTGTACTGCACTCATGTTATTAGCTATTGCAGTATCATGTAAATTCTTCAAGACAGCAATACTTTTGAAGTACTGCTCTACTGTCAGGTGTCTTGACATTATCAAGGCTCCTGGGGATGTCAGTCTTTCTCACCTCCTTTACACCACATTTCCAAGCTAAGCCAAATGCCCTGAGAAGGGCCAGGATCTCTACGCAAAGATTTTAACTCGGGTTGGAAGAGAGCTTCTTCATTTGCTGTCTCCTTAGGGTACGGGACCTCTTTACCCAGAATAATCCTGTCTCTTACCCACTCCTATCTCAGGCTTCATGTATTGCTCTGCATCTGAAAACAAGAGGCTGGTAAGGAGTGCTCATGGCTATAAGCAGATGGACAGGGACTCTGCACTGAGTTGCTGGCAGCTCACCACTTGTTGAGCTGTTTGAGGTCCTGCAGGAAAAATGCTCACTTTGTGGCACTAAAGAGAAATACTGCCTAGACCAAAAATTCCTGCAGGAATTACTGCACTGTGTACATACAGGAAACAAAACAGATGATGAAGAAAAAACTTTGTCACAGTTTACAGGAGTTGCTGCCGGGCTACTGGCATAAAGGGTGGCATCTTCCCATCTGCCGCAATACACAGGCTCCACCTGAAATATCCTTCTTCTCTCTTCTTTCTCATGTGCAAACAAATAAGTAGATTATTTTCAAACTAGCATTTACAAATCTGAAGCTCCAATAGTCTTATGAAAGTTGCTGGCCACTTGCAGGAAGGACTGAGCTCATGAGTGAAGGTTTTGGGACCAAGGTCATAAGGCACAGAGTGTGCAGAAAGAGCTGTTCCATTCGTTCACATTATTGAACACAGTAACATCAAAAAGATGGGAGGCTTTTCATTTATCTTATCAACTACATTAAAAACAGGAAATATCACAGAAATGAAATACCAATACTTTTTCATTTTTCCAACTTTCCTTTTCTGCTGTATTATCCTCTAACTATTTCAATGCATTGCTTTTTTCCCTCTTCGTTCTTTATTACTCCAGTTAGTACAAACATCAACAATGTTTATGAGTAAGCACTTATTATTCCCTGTAGCAAAATGATGTCTAAATAAGATGACTAACCTATATTTCCTCCATGACACCTAAAGAAACAAAGAACAAAATAAACCAGTGAAACTACCCAAGCCCTTCCTCATACAAGCTGACCAAAACTGGAATTTCCTAGTATGTAGCAACTTGTTCGATGATTTCAATGGAACTTCATGAAAACACAATGATCACCTTGAGTGATCAATTATCTATGACTATAATAAGATTCTGAACTAATACAATCAGAAAACACCATGTACCCTGAAGTAATGAAATCACTTCTTTGCTTCAATACTTCAGAATACTTCTACAATGTATAGCCAACTCATAGGAGAAACGTAACTCCATTTGCATAAAAGATTCTGTGGATGACTGCGTCATACTCTTCCAGCAAAATAGTGCTGCCAGTAGGGAGGGCCATGGGCAAGGTGAGCGTTATATTGCCTTGTTCTTCCCATCCCAGGACACTTCTTAATTCAAAAGAGTATTTTAGGTACTTTGAGGTACTTTGTTGAAATAATACAAACCCATAAAAATACCAATGCATTGTTACGATCCTCAACAAATACCTGGCACTACAGCAGTTGTACAGAGTGTACAGTCATAGATTTAACAGGTAGGAGAGAAATTAATTGTATTTAATCTTTTACTTTGGCTGACACATTAAAAAAAAATCAAAATCAAGCCCCTGATATTCCCGTGTCAGATTCAGTTTCTTTTTTTGCCTCCCAAGCATGGTAATTACAACCCTGTGCCCACTGGGAACTAGTTGCACACCAACACGCTTCAGCGGGGAAAGGAGAGGTTTGCCGATGAACTTGTTACAAGACGTGGAAGCAGATGCTTTGACTTCCAGTGAACATGCAGTATCCCTTGCTCTTGACACCTAATTACTTTAACTACCAAAACGAAATATCTGGTTAGCCATTGTCCAAGGCAACTGACGAGATTTTAAAGGTGATCATTGAATAGGTGAAGGCTCTTCCAGAAAACCAAGATTTTAGCCCCCAGAGTCATCATTCCTCAATTCAAGCTGGGCAAGCAGAACTTGGTGCCTGCACTTAGTCACTGAAGTCAACAGGGCATGGGCACATGGACCCAGGCATCCACCTGGCATGATTTCCTTGCAGGAACGTCACCTGAAACAGTTTATCCTAAATGCAATAACTCTGTCACAGCACGCAGAGAGGTACCTACACTGCCACATGTCAGTTTGGACTTCATTCCTCTTCTGCACCAAGCACCAGGAATCAGCAGGGAGCTTACTAATACTTCTAGCAAACAATGATTCTTCCCGAAATGTATTGTGGACCTGCAGAGTCTTTCTGGAAATTTGGTGGTGCTGAGCTTTCACACAAACACTGCAAATGACAGTAATCCTAAGACACCCTAAAATACACTTGCCTTAAAAATGAGGGGAAAGGAGGTCAATATTAGACAAAAGATGTCAATGGGTATAATGATTCCTAGAAAGCTGTAACAAATACAACACATAGCAACATCAATCAGTTAGCAAGCTTTACATTTTCTAAGTACAGTACCATAAGAAAATACACTAAATTTTAATGCAAGTGACTCAAGATTCATCAAGGGGCTTGTGCTTAACCTTCTGCAGATTTTGAATTACATAACCAGCTTGTGATGAATCACAAAGCCTTTTTGAAATGACTGCAAAAAAAATAATATAAACAAAGGAAGAGTATACTTGTAAATCACAGTTAAATGAAAACCTTTTCATTCCCTCCTCTCCCTTGTTCTTCTTAACTGTCACTTCCCTCCCTACTACTTCTGTTGAACAAAAATTTCAACCAACACTCAGCAAGCCAGACAGCAGATGAAGAAACTTGCTTAAGATCTGGTGCGTGTGTTGGATCAGGCACTTATCTGCAAGAAATGGAAAGGTATACATAACCTGCACCCCTCAGAGCAAGGGCATCCATACCATGACAGTACACGCCTTGCTACTGAAGGCAGCTTTATGTAAGCACTGTCAACAAACACACAGACTGGGTTTAACTGGCTCCTGCAGGAAGCCTGATTTCATTCATTAACTGCAACCTCAGGGCTTGTACATGTGGAGGAGGAGACACATAGGCAAGTTTAAACAAAGCTCCTATTTTCCTTCTGAAAGTTTTCAAGTCTCAAAATCCTACACAAAACCCCATTCTGCTGTCACCTGAGTGAAAAACAATAGCAGCCACTCATATAAGCAAAACCCGCATGAGGGCTTGCAAGTCCAGCCTATGAGGAGGGCCACCTGCCAACAGGAAGAAGTGGTGAGAAGGAATTTGAATCCAGCTGCTATCCTCCCTCAGCCAAACAATGCCACATGATAAACACTACTAAGGACTTTTCTTAATCATCAGTCACACCAAGAGCATCCACTTCTGTCATTTTTACTCCCTAGTTGCCAGACTATTGAGACTTCTAAGCTGCAGTTCACAGAAAACTTATCTCCCATTTCCTATCACTGCTGTATCAGAGGGACTGAGCCCGGGAAAGATGGGAAGAATGGGTTGGGGAGCGGAGAAGAAATGACAAAGTGCCTCACCATCCGGCTGGCTCAAGCTGCTAAAGTCATTGCAGGTAACTATCACAAAAATCTCATAGCTGTCTTGCAGCCCTGTTTTGTACGTCAGCTTCTGACAAAAAGGCAGAAGACAGAAGGAAGGAGAGAGAGAGAGGATAATTCAGTATCTGCAGTCCTTATTTTTGTAATATGAAGCGCTGAACACCAGGAAATGAACTACAACTGCTCAGTGGGTCACTGTGGCAGGTGCAACTTAACCTTAAAACCACATAGCCTACTGCACCTTTAGATTTAGCCCAGACAGCACCTGGGTTAAGCACTCCAGTAAATCTGCTCGCTGCTCACAGGCAGTAACAAAAAGGGTTAAGAAAACAAGCAGGCTGCAGCTGAAAATTCCACAGCACTTCCCTCCACAGAGCTGCAAACTGTGTCTTCCCTGTGATAAAACAGACCGACAAACTGCCCTAAAGATCAGCCAGTAAAACACATTGAAACACCATGGTCACCAGTGAACACCTACGGCTGAAGAGCCCAGAAGAGTCTGACAGAGCATCACAGTCACTGAGTGATCCTCTGGCACAGCCACTTCCCCGGCATCCGGGGCAGTGAACCTTTTGGCTATATTTCACAGCTGGAGTCATCGCCTTGCAGCCCAGGAACACCCCTCTCCTTCCTCCCCACCTCAGCCCCCGGTGAACACCCAGTATCTGGGTACTACCTGTGTTTATCAGCAGAGCTATCCCATGTCTTCAGTCATTCGAGGAATTTAACAGCCTGGAAATTCCTGTTGTCCATTATTTGAGGTCATAGATAAAAGCTAAACAGCAGCCGTGACTCCCATCAATCATAAGTCACTCACTGATAGAGTGTATGGTAGGAGACCTACTGATGTAAGCTAGTCACCAGAGAAAATACCCACCGATGACGCATATCCAGGCACAAAAATAGTTACAGGGCCCCCAAAGGGATTATTCAACAGCCTACATTTAGATATTCTTACAAGAGACCTGCAGTCAATTTTCTGCTATTAGATGGCTGGGGAACATTGAAGTTTAAGTTTCCTCAGCAGACATAACCACAAATAGCTGGTTTAAATAAGCTACTGCAATTACAAGCTGTTTTGTAAATTTTAACACGGCATTATAGGGATTAAGTCTAAACAGAACCACTGGCTATAAAATGTTGTATAGAGTCTGCTCTTACTGTTTACCAGTTCCTGCTATATATTAGTCAGCAAAGAAAAGAACAATTTAAAATTAATTCACAAATGCTCAAATTAATTCCTTTTTGCTACCCAAGAGCAGTGTTTGTTATTTAGAACTTGTATTAGAAAAGTATCCATATACATGAAAAGGGATGGAATTTTTTGGTGATGCTTCAACACTATCTGGATCAACTTCTTCGTAAAGTAATTCTGACTTAATTTTTACCTCTCTTTGGCATTCGGCCCTGTACTACTCAAAAAAAGATCAGAATAGTTAATCTTTCCTGCACAAATCAAAATCATGTAAAGGTAAATTATCAACAACATGCAAACCCATGCACCTGCTTTGAGTAGGGGCTAAAAAGATGACTCCCAGGCATCCTTTCTAACCTACATTCCTCTATAATTCTCTGCAACTCTATTGTTTTGGCATTAATAAAAAAATAAAACCACAATCTTCTAAATGAACCAATTGACCACTGATCTCACAATACTACTGCCCCCCTCAACAGTTTCAGGAACCTTCTCATTCCCCCACAGCAATCAAACATACTAGCGTGTAACTGAGTCTACCATCACTGCTGATGGCAAAAGAGATTGTGCATTTCAAGTAGTATTAAAATCTTTTTTTTATTAACTCATTTTAACATTCAAGTCCACTTTTCAGAAGAGATTTTGATGCTTGGGAGTCTAAAATTAATGACTTTCTATTGCATACTTAAAATCTAAATATAGGGAAGTATATTATGACTCTGATGCCTACTTCATTGACATACTTCTGGAAAACATTACCTAGCCAAACAAACACTCAAGGATTTATAGTGTTTACCCTGTAAAGCAGGAGTAAAAAATGTCCCAGGCTACAAACTTCTAGCTTGCTTTCTCCATCTGTGATAACATTATTAAAAATAACACAAAAAATTATTTTTAGCACAACTGTTTTGTAAAGCCCTCATGTTTCTCTCATATATACATATGCTAGCAGTCCACATGGCCTAATTTAGCAGTCCCAAGAAGAAATATTCATTGGTGCCCTCTAGCTGATTATCCTAACCACATTGCTGCAAACACCTAGTAACAGTCTCTCTTTTCTCCTCCTATCATTCCCAGGACCGTCACTGGTGCCCACTCAATGCAACATGCTAGAATAAAACAATTCGCTTCCTACAGAATATGTGGGAGTCAAAACACTCAAATCCCCTGGTGCTCCCAATTGCAGGAGCTCTTACAATAACACGTGTCATGAAAAATAGGAGAAATGTAAATGTGTAAGACACCAAGTCACCAAGAACCTGTGAAGTACCTGAATATATTTTTAGCAAGCTTGCAAATTCCATGGGAAAATACAATGTGCAGTGTTTCGCATGAAACACACAAAGCCCGTCACTTGTTCAGAAGTGGGTATTATAATCCCTCACTTCCTCAGGAACCTTTAAACAGCTTACAAGCCATATATTAAGTTTTGTCACACATTCATTTCGTGTTAGTTTTGCACATGACAGTTTGACAACTCACAGCCTGGGACCTCCCTTTTGCCATCATGCAAGCCTGAGCAAGCAGAGAGTGCTTGCTTCTCCTTTCTAAATGACATCTGTCGAAGGGACACGCTCCCAATTCCACCCACCATGCTCCCCTCCCGCTCCATCCCCTCTCTGTGGAGGCTGCATTAGGTATGATTGAGGTTCACCGCCCCATCACCACACCACTGCAAGGCTGTAGCATGGGTGTGACTGCAGAATGTTCAAAGCGCTAAGAGTCACAAGGCAGGGATACTAAGGCATGCCCTGGACACTATCTCTAATGTGATATGTGAAACAAATTAAATGGTGCCCAAATCCTGAACAGAAGGTTCCCCGGCTGAAGTTAGATCCTGGTCAAGGATGACATGCCCCAGGAAATACCATGCCAGTGGTGTCCACAGCCCTGACATCAAGGGAGGAGCAGCACAAGATGCCCACCTGAACAATGGCTGTAGGACAGCTCTTCATCAACTCCACCACAAATGCACCTGCTCTGAGTCAAACTGGTGGCCACTGGACCGCTCAGAGGATGCGAGAGGTGGGAAGGCTGTGTGGAAAGTAGGGTTAAGTCTCTGTTCTCCTCCTCTTTGCCCAGCTGGACAAGATAGAGATTGTCCTGAACTGTCTGTCTCCATGATTTAGTTAAAGCCATAGAGTTGTCTGTAGCCCCACATCAACCATTAATCAAAGTAAACATAGCAGGGAGGCCAGGATATGAAGCTCAAAATTAATATTGTGAGATGGACTAACTTCTAGGGCTGTGTGTAATTCTCAAAAGATCCATTTATAACTTGATTGGGAAGAAGAAAACTGCAGCATATATCTCTCTTTTCTGTGTCTGAACAGCAGCTGTAAAGCAGTAACTGCTCAAATGTTTGGGAAGCTCTGGACTGCTCCTGCACATCCAGCTGTGCTTGGGAAGTTAACTTCCCACGTTCCATTTACCTGTTGGAACACAGTACAGGTTAATCACAGTGGTCAGGCATTCTGGAAGGGTCCTGGGGCTCTGTTTCTCTAGCACCTAATTACAACATTACAGCTAACGTTACTTTCACACACACCCTAGGAAAAGGACACCTCAGACTTGGTCAATACTCATTAAGGGGATGCAATTCAAATCACTACATCATTAAAAGACTAAGTGGTTGTTGGAACAAGGAATAGTCAAAACATTTTGTACGCGTAAAGCAGGCATTTTACTCCATTTGGAAAGTGAGTTTTTTGGCATAGTTCATTTTTTGTCTTCCTTTTTCTCTTCTTTTACAACCACTTGTCGGTTCTGTCAGTTCTCAGACAGGAGACCTAGCACAAGCCTGAATTGTGCAATGACTTCTGGAAGCCAACAGACTTTTCAAAAGCAATTTTTCTTGAAAAATGGAAAAACCCAGCAAACCCTTGTACAGGTGTAGGAATGTGACAGATGGACAGTTAAAGTGGTGTCTATGGGATAAAACATGTTGAAAACCAAGGACTGGACAGGAGCAGCTTTTACTGTTCCAAGTAGTAAAATTTATTGCTTTTCAACATAAAGAACAAATAATGAAAACAGGTAAAGGACAAGACAGGAGTCATTATGGTAACTGAATGTAGCCATCTAAATTAGTGTAAAGGAATGCAGAATTATCCTGTTGTAGCAAAGCTTCATGATGGTTTTTAGAATGCCATATTTCAAGTAGGATGCTGATAAATTATCTCTTACTGACCCATGAGTATCCAGTTAGGAATATACATTGAGGTAGTGGAGGAATATTTTTTATGTAACATAAACAGAATATTAACTTTCCAGAGAGTAAGGGAACACCCCAAATCACCAAATTATTTTTAGGAATTTCTACAACTACTGAAACAAGAGGCAATATTGGAAAAGATGTTTGTCTCACTGAGGATGGAATAGTATGGAGCATTTAGTCACTGTCATACAACATTAGATACAGCAGGACACTGATGTCAGTAACATAAAAATAGTCATGGTATTCTCATTCTGCCAGCCTATCAATGTCTTAGGGCTTTTCTCCAAATGCAAGCAATGGCAAAACAGATACTATTGATTACAAAAGAAAAGCAAAATAAAAATACTATAGAAGTAGCGGCTTCTGTGATTACATGACAATTTTTCTCTATTTGGAATTAGGAGTCTGATACTCCATGGGCACAAAACACCTGCAGAAATCTAAGATGAGTAAAAATGGATGGGTTTGGAGGGAGCTGTGCTTATTTTAGATATTTAACATGAAAAACAACATTTTTATTTTTGGAAATAAGTATAATTAAAGTTAAATTTCAAGTTATCACTACCAGTTACATAGTCCAAACTGGTTATATTTGGTAGTATAGCTAACAGCAAATTATAAGGTTTATGCCAAAGTTTTAAAGCAAAACATATTATGAAACTACGAAAGCCATTATCTGAGCACCTGGCACCAAGTTTTGCTGCAATGAGGTAGCAATAGCCTATTCTGCAGCTGCAGCAAAAGAATCTGAGGGCTCTTCATTTCATTGTAGTCAGTTTGAGTCTATTAAATAAAGACCTCATTTACCGCTGAGTAACTGTAAGTTGAGTAAAGCGTGCTTTCCTATTCCAAGACATTAATTAAAAATACTTTTCAGATCTATTTTTTTACAAAAATTCTTGAAAAGTATTTTTAGAGTACTGGTGGTGAAAAATGATAGTGGTCTCAGCAGTCTGGTGATATTATATGTATGTCACTTGACTCTAAAGGACCAAATAAAGTTATCCATCGAAACATGACAGCTTTAGTCTATGTATTATTCTCTAGTGACTACATTGGTGGATAAAAGAAGAGCGGTCTTGACTTCTGTAAGGTCTTTAACACAGCCCCACACAACATCGGTGTCTCTCTACATTAGTGAATTCATGATTTGACAGATAGACCACTCAATGGATGAGGAATTGGCTGGATGGCCACAACCAAATGGTTGCAGTTGCTTAATGTCCAAGTAGAGATCAGGGTCCCTCAGGGGTCCATACTGAGACTGATACTGTTCAATATATTTATTAATGACAGGGACAGTGGGATTGAGTGCACCTTCTGCATGTTTTCAGATGACACCAAGCTGAGTGGTGCAGTTGATACACTGGAGGGAAGGGACACCATCCAGAGGGACCTTGATAGGCTTAAAAAGTGAGCTAGTGTGAACCTCATGAAATTCAACAAGGCCAAGTGCAAGGCCAAGGCCTGCACCTGTTCTGGGACAGTCACCAGTATCAGCACAGACTAGAGGCTGAATGTATTCAGAGAAGCTCTGCAGAGAGGGACTTGGCACTCTTGGGAGACAGTACATTGGACATGAGCTGGCAATGTGCACTTGTAGCCCAGAAAGCCAACCAGATCCTGGGCTGCATCAAAAGGAGCATGGCCAGGAGGCTGAGGGAGTTGATTCTCCACCTCTACTCCAGTGTTGTGAAAAAATACCTGGAGTAATGTATCCAGCTTTGAAGTCCTCAGTCCAGGGAAGACATAGACCTGTTAGAGCAGGGAAGACCCTATTGAGGCCTTTCAATATATAACATGGGCTTATAAGAAAGAAGGAGAGAGATATTTAAAACATCCCTAGTGACAGGAATGGGGGCAATGTTTTTGAACTGAAAGACTGTAGGTAAGGAAGAAATATTTTACAATGAGGGTGGTGAGGAACTGGAAGAGGTTGCTCAGCAAAGCTGTGGATGCCTTATCCCTGAAGACGAACAGTCTTTGAGCAACCTGATCCAGTGAAAGGTGTTCCTGCCCATGACAGGGAAACCTGGACTAGATGTTCTCTAAAAGACTATCCAACCCAAACCATTCTGTGATTCTATGTGATTCTAGTGCACAGTAACCAGAATCATGCCTCAGAGTTACTCTAAATCCTTTTATTTCTTTGAAAAAAATAAAATCAATGACTGCAAATAAACTGATCTGAGATCACATTCATTTCCATTTTAAGTCTGATTGTAAATCTGCCCAATCATTGATTGTTCCCAGATGCTGACAAGCATCTGGAGAGGGAAACAGAGTGATCTGGGCCATCAAAAACAGGGAGTAGAAAAGGGCAGCATAGAAAAGATCGCTGTCCTTCACTATCATCTTCTGAGTATCCATACTTGATTACTGTGATAATACAAGATAGTACTCAACTGTGAATGTCTTTGCACATACAACATCTGATTTGCACACTGTGGATGCAGTTTCACACTCCAGCAAGGTCAGTTCAATGCCAAGCTGCAACCCAAGTGGGAGGAGACGCCACTTTAGTTCTTCCCCTTGATGTCAGCCATGCGCTGCTGCCAGCTCTATAGTCTGCCTGCCCCTGGGGAGCCAATACAAGGTGCTAACCTTCAGAACCCCCTGGGTGCTCAACAGCTTCCTACCCATCCAGCTGCTCAAAACAGCTCAATGTGAGCTCAGGCAGGTGGCCATGAAGGATGGGGAGCTGAGAGCTGCTTGTGGATGTGAAACCACAGTCAGAATGGTAGGAAACCCCTCCTTAAACTCCAACTGCCTGCTGATTCCAGGTTTCATCAGTACTGGAGAGCCTAGGAGACATAGAGAAAAGCCAGTCTCTCTAAGTCAAGGGATGTTTCACATGCCACTGAGAGCTTCAGCAATGACCTATCAGGTGGACTATGGAGGAAGCTCAGAGGGAGAAGAGAGAAAAGTCCAAACCAACCTATGCAAAGGAAGGAGCCCCACTTCAGCTGCTGGTAGCCCATCTGGTGGTCCCCACCATCAGTGTTGACCAAAAGTGGAACTTGCCCCCAAATGGTGACTTTAGCTCTGTGGTGATTTGCTTATTAGGCCCATCAAAAGCTAAACATGTCTGCTGTTTCAAAATTGTCCATTTCTGATATTTTCTTAGACATTTCATAGAATCATAGAATCACCAGGTTGGAAGAGACCCATCGGATCATCGAGTCCAACCATTCCTATCAAACACTAAACCATGTCCCTCAGGACCTCATCTACCTGTGCCTATTTGTCCAATTTTTTCTTCCATGACAAACTACATGAATTTAACCCATGAGTAGTTCCCTCTAAAAGAGATGGTATCTTTTCATCTGGCAAGATTTTTTCTGATTTCTCAACAATCAGGGAAAGAAAGTACGGATCGAACTCAAAATGCATTCTTCAAAAATCAAATTTATTGATAAAAGCACAATTACCAAATCATATGGGTTTGCCTTTTCTTTTTTTAAAAAAACCCCACAGATAACAACATGTAATCTGGTAGAGACTCTTCAAGGATTTCTCCTCGAACGACAGTTTATCTCATTAGTTATATTAAAACTCCTCTTTCCCTCCCTCAAAGCACCAGCTCTGTTATCTCTGGAATATGTTAAACTAAGAAGGAAGTATTACCCTGCCTATTTGGCACAAGAAGAGGGGGATTTCTGTCTTTGGTCTTGTAGGAATGACTACTAAAAAGAAAGGTTTTCAGTTGCTCATGCTTATCTACTCATAAATTTGCCTCTTCTCTTACTGACACCTCCTTTTCTTATGAAAATTTTAAAAATTTAGCTAGCAGTAGCTTGATATTTTACCTTGCTCTGGGCTGGTTAATGAAGAAGTTAAGAGGACTACAATGTATATCAACACATACACTACATTCAATATTATGAACTGGTCTTAATAAGCTTAAATAAAAATGTCTATATACACTTATTTAGGATTTTAATTATTTATAGCATACATAAACATCCTACATGTAAAAAGTCAGACTTAAATTCTAACAGACTTCCTGCTGCTGTGCTGCCCATTTCTCAGTGCAACTGTGGCCATTCTTAAATAAATAAATATTTTATTCTGGAAGATTTCATTAAGTGCTAGCCACAAGCACTTGGGCTGGGTGAAAAATCACTGCCTGTGGTGTGCTAGCACTCCTTCACAGAATCTAAAGAAAATTATGATTTCCCTGTACCAAGCATTTTACATGACCCTTCTGCACAGTTTAAGCGATCTCTGTCATAGCACAGCAGTAAAACCCTCTCCTTTTCTACATATTTTAAGAGGGTACTTCATGTTCTGTTTCTTTCATTCTCTCTGCATTTGCATGACTTTTTGCATCAACTGTACAGAACCATCTGCCTCGACTGTGCTTTTTTATATATATGGTTAATATCCTCCTCATTATCGCTTCCAGTTATGTTACTGACCCAAACACATCTTCCAGGGATGGCAAGTTACTGCTTTGAGTCCACAATCATCCTCCACTTTGATTTCCACCATACTCCTATCAGCTTTACCAAACTTAAGTTACTTCCTCCTCTGCCAGTTTACCCGTATCAGTACACACAAAACCAGCTTTTAATGTTCAACATTTACTGCACTAGGGTGCTATTTAAGCACTTGCATAACTACAGAAAAAAATGAGGAAAATTCCCACTTTGTGCTGATATCGATCTTTTTTAAAACCCATTGCAAGATCCCACAATAAATATTATGGTGTGACTTCAATATTTGACAGCAGTGTAAACATCAGCAAATTTTCATAGGCTATCACAGGCATCTCAATTATCTGAATACTGTCTCGGTTATCAAAAGGGCACTCTGACCTACTGTATGGTCAATGTCTTTCTACGCACTAGTGAGTTTAGAAAACTTACACAGAAAAAAAAAATGTCCTTGGGTGCTCCTTCACGGAAAATTTCTCTTTACGTTTTCATGTTCAAAATAAAAAGTGTGGAGTGTTTGCCCCCATGCAGAACCGTTCAGACTATTTTAGGGCCCAGGCTCACCAATGACTCTCCCATGCCCCACAGCCAAATGGTGAGCTCCTGGTCTCCCACCAGGTCAGGTTTCAGTCACTGTTTCTTGCAAAGTTTGGCAATCAGCATGCCACACTTCTGATGTAAATACACACCAACATGTAAAGAAAATCCACCCACTATGGTGGGGCTGCCCTGCTGAGGAAATAATGAAGGAAACACATTCTTCTCTGTGTACAATTTACCCTAAGGCACATAACCTCCCACATTCTACTACTATTTCACAGTTCTCAAAACTCTGTTCAAACTACCACTTTTTGGTCAACTGACTGACCCAGAAAAGCAGAAGAGTCCTGATGACCACTGCAGGGAGGAAACAGGGAGCACAGCTTGTGAACCAGCACACCTTCGTGCAGGAAAGTGTCACTCATCGGGCACAAAGAGCGCCAGCCATAGCTTGCCCTGGAAGGAGCAATGTGATGAGGGTCAGATCAAGAAGGTCATGAGAAAAAAGGAGAGGGAAGAAAGTACATCAAGGGAAAGAGCTTTACACTTTTACTGTAGTTGACTTCCCTAAATTTCATCCCTCCTCCTGGTTCCCTAGTTTCCAAAAATAACCTATACAAAGGCAAAAACTGCAAAGGTAAGGAGCCTTAAAAGAGAAAATACAAAAAAAAAAAAAAAAAAGGTGGCAAAGGAATTAAAAAAAAAAAAAGACATGTTCTTCTTGGAAAAGAACAGTGACATCTTGTAGTGTGGAGGCAGTGATGTAGGTCGGTAGGTGGAACCAGCATCTGTGGGGCCTCAGGTCCAAGGGGACTTGTGCAGGTGGCCACAGCAGCCAAGTAGCCAGAAGATGGGGGGCTATTCAGCCTTTCCCGTAGGGGCTGGAGAAATCTTCGTCTGGCCTTGACTGTTTCTGCCTTCACATGCTGAAGCTGAATGAATGGTTTCTGTTTAGGCAACCATTAGAAAACCTTCTTGATGCCTGACATTTTTTCTTAAAAGTAAGGATGTCTTAATCTGAAAAACATCTCTTAATGACTAAGAAGAGAGTCAGCAGTGAGCATTTGCACCCAAAGAATTCGGTTCCTCCCACATCAAAGCAACCTTGGAAAACTGATTATAAACAAATTAACAAACAACTAGTGTGCCTATCAAAAATAATGCCTTTACTGCAGGAGAAGAATTAAAGACTCCCAGGGCCTGAAACAAACACTGAGGGTTAAATGTGATTCCTAATTGCTGGACTGGACACCAGGTGAGGACAGGGGAAAACACTCCTCATGTGAAGAAATGCCTGCCCTGATCCCAATGTGGAAGGGGTGATTTTTCTCTAACATCTGAGAAGTAAGGTGCGAGATTTGCGGTTTCACAAACACCTGCCATTGTATTTCCACCTCAAACTGTCTTTGTTTTCAGGTGATTCAGCATTGTATTACACCACCCCAAAACCACACTGAATTTTTAGCTTTTGTTTTTCAGCACTGATCAAAATAAGTAAGTATCAGCACTCTGCTTATCTATGATGCAATACAGCAACATCTCTACTTAGACCACCCAAGGTGGTAAGACTTTTCTCGCTGTCAAAAGGTCTGTTTTCAACGACATTTCCTCCTTATGTCTCTTCACCACTTGCTTTCTCTATAGCAGGAAAAATTACTAAGGTCTCCAGGTAAGCTCAGATCCCCACGCTTTTAGCATAAAAGCATTCATCTTTATCACAAGTACTACCTCATACTGCAAAGTATTTCAGACATGACTGCGCAGTGAGAACCACTGCTCTCTGTAAAACAAACCCACTATTCAAACACGTTTCTCTGCAGACATTCTTATCTTCTCTCCTAGACAACAAATTTCACCAGATTTCAATTATCAGTCTTGAGAAAATTGGTGGTTGGCTTTGAGAAGGAAGGAAAGCCAGACCAATGCTCCAAGCTCAGGTTTTGGGTGTTGCATAGCCACCTTGGCAGCGACCAGTGGGGGCACAGCCCAAGTGTTGAGAAAACAAAGTAGAAGTGGCAGAGATTATTTGGAGGTTTGGGGCTTTGGGTAGGGTTTAAGTCTCATAACTCCTGATCTTTTTCTTTTCTGTCATGCTTAAGTAACAATTTTCAAATGGCACAGTTAGCAGTGCCCATGACTAACTCCACAGCAGTCTTCTTCAGCATCCCATCATGATGAAAGTCACCACAATCTGAGAAAATATCCCCAGGCAAATGATGGCATTAAGTGGGTCATGCCATACTTCTTTCAGAGAAGCAGCAAAGCTGTTGAAGGAGAAGCATTTTTAGGAGCAAAGTTTAGGAGAGTGGGAAGGAGACCTTACAAAGCCTCAGCTGCTTCTCTCAGTAGAGCAGAAATTGAAGAAAAAAAAAACATCACAAGCCTCTCATCTTCTTCAGCTTCCTACAAAAGAGGGGTGTATTTTTCAGCAGGATCTGGCAAGTCTGACACCGAACTTAGTTCAAGTGACATGAAATGTTAATGTTTAGGAACAAGGTAGGTGGAGAGGAGGAGGGAAGCAGGCAGCCGTTATTTGATGTAGAATTCATTCAAAAGCTTCTTTTCACAGCCATAGCTAAAATTTCCATTCAGTTGCTTATTTCTGGTAGCAGCCTGAACTAGTGGAAGAAGAGGAATCTAGAGGGAGCCCTTATCCCTGCCTACACAGCAACAGCTCTTCCTCAGATAACTTCAGAGACAAACAGACACATTTTTCTGACTGTCAGTCTTCAAATGCAGGATGGGCAATTTCTTCCTCAGAGATATTCATACTGGCTTTAGGCTTCCTGCCCAGGTGCACAAAAAGATCTGCCTCCAACTACCAACTACGGTGCCAGCAGCAGCCTCCTGATGTGGCCCCGCTACTCCCCACCAGCCTCCAAAACCTCTTCATGGAAAATGACAAAAGATCTTAATGCTAGAAACTTACCAGGTACTTTTTAAAATTGGTTAGATCAGTGTGAAATTAACATAAAAGTTTTTTGTATTTTTTCTGTGTATGCCAATCTCAATTCTCTTCTCTCATCTTTCCATCACCGATATCCTCTCCCACTTCAGATATTTTAACTTTTTTTTTTGTTTTCTCTTTTTGTCTACATGACATCTGAAAAACAGCTTTTTCCTCAGAGGCACAGAGCACCATCTCTTTCCTGTGTTGTGCTCTTCCCAGACCCCTGTTGTTTCACTGCTTGCCATTCTGCCTTTGCTCAGTTTCCTCACTCTTCCTGTCTGTGATTTCTCTCCTCTTTTTTTTCCTTCTTTGATGTTCTTCTCGGTGCTTTCTCTCCATCCTTCCTGCCAAGCTGAATGAGGTGCTCCACTGGGGAGGTGCTCCACTGGGAAAGTGCTTGCAAACAATAGGCAGACTATCTGGAGGGTTATATCAGGTCAGGACAACTACAAAGGAATCCTTCACTTCCCTTACTATACTGTTGGCTGGGATGATTCCTCCCCTCCATTCAGGATTGCATGCACAGTTCCTTTGTCAAAATTTGGGAAAACGAAGGTGTCACATAATTTGGGGAGCATGTGCTAGTATTTAATGAGCTACACCTGGTTTGCTGTTTTGGGGGGCTCAGCAGAAACTAGAAACCACAACAACAACTCGTGAGAGAGTCAAATACAGATTAGTAGGGGGCTCAGTGCTCTACTTCCTCAGAAAGTGGCTGCTTAAAAATGACAACACCTTACTTTGCAGCTCTGCAGCCCCAAGAGTGATATGCAGCCTTTTGTAGAATGCCAAGATAGGGTCATTTAATCATTTTGATTCTACCTATTCCCTCAGATAAGATTTACCCATGTTGCACTGGTCTCCTGAACAGGGACAGATTTCCCCCAAGCAGAAAAGACAGGTTTGTTCTTCAATGAAAGCAAGCCTTGTTTGTTTTGTTTTGGTGTTTTTTTTAAAAAAAGGACACAGATAAGAGAGAGACTAATTTTATTGCTCCTGGTACAGAAAAAAAGAGAGAGTGGTTGATCAGCTTCCAATTGCAGAGCTTTCTCTCCCCAGTTACACAGAGGAACCTCGCAAAAATCTATAGGCCAGATCCACTGATATGCTCTGCCTGCTTTGCCTGTTTTAGCAATGCAAAGCAGCTGTAAATCCAGTTCAGCTTGCCAGTTTCTGTCAGCTTTACCATGCCAGATTAGCACTGCTGTTAGCCTTCAGAAATACCAACATCTGGAGGTTCCCTCACCAACCAGTCGAGCTTCAGATGTTGGAAGTCTGCAATTCGTCCACCCACTGACAATCAGCACAGTTGGAAGGACCAGACTTAGGTAGTTCTTTGTCCTCAGCAAAATACATTTGTCCCAATCCCCCACCCTGCATTCATGCAACCACCCAAGCAGATCAAACAAAATCCACATAATGATCAGCTTCTTGGTTATTCCCTGGATGATTGCCCAGTTGCTCTGGAGGGTGACTCCTGACCCTGTCTGGGAGCAGGTGCCTTCCTAGTGTGGGTCTCTAAATCCCAGTCATCTGGCAAAACAAAATACGCCGTTTCCTCATACTTTTACATTTCTTTGGATGTGAGGAAACAGAGCTCCGTCTTGTTTCCTGCTCCTGAGCCAGGAGAGCCGGGGGAAACTGGATGTGCATGTAGAGAAAGATAGAAAGAGGGCAGATAAAAAAGATCAAGGAATATAATAATAATAAAAAAAAAAAATCCAAATCTGCTTCACTCTGCTCTGCAAAGTTGTACATCTTGGAAAAAATATGCCCCCCCACCCAAGTCCTCCTCTGCAGGGATATACGACAGTCTCGAGAATTAATAGCATTCTCCTGCAATATTCAAGAGTTGTTGCACTTATAGTCTTACTAAAAACAAAACAAAAAAACCCACAAAAAACCACCAACAATGAAACTGCCTCTTGATTTGCTTTTTGCCTGATAAAAACACATTTAAACAGGAATCAGAGAGAACCTGGGGTGGGGGGAGGCGACAACTACTTCACATCAGTAATCATTTTCAAAGAACAAAGGCTTTACTTTATAGATAAATAAATAAATGTGAAACATTCTGCATGTTTTCTTTTTCCCCAGCTTGCTCCAAACCCCTCACTCTGAATGCATTAGTACATACACCTTAAGCACAATTCAGCTCTTCATGTTGCCATGGAACTGAAACCTTTGCAGTTTAGATGGTGGTGTACGCCAGGAAGCATACTGTTCTTACACTTCCTATAACAGAAGCAAAATCACTGCATAGCATTAACTCCCTCAGTATTTAAGGCATTCAGTGTCTTTCTTGTCTGCCCTTCTTCACACAGAGTTTTCTTTTTCTATCGTGCCACATGCAAATTAAATACATTTGACATAGCTTTTCTCGTCTTCATGAAGTCAATAGCTCACACGCTGAGCACATTATAGAAGATCCACAAGACTACGGACTTTCCCTCTCAAATAAAAGGCTGTTTACAGGCATGCAGCTGATGAGGCAAGGACCGGAGACAGCATACATATATGTATATGAAATACATGTGGATACAGCAAAGTATTATATAACAAGGCAGCATTTAAGCAGATTTTTGAAGCCTGGTTAACATAGTTATTGCTAACGCTCCTGACACTCCTTCTGAATATTCCTTGGCATTCATTTGTCCGGACAACCCAACAACAGTGTAAAACTGCAGCAGGCACCCCATCTTTCCACATCTTTTTTTTTTTTTTCATAAGCTAGGCTGGTGGGCTTTCAATGGTGAGCACAACTTTGAGCACTTAGAGAAAAAATCAGTACAACTCAGTGTCATCTAGAGACTCCGTTACAGTGATTACCTTCAGGAGATCTGAGTTTTTCACTAAAGCTTCTGAAAATGACTGCACACGCATTGCAAACACATAGATTTTATGTTCCAAGCAAAAACAGGGTATAGAAATATCCAAGTTTATTATAAAAAAGATTACCATAATAAATAAATAAACAAATAAATAACCATTTGTCTATGTAAACATTCAATCTCTACCTGCAGAAACAGCTGGAAACTAGTCCGTGTTCTGAAGCCAGCTTGAGGCTTTTTTGTCCAAAGTTAAATATTTGTACAGTATTAAGGTTAAAATTAAAGCATTTGCTGAAGAAACTTGCTGACTTGTGTATTTATGGAAAAAACAAGAGGGAATTTAGCTTCCCTGACCATGTGGGTAGATTCTTGGGATGCCTTCTCTATCCCATCAATTCCTGGACAGCAGAGAGACAGATAGACTACCAACCAGGGAATTCCCCTCTCGCTTTCCGGGGGTTTTGTGTACAGGCTGGAGGCAATAACTTGTGCCTTTCTGAACCAATAACCCAGGCAGTTATTTTATGAAGAAGGAGTTTGTTGCTTAGGTGCCTGCCCCTAGACCGCCTGGTAACACTCCTTCCTTTTAGCATTGTCTCCAGCACAGAAAAGATCCATTCACCCAGTGCCTCTGTCCGAGCAGGTTTGCCCAGTCCCGGTGCCACAAGCGACCTCTGCTTGGCCAGCAGCTCCCAGCAGCTGAGTCAGCTGCTGGCCCACTGCTGGCAAGCTCCCACAGCTCACTGCCTTGGGGATGTGGGCTGAGGACTGCTCGGAGACGGGTTTTCTCAGCAGGGTTTGCTCCACCCTCTGCCACCCTTGTACTTGCCGGGAGCCCAGTCTGTCTTTGTCCAGAGGGAAGCACCTGGCCCCTTGCTCCTCGGTGCTAGCAGGAGCACACTAGACTCAGCAAGCACCTACACCATCAGGTCCCCTCTCCTTCTCTCCACCAAGGGAAGAGCAGTGCTGGCAGAATACACTCCCTATCCTTTCACCAGCAGCGGGCATCTGACTGTCAAATGTCCCCACCACTGCATCCATTACCTTGAGTTTATGTAAGGCTCTTGCTACAGGAAAAAGTATATTGTGCCCATGTAATGTCAAGAGCATTAAAAGGATTCCAGGGACTGGTTAGAGTCAAAGGGAAAGAATTTATGATGGTTAGTAAAGTTAAATCTCCCAGAGTCCTGCTTATTCTTTCTAACTGCAGGTAAACAGATCTTATAGGAAAAGTCACTAAAATGTGGAAAGTTATTAGTGTCTCCTTTGAAACATTTTTCTCTTAAATATATGACCAGAAGAGAACTTGATTCACCATGGCACCTACAGTGACCTCTAGGAGGAGAGGAAGAGAAGACGTATCCCCAGCCTGTATCTTGGGTGAGCAGCAAGGACCTCAGTACCAAAAGATCTCTTCAGCATGTGTGTAAGATGAATAGTCCCCTGCAGGTCTGCAGTCTGACCACACCTGTGATGCCAGCCTCTTCTAAGAACATTCTACCCACCATCAAGCACCACACCACACTTCAATGAGGGCATCGGCAGACAGGGAAGGAAAGCTTCCCCTTATGTCAGCACTGCAAACCCAGATGGGAGTGAGATGAAGCAAAGAAAAGGAGGTTTTTGCCTCTCATTTCCAGTCCGATGTTATGTACCCACATTCTGCTGAAGAATGCAATCTAACTGGACTGCATAGGACTGCTCTGAAACTTGTTTTAAACAACTTATAATCTAACATGACCAAAAGTTGGCATGATTTTGCAAGACGGTAATGATATTCCACATTGAGATAACATCACCAAGAGAAAGCACAGGAAGATGGAGAGCCAAATTTTTTAAAAACTGTTGGAAAGTTTGTATCCGTATCTAAATTACATGCACTTTATTGAATCCCAAGTTTTCATTTTTCTACCACTTAACAATCACAAATATATTATATGTGCCCTTTCTATTTTGTTATTCTTTCACTACATTACATCAAATTTAATTTCCTGTGGAAGTGTGTCCTCTTCTCAGCTGTGACTGTCTCAGAAGCTTTTCTGTAATAAGCAGGGCCTCATCCTATGACAAACCTATCTTTTATGAGCTGTGCTCCTGTAGATTAGTTTCCAGAAATGTTCACAATGCTATATAAGAACTGGCAAAAGAAGAAAACCAAAGTAATGCCCAAAACAAAAAAAATGAACACAAAAACCTCCATTCCCTTCTGACTCCTACATTCATTGGTCAAAGGAAATTTCATTTTGATTTGGGTAGAATGCAAACACATGAAGGTTGCTACCATGTATCAGAAGCCTCACAAGGTGCAAGACACTGCATCATTTGCTCTGCAACTCATTAAAAGCATGGCAGTGAGATGGCTGCTTGTCCTTTGTGCCCATGGAATACAGAGATGTGCAAGCAGTCACCACTCTAACAACCACCTCTCCCTGCCACCTGCCCTCAGCTCTCTGAGAGGTCCCCTCCACCAGCAAAAAAGCCACATTCCACCAAAAAAAAGTGATAATGTCAACCAAGATGCATTCATGCTTTTCATTATGAGACATCTGTGACAGCAGGAAAGCAGACCAGCCGGCCTTCTGGGTCCTTTCCAGACCTCTGCCCTGCAGAATGCAAAACTCATCTTCAAACCAGCTTTTCACTATCAATGTTCACACACCCCCCAAAATTACTTATTTACAAAAATATGTATCAACAAATAATTCTAAACATTTTTCAAATTAATCAGCTCAAAAGAAACAAGAGCAATGGAGATTATTCCTCTTATATCCATCCTGAAAATGTGCTTAGAGAGGGATGAGAGAAGAGACATCTGAACAAATGCATAGAAAAAAATCTGCAATAGTTGGGTTAATGGTATTCATCTAGCAGAGATTACTGAGGGTGGCTACACAGGCATGCTAGAAGCCCTGCCAGAGGATGAACACTCTCTCCCTTCAGTGGAAGATGTCACCTCCAGGAGCTTCTCTTCAAATTGACCCATGGTCAGGCCACGTTTGGAAACCTCTTCACCATTCAGCACACAAGTCACCCAAGTTGTGAACTGCTCTCCCAAGACACTCTGAACTGCTCGATGAAGCATGACCTTTCTCTCCCAGCTTCCTATAAGACTAACAAGTCTTGCTTAACCTCTTTTGCACCACTGATGTAGCAGAAAGTGACCTACATTTCTGACAAACATTGTCTTCAAAACTATATATAAAAATACACTGTATTAAACCAAGATATAGACTTTTGGAGAAACAGTGATCTCTGCTCTTCACTGTGTAACTTTTGAAGCTAGACAAGCATTTTCAATAATTGAGTCCTCTTTAAGGTTATTTTGGCAATCCATTTCCCTGTAATTTTTTTTATGCTTCTATCTTTAACACCTAATCACTAAAAACTGGCTAATCAGTAAAAAAAATTACAAGCAGAGAAAATTACTTAAAGAAAAATCTCAGGTGTTATGTGCAGTGAAATTCAACTCCCATCAGTATGAAGAAATGTTTTCCCACCAGCTTTAGCAGGAGTTGCACTGAGAACGTAAGTTAGATGAAGATGCTCCATGCTAACAGTTACGTGGTGTGCTAGAAACTGCTTCAGAATATAAAACAATGATGTCACCACTCTCATAAAATCAATTTGCTCATGATTTTACAGGTCCTGAGTGTGTGTTAGCAATTTCAAGCCAGGACAGTAGGAAAGAAAAACAGGCCAGCTATTGATGACCTTACATTTTTGCCCTTGTAGGCCATAAATTAAATAGCCTCCCTTCAATAGATGTGGGTCTTAATCTCTGACTTTTTATAGAGGAGAAAGGTTCAATATATGGATTTAATTCCTATTGAAATCTTGGTCAAAGACAGTGGGTGATGTAAAGCTACATATCAAGGGAATAACTGCCATCATCTGGCTGAGTTTGGTAAAAATGGAGTTAATTTACACTTCTTTAAGTATTCAGTGGTGTGTGAAATTAATTTAGATTGACCAGAAATTGAAAATGGAATGAAGGAGAAAAGCAATTAAAGACCTTTCCTAAATGCAGAAATAGTGCTGCTTTAAGTGCAGCAATACAGTTAAAGTACAGAACCCTTCACGCTACTACCACCAAGCCCTCCTGCTTGAGGAAGAGATTAATAGTCTGTAGATATACATATCACTATGTATAACTGGAGTATAACTCCAGTATAACTTCATCCAAAGGAAATATTGGTAGAATACTGCTACCCATATCTGTAAATAATTAAATTTTCAAGATCACATGCATAGTTCAAGTATTTCCCTGTTCTGCATACAGACCAGCCCTAGAAGATAAACATCTGCTGGAGTGGCTTGGTGTAATTGATTGTACATGTGGCTTAACATTTGCTTCAATGACTTTTAGCACCTTCATGTTATTGTTTCTGTGTTGTTTCAACACGCAATGGTTAATGTAAGATGCAGACATTCACATACCGTATTCTTATGAATAACTGGTTCCCACAGATGCGGCAGTGATAACATTGTCATCATACGATTCAAAGTAGCTTGCTGTAGATCACATTTCAGAAGAAGGTCCCACCTGAAAACACAACAAATCCAGATAGTAAGTTCATCATATTCAGACGTTTACATTAAGCTTTTTGTATTTTAGTATTTTCACGTTTTCCTCCTCCACATTAACAAGGTCTGCACTCTTCCGAGGCTTACAGAAAACATTTTGCTGCTCACAATGGCAAGCAAAAGTTTCCTGCTATAAACAAACTATTTTGGCCCACTGCTCCAGATCAGATTTCAGGCATGCTATCAAAGCAATGAAAACTAGTTATTGTTAATGCAGAAGCTGTAACTTTCTGGCAGGCAGATACAGAATTTCAGATTTCCCACTTGTCAGGTCCTTGACAAGCACGTAATTCCTTTCACTGTTGAACTGTCAGTTTATTTTTCTACCTTTATTTTTCTGGGTTGTTTGTTTTTTTTAAAAAAAAAAGAAAAAAACAAACCATTGAAAATCGCTGGTTTAGAAGATGCTAGGGAGCGAGTTCCATCATGAACTATTCTCTTGAGATCAAGGGGTCTTAAGAAAGCATTGCTTTCCTATCAGTGACTGCAATCACCTTATTTATAATCAATTGATCGTTTCAAATAACTTGATAGGTGGATCTGTTACTAAATATTTCAGTATATATTGTAGGCAACACAGATATGGAAAATGAGCTTGCACTAGCAGTGCTGTCTCCAATGACAAGACACATGGCTGCAAATAAACTTTGCAATTGAGGAGCTAAATATGTTTTTCCATACTAATACTAGTGTTAAAGTCACAATTGTTTGAAACAAACATATTCAGACAACCTACAAGACTACAGCATAAAATAATGAAAACTCATTTGGACTGTGTATCCCCCTAAATAAGTGTTTGAAACAAGAATTAAGAATCTCTTGCTTGTTAACTCATTTTGTGATGTATGACAATGTTGATAAAGATGTAAGACACAGTAATTGACACAAAAGGTAGATTAACTGAGTTCTTCTTATTTAAAAAATGTGAATAAAATTACTTGTAGGACACCCAGAAATATACCCTGACACACACACATACAGACACACCCATAGCAATAAGAAGTCATGTTAGAAGTAAAGCTGGGGTCGTAACTTCATAAACGAAGCCTCCTCAAACAGAAACTGATCTTCCTCCTGTTCTACAAGCAAGAGGTTTTCAGAAGGGACATCTGGTAAACAATGAATAATTTTAAAGACATTTTATTTTAAGTTTTTAGCCATTTTTTAAATGACTCTAATGTTTCCTTGACTCTTCATACCTCCAAAGTGGCTTGGCTTTTGCCTTTATTATCATTCATTGACCAGCCACAACATTACACAGTTCACTAGTGCCGTGTATGTCTGCATTTGCTGCCACCTAAGCAAGTCAGTGTCTCCCATACTCTATATTCAGTCTTCAATAACAAATGTAAAACCACAAAAATATTAAGTTATGAAGACTATATTCCGTGGTCGAAAAACATCCCAAACAGTAAAGGGTGCAGTTCACATATGTATGACACTAATATGTAATATCTAATGTTTGCCTGCTCTGAAACAATATAAATACAAGTGGGCAAACAGAATCAGCACAGACGAGTGAACATATATATTTCAGTACACACATATTTAAACGCCAGGTATGGAGGTCAGTCGCTGAGCCAGCAGCAATGATAGAGATGGTGGAGCAGACATCCAGAGGCAGCTCTTGCTGGCAGAAGGCACAGTGCTCTGCCATGCTGCATCACCACAACTTTGGTTGCACTCCCCTTCATCAAGAAGAGCCTCATCCCTCTTATCAGGCAGGTAGCTCCTCTAGCTCTGTGCAAGGACTTGGGAAGTCCTATGTCACCCATGTGAAATACACTGGTTGGAGGATTCAGGCACCACTGCATTCATTCACCTCTGCTCTGTAACCCTAACTCTGGCTCCTTCCCTTTCACTCAGAGACACTTCTGACTCCTCAGTCAACAGATTGCTTACAAGGAAACTTGTGGAGGTCTGAGGTATGTGAATTCGGCCTGGGGCTACCAGTAAGTGTATGCACACATAGGCAGGACCAAGTAAACACTCACTGGGAGGGCTGCACCACTGGGCAGGCTGGGGACCTGACATGAGCTAAACAAGTATTTCACTGAGTGCGAGATATATCCATTGTACTGAACTGCTTAAATTTTTGTTCCTAGTAACTCTGTTTTATCTAAGAAAGCATTCTTTCTCAACTTCTCAAAGGCTTAAAAAGAATATTCCTTCCCAGAGAATATCTTGTAGCATCCTTGCCACAAAAGGATGCTGCTAAAAATGGCCAACTGTCTTCAGCAGGTAAATACAGTACAACATGTAACTCATTCTTTTTCTGCTTGCAGATTTATTTGGAGTAATTTAATCAATCTGTCCCTAGCAACTGCATCTAATCATTTACCTTGCATCACTTCATTTACCTTTTAAAAGCCTAACAGAACTTTTCAGGTAAATAATTTTTGGTTTTTGCTGCCTGTTAGCTTTGCTCTTGGAAAATGAATAATCTAAAACAAAAATCCTAAATCAGCACATAAATGCAAAAGAATGATCACAAAGTAACTACATCTTGAGCTGAAATCTATCACAAAACATGGAACCAAGTGAAATGCAGTCTTTCATCTCTAGTGAAGCAGTTCAAAACTAATTCAGGTTAGTACCCATCATCAGCTACCACTGGCTTCCGGTTCTTCGGTGTCCCGTAGAAAATGAGTTTGTTATTCTACATTGGAATCCCTTATGTTCAGAATCTTTCACTGAGTCTTTATCCTCTTCTTTGGCCAGTTCAAAGTTGTGGTCCAGATTTTCAAGGCCACAGGCATGCCCCATTTTCAGTGCTTATTGTCTCTGATAACAGAAGAGATCAGAGGATCTCAGAGACTACGTAGGAGAAAGCAAGAACTGCTCAAAACAAACCACTTCTGGCAATGCAGGAGGGACCAATGACCAGCTCCTGAGAGTCAACTGAACTACTTAGGCATCTCACAACTTTCAAGATCTTTCACAAAGATCTTCCTGGCACAGACTTCCTAGCGCCCTTCCTTCGTTGAGAAAGAAACACCGATGCCTTGAAAATACACTTAGAAATTGTAAATCCGGGAACAGCACCTTTAAAGCAAAGGGAGAGTCTTTCCAGGTGAAATCTCAAAATAGAAATTACATGGGACATACTTAAGGAGGTGGTTCTGGCAGTTATGGAAATATGTAGTGTTGACAGCAAAACACTGGGGATTCAGCACTTAAAATCTCGGTAGGAGAAAGATACATACAAATAAAACATACAAATCAATAGAGTCTCTACAAAAAGAGGGAAATGTAGAAAAATACATACAGTCTTTGTCTAAACTGCTTCTTTTCTATGGCTAGACTGTGGTAATCTCTACTGCCATCAATTAAAACCTCCACTTTCACAAGCAGTGTTTAAAGGAAATGCAAACAATAGGCACAATTAGAAAAATTAATCGAAGTTAAAACATAATTTTTGCTGCCAAGTTACTTGTACATCTGTGCCATCACTTCTTAAAATTGAGTCTGTTTTAAGACAATATGCAAACTTAACTACAGGTAAGATACCCTCTCACTTCAAAAAGCTCCTTTCTTACAACAAAGTACAGCACTGAAGAAGGAAATATGCAATCTTTTGCATTATAAATATCCATATTAATGCACACAGCATATTCACACCAACAGAGCTGAAGATGCCTTACAAACACAGGTATTTAGAAACTGTCTATAAAACCACTGCAGTGTTTTAGGACTTAGCAGTGGTTTGACAATTCTTTCTCCATGTTCAATAAATATATTCTGCTCATTTGAAAACTTAACAAGTGCTTACAAAATGGGTGAAGTATCTAAACCAAATCTTTAGATTGAAGCAATATAGGCATTCAATTATTTACTATAGTCAGACCTAAGTATTAAGCCTAAAAAATTCCCCATATAAATATATATTTATTAATTAAAAATATGCATATCTTCTAATTTCAAAAAGGTATACCTGTGACTAACTTTTCAGAAAGACATATTTTAAAGTGAAAGAAAAAAGTAATTAATTATCTGAAAAAAACTTTCCTCTCAAGAAATTTAAGGAATTAAAAAAAAAAATACAGTCTCTGGCCTCTCTCTCTCTCTCTCTCTCTCTCAGAACTTCAGTATTATTTCAATAAACATTGAGAAAGCTGGTATTTAGTTCTCTCTGACATCAGAAGCTACACTACAGACACGACAACACTTGTATACTTTTACTACGCAACACAAAAATGAATGGATGAATAAACCATCTGTAAAATATGTCAGGCTAGTAACATCCACATAGACTGAAGCCCTCTTCTCCATACAGAACAAGCACAGTGTACAACTACAATACAAGCTTCTTCTCAAACTCTGTCTCCCCATACACTCCAGCTATACTCTGGAAGCAATAAGAGCAGTACTTTCTCAATAACCAGGAACTACATTGCTGATAACAGTAATTCAGCTCTGTATTTGTAACATCTGAACAGAAATAAGCCTCATCAACAAGTGGGAGGGGAAGCGGGAAGATAATGAGAGAAAGAAAATGCAGCTGCAAACGGGGGGGTAAACTGCAGGAGGAGGTTGTACAGCGATGCACACCCATCTGTCGTCTGACGGTGTCAGGGGATTTAGAAAGAGCAGATCAGAGAAACTCCTTGGGAAAAGCTTCACAAAGGGAATGAGGGACATTCCAGAGCTGTATAAAAAAATAATGCACAAAAATCCCCAGACAACCAATATTTTTTCTTTGACTTTCTTTGATAATCTACACAGAGGGCATTTAAAATAAAAAAAAATACTTGTTGGACTGTCTCTGGCATGATACACTCCACTAGCACTCCTTAATCAAGTGTATTGTCCTTTTTCACACTATGACTTGCTCTGGACCTATTTCTTTTCTGACTTTTTTTTTTAAAATTCTGGCCCCCATTTTCATGAATGTTAATGGTCACAAAACATATTGAGAGTGACAAGACAGTAAACATCACTGTCTTGTCAAGGCTGTTGCACTTGGACTGCAACGTGGATGATCATCCAAAGGCTGGTATGTGAGTTCAAATTATAAGGTCACTCCAAAATCAACATTTTCCAAAACCAACCTCTGAAATAAAAACCTAACATCTAGAGTACTTAATAATAATTTCTATTCCTATTCCAGCATTTCAAAGAACAAAAGTCATTAAACAGAGTATATTGTCAAATGTGGCAGTAGATGCTGGTACAATGAATGCATGGGGAAAAACACCCCATTCCCTAACATGACATGTATAGGTGAGATACTCATAGAAGAGGACAGACGAAGAGTCAGCCTAAAAAAGCACAGAGATTTGATAACTAATCAGAGACAGAAACTCATATGAGAGTCACAACTATCTCTGCAGGCTGTGAAAGACAGAATTAAATTGGCTTAATGCTATATTCAAAAATTAATTTAATTAGCTGACATTAAGCAGGATAAGTTTGCAGTACCATGTTGCTCTGACAAGCTGTCTCCAGAAGGGTAAGTGGAAGGTAAAATCTTACTTTTCAGATTGAGATTATGGCCATGCACTGAGGCAAAAGGTAATAGGACGTCTGCTGAGGGCATCTTGAAGTTGGTGCTGGACATTTCACCTCACACTGTAAAAGGGTGGTATGTGATCAATGAGTCAGAACGCAAGTTTCAGATTCTGCACATTTATTCATATGGCTGTGCAGCTTCATCTCTTTCTGATGCTGCCACTTACAAGAAGAGAACTTCAGTATAACTTCTGCCAGGAGATTATTTTCTCCAGCTTCTCTCAGTCAGAGTGGGCCCCTGAAAAGACTACAATACACTAGATGCAATTTATTTATTTTTGTTTATATGACAGCACATTGGTCTTTATTTGGAAAAACAACATCTGTGCGGGAGGCAGCGTCTGTGCCAACCTGGCAGGCTGCCTGATCTGCCAGCTGCTGTGCACCTATTGTCTCTTTTACAGGGGCACTCTCGGCACCCCTACTCTACTCCCAGCATCTACCAAGACTTCTACCTTCTTCTCTATATGGCATAAAACTTACACATCATAGTGCAGCCTGGACGTGGAGTGGCAGCGGTTGACAGAGAATGAAATAGACAGAAACTATGTACATAATTTGGAGGCAGATAGTAACAACTGAAGAACTGATGGTAAAATGCATAGGAAATCCAAATTATGTGTTCTCTCAAGGAAACCTTGAAGGAAATGAGACTTGAGAAGTCCCAACTTCCCATGCCCCCTTCTACTTAATGATAAATTTTGTTCTAGGGAAAGGTATCTTACTGTCAGCGCTAGAAGTTCTGCTTAATTGCAAAGCAGGTGCATGCATCCCAGGCCATGACACAGAAGCTACTGTTCACATCAATTATATGAATGTCTCAGCTCTGTCACACCAGAACCAAGCCATATTTACCAGGCAAGACAGAGTGGGTTTGGCCAATCCACTAGTAAGTAACCAAGGAGGTGTTTCTCCATCATATAGAATCATAGAATCACCAGGTTTGAAAAGACCTCTTGGACCATCGAGTCCAACCATTCCTATCTGCCACTAAACAATGTTCCTGAGCACCTCATCCACCTGTCTTTTAAATACCTCCAGGGATGGGGACTCAACCACCTCTTCCCTGCCCCAGTGCCCAATGACTGCCCTGCAGCCTGCCCCAGTGCCCAATGACCCTTTCTGTGAAAATTTTTTTCCTCATATCCATTCTGAACCTCCCCTGGCAGAGTCTGAGGCCATTCCCCCTTGTCCTGTCCCCTGTGACTTCGGAGAGGAGGTCAGCATCCTCCTCTCTACAACCTCCTTTCAAGTAGCTGTAGAGAGCAATACGGTCTCCCCTCAGCCTCCTCTTCTCAAGGCTAAACAACATGACACACCTGCACAGCAATATAAGCTCTCAGTTCAGGTTGGCAGCCCCTTCTTCGTCCCCTGCCTCCTCTCACCAGGACCGTATTTAGACTGTGTGACATGGAGTAGTGGTTCACAGATTTTAAGGGCAAGCACAACACACCACAAGCCCTTCTCTGGCACCACATTAATCACCTTACTTTAATGACTACTTCTTCTGATAAACCCCTCAGCATACCTAACCATCCTCTCCAGCAGCTGCATCTGGAGCAATAAATTATATGTGCCCTTTCCCATGCCCTGCCACTGTGTAATCCACCAGCAGAAACAAAGCCACCGAGAACACTAGCTATAAATTAGGGGTGGAAACCAGCAGGGTACAAGAGACCCTAGTTTTACTAGCCATTTGATGGGTGACCTTGAATTTCTCAGTCTATGTTTTCTCAAACTTACAGAGAATAACAGGAGATTATTTAAACTATAATGAGAACCATGCACAGATACAAGATACTACTTATTATTGGTACGTAACTATAGCACCTATACATGACTACACATAAGAAGCCTTTAACTAAACAAACACAGCTACAAACAGAGAACATATGATTTTGTAGTATTAATTCTTAATTATTTCATTCCCTTCCAGGAAATTCAAGTCCACTGCTGAGCACAAATAAAGACACAAGATACTTATGATAAGAAAAGCAAAACAATGGCCTGACATGACCTAATGAAATCACAGGATACTATCTCCCTAGGGTAGAAATCTCCTTATTCCAAAACTTCCTTTCAAGTGCCCTGAATGCATTACTAGACAAAGAAACAAGAAACTCACTTTCGCAAGGCAGTAACATTTTTTAAAAAGGCGACATCTGACATCATACCATAAATCTTCTCCCAAATCGATGTGTTTTATGTCAGATAGGACCTTTACACTTCAGAATAAAGCAAAATTAAGTCTGAATCACAACACAAAGATACATGTAATAAACTTTAAATATGTCAAATGCTCCACTGGAAAAAGGCTCACTGAAAGTTTAACACGGAGCTGAAGGCTCACACAGTACTGTAAGACTGACCTCTGGGCTGCTAAGAGATGTACAGTGCTGGGAGTGCCACCAAGTTGCAGGACTTGAGAAACAGACTGAGCTTTTAGCTGCCACAGATTTCATATCTGAGCATGGAGGGCATCTCATAATCTGTCTCTGTCTTTGATCCCTGTGATAACATTTCTTTCCCCTTACATTTATCTATCAGATACTCACATTCTAAATCCAGGGTGTCTGTAGATGTAAAACAAGGAAGCCTACATGTTCATAGAAACCTTCAGATATTACCACAAGGGACAATAATAGTAATGATAACTAAAAATCAATTATATCACACAATTCCAACATTTTACCACTTGCACGCAGCTCCCTATCTGGAAAGTACTCGTACTCTCAAAGGAATAATTTCTGCCTTCCATCCATGATATCTTTTGTAGTCTTGTTTCCTACATTTAGAAAAAAAAACTACAGTCATACACTGTGCCTAATGACACACTTTTATCTACCTGTCTTCCCCTAACAATTTCTCGAAAGACATTTAACAAAGAGGTGGTAATCTCAGAACTACTTTGTTGCCCGAAGCTTCTTCAGATTCCAACTTGTGCTCAAATAGACAAAAGAGAGATGATCAGTGTCCACATTAGGGGAAAAACCTTCTATGTTGACTCATAAGACAGAACAGAATTTGCAAATGAAATACATGTACAGAGATGCAAAACACTGAAACGCTTAAGTTCACAACTGCAGGTGCACCCATATGGCTAAATAAAAATGGGAAAGAAAACAAATTTGAGCACTGCAGCACACTGCTGGCTAGCTTGCCTTGTATGTATTTTTGGACCACTCCAGGTACCTCCTCACAAGACAAGTTTGTTGTCAGGAGGGCTGCCTCAGCAGCCTGGATATGACCTAGCCATGCAACACGACTGCCAGTTCCAAGAGTCAGGCCTTTACCTCTTTTTATACAGTAGGTAAAACACAGCCAAGGACTATCCAAAAGCCTGGCACTTAGAGAAAGCTGGGGTTCATGATTTCTACTACATACTGAAAAACTGGAGGCATTTTCTAGTGCATCTGGTGGGTGCAGTGCAGAAGGAGAAGAAAACCAAGGGAGTGGGAAGGCTGGTAAATATACACACATACCACTGCCTCATGGGGATGCCTCACTAACCTGTCCCACTACTCTTCCATCTTTGACGTAAATCTGAATGTTGGTGCCAGAAGCCAAGAAGTACAAAACCACCAACTGGCCAATATCCCTGCTAGAGCTATTTGTGGAGTTGAGCTCTGCTGCCCAGCATGCAGCTGCTTCAGACTGAATGCCCAGTCCTCCCCATGGCCCCTGCCTGCTTCTGTCTCCCTCCACAGTGGGCAATCCCAAACAGTGTCCTTTGAGTCTCATACTATTGCCAAAAAAAATCTACTGCTGCAGGCACAAGTTTGTTTCCTACACAGTCTAGACCCAGTACTCACTATACATTTAAAAACAGTAAACTCTGCATACTTCCAAACTTCAAGCCTTTATATTCATGCAAATCAATAAACAACACATACAGCTTATTTTATAGAAATATATATCACCCAGAAAGACTTGTGAAAACACCAAATGTTGAGGACTGAAATTCAGTAGCAGAAAGGTCCGTGACACCTCTAGGCTTCATTGAAAGTATCAGTTAAATATTTTAGACCACATACTACTGTACCAGAACTCCACAGCTATATTAATTATATCTTCCTTTTTCAGATCTGCCTTATGTCTTTTTTATCCACTGTTTCCAGCAGGGCTTTATCGCAATACCTCCTGCCCATATTCCAACAGCATCGCCACAGGGGTCTTACAAACTGTTTGTCTGATACCGAACGATTTTCATGTACTGTCCTGACAAACAGAGGAAACCAGTGTTGCCCTTTGACCCAAGCATTTAAATTCAGGAGCTAGTAATTCCCTCACCAAAGTCTGAAATCTGTCAGTCATTCTCGGGGGGATTAACCACAGCCCAAATCTTGTCATCACAATCTTTCTATATGAGGAGAAACTTTCCATATCAGAACTTCCTCATTGTGATTCACCTCCATTACCTAATCCCAGAGAGAGACCTCTGTGAGACTGGGAAACTGTGAATGGACATCAATGGAATCTTCTTGGGCCACACATCAACCTGTTAAGGAACTGCTCCTGCCAAACACTTGCCCATTAGGGACCTTCAGTTTCCATGGGGATGGTTTGAAGGGAGGTACCATTCAACTGAATCCTTAGAAACGCTAAATCATTGAAGAGAGACTGGGGTAACACTTGATAGTTAATGTATTGAAAACAGAAGCCCTGGTATGATACGCTGTTTAGTAGATAATTAACCATATCATAGAATCACAGAATCACCAGGTTGGAAGAGACCCACTGGATCATTGAGTCCAACCATTCCCACCAATCTCTAAATCATGTCCCTCAGTACCTTGTTCACCCGCACCTTAAACACCTCCAGGGAAGGCGAGTCATCCACCTCCCTGGGCAGCCTCTGCCAGTGCCCAATGACCCTTTCTGTGAAGAATTTATTTCCTTACGTTGAGCCTTAACTGCCCCTGGTGGAGTGTGAGGCCATTCTCTCTTGTCCTGTCCCCTGTCACTTGGGAGAAGAGGCCAGCTCCCTCCTCTCCACAACCTCCCTTCAGGTTGTTGTAGAGAGCAATAAGGTCTCCCCTCAGCCGCCTCTTCTCTACGCTAAACAACCCCAGCTCTCTCAGTCGCTCCATGTATGATTTGTTCTCCAGCCCCTTCACCAGCTTTGTTGCTCTTCTCTGGACTCACTCCAGAGCCTCAACATCCTTCTTGTGGTGAGGGGCCCAGAACTGAACACAGGATTCCAGGAGCGGCCTCACCAGTGCCGAGTACAGAGGGAGAATAACCACCCTGGACTTGCTGGTCACACCATTTCTGATACAAGCCAGGATGCCATTGGCCTTCTTGGCCACCTGGGCACACTGCTGGCTCATGTTCAGTCGGCTGTCAACCAATACCCCCAGATCCTTCTCCTCCAGGCAGCTTTCCAGCCAGGCTTCTCCTAGTCTGTAGCACTGTTTAGGGCTGTTGTGCCCCAAGTGCAGGACCCGGCATTTGGCTATGTTAAACCTCATGCCACTGGACTCAGCCCAGTGGTCCAGCCAGTTCAAATGCCTTTGCAGAGTCTCCCTACCCTCCAGCAGACTGACACTTCCACTCCGTCTAGTGTTGTCTGCAAACTTGCTAAGGGTACACTCAATGCCTTCATCCAGGTCATTGACAAAGACATTGAACAAGGCTGGACCCAGCACTGAGCCCTAGGGAACCCCACTTGTCACTGGCCTCCAGCTGGATTTAACACCATTTCCCACTGCTCTCTGGGCCCGGCCAGCCAACCAGTTTTCCACTCAGGAGAGTGTGTGCTTATCCAGTCCAGAGGCTGACAGTTTCTGTAGCAGAATGCTATGAGAAACTGTATCATATGTGGTGAAGGATTTTTGTTCTTCATACTGAGAAACAACTGAACAAGATTGGTCACTTCCCAACATGCATGCTGCTCTAATACTGAGCACAAACCGTTAGAGAGGGTTGATGATGAGCAAACATAGGTATCACCACTGAATTTCTCACAAACAGATGTCTATGGCCTAGCAATCAAACCACTGTAAGATGGACAGTTTGTGATCTCTGTCTCACTGGGACAAGGCTACAAAAATCCCATTGCCTGAGTGACTCCCAGGGAGATTTTCTGGGAGGACACAGTGCAGTATTTGAAAAATTCTGAAGCCCTCCATGAGAAGCCACTGTTTTGAAAACAGTGGGAGCAAAGCCAGGAAGATGTAACAGGTGTAAATATACACACATGCACATGCATGCACTCCTGATTACTCTTTACAGTTGCAAACAAAAACTTGCAAACCTGGAAGAATATGAAATGGTCCCTCTAGTTCTGTCACAAATGGCTGTTTAGCAAAAATGTAGCAACAAAACTAAAATAAATAAGTGAACTTCACAGCTGCCTTGTGTTAAAGCAGTGTATCTACCAAAAACTATGGCTGTGCTGCTGTCCCTGCAACACAGAAAAGTGGGATCAGTGGCAGGTAAATTATAATCAGCAGCACAGGAATTATAATCTTATTTTGCTTTGAATTTTTTTAAAAAAATTGTTACATTTTGTAACACACATCACATATTTGTGTTGCAAAATATATTGAAACACATACTGATACTTCAAATATACTAACCATGTGACAAAAAATATGAAGAAAAAACTTTTAAAGTAATTTATTACTTATTCCCATATTTGGCAACAAAAAACTGTTAATCAATTTATTTATTTAATACTATCAAAAGCATTATATTTTAAAGGCAGTCCTTTCTTGCCACTACCAGTTTGTAGCATCCTGCTTTAACTTCTGCAGTTTAGGCAACTTGGAGTTTCACTGGTTGGTGGGAGTAAAAGATTTGAGTAGCTAGAAATAAGTGCAACTACAAGAAATGGTTTGTAGTTGAAAGATAGATGACAGCAGGATGGAACACACAACTAGAATATTTTAGAAATCTAAAATTTTTCTTCCTATTGATGTAATGTGGACAACAGATGGGTTTTTAAATGCAGCTCTTGGTGCAACTTTGCATGTGAGAAGGAAAATAATTCGGAGTTCATGAGAACAGGAGCAGATTGTTCTGTGGATCCAGTCGGTGTCATTCTAGAGCCTTAAACTCTCCTGCAAAATACTGTAAGCAGAACAGTCTCAAAACCCCCTAAGCTGGCTTCAGCTCAATAAGCCATTTCTATTCACAAAGTATATAAGTACCTACCTAACTTCAGGAGTACATGTAGAACCCAGTGCTTTCACTACAACTTAGGAGTCTGACAAAACTGAAGTTGCACTTAGGGGTTTTGTTAAGCAAGCACCAGAGATATCTGGTAGATATTCACAGGCTTCTCTTTTACCAGGTCTGTGTGCTACATTTTCCACCTGCCATAGCATTTTCTTTACTTGCTAAGCAATGTGCTCACCAGACTTGCAAAGATGGGCCTTGCTGCATGTAGAAGGCATCCAAGCAACAAAGGCACCAGGCAGAGGACAAGCCAAGCAGAAAAGGTTGCAAACAGGCAGGACATGCTCCTGAGCACACCAGAAGCATCACTGACAACACAGAGGAAAACAAGACCAGCAAGATCAGAAGCATTAGTTTAACTATTTTACTTACTTTAATTTTTCCTGTTTAAGCCTTAAAGTAGCAAACAGAGTAAAACAAAACCAAAAACAAATAAGCAAGAACTGTGGGAGAGAGAAGCCAAGGCCACTGGTGCTCTGCTTTCTCTTACTGGTGAAGTCCAAGTCTGATCCAGGCAGCTGGGAGCAGCAGGGCATCAAAGTCCCCTGGCATCACCCACTCTCAAACTCCTAAGTATATTTGTGAGAGAATATGGACTCTGTGCATGTAGCAATTATGACAAATATTTTCTTAGAAACGTCCATTGATGAGACAGGTGTTCTGCTAAAGACTGGACTTGGTAAATGTTATGTGCACAGCGTAAAACTCACCCTATCTGTGACTCTCCTGAACACTCCTCCGATTTCCCCACAGAGATACGTGCAGCTCAGTTGCAACTTCCTGGGTCAAGAGATAAACCAGAGCAACTCTCTTCAGACACAGAGGGTCAGATATCACCTGGTGTAAATCAGGTTGGCTTTGGGGCTGTTGAGCTGACTCTTGCCTCCAGAAGGTTCAGCACAGGCCAAGCCGAGAACATCCCCTCAGGCACTCTCCTGGTTTAGGAAGCTGTATAGACCCCAAAACATTCTGTAGTGTTCCCAAGAGCTATCTTAAGCAAGACTTTACTCAGGCCAGCTACCCTTTGAACTGCCCAGGTACTTCAAAATGCAGATTTTATGAAGTTGCATAAAGCCTCAGTAAAACCAGTTCTGCATTGACCACATGCACCTGCTCAACAGCAGAAGTATCTTGCCCCTCCACTCTGCAAAGCTGCTACTCACTCTAACACTCACTGCAATACAATGTCTTACGTTATACATTTCCACCTTGAATTTTACGACTCTGTTTGGGAAGGAAATTTAAACTTTTATCTTCTAAACATAGCATTTAATATCTGGATCCAGGTCTACACATGCTGCCTATCTCTAATGCCTTAGCTGCTGACTGCACCTTAATCAGGTTATTTTCGCTCGTAAGTAAAGGAGACAGAATTGGACTCCAAAGCAGTGGCCTAGCCTTACTTTTGTGATAACTTGTATGATCTTTAATAGCATAAACACTATGCATATGAGCATGGTTGCAACTATCGATAACTCTGAGAATAGCATCTTAAACATGGACACACATACTAAAAAAATCAAGGTTCAAATCCTGCCATCAGTTTTAGCACAAAACTCCTTCTGGCTCCCTATGGATCATCAGCAGAATACAGCATCTGTCTACAGGGCATCTCTGCAAAATAAGGAAGTGGAACTGAAATAAAGAGAATACTGCACAACAATGGTACTTCAGTGCCTAACTCATATTTATGAATATAACTCACATGAAAATCAGTGTAAGGTGCTGTGAATCTTACCCCAAACTCATGCAGCAGAACCAGGAATTGAATGTATGGGTGTGAAATCCCCACCTAGCCCGCAAGTCACTGGACTGTATTTCCTCAAGTGAAGAATTACAGTAAATATGTCAAGTCAGCTGTATACAGTCAAGCTTGTGAAATCACACATCATAGAGAGTAAAACATGCCATCATAAACTAAAAGGTGTGTTCCAGACATATGACACTTCATCTCTAGTTTTTACCTAAATCATTCAAATTCCAAGCACAAACGCATGAATTAAACGCAGTTTTACAAGTGAAATCAAATGTAAATTGTGGCAAGGAGTGTTATTCTAGCTTTCAGAGTAGCTTTAAAAAATCATTATAAAAAAATCTTATTACTGTTTGAATGTACAAGAATGACACCTCAACAAAACTCCTTTCTCACTAGTTCAGTCAGAAACCTTACCCCAGGACACCAGCAAAACTGGCTTGCTGCAGAAGGAACTGAACTGGCACAACCACAGCAGTAAGGACTTGAATCTACAAGCACTGTACTGTGGAAAGCAACTGCTCAAGCAAACAAGCTCCATGCAGAAAACCAACTCTATCACACCTAACTTAAAAAAACCAAATTCCATTCACAAAGGGAAGTTTCATTACAAACATCCCCGAAGTCTGAGTAGGTTCAAAGCCAGGGTCAACTGAGGTAAGAAATAGAGCATACACATATCTGGATGGTGAAACAAGTTCTCTAAAATAAGAAATGTGCTGTATTGGTGCTTCCAAAGAAACACATACCGCAGCAACACAACTAGAGTGTTGAACTCACGTTGGTAAGAGTCACAGTGCATTCAACCCACCTCCATGGCTATCTTGCCTATGACTGTACAAAGGTTTTTTTCTTCTTAACCCCACAAACAGTGAAGCCATCATGACCTGTCATCTGCCTCTCCCCACAGCAGTGGCACATTCACACAGGACAGGCTGTGGAGTAGGATGCCTGCAACATGCACAACTACAAGGATCGGGCAAACACTTCCCAGTGAAATCCACACTAAAATCCATTCCTGTGACAAGAAGGTGAGACCACGGACCTGCTCATTTTGTGTGTTATGCAAAGTTCAGTATTTCCAAGGCTCTGATTTCACATGTGAACAATGACTTTAGGGAAGCTACAAAATGTTTGTGTTTCAGCAGCACAACTCATAGAAAGCATGGCCCTTGCACAGGTCTGGAGACCAAACCAAAGCACATTGTGAAACCAGAGTTAAGAGAAGTTAAGCCTGCGATAAAGAAAAGATTCTATTCAAAATCTCCCATTTTACTCCATTTAGACTAAAACATTGTTTTTATCAGTCTAACTGTACATTTGTTTTTTTCCTTGAAAAAAATGCTTCAATCTGCTAAGAAATGTCTTCTTGCAGATGGACTGGCAATGAAATACAAATAGAACATTAAAAATGAAAAATGCAATACACAGTGTATTTTTTCCTTTACTTTTTTTAATCTTAATTTGCACCTAGTCATTTTCATGCCAAGCATCTCAAGTGTAAATTATTACTGTAAATTAAATTTCACCCTTTTTTTAACCAGCAAAAATGGTGAAACTGAGTTTGTAATTATTTCAAGTTTTGCTGCAATACAGCAACAACTTCATAACCTGAAGACACTCCAGGGTTTGAATGGACAAGATATATGGGCTTTTAACAAAAGCAAGGAAAATGGAACAACTGTGTACTGCAACCTCAAGGGCAAAAGGCTCTGCAGAGCCTTTTGACCATGACTGTTAACCTCTGAAGATCTATTCAAGGATCTCAGGATGAAATGACTTCTAAGCAAGTCACTGCCCCCCCTCCTCCAGATACATTCCTTCCCTGCCCGTGTCATTAATGCAAGTCATGGCAATTACTTCCTTTCAGCTTGTAGCCATGTGCTCACTCTACCTGGCTCACTCAGATCACACTGATTTCAACAGAAAATCCACCTGAAATCAAGGTCAGCCCATACCTCCCATGGCATATGATGAACAGCCCTCACTCCTCCCAAGCAGCAAGCCCAGCAGCCCCTGCCATGGCTTTAGCCTGTGCCTGTACAGACACGACCCACTCCCCAGCAGCCCTCAGCCCACTCCTTTTCATCCCCCAGCAAAGATCTGTGACAAAGGCTCACACCAATGTAATGCAGCAGGCAGTCACAACAACCCTCTCTGCAGCCATGCCCATCTCATAGACTCGACTAAAACACGGGTTGACAACTCCCATGGGCTCCACGGCGTTCCCTCCTGCCCTCTCAGCCTTAGAATCTTGGCTTTTAACAAAACCACGAGTACTTCTCATCCAAGAAAGTAAGGGAAATTAAAGTAAAAGACATTCTAACCTTCCTAACAAACCATATTGGAAAATTGCACCCATGCTACAAGTGCTAGTATGCATAAAAATTCAGACTATTTTATAAAACACTCCTACCTAATATTCATCTGCATTAAGAAAATCAAGAAGTTGCAGAAAGGACATAACTATTAGCTAGACAAAAAACAGTAGAGTCGAATTCTGGAGCTGACGCAAACAGAAAGCATTTGATGAACTCTGTATTTTTGTTATTATCTTGCAGAAAAAGGAAGAGCTCTTTCTTCATGTATAAGATCTTGGCATCCTTAAGTGCCATTACTTAGATCCCCAGCTCTAGGCTTCTGTTGCTCTAAGAGTAACGCATTACTACACAAAACTAATTCAATTCAGTACAATAAGCAAAAATTCTCCTGAAGACCAAAATGTAAGTTTTCATAAAAATCAAGGCCCTTCTGGAGGATGACAGCCCTAGAGAAATCCTGTATTTGTTTGGAAAATAGGGACATAATGAGAGCAACGTGGCCCACTTCCTTATAGTGCCTTTTCAACATCCCGTGGCCACGACCTGAATGGCCTCCTGTGTGAGAAAATGCATGTTTCCATCTGTGCATGTTCATCTCTTCTTCTCTATGCTGAGATGATCAGCAATGGTGCAAGTTACAGAAGTAGCTCACAGATGTAACTGCTTCTCATTATAACATCTCAGCTGTTGTCTCTACTAAAGCATAACTAGCCACTGTGTACATATGCACTTATGGCAGTGTACAAGAAGACTGTAAATATCAGCACTCATTTATTAATATTTTATGTTAATAACAAAAAACCCCAACAACTCAAAAATAAAGTAGGTAATAACCCAACAGCACAGTTTACAGCTATCACATATATAGATTAAAGGAAGAAAAAATACATAATTATTCAGTCAAAATGAGAGGGACAGTTTAAAGTGGAATTTAGGAGCACTAAATCATTCCTTTTCCTAAAATTTATTATTCCCACTCCTTTCCTAAAGACCTGTTATTCTAATGACTTGATTTCCTAATATTACTATTTAATGTTTGTATCCACTCCACCAAAGAATAAGGTCATCCCAGGCTTAACAACTCAGCATGACTTTGAAGATCAAAACTGAGTAACAGCAGAGAAAACTGCCAAGGAAATATTATTAAAGGAAGATTTAATTTAAAATCAATTGCATTTATACTAATGCATTCATGTAACTACTTGCTTCCCCTTTTCTATAAAGTGGCTGTAAAGTCTCTTGAGACGGAGGACTGTTGTAGTATATAGTTGCTTAATGATCCTATAGGGCATATTTAGAAGATGAAAAGAGATTTATATAACATTTTATGGTGGCAATCACAGGTCATCAAGTTATTTTATTTTGCATGTGAAATCAGTACCATTTAAGAGACTTTTCCCATTTTTCGTTCTGCAATGCTTTTCCAAAGGAAAAACTTAAATCCACAGGGGCAGGGGGGAGTGGAGAGGAATGGTGGAGTGGGGTGGAATTTGGCATGCACATATACAAAACCCTCCAAGGACTGCACACGCCTGAGCAAATTCACTTCTCTGTCTGTTAAACATTCCCATCTGAGACTTTGCTTCAAGACACATCCTCATAAGGAATAGCTGGACCTTGTCTGCATGGCTGACAGAACCAACACACGGTATTTAATTTCAAAACCCAGGCATATCCTATTCCACTAAAGGCTGAGTGCTGTAATTTCTCTGCCTATCTTGCTTTTCCCTGCTTGCAAGCATCTCGTCATGCAAAATTCGTGTTACATAACTCCAGCTTGTTAAAAACAAGTCATTTAGCTAGGTAGTGCGATAGATTAATGAGGTAAACCCAGAACTTGCCTATTACAGAACGCAGACAAAAGCTGCTCCTCAAGTAATATCCCTATGCAACATTAAACAACTGCATCAGCACTGTTTACACTCAAATTTAATTAAATTAAATCTTTCAAATTCAAGATACTCTACTCCAGACAACTCAGTGCCTCTTCTCACACCACAATATGCAAACTTCCCAGTGCATATGCATTTTATTTTTTAAGAGTGACCCGCCTCCCCCATCATCAGAGAACGACAGTTGAATATTGAACCAATTCATTTCACTTGCAAGAACACTGTATTGCTTTAATGTTTTGGCTGACTTTGATGAGGCAAAATCCTCCTCCCTGAGTTAGCTGCAAAATGCTTGTGTTTCTCAATAACCATTCTTACTCATATCCCTGTTTTGATTACAAAGTGTAAAAGCAGCAGCCGGAGAGGGTTAAACAGGTTTCCTGTCGATGCTCTGCAAGAAGCAAGCTTCTGTATTCCAGCAAGGCAAAGAAATCTGTTCAGGCCCAGTATATTCAGCATTATTCAGCACTATTGGGACTGTATTCCAAGATCCCTCACGATGCCCACCTGACACTGTGTCCTCTATATTATGCAAGTGATGTAGTCTCCCCAAGGCAAATCATCACCTGACCATCCTGCTCTTTGCAGCTGAGCTGTATCCAGTGACATGCTCTGTGGAGCGAACCATTGCCACATAACTGTATTCTCTTCTCAGTCACTTCTCCAGGGAAGAAAAAAGAAATTTAAAAAAAATAAAAAATAAAAAATCAAATTGCTTGTATTTCTGGCATCATCACCACAGCAGAGCAGTAGGGAGGTGACTGGTTGCCCCAGCGAGGAGGCAGCAGCAATGGGTGCCCTTGTGCAAGCACGGGCTGGCTGCCGAGCCCAGACCTGAAACTAGGTCTCAGCCTGCTCCACTGCAGGGGAAGGGAGGGGGGAAAATTTTAGAAAAAAAAAAAAAGCAGCACTTTCTCAGAGCAGGAAGAAGGGGAGGCCACGAGCGTTTCCTGTTGTGCAGCTGAAACAAGCAAAGACGTCATTACATTTACACTCCCTCAGGGTGTCAGCAGATTGAGGGCCAAAGTTCAGTCATTTCCAACCCACTGCAAGGAGGGAGGTTTTGGAGGAGAAACCAGCAGTGGCTTTATTGCTAACAGCATTCTCTGCACTTGCATAGCAAAACAGCTCAGCAGCGTGTTACCAGGCTCAGCTGCAAAGGATCATATGTGACTAGAAACAATATTTGCGCAGAAGCCGTGCTGCTCTTATTTTTCTTGTACAGCTTGTGTAAGAATATTACCAGAATACAGAAATGCACTAAGCTCTCATTACAGCCCATACTTCTACAAGCATCTGGAAATCAAACCTTACGTATTTATTGATCCCATGGAGTAAAACAAGTTTTGTGAATGCATTTGGGGCAAAACTGGAGCGTAGAACTATAGGATTCCCTTGTCAGATGTTGCTGACAGCCCAGCAAATACAGATGCTTCTTTTAAATTTCGCCCCTGTCTTTCTGAAGCAAATAAGGGACCAGCTTAAAGGAGAGGGTGAAGGCACAGGAGTTTACATATAGTGGCATGTGGGAGTTCAGCATTCAGTAACTGATTGTCTCACCGGCTGTCCATCTGAGCCTAGGTAAATCATTAGTATACTTACCCAGCAAGTGCAAGGAGTACCTGGATTGCAGTCCTACCCACCATTACTAACTTCTTAAATTAAACATTAAAAAGAGGGTTTTTAAAGGAAAGCATAGTTAAGAATCCAAATGAGACCATCTGTCAGGTTTCAGAGCCTCCACCACTAGAAGTTGTGAAGACCAATCTGAGCAACCACATAAAGGAAATGGTTTGGTTATAGCTGATCCTCCCCTGAGGCAGGGGGATGCACAGGCTTATGGTACATTCTCACTCATGAGACACATTCTAGACCCATTTTCATTAGTCTCTGAACAATATGTCAGAATATAGTGATAAATACAGTCATTCTACAATAAGCATGTCCTAGGAACAAACTCTAGTGTCTGGAGCGCTAGACTTTTCCTCTGCAACTGAATGAGACAGATTGGGTAGCAGTGCTCCACTTGATAGAAGCTGATTTTCAAATAGCAGTACTTAATTCAACAAACCTCAATGAAAAAGGTTACAAGGGGTTTGGAAAATGCTCTTCCAGATTCTCATTTCATGCTACCATCACTTGCTGGAAAGGAGTATTTTTGCCATGATTCTGCCACAACCACCCTGTGGTCACACCAGGAACTGAAGCCAGACTTTCAGCCCTGGTAAGTCAGAGTATTAGAGCTGCAACTGGGAAACCACCACTCTGTCTCTTGGAGTCACAATAAATCACATCTTTCCTGGGATGTATGTAATGCCACTGACTTATCAAACCTGCTCATTTTGCTAGAAGAACAAAGATAATATTTGTAATTATTTATTAACTAAGGGTTTGGGATATACTGTTAAAAACATTCTTCTACAAGCATATGAGTTGACTTCTTTGTTTTCTATCCTTTCCTTTAGGGATATATTTTTCAAAGACCATTTATGTTGAAGATTTACTGCCCAGTTAGCAAGAAGAAACCTCTACTGCTGCTTCTTCTGATACGAGCTTGAAGACTTAATCCTGAAGGTTGTCAGTCTGGCATTAATAATCAGGACTCTCTTCTATATAAAAAAGGCAGACAAATGAGTCTCTGGTGTTGACAATGACTTACAGTACACAATCTGAGGAAGAAAATTTGAATTTAACTCTGCATCTAATCAAAGAAGCATTAACTTTAGCAAAGACACTCTGGATTACTTCAATCAGAGTAAAGTGATCAGAATGTGACCCTTAAAAATGCAGGTACTGGATCAGAATCTGGCTCGTATCATACAGAGCAATGGGTGTATGTAGTGAAATTCTCCTAAGAGAAGGAAAAAGGGGATGAAACCTTCAGAGTACTGTAAGAATGTTTCCACTGTGCACAGCATCCTAAACAACACGTAAGGGAGACATTTGATCTTCTGAAATTTGACCATGAAGTACCACACTTACTCAGAATAAGCTTTGTCAACTATTTTTAGCTCCATATCCGAAGAGTAAAAAAATGCACCCACTATTTAGACTTTTGACCATACTGAGACAACTGCTGCATGTCACAACTGCAGCACACAATCACACTTTGTAACTACCCAGCACAAGCACATGCCATCACAATAGGCATTTTTCATACATATATGGCTGCCTCTTCCAATACAATGTCTGTTAAAGAACAGAAAATATAATAAGGAAAAGCAGTGTTTCCACACACCCATTCATATCCTCAGAGTTAATCTTCAGGTAATTACATCTTACTGTTCCATTAGCTGAAGAATGGTATTAAACCATCTCTACCATGGTCTGAGGCAATAAAGTGCCATATGTTCTCTGCAGTACCCTTTGCATCCAAATATGACCCTAATATTTTTTAAAAGAGCCCTATCTGTTGTCCTTGTTCTTTTTCATTTAAAGCTTGAAATTTAAAACAAAGGGACAGATGTAAGCTGTGACCTGGCCTCACTGTCAGTGCCTTTGGTATGCTGATGAAAACACATGCTTTTCCACTCCAAAATAGGAGTTAGCTGCAGTTAAGTACAAATACATATGGAAAACAACTCTTAAACAAAGTTGGCTACCTACAAAATATTTAACACCTTTACAGACTCCCACAGACTCAGCTGTATTTTTACTCTTTATGACCCATCTGTGTCATATTTTGAACAAAGCCACTATATTGTATCACTCAGGAATTTCAACTATATACAAGGCTTTTATAATTCTTTCACTTCCATTTGAAGGAACGTTTAAGAAATGCAAGTGGAAACGCCATGGTCTTGGTATTTTTTGTTGAACTGTCTCATTACTAAGAGAATTCTCTCAAGCAATCCTATAAACAGATAATTAAACTATCCTATGCCACTTTCATGGGGAAAACAAGGCAAGTAAAGATTACACTATCCAATCTGCTGAACACCTGATAGCAGGCAATTAGTTATCCTCAAAATACACGTGGCAGAAAACAGCTGGGGGAGCTTCGTTTTCTATTAACTCTTAACCTGGTACCCAGCCTACATATGGCAGTACACAGGATGCAGACTGCCCACCACTGAAAGGCACAATCCAACCACCAGTGAAGTGGCAGCAATTTCTTCAGAAATTTCTTAGGTACCTTCCATCATCTGGCTTCTCATCTACCACCCTTAGCTGTTCCGTGTCATGCTCTCCTGCCCCAGTAGGACTTGCCACCAGCAGTGGTCTCTTTTCCCCCTGTACCTCAGGGGCTTGACAGACAGGTGGATACACAGACTCCCATCCAGAAGCTACCGGACAAACATTACATTGCATAGAGTAAAAAATGACTGCAATTATGTGGTAAGGATTGAGCTTAGGATTAAAATATAAACCTTAAATTTCAAGTAGGATGATCCCATACATTGCAGATGTGTGCAAATGTGTGTATGGTGTGTGTATAAATACACACATGCATATACTTATATATGTGTAAGTGTGTATATATAGTGACATACATGCATGTGATTGTAACTATCTTTTAAAAGTAACAACTTACGGGTGATTCTTTGCACAAGGAAGCTAAGCAAGGGAAGAGGCAAGCCCTTATTTTGGGGCTTCCTAAATTTCATTTAAAATATCTGATCAAGACAAAGCAGATCTGAAATGCAGGTTTAGGAACCTGCAGTTCTCAAAAAAAGGTAACCTAATTTCAAGAAGCCAAAAGCAATTGCTAAGCTATTTAGTGAAATTGTTTTCATGGAAACAATGAGAAAACACTATAAAAATGTTAAAAATATTAAATCAACTTGACTGCTTCTGTATCTCATGAATTCAACAAGATCCTAGGCAACAATAATATTTAGAATAAATATTTTTCTTATGGGAATAGCATTTTCACTCCAATTGACCAGATGATATCAATTAGAAAAAACAAAGATTAGATACAGAAAACACTTCTACTAACTTAAAAATGAAACTGTGCTCCAGTGTGTACAAAGCTTGTTTAAGACAACATTTACTTTTCATTTCAAAGATCTTCCTTGATAGGCTTCTTTTCCCCTTACACGGTTATAAACTAATTTCAATCCAAATTATGAAAATCAGTTTACTAAAACTTCAGAAAGCACACACTACACACTGCCCTCAAAATACTGCACACAGACACAAAGAGTAATACATTAAAGGTAAATTCAATACAGATTCCAAATCCTGTGCTTATGCTATATGTTTTCTTTAAAAAAAAAAAAAAAAAAAGACGATGACGGGAAATAAATAAATAAAAGTCAGTGATACAAAAATACAGTAACTTTCTACGTAATATACCATCTGTTCCACCAGAAAACCATGCTGCACCAAGCCACAGGGGCTAGAGCTATGAAAAGCCCTTGTAGAAGAGCCAAGCACTGTAATGAGCAGTTTGAGAAGCTGTGGAAAACTGTACCAGCCTCCACAGTGAGAAGGTAGATATACTCAGCAGAAACTCACCATCCCTCCATCCCACAGGCTGGGGGGACCTGGGCTGCCAGGGAGCTCTGAGAGCTCCCTGGATATTGCAAACCCAGGGTCAGAGACTTACAGCATACCAGTAAAGCTGGGTAGTGCTCAGGAGAAAGTGCTAGTTGTTTGAGGTTGCAGTGCTTTGCCATGGCTTTCTACAGGAAAGTTTTGTCTCCAAAGTTACAAACACAGTAAACTGGATTTCCCCGACTCCTCCACAGACCACACCTTCACTGATGCTGCTCCCTGCTCCTGTACTACAAATCTAGTATCTGCACACAGAACTAGTTTCTGGAATACAGGAATGGGTGCCCTAGTATGCCTGCTGCCTCAGAGGCTCATTAAAAATAGGAGTTGTTGTTGCATGCCAGATGCTTGCTCGCTGCCGTATGCCCTACAGCACATGAAGCATGGGTCTTCCAGCCACTTGGGCAAAGAGGCAAGCAGGAGAGACCCAGATCAAAGAAGTACTAAGGGGTGCCCTGTTATGGTTAGGAAGGGCAATTAAGGTATGCATGCCTCTCCTTCCAGCTGGCAGTCTCACGTACTTAGGATTATGTAGTAAGAATTTACTTCTGCCACTTCTATTATTATTCATTAGGTATGTGTTAAAAAGGTATCCTACCTTTCTAGCCTTTGGTTGCAATATCATACCAAATAAAGGCTTTAGGGCAAGGTTTGACTTCTTTAAACCATGCTTGTAAAGGCTTTGCTTTTGCTGTCTGTCACCATCCCAGAAACAAATGACGGAGTTGTAGAACCCTGGGCAATTAGGAGACCGTACCTGGACTGGAGGGAATTCATGAGCCAACAAATTATCATGGCTCTCACTAATAAAATAATAAACTGTGCAATTACAGTGGGTTGTATACATACCTCAGGGTATGCAGTAAGGCACAAATTTAGCAATGGAATGTTTCCAACAACCAACAACTTAAACAGGCAAGGACTTTATCAAACAATTAGGTTACTCAAGAAATACTTCACTATCTGGTCCTTTTTGCCTGAGGTTATGCATGCTAAAATCATGTCATAAGTCTTTGCCGATCTGCTTCTTCCTCTTCCTTTTTTATTTTGTTTGTAGTATTCAATAAAAGAAAATAACCCATCTCCCTTCTAATTAACCCACCAGGTGCAAGAGTGTTTCAAAATTACATCTAAAAATGGGAAAGTACAGAGAAAAATCCAGTTAGCAGTGATGAGCCAACTTACTTTGGTGCTTCTGGGCTCCGAGTAGAGAACTGGATAGATAAGACGGGATCACATTAGAACCTTGCAAACCTATTGTAAATATTGTTTTCTTCTGTCTTTTTTCTGCTGAACCATACCAGATGCAGGCGGAGAAAAAGTCTTTGAAATCACGCCACTTAAAACACGAAAGTAGTAAACGTCATTAAAAAAAAAATGCCCAAACTGAAATGATATGCAAATTTCCTACATCTTAACAAGCAGTTCCAAACCCAGATAATGTTATTTCACTGGGGAAAGTAGCATACAGTATGCGTATAGTCCAGGCTCCAAGCTCACAAACTCTGCTGGAACTACAATGCCCTCAGGAACTCAGCAAGTTCCTTTCTCAGATAGTATATAACTACCAGAAAAAAAACCACAGCTCTAAGCCATTGTCAGTTCCAACACTTGTACCTAAGACTTCACACATTTTATATTCAAATCACAATGAAAGCACCTTGGGGTAGATATTATCTTTACTTTTTCTTTCCAAATTACCTTATACTATCTGGCAGTGTAACAATCATTTCTGTTGAGAGTGCCTTTTGTTTAATAACTGTCTCTGCCTTAAGTATCCAGAGGCTGTTCCCATGTAGACAGTTTTTCCAGTATTCTCACCTAGTGTTACTATAGCCAATGAAAAGCAAGCCTTGCGTGCTGGAGGTTTCCATTTATAGAGCAAGACAGTCACAAGGAGCACTATTTCATCAGTGTAAGTCCTATCTACAGCTGATGGTAAAATTCTGGCCTCCTGAAAAAATTAAAAATCAATAACAACTTGTCATTCTGCAGTTTTATTGAAGTCAGAATTTGATTCAAAATGACAGAATCTTCATTTTATTCACAAGAGGTAAGGTAGTTCACATTGTAACACAAGCTGTGCTAAGCACATTTTGGTGTCATCTTCTCAGCTCTGGGGCACCTATTAGGAAACTGCAAGATGAGGGCAAGATGGTTTTGTACTTGATGCCAGAGAAAGTGAAGATCAAGCAATAAGATAACAAATGCTGGCATAATGTAAGTGGATTTCAGGACATTTTTCATTTGCATAATCTAATTACACAGGTAGTCTGTTCATGGATAAACTTTCTGGTCGCATTTCTACAGCCATGAGACCTGGGCACCACTAGTCCACCCATGGCACTTTAGTGTGTGTCTTACCAGAGGGGTGAGGGTTAATGAGCACCACTGAGCTTACTGTCATGAACCACCAGTGACAGGGGCTCAGAAATGATCCTTTATACTTCTGACTAGACTAAGAATGATCCAATTACGTCCTTCAGAAACAGAAGCATATAAAAGGAATTCAAAGCGCTTCGACAGGGCTCAGTGCTGGGTCCAGCCCTGTTCAGTGTCTTCATCAATGACCTGGATGAAAGCACTGAGTGCTCCCTTAGCAAGTTTGCAGACAACACTAAACTGGGTGGAAGTATCAGTCTGCTGGAGGGCAGGGAGGCTCTGCAAAGGGACCTAAACAGGCTGGACCGCTGGGCAGTGTCCAATGGCATGAGGTTTAACACAGCCAAATGCCAGGTCCTGCACTTGGGGCACAACAACCCTATGCAGAACTACAGACTGGGAGAAGTCTGGCTGGAAAGCTGCCAGGAGGAGAGGGACCTGGACGTATTGGTCAATAGCCAACTGAATATGAGCCAGGAGTGTGCCCAGGTGACCAAGAAGGCCAATGGCATCCTGGCTTGTATCAGAAATGGTGAGACCGGCAGGTCCAGGGAGGTGATTCTCCCTCTGTACTCAGCACTGGTGAGGCCGCTCCTGGAATCCTGTGTTCAGTTTTGGGCCCCTCACCACCAGAAGGATGTTGAGGCTCTAGAGCAAGTCCAGAGAAGAGCAATAAAGCTGGTGAAGGGGCTGGAGAACAAGTCTTACAAGGAATGACTGAGAGAGCTGGGGTTATTTAGCCTGGAGAAGAGGAGGCTGAGGGGAGACCTTATTGCTCTCTACAACTACCTGAAGGGAGGTTGTGGAGAGGAGGGAGCTGGCCTCTTCTCCCAAGTGACAGGGGACAGGACAAGAGGGAATGACCTCAAGCTCTGCCAAGGGAGGTTCAGGCTCGACGTAAGGAAAAAATTCTTCACAGAAAGGGTCATTAGGCAATGGAACAGGCTACCCAGGGAGGTGGTTGACTCGCCTTCCCTGGAGGTGCTTAAGGTGTGGGTGGATGAGGTACTGAGGGTCATGGTTTAGAGATTGGTGGGAATGGTTGGACTCGATGATCCAGTGGGTCTCTTCCAACCTGGTGATTCTCTGATTCTATGACTTAGAAGGCAAATACCTTCAGTGTCCTACAAGGCATTACCTTGGCTGCATCAGTCACAGGCATTAAAATGGGCCATGCTCAGTTACTGACTCTGCTAGCATCACTTTTTCAGCAATGTACCAGGAACACTGAATAACACCTTACGGATTTCACGTGGGAAGAGTCTGGTACCCACTGCACCAAGGTGAAACCATAGCAATTGATCACAGAGAACTAATACGACTTTTTTTGCCTGTTTAAAAAAAAATGTGGCTGTGCATATACCTCTATATACAGACTTGTGAAAGAAATAGTAATACACATGAATAAGGCAAATAAGTTTATTTAAAATATTTTCTTTGATATTGAAATGACAACAGAAGTTGAACCTACGCTCAATCTAGGACAAACCTTCCTCTCAGTGACAAACAAGCCAGACCTGCAACCATGAGCTCTCATGAGGTTATTCCAGGTATACTGTACTATGAAGGAGACAGAAAGTGACTGGAGGCTAAACCTATGATCACATACATGTACATAAGTGTGTATGTATATACTTACACATACGTGCTTAAATATTTCTTCATGCAGTATAGCAAAACCCCTCAATTTTCCTGCATCATCTGTTTATTTTTATGGGACAACATCAAAGCAGGAGCAAAAAACAATTTGTCCAAGATAAAAGTGCAGATATAATCCCATCAACTGGATGTGACACTATCTGAATTATGTAATGAAACTGGGGAGCGCAGCTCTGTCTTCTAGCATGTGAGTCCATAAATAGCCACAAAATCTATTTATTATACTCTTGGCTTGCCAGACAACCCACTTGACTTAGAAAGAGTTAGTCAAAATTGGTTTCATTTATTCCTCTGCTTGCTAGTTAAGTGGGTTGAACTATTGACCAGAATGAAATGATACTGCAACTAAATTAAATCAAAACAGTGCATAAGCAAATGTAAAGAGAAATACCTGCAAGCATTGAGCAAGATATGAAAGCTTAGTATTCTCTATGTAAATTACCTGCAGAAATGTCAAACAGAAGTTAGAAGATGCTACCACTGAATCCAATGGTGCCTTCAAGCATATCTTAGTTACTTGTGAAACCATGCTTGTACAACTTGTAACTGGATAGGGATTTTGAAGGCTGTAGTACTACAGTACCTAAGGTTGAAGACCTAATATTTACAGGAAGATTTGATCTGATAAAAATAACTTCTTGAAAGCAATTACAATCCACTGTCAGTCACGCTCAAACTTTCCTTCCCCATCTTATCTATCTTCCCTCCTAGGCTTCATTCTCAACAACTATACATCAAAAAATGTGTATGCAGCATCCTTGGTTATTTTTTTATTACTAAGGCTGTGAGCAAGAAAGAGAAAAATTAAAACGTTTCTCTCATATTCGCTCCATTTGTGGAAAATAATGCTGCACTGAAGTTTTGGAGAGGTGTACGTAAAGGAACTCCATCATCCCATGTATCTACCATGCAGAGGGTGATCTATAAAGCCTCACATAGAGCTGTAGACCAAAACTAAAGCACAGACTCCTCTCCTTGTGTGTTTATCTTTTATAACTGAACACATCCAGGCCAACCTGCCATCATGGAAGGTTCAGGCTTATCAGCTCTGGATGCTGAAATCTGTACAACCCAAAAGCAAAACAAGCATTTTCAAGGTGGTGTATGAACAAACCCTGTTCTTGCTAGCTCCAAAAGACAGTCTGCCAAGCCTGTTCATAAAATCAAAATAAAGAGTGATGAATTTTTTTCCACAAAGGAATCACTAACTAATTTAATTGAACCACCAAACTACTGGCAACAGTTTTCAACTACTAGTGGGCTAAGGAAAAAAAAAAAAAACCAAACCAAGAAACAAACAAACAAAGGAGAGAGGATGAATATACTACTTGTCATCCTTTTGTCTTCTGACATTTCACAAACCAAAGTCCTGTCAATAACAAATCAGACCAAAGGAAGGAGCTGTAGGAACCTTCATACTACTGTATATCATTTCCAACTTGTACAACTTTACAAAAACATAGCAGACTCAAAGCTGCCCTACTAATTACTCCAACTTATGTAGTAGTTTTACTAATGCATGGTAGACTCTGAAGTTTTTCACCAATAATTAATATTAGCCACTATAATAAATTAAGTCAACAAGTACAATTTGTGTATTTTTTTTAATTAGAAATTAAGTAAATCACAGATTAAAAAAACTAAAAGGACGTGAACAATATGTAGCAACGCATATCAAACATAACAGATAAGTACTAAACTTTATTGCCCTCTCTATCCCAAAATTTTGACACCCTACCAAACCCTGTTGTTTAACCATTATTTATATCTTAAGAAAACAAAAGATCCTAGCCAAGCAGTACTGTGAAAATATCCACTAATTTTCAGAGGAATTTTGCTAGCATTGCAGAACCAAGCACAAAATAATGAAAAAGGCTGCAAGTTCTGTTTGACACAATTCTACTAAGAATGCTGGAAGTAATTATATTCATATAGCTTTGCAGAGATTTCACAGCTAAATCTTTTTACTCTAAGAGCCTAAATCCACAACCTCTCCTGGCAACCCAAATAGACTATCATCTCACACAGCACCAAGATGTCCAATTGAAAGTTGTCTGAAAGTTCATTGTTAAACCCTACCTTTACCAAAATTGCAAAAACTTCTATTGACTTGAACAGAATAGGGAATTTGCTTGTAGAAGTCTGTGAATGTTCAGTCAAAGGTAAATACTTCTGTCACAAAAGAACTATTTTATCTCAGAAAAATGCAGGGAAAAGTCTTTCACAAGCAGCTTCAGAAACTATGTTCATTAACATAACTAATTTTAAATGGGAAAAAATCTGTATTGTTACAGAAGATAGTGCATTGCACTCTAGTCTCTCTTCTACAACATTAACAGAATAGTTTTGGAAACTCCAATCTCAAGGTGAGTCAGAGTTCACAGTTGTCACCACAGACTTCACTAAAGACTGCCAGCATGCAAAGATGCCAGTTAACCAGGGGTCTGTATTACTTTTCAAGAGCATCTCTTTAATTCCTAATGCCTGTACAGAAATAAATAAAATCACTCTCAAAACCAGCATAAATTGACAACAGTTAGAACAAATAAAGATATATTTTCCATCTAACTGAACTATTTTAGCTGTCTAAAGACAAGGAACAAGAATCTCCACAAGCTTTTAGGACTTTTGTGAACTGACTATTCTTGAAATGAACTACACTAAACTATGAAGACTTACAGTTGATGCCAGCAGCTTAATCTCTGTTGAATACTTACTTGAGTCTAAACTAAATAGCTTTTGCTCTAACTATACAGTATCACATCTTGCTGTCAGGGAAGGGTAACCCCGGTTCTTGACACTCTACATGGTTTTGTTTTAATGAAAACAAAAAAAAAAAAAACATCAATACAGATAATGGACCATTTACCTTATTTAAAGAAAAAGAATACGCCGGGAAACCCCACTGTATAATGAGACAAATTCTGATAATCCTGATCCTGTCCTGCAATTTTCTTTAAACTTAAAGCTTTCTGCCTAAGTGCAGATATTACTCTATGGGGAAACCACTCATTAAATAATATTATTTCAACAAAATTAGGCATTTTGCTCTACTAAATTCTATGAGATGACATCATGTCTTACAACATGTAATTGGACAGTTCTTTCAGTCTTTTAAATTGCTTATTATAAAACATCCAGTATTACTCCATATTCATAAATCTCTTGATAAGTACTGCATCCAAGCTCTGACAACCCACCACGAAGTCGAGCAGAGGAAAATTCCAGGCACACTAGTAGAGTTTGGGGAGATGGGGAGGATTAAGTTAGCCCGGTCAGGCCACCAGCAATACTAACTTCTGTAGCCAAAAAAATTTATATTTCACTATAAATTACGGAAAATAATCTAGGTCTTTCCTGCTTTGTTTTGTTTTGGGGGTTTTTTTGAGAGAATTTTCTTACAAAGAAGGTCAAAGCCTACTTTAAAGCCTTATCTTTAAAATGTTACCTGACACTGTAATTTCAATTCCCTTTAGCTCCTCTAGTTTTCATTTTTCTATTATACTGAACTATGCATGCAAATTATCTAACTGCTTTCCTTTATATGGAATTTCTGATGAAGGACTCAAAAAAAAAAGAAGTTCTCTGTAGCAATCAAACCTTGAGTTCCTCCTGTACGACACATCAATTAAAGTATGCCTTTCAAAAAAAACTGTACACTCTCCCCTCCCACCCCCGCCCACCCTTTGGCAGCTTACATAAATGAGAGTTTTTAGCCAAAACAGCAGCAGTTTGTTTCAACTTAAGTCACAATGAAGTGAATTTACATTTTTAGGAACAGAGATATTCTTTAAAATTCTTTTTGCACAGGCTTAAATTTCTTTTGTATTAGACTTGCATTTTTCAGACTGCATATTAGGACAGAACTGTCAATCACAAGAAAAAAACAATGAAATAACTTTCTGTTAAACACAAAGTGATGTGAAACAAAACAAACCCATGTGTGCATGATGTGGCCATAAACCCATCAATTACATTATTACATTACTTAAGGTTTCTATGTCATTTTTAGAATGAACTTTGCTGCACTGACAGAAGCGGAATGTGCATAAACAGATTCGGAAAAACGGATATGATCACTACAGAAACTAGTCATACCAGCATAACCATGTACCAGGGGAATTTATATCAGATCACTACATCCACATTAGTAAAATATATTACTTTGAGAATATTAACATCTAAGTGGCATAAGTCTCGGTAGGTGCACACTGAGATCCCCTCCCCACCCACCTCACTCCATGCAGAGAAAGTAGAGAAGAAAATCGTGTATAGTTTTTTTCTTGCTCATGTATGGATCTATGAGAAGAGGCAATACTCAGATTCAAGAAACACTAAAAGAAGCATGTCCACTGCAGAACACGGAAATACAGAAACACAAGCAGTGTTGTGATCATAAACAGTTGTGGTCCACACTGTCTGGCATACAGAGAACAGAGACTGACAGTTTTGCAGTTGGACAAAATGTGCCTGAAAGACAAATGAAAATAAGCAACCAGAATCCACAAAACTTCCTCAGAGCAAGACAAAACTCTTATGTTTAGACCATATTAATGTTGGTGAGAAATTATTCACAAGGCAACTTAAAAAAAAGCTAGAGACTTTTAATTTGACAGGCAAAGTATGATACTTGTACATCTTCTGGTTATTTCACATTGGGGATTTGGAAACTCTGCATCAGATTGTTTCCTCTCCCCATACCCTCTCACCCCTTTTCCATGCTCACAGCACTGTGAGAGATTTCTGGGGGCAAATCTTCCTGGGAGCAACTTACTACAAATGAGTGGTTAGGGTGAAGTCAATTGTTTAGTTTAAAAACAAAAGTTCAGAATGCTAAAATAAAAGCTATTCTGTGCCTCCCACTTGCAATTTTGCTTAAAAAAAAATCAGATGCTTCCAGAGATTTATTATTCTTAAATTCATTATTCTTAAATTCACTGATGATTTTTTAAGGTCCAGGTAGGATCTTGCTCGTTGTACCACGGAAAAAGTTCTAATAATTCTACTTACAATGGATTTTTGCTCTCAGGCAGTCAGACCAGCACTTTTACAGTTCCTAACTGCACTTGAGAATGAAAAACATGGCCACAATGAATCACTTTTTAATATTTCCTGCTGAAACGGAACAGTTGTTGCTAAGTATTATTAAAAATGCTTAAGCCCAGAAAAGAGAAACAAAACTGTATGAAGTTGCTATTTCCTATTAAAATGGCATAGCCAGCTTGAAACTTCCATTCTTCTGTGATAATTCTCTGGTACTTTATTTAACTGCAGCATCCAAAATTACTGATTCAAACGCATGAAAAATACTATTCCCCCTTCCATCTAGCTTACGCTTAATGCTTCCCCTTGCTGTTTCTTCACTTCTTCAGGAAGTGCTAGACAATGCCTTATACTGAAGGAAAAAAATCCACACAGTTAATTTACAGGAGAAAACCAACTAACTTCAAAAATAGTTATTTTAGTCTCTAACATACTAATTCAGACGTATTGTTTAAGAAGCCTGTTAAGAAAAAATAAGCTGCCTCTTTAAATAAAAGATTTTTTTAAAGCAATTTCCTCATAACTTATCAGACGTTTTTCAAATAACAAAGGTATGCAGCCTCTGCACTCAACACTTCCGAGAAGCTCCCAAAAGTATTAGCAATTAACCCTTGCTGAAGACTTTAACCCATCAGATCTAATACTTAATAAGTATTCCCCCTGATAGAAGGACCAATAATTTAAAATCACGCACTGTTAGGTTCACATCAGTGACTGAACTAAGATGGATAAAACCTTTTCCGCTCTTTACCCTGTGTGAAGGCCATTGACATGAAGACTTTTGCTGGACCTGATTTATGTTAGGACCTAAGAGAGGCAGACAAAGTTAGTACTTGACTCTGGCAATTTACTTGGAATTCTTATGCAGAATCAAGCCAGACATACACGGAAGTAGTGCTCGCCGAGCTCTGCTTGCAGAGCTGGATGGATAACTATCAATATCACTGACCATAGCTTATTACAAAGCCCCACCATACGCAATCTTGAAAGAATTTCATAATTCAAGTCACATAACTGTGACTTATGTAGTATACAGTAACACTCTGAAATAGTAAGCATTTTCTCTGTGATGAGTATTGCCATATTTCACTAGGTAAACCATTTCTGCCAGACTCAGAGCTCCTATATTCCCATTGCCTCACCAGATATGTTTAAATTTCAGAAGCAGTTCGGACTCGATGATCCAGTGGGTGTCTTCCAACCTGGTGATTCTATGATAGTAACTGCCTCTGCTGCCAACTCAAAAACGATAAGGAGAGGGACACGCAAAGTGGTACTGAATACTGTCACTTTCGTTTAAATCCAATTCACCTTAATTACTTGAGAAATAAGCAGCTAAACAAACGAATAAACAAAGAAGTTTGGCAAAACGCCCAATGATAAATTTCCTGCTTTAAAAACTTCCAGCTCAGTTACAAGCACAGGGACTAGCGTCGTAAGTTTAGTCATATAACTGAGCCCAGCCAGTGGTATTAGAAATAGTTAAAAGCAAAAAAAGAATGGCCTTGCAGGGTGCCACCACATAAACCAAACATGATATACTGCCAAACACTCAAAGAGACACATGTACCATTATTCAGCAAGGACCACATGAATGCATATGGCTCTCTGTTTTGTCTTCATAGTAACAAGAAGGTTTGTAAACAGATCTTACATATGAGGCAATCTAGTCACTTGAGAATCTAAAAATCTGCCTTTGTAAAGAAGCGTTCTGCACTGTTGCCACACAATTGCACTTGGATACACAATTAAAAGTCCTCTACAGTTGTGCTTTGGGGCAAGTGCTGTTCAATTTTACTCCTGTCCATAGCAGTGACGTTTTGATATGCCACCTTGTCTGGGATGTAGGCACCTGCTAAGCCCAGCCCATTGTTGGAAAACAACGTCAACACAATTGTCCGTAAAACATTAAAAATTGAGGTTGTCCTGTCAACAGAAGTAATGACACCCTGACTTCGTACCATACCACTGCTGCCTTCGCACAGCTGAAAAACTCAGTACCCTTACACATATTTACGGATGACAGCAGCAACTTTTAAAACCTACATGGAAAAAACCCTCTCAGCCAAATCCACAGCACTAACAATTATTTTTTGAAGAACGAGGCAGGGCAAAAAATCATGAAGAAAGTTTCAGACAAACTATACCTGAAATTTCAAAAGTATCTCCTGACCAGAGGAGTAAATAAATAGAACTCCCAGGTTACGGGGCATCTATCCAAGTATGTCCATATGTGGCAAACCTAAGTGGGAGAGCCTCTATCTTGAAAAACAGATGCACATTTTTATCATGCCCATGTATCATTTTCACTATCAAAATACTGAGGATTCTGCACTGCATCCTCATAACCGGAGGAGTAAATTCTTCTGGTCGCCGGTGGTCACACGCCACAACGACAGATTTAAGAGCTGGGCCCTCCGAACCTCTACCTTGCCGGACCAGTAGCAATTGCCATTTCGTAATTAGGTGTAATTACTCGGTGTCCCCATCACTCCCGACGCTGCGCGGAGCCCCCTTGCGCCGGGAGCCGCACAAATAGGGAGCCGAGGGGGTCCCCGCACCCACCTACCCATCAGCAGTCTGTCCCCCCCAGACACTGGATTTACCTCTTCCATAGTAATTCCCAGGATAGGTTTCCTGGGGGAGGAGCAAAACCCCCGCGTACGTAGGTAAACCGTGTTTTCTCTTACTACTGAACCAGCGCACAGAACCAGACAGGCTTTATATTAAAGTTGACTTCAATTTAAAACGAGAAGGAAAATTCTTTAGCGAAGTATTTCTGCTGCAACTCATTAGTATTTCCGTTTAATTTAAAAGAGTATTTAAGAATCGTTCTAATTAAAAAAAAAAAAAAAAAACTTTGAGTAGTTTTAATGTCTGTAATTACCACGCGATGGAAAGAAAAAAAAAAAAAAAAACCAAAAAACAACACAACAACAAAAACCTCACCGTGTCAAAGCAACGTTTGACCGTTTCTGCCAACGATTAAGAAAAAAAAATGAGGGCTGCTTTTCTGGGAAATTAAGCCGGTCGCGCTTTTATCGTCGGCCGCCTGCCCGCGGAGACAAGGCGCTGCCCGCCGGGCCCCGCCCGCCCCGGAGACCCCGCCTCCCCCCGCCCCCCGGCCCCGGGCTCCCTCGCACGGCCCTGCGGGGAGGTCGGCGCGGGGCATCACCCGGGTAAACCGGGGCTTTCCCCTCCCTCCCTCCCTCCCCGTCTCGCTTCCTCCCGCGCCGGGGAGGCGGGGCGCGCCGACCCAGCCTGACTGCTGGCTAGCCGGCCCGGCCAGGCTTACTAGTCTTGTTAGCCAGCCTTCTCCCTTGCTTACTAGCCTTGTTAGCCCTACCTGCCTCCTATAGCCCTGCTTGCCTGCTAGCCCTGCCTGCCTGCCTGCTAGCTTTGCTAGCCCTGCCTGCCTGCCTTCTCGCCGTGTCTGCTAGCCCTGCCTGCCTGCTAGCTTTGCTAGCCCTGCCTGCCTTCTCGCCTTGTCTGCTAGCCCTACCTGCCTGCCTGCTAGCTCTGCTAGCCCTGCCTGCCTGCCTTCTCGCCGTGTCTGCTAGCCCTGCCTGCCTGCCTCCTAGCCCTGCTAGCCCTGTCTGCCTGCCTCCAAGCCCTGCTAGCCCTGCCTGCCTGCCTCCTATAGCCCTGCCTGCCTGCTAGCCTTGTCTGCTAGCCCTGCCTGCCTCCTAGCCTTGTCTGCGAGCCTTGCCTGCCTCCTAGCCTTGTCTGCTAGCCCTGCCTGCCTGCCTCCTATAGTCCTGCCTGCCTGCTAGCCCTGCCTGCCTTCTCGCCTTGTCTGCTAGCCCTGCCTGCCTGCCTGCCTCCTATAGCCCTGCCTGCCTGCTAGCCTTGTCTGCTAGCCCTGCCTGCCTCCTAGCCTTGTCTGCGAGCCTTGCCTGCCTCCTAGCCTTGTCTGCTAGCCCTGCCTGCCTGCCTCCTATAGCCCTGCCTGCCTCCTATAGCCCTGCCTGCCTCCTATAGCCCTGCCTGCCTTCTCGCCTTGTCTGCTAGCCCTGCCTGCCTGCCTCCTATAGTCCTGCCTGCCTGCTAGCCCTGCCTGCCTTCTCGCCTTGTCTGCTAGCCCTACCTGCCTGCCTGCCTCCTAGCCCTACTAGCCCTGCCTGCCTCCTATAGCCCTGCCTGCCTCCTGTAGCCCTGCCTGCGTGACTGCCTCCCCTCCTATAGCCCTGCCTGCCTGCTAGCCTTGTCTGCTAGCCCTGCCTGCTGTACCTCCGCGGCTGCTCGCCCACCGCTCGCCAGGCGCGGCCGTGCCGCTTACATAATCGCCGCCGGCCGCACACGCACC